>CAUDMG010003231.1:1235000-1972500 GCA_958450375.1 Homarus gammarus
AGGGGGAGGTAAGTGAGGTAAGGGGAGAGGCCGGCATGAGACCAGACTGAGATATCAACCTCTGACTAATGCAGTGATCTCCCTCCCTCCCTCCCTCCGTCCCTCCCTACCCTCCCCCTTCTTACCCTCCCTCCTCCTCCTTACCCCCTTCTCTCCCTCCTCCATTATCACCACTTTCTCTCTCTCTACTTGTTCTTCCTCACCTCCTCCTACTTTCATCTCACTTCTCCTCCTCTTCTCTCCTCTTATCTTCTCACTTGTTCTTTCCTTTCATTGAGTGTAGTATAGATGGTGGTAATGGTGTGGTGGTGATGGTGTGGTGCTGTGGTGGTGATAGTGTGGAGCTGTGGTGGTGATAGTGTGGTAGTTGTGTATGGTGATATTAATGATGGTAGGGGTGGTGACAATCTCCGTCCACTGAATATTGCAGGTGTGGTGTGTGTGTGTGTGTGTGTGTGATAAAGATGGCACCCCCCCCTAGTAATGGTGCCAGGTGTTAGTGCCAGTGATGATGATGATGTTTGCTGAGTGACATCTGATGGATGATGACAGGTGCCAGGAGGTGCCAGGGGGGATGCCAGTCAACACCCAGTCGTGCTTGCTACCCTCCTTCCCCCCCCTTCCTCCCTCTTCCCCCTGTCTCCCTCCCTCAGTCTCTCTTCCTTCCTTCTCCACCACCTCCTCTCTACCACACTATTCACTGCCACATACTCTCTACCACAACTGTTTACCACAATACACTGCCAGAGAGAGAGAGAGAGAGAGAGAGAGAGAGAGAGAGAGAGACACTTTAATACCCAATTATTAACACTAAGACAACAACGATATATTATGGTGATTAATTAAGTCTCCTCCCTCCCCACTACCTCAGTTATCTCCCCTCCTACTTCCTCTCCCCATCTCCCCACGCTTCATCTCCCTCTTCTTCTGTCCTCTCCCCTTACCCAGCTCCTCCCTCCTATACCTCCCCTCCCTCCCCACCTCCCGGTTACTCCCTCCCTCTCCACCCCCTCCAGCTCCCCCTCTGACTCATCCCTTCTCCCCACCTCCCGGTTACTCCCTCCTACACCCTCCTCTCCCCCAGCTACATCCTCACCTCCCCACAGTTCCTCCTCCCAGCTACCTCCGTTATCTCCCCTCCTACTTTAACCTCCCCAACCTCCTCCTCCTCCCCAACCCCTCATCTCCCCCTCCCGTTGCCTTAACTAACTACCTCCCCATCAACGGTAACAACAGCTGAAAAAAACCCAAGGACTTCAGGAGCTAAAGTAACGGTAAACAGTAGCGGTAGTAACGGAAGAGATGCATTGATAACAGTCGCGGTGAGTAACGAACGGCAACTACCACTAACAACAACCTCTACCACTACTTCCTTCAAACAACCACCACTATTACCACTAACAACCACCAACCACCACCAAACAACCACCACAACCACCAAACAACAACCACCAACCACCACCAAACAACCACCACTATTACCACTAACAACCACCACTATTACCACCAAACAACCACCAACCATCACCAAACAACCACCACCAAACAACCACCACCAAACAACCACCACAACCACCATCAAACAACCACCAACCACCACCAAACAACCACCAACCACCATCAAACAACCACCACTACCACCAGCAGGAGCATAAACAACAACTAGCCGTGTGATTCCCATTATGGTAATTGCCTCCTCAGTAAGACTAAAGCTGGCCGGACGTAATGTAAAGTGCACGTGGTGGCGGAGAGGCGGAGGATGAAGATATAACTCCCCCCCCCCAACCCCCCTCACCCCATCACCCCCTCCTCCCCTCACCCCCCTCAGACACCTCCTACCTCCTCCTCCCTCCTGCAACCACGCTAAATTGGCCTCACTGACGACCTACTCCAAGTGTCTTTGTTTTAAATCATGTCCCCCCCCCTCCCCCCCCTCCCCCCCCTCCCCCTCCCAACTAACGCTAATGGCCCTACCACATGGCACCGTGGGGGGGGGGGGGGGAGGAGGAGGTGTGGTGTAGGGGGAAGACTAGAGGTTGTAAACAAACTCAATTTCTCAAGTTTTAAAGAGAAGAAAAGTCTATTATTATTTACTTCTTCTTGAAACTCGTATGTAAACAAAGATGGAAGCTATTATGTATTTACACACACACACACACACACACACACACCTCCCCCCCTTTAAAAAAACACCCTAATAGATACAGTGCCGTAAGTGTCATCAAGCGGTGAGTGGCACAGTGCCCGACATGAGAGGCGTCTGCTCTGGCCCTCCCTGGCACTGTCTTAAATAAACATGAGGGGTGGCGTGGAGGGGAGGGGGGGGGGGAGCAGCTAACACCACTTAGCCTATTAAGTACTTGACTCTGAGGCCCCCTACCGCAGCCTCTCTTTCCTTCTTCCTCCCTCTCTCTCTCCCTCCCTCCTTCCTCTCCTTCTTTTACCTCCCCCTTCTTCTTTTACCTCCTCCTTCTTCTTCCTCCTCTCCCCCTCCTTCCTCCCTCATCTCACCACCATCACCACCACCTACCACCGTCTTGCTTGTACCTGCTAGTGATAGTGATGGGTAATAATAATAGCAACTCTCTCTCTCTCTCTCTCAGGCAACCACTCGCTGACAGCCGGAATAATTAGAGAGGATTTAATGTATCAGTCCCCAGGATATATGTGTGTGTGTGTGCGTGTGCGTGTGTGTGTGTGTGTGTGTGTGTGATCTGGAGCAAGGATAAGGGGATGCAACTGGTGATAAAGATGATGACACTATGACGTCACCATCCACCATGACACTATGACGTCACTACTCACCGTGACACTATGACGTCACTATCCACCATGACACTATAACGTTACTATCCTCTTGGCACCATGACGTAAGCCAATAATAATAATAACACTAAAATACTCTATTGCAGACACTATATCTATCCTTATTCCTTATATTTCATCTTCTCACAGGTTAATTAATCCTTATCCTGACACCTGCCACCTCCTCCTCCTCCTCCAGGACACACCACCACCAACAAACACAGACGAGAGGAGGAAGACGTGTGCCAGCTTGAACGTCGACACACACACACACACACACATATATATATATTATATATATATATATATATATATATATATATATATATATATATATATATATATATATATATATATATATACCCTAACCTAACCTAACCTAACCTAATCAGTGTCCACCACGAGCTAATCTTAATTGTTCCGCTGCTGCTTACATTAATTATTGTCTTAAATGATAATATGGTAACTTATCTGACTGACTTACTAGTTAACGACACACACACCCCCCCCCCCCACACACACACCCACACACACCACACACGGGTTCCCAAAGGCTCTTACCATGTACTGTTCACCTCTTGTGTATGTATTGTTAACTACATATGTTACGGTATTAAGATAGAGTGGACAAAATGGCGTCAAAAGTAAATTAAAACTAGTTTGTTTTTGTATTAATAGTTAGTAAAGAAATGATATTGATAAGTAGTAGTTTTTTTATAGTCTTAGGGAGGGGGGGGTGGGGGTATGAGGAGGGGGATGTGGAGCTGTGAGAGGGAAAAAGAGGTGGGGGGGGGGGGGGATGTCTCAAGCGCCTCGCAACACCTGACAGCCGCACCACAAGGACAGTCAGTTTCCACACCCTTGTCCACGTGTTGGGCCCAAACTTACCACTAATTAATGTGTTCAAATGTTTTACCCTCACATTTTATATTGGATGTTTTAGAATGTTTAGATATTTATTAACAACATAATTTTGACGTGTTTTATCGTGTGTTTTATGAAGGTATTTATGTAATGTTTTTGTGTGTTTTTTTTTATTTAATATTTTAATTGAGGTTTTCATAAGCATTCATACATACATACATACATATATTACATTAAAGGTTTAAATCACTATTATGCTTCGTTCGTGCTTAATGAAAAGTATAATAATACACTCGAACTCGACCTTGGCATTATAATTTAGTCTCTCTCTCTCTCTCTCTCTCTCTCTCTCTCTCTCTCTCTCTCTCTCTCTCTCTCTCTCTCTCTCTCACCTCCCCCCTCCCCCCCCTAGGTCATCCATCTCTCTCAGTCAGCTGTGAAACATTACTTCTGCTAATTCTTGGTCACGGCTTGAGGGCGGGTATGACGTAACCTTGAGTGGTGTCCTCATAACTCCTCCTCCTCTTCTTCCCCTTCCGCCTCCCCCTTCTCCTCCCCCCCCCCTTCCACCTCCTCTTCCCTCCTCCCCCTCCTATTTATGGTAGATTGATGGGTTTGTGTCCCCATAACTTCTCTTCCTCCCCCTCCCCTCTCCCCCTCCCCCCTTCCCCCTCCCGCTTCTAGTAGACAGATGGGTTCGAATTAGCCTCCGCCTTTCCTAACCTAACCAATAGATGTTTACCGCCTGTGAGGGACTGATGAACGACTCTTGACTGTCAGATGAGTTGAAAATATCAGAGGTTGACGATCTTGTAACCTGGTTGTCTTATCATGGAGATTAATTACTAATTCTGGTTCATGTAAGTGATCTTTGGTGTACCTGTATGTGAGGGTGTTTGTGTTTGTCTGTTTGTTTGTGTGTCTGTTTGTCTGTGTTTGTAGTGACGTCATGATTTTCGCCTTCCATCATCAACCAATCACTGAATCGATAACATCAAGTCTTATCTTTTCAACAACCAATTGTAGTCCTTCATCTTCTTCAATCGACCAATCATTTCGTACCAAACCTTCCCTCTCCGTCCCTCTCAGACCCTCTCCGTCCCTCTCCAGCCCTCTCAGACCCTCTCCGTCCCTCTCAGACCCTCTCCGTCCCTCTCCAGCCCTCTCAGACCCTCTCCGTCCCTCTCCAGCCCTCTCCGTCCGTCCACTCATGCCAGCCGTTCGTTCCTCACAACAATTAAGTCATCTAGGCTTGCAATCATCACCACCTCCTCTCCCCCTCATCTTCCTCCTCCCCCTCATCTTCCTCCTCCCCCTCATCTTCCTTCTTCCCTACTCCTCCCCTTCTACCTCCTTTCCTCCCCTCCTCTTCCTTTTCTTTCTTCCCCCCTACTCCTCCTCCACCTCCTCATCTACCCCTACAACTCCCCCTCCCTCCTACTCCTCCCCCTCCCTCTACCCCTTACCTCCTCCTCCACCATATGTCACCATCTTACTTCACCATCGATCACCATCTCACCACACTCATGTCACCCCCTACATGAGTCAGCTGGCTAGACCCCCCCTCATCCCCCCTCCCCCCCCCTCTTTCCCCTCTCTCACCCTACCATTAGTTGTAAGTATTGCTCTGCATCACGCCTCCTCCTCCTCCTCTATCTCCTCCTCTTCTTCCTCTTCTTCCTCTTCTTCCTTCTCTTCCTCCTCCTCCTCTTCTTCCTTCTCTTCCTCTTCTTCCTTCTCTTCCTCGTCTTCCTCCTCCTCTTCAACCATCTCCTCCTCTTCTTCCTCTTCATCCTTCTCTTCCTCCTCTTCTTCTTCCTTCTCTTCCTCTTCTTCTTCCTCCTCCTCTTCTTCCATCTCTTCCACTTCGTCGTCCTCCTCCTTCTCTTCCTCTTCTCCTCCTCCTCCTCCTCTTCCTCCTCCTCCTCAAAACCACGGTAATAACACGCTTCATTTAACCTGATGGCTATACAGGCCTGTGACGAGACGGTAATCATAATAATCAGGTCCCCAGAAGCCAATCAGGAGTCCCCACACGCCAATCAGACGTTCGGGGTTCGCTAGAGATTTTGTGCGTGACGAATAATATGTCTGGATAATCAGAATGTTTACAATCAGAGTTTCCAGATTCAAAGAGATTGGTAGGGTTACTTTTCTTTTGATAATCAGATTGTTTGTGTGTGTTCTGATTGGTCAAGAGATAAGAGTTTGTGCTTTTAGGTCTACAAATGATAATCAGAATGCTATTAATCAAAATGCTGCTGCTATAATACTGTACTAGAATCACCTGATTGGCAGTCACCAGGAGGCGAATATTAAGATCTTCTGAGTGGTTACAGGTGATGGGTAAGGCTTCATATGATAATAAAGAGTAAATAACAATCAGAATACTATCCTGATTGACTGTTTACATAAAGACTGGCTGACTGACTGGTGGCTGAGAGCTGCCTTCAGTTATAAGAATGTGACTGGTAGAGAGAGAGAGAGAGAGAGAGAGAGAGAGAGAGAGAGAGAGATATAGATTACTTACCAAGCTATCCCCCTCACCTCCACCCCCTCCCCCCATCTCACCCCCCCCCCATGATAACACGGCAAATATAACAACTGATTATGATAACTTAATCGAGAACTCATTATAATTCACAGACCAAGAGATAACCACGATAACTAAAGCGACTATTCTGATAACCTACTGGGGGGGGGGCGGTGGTCGAGCGGATATAACATTCGTCTCCTAACTCAAGGAGTACCCGGATTCGATCCAGCTAAGTGTAATAATGTTATCTTAAAAGAGGAGAAAATTATCATGATAACACTTGAGTAAAATAACTATATAGTCTTGATGGGTTATATGTTATTTAAGATAACACACACGAGTTAAGACTTGATATCTTATAGCTAAAAAAAATGATAATTATTGATAACATGATAACTCGTCCAACGGGAAAATCACCAGGATAACACCTACAACCACCCATGATAACTTGTCACATATAAGATAACCACAAGTAGTACAGGTGATCTTAATCTCCCCCCCCCCCCCCCAATATATCCACCTCGGCTAATGACAAACTGTGGGGGGGGGGGGGGAGGGAGGGAACTCGTGTCTCTAATAGAACAGCCACCGAGCCTCTAATCACCTTGTTAGTCCTCCTCCACTTGTCTCGTTAATGGCCAGTTGGTGGTCGTGATGATGGCGGGTGGTCAATTACGTGGTTGGGTTGTTAGAGGTAGTGATGAAGGTAAAATTACAGGTGAATTAGAGGTAATTGATTGGCGGCGGTTTTATACATGGGACTGTGTGTGTGTGTGTTTGTGTTGTGCGTTTTCAGTTAATAGTCAGCCCAACAGTCAACGGTCAGCCAACAGTCAACAGTTAGCCAGAGGGAAGGAAACACTCCCGCATCTCCCCCCTGTCTTATCTAAATCTCTTGAGAAATTACCAAAAACCTCGACCACTACCACCATCCCCTTCCTACCACCAGCCCCTTACATCCTACTACCACTACAACCATCCCCTCCTATACTATCACCACCACCACCACTATCATTCCTCTCCTATACTACCACCTCTACCATCCCCCCCCTACCACCATCCCTCTCCTACTACTACTACCACCATCCACCACTAGGCCATATACCTCTCCCTCGGCTATCAGCATATACCTCTCCCTCGGCTGTCAGCATATACCTCTCCCTCGGCTATCAGTGTAACGACCCAACAGGTGTAAGGAAGAGTCACTATTGCCATGGGTCAAGACGCACACACACACACACACAGATTACAGTCCTCAAGCCAATACATTCTTGGATAATCTTACAACCAGGAAGGAATAATGTCTTTGTGGTTTTTACTGTGCATTATTCAGCCACTTCAGAGTCGAGTGTTTATGATGTGAAATAATAAGAGGAAAAGTTTCAGGATGTTTTGGTTTTGTGTCTTGGTGAGGAAATATTATGTTGGTGACTTGTTAAAGATGTTGAATTTTACTGGGATGGTGTGTGTGTGTGTGTGTGTGTGTGTGTGTGTGTGTGTGTGTGTGTGTGTGTGTGTGTGTGTGTGTGTAAGGATAGACGTTTACTGAGGCTAAAATTTAGTCTCGGTATAACAGTATGTGATTTCGGTCAGAGAGAGGTGAGCACAAGTGACGTCACGAGCTTCCAAAAGGTTTCGTTATCTTTGATGTTTAAGTAGACCTTGTTTTATATAGACCATTGGGGGGGGGGGGGTCTTCCTTGATGTGTTGTAGGGGGTCTTAAATGGTGTCTTGTGGTGGGGTCTTTTATTTCCTGCCTTTATAAACCTCTGACTTACCCCCTTCCCCGACTTACAAACTTCTCTTAGCGAACACAACCCCGACTTACAAACCTCTCATACCGAACACAACCCCGACTTACAAAACCTCTCATACCGAACACAACCCCGACTTACAAACCTCTCATACCGAACACAACCCCGACTTAACAAACCTCTCATACCGAACACAACCCCGACTTACGAACAACCTCTTGAACTCAGAAGTATCGAGCTCCTTAGTACTGGGAACCTTTAAGAACTCGGTAAATCATGAGCGACCGGGTCCAGCTAGCCACCACCTCAGTAAAACTCATCCCGGCTGCCACTTGTAAGGTAATTTGAGGATTTATCACCGTGACGGGCTGCAGCTTTCGCGAGATAGATGTAATTGTCTTTGTGGACAAGGAGGGGGGGGTGGTGAGGGGTTGGTGGTAAGGGTTGGGGGTAAAGGAAGAAGGGGAGGGGTAGGGGAAAGGAAGAAGGGGAAGGAGAGGGGAGTAGGATGATGAGGAGGTAAAAGAGGAGGAGAAGGAGGAAGAGGGTAAGAAAGAGGAAGAGGAGGTGAAGGAGGAGGGAAGGAAGTTGGTTCTCGTGTGGACCGCAGCATCTGTCTGAGGAGGCGACTCACACGGTAAATTTATGCACAGTGGGACGAAGCTGTCACGATTGTGTGTGTGTTACGGCGGTGGACAGAGGCGAGTGATGGCGGACGGCGGTGGTGAAAGTTGGGTTGGTTAAGAAAACTAGATTTGGTTGGTTTTAGAGGAGGAATTAATGAGAGCGTATTGTCTCTCTCTCTCTCTCTCTCTCTCTCTCTCTCTCTCTCTCTCTCTCTCTCTCTCTCTCTCTCTCTCTCTCATATCCTACAAGACATCCTTCCTTATCCTAGAAATGTTGTTAGATCCTTTCCCTCCCTCTCTCTACCTCAAGACGAGAGAGGCGCCACACACACACACACACACACACATTCTCTCCACACAACTAGACGATGATACAGACGACAGACTCCAACCACAGCGTCAGCTCAAGCGATAAACAGTGCCTGGCTTTCCGCTCCATCCCCTCTCCCTCCCCTCCATCTGTCGCCAGGCGAAGGAAGGTGCGTCCGCCATCTGTGTGTGTGTGTGTTGCAGGCGGAAGGTTCTCAGGTACACGACTCCAGGTGATGCAACAGATGTGTAAACAAGCGAGCGTAACACACACACACACACACACACACACATACACATACATACACACACACACACACACACACAGGACCAGACTACATCAGGACAAATGTAGGACAATCAGAAACTCCTCATCCTTCTCCTCCTGTTTCCTCTATCTTTCTCATCTTCTTCCTATTCCTCCTCCTGCTAATTTCCTCTTCGTCCTCCCCCTCACCATCTTCTTCCTGGCCCTTCTCTTCCTCATCCTCCTCCTCTTCTCTTCCTCCTCCTCCTCCTCTACGTAAACTTAATGGAGCCACGAGTATAATTTTTAAGACAATAATATTAATTTAGTCTTATTAGTGATTGAGTTATTTATTTTGAAGTCTTTGTACTTGTACTTGTATCTGTACCTGTACCTGTAATTATTCTGTACCTGTATCTGTACGTGTTATTCTTCTGTACCTGTACTTGTATCTGTACCTGTAATTATTCTGTCCCTGTTGTTGTATTTATACCTGTACCTGTAGTGGTGTCTCTTAATTGCTAGTTAGATTAATTAGAATCATTAGCACAAGTTACTGCCAATTAGACCACACCGTATATGACGACAAGGTGATACACATGCATGCAATATACAGGATACATTATTTACATACGGGTCACACAAGCGGTAAGTCTCTGCTTCCAGGTTATGTTAGACATGAGTGAAGGGGCTGTTTAACCTCTTTGCTTTAACCCTTTCACGACGATGGTTTAACCCTTGGATGTTGATGGTTTAACCCTTTGACGACGATGACGTAACCCTTTGACAATGGTTTTTATTTTTAACCCTCTGACGATGGTGGTTTAACCCTTTAAGGACGATGATTTGACCCCTTTGAAGACGATGGCTCAACCCTTTGGGGACGATGGCTTAACCCTTTGAGGACGATGATTTAACCCCTCCAGTACTCAAAAGGTTAAAGTCCTGTGTAAGAACTAGACTCACATATGTACACGAGAAAATTTCCACATGTGTACATATATAAACATTAGAGGAAAGTTACATACATACATACATACATACATACATACATATAATAAAGAGAGTTTTAATGGTATAGGAGAAGTTGAAAGTTTCTCATGAACTGTTGTTAAGGTCAGAGGTAAACATTGACCAGGGCAAATTTGAGTGTGAGTGATATAAGTGGGAGTTGGGCAAGAAGTTCGTTCTGTGGGAGAGGAGGAAGTATTGGTGACGGAGTGGGGAGGGTGACGGAGTGGGGAGGTGACTGTGGGAGGGTGACGGAGTGGGGAGGTGACTGTGGGAGGCTGGCGGAGTGGGGAGGGTGACGGAGTGGGAAGGTGACTGTGGGAGGGTGACGGAGTGGGGAGGTGACTGTGGGGGGGGGGGTGGCGGAGTGGGGAGGTGACTGTGGGAGGGTGGCGGAGTGGGGAGGTGACGACTGTAGGGTGGTGGGGGGATTGTGTTCATTGAGGGACTTGGGGAAGGGGGACGGGGAGGAGGTGATGGCGGAGCTTGTATCGTGAAGTCGACTTAAAAGTGAATGAGTTTACTCCACCATTTCCCTCTGAACCCCTTAATTCCCCCTTACCCCCTCCTCCTCCTCCGCTTCAACCCTCCCCCAACTCCCCTTTCCCCTCCCCCAACCCCCCTCCCACTCTCTCAGCTTAACTACCTATAAATCTCTACCACCATTCAAGGATACTCAACCACTATCAACCACCACCACTACTACCCCCCCCCATTACCTATCTCTCATCTCCCCCCCCCCCATCACCACCATTAGCACCCTCATCCCCTCCTTATCTCCCCCCTAACCCCTCCACCCCCCTTCCCCCCCAACAGTAGCTACAGCATCAACTCACCACAATCGTGCAGCTGATATAACAGCAGGCGATAAAAACAGCAGCTGTAGTGACGCCGCGAAAAATGAACCTGTCTGTGTTGGCGATTATCAGCTCGGGAGTTTTGTTTGGCTCTTGTCTGGACCAGCGTCCCTTCACCTTTTACCTGTGCTCACCTGAACTCATCCGATTTCACCTCATGTGCGTCTTGTTTCAACTCATCTCACCTGTTTTTACCTGTGCTCACCTAATCTCAACTTATCTGCACCTCCTTTCAACTCATCTCACCTGTTTTATTACCTGTGCTCACCTAATCTCATCTCTACCTGCCTTCACCTCACCCCATTTCTCTTGAGCTCAACTATACCCTAATCTCACCTGATCTGACCTCATGTCATTTATCCTCACCTGCCTTCAACTAACCTTACCTCACAATACCTCACTTCATCTCGCCTCACCTGCCTCCGGCTAGCCAGACCAGGTGTGGGAGACGGCGAGAAAAAGGTGTGTTTACAAGACATGAGAGCGAGAGAGAGAGAGAGAGTAGTTACAAGATAATGATATAAATGATGACCCAGTTGTCTCATGGGTCTCACACAAACAATTAACGTGTTAATTGTTTGTGTGTGTGTCCTCAGTTCATAGATCGTAAAATTGAGTATATTGAACTTTTATCTCGCTCTCTCTCTCTCTCTCCTACGAGCATTTAAGAGTCGTGAGGCTTGGAGGAGGAAGAAGAGGGAAGGTGTGGAGGGGGGAGAGTGAGGGGAAAGAGGAGGAGGAGGAGGAGAGAGGAAGAGGAAGGAGGGGGAGAGAAGAGTAAAGAGGAAGAGGGGGAGGAGAGAGTAAGAGTAAGAAAGAAGAAAAGGAATGAGAGAAAGAAGGAGGAGGAGGAGAGAAAGAGAGAGGGAAGGAGAGGGAGGAGGAGGAGGAGGTCGTTTCTTTGTTGGAGGCTGGAGGCAACTTACCACTTGAAGGGCGAGTCTGGTGAGTTCCTGAGTGGGTGGGGAGAGTGACTTGGTGGGGAAGAAGTGGGAGGGAGAGGTGAGTGTGGTGTGGGAGTGAGTGAGGGACTTATGTGAACAGGAGGAGGTGGAAGAGGAAGTGGGTACAAATGCTTATGGACCTCCTCCTCCTCCTCCTCCTCCCCTCCTCCTCCTTCTTCAACAACAGAAGATGACGCAGAGAAGATCAACAACAAAGAAAAAAAAACGTCAAAACGGTACACACAGTAACAGGAGAACTCTTAAAGATAGCAACGGTAGCGGCAACAGTGTCAATAACAACAGTAGCAGCGTTCAACAGCAACAGGAAACAGGAGGAAGACCGTAGTGTGTGTGTGTGTGTATCGTCACTCACCTTGTCGGCGGCACCTTGTATGTGGAAGGGTTACATTGTTCCTATTGAGTGAGGTGCCCCTCCCCTCCCTCCCTCCCTCCCTCCCTCCCTTCCCTCCCTCCCCTCCCTCCCTCCCTTCCTTCCCTCCTTCCTTGTTTACTGCAATTACTACCTCTCTCACCTGGCTCTGCTAATCAAAGGTGTGGACGCGGGGTATCTCAGGTGCAGCTGTTGTTGTTATTATTATTATTATCATCTCAAAATGGCGTCCAACTTACTCTGAGACTGTAGCGCTGTGCTCTTATGCTCAGTAGACGATAACTTGTACGACTGTTTGAGACTGTGGACGACAACAGTTAATAAGGGTCGTCGTAGCTCAGGTTAATTAATGGTTGGTATAAACTAGCTGTTAGTGTTGAAGCACCTGTCGGGAATTGCCATGGGGGAGAGGAGGGGGGGGTTGTAGTAGGGGGATGGGGTGAGGTGGAGGGGAGGGAGGGGGGGGAGGGGAGGAGGGAGAGAGGGGTGAAGTTAGAGTGAGGGAAGGTGATCAGTATAGACAGTGTTAAGGGTGTTCGATCATCCGTCGGTCTTGTTATATCAGCTGTTTGGTTCCCTCCCTTCCCCTTCCCACCCCTTCCCTCCCTTCCCCTATCTCATCTCTCCATCTCCATCCTTCCCTCTCTGTCTTCACCACTCCTCTCATTTCATCCTTCTCTCTTCCTTCCGTCCCTCCCTCAACCCTCTTCCTCTTTCATCTTTCCCTCTTTTCCCTTCCATACCCAAGTCTACCTCCCTTCCCTCCCTCTTTATTCCCCGCACCTCTTCCACCTTCTATTACACTAATCTCTCTCTCTCTTCCTTCTCTCTATCGCCTCATCTTCCCTCTCTCTCTCTCTCTCTCTCTCTCTCTCTCTCTCTCTCTCTCTCTCTCTCTCTCTCTCTCTCTCTCCTATTCCCTTCCTTCTCCCCCCATCCATCCAGAGGTAAAAGATTATCCCACAAACCTTTGAGTTAACTGTGTGTGTGTGTGTCTACCCTTGGCGGCGAGGCAGGCAAAGACAATCAGCCAATTAAAAGCTTTGTTTACTGTGTGCGTCGACCAATCAGCTCGCGGGAGAATTAAACCCTTCAAAAGCTTGCTCGAGTTAAGTGGTGTAATGAAGAGACCGGGGTCCATGCTTACCTGACCTGGTGGATTATCTCTCTCTCTCTCTCTCTCTCTCTCTCTCTCTCTCTCTCTCTCTCTCTCTCTCTCTCTACCTCCCTCCCTTTCCCTCTGCCTCTCATTTACTTCTCTCTTCTCCTCCTCCATTCCTCTCCCTTCTTCTATTCCATTTTCCCACCCCCCCCTCCCTCCCAAGCTTCAAAATCCTTCTCTTTTTGTTATCAATCTTCCCTCCCCGGCTCCCTCCCTCCTCCTTCCTCCCGTCTCCCTCCCCATCCCTCCCTCACCCCGTCTCCCTCCCCATCCCTCCCTCGCCCCCTCCCTCCTAAACAGCGGGTGTACGGTACAGCATTATCCGGGAGTAAGAGATGGTTGGTGGTTGGCGGCGGCACATGAGTGTAGTGTAATCTATCAAACGAATTAGAGGAGGGATCCCAAGTGGTGGTGATAAACGCCAGTGCTCCACAAAAACACGTCCGTCCCCCCCTCCCTCCCTCTTTCTCTCAGTCCCCCCCCCCCCCAGCAGCGCCCCTTACATCGCTCTCCGTTGATATTCACATTTGATTACATCCTTTGGTGTCTCATGAACCAGGCCATTGTTGGCACTTCACTACCGCGACCCAAGACCAGAGGAAATGTTTCGTTCGGCGCGCGCCACTCCTCCTCACCCCGGGCCCGGTCCTCGCGGCTGCCGGACGAAGATTTACGACACGGCGGGCGAAAGCGAGAGGGAAGCAGATCGATGCTCGTCACATCAAAGTTAAGTGTGTGGAGTGCACGTCCGTCTCTGCTGACGCTGCCGCTCGCTAAACTTGCTCTGTCAAGTCGCTAAATTCGCCGAGTGACGTTGCTCAACTTGCCCCTCCCCCCCCTATCCCTCCCTCCCTCTCTCTGTGTACACCTCCCGGCCTGTGTCTGGGATGTACCTGGGATTAACCTGAGGGAGTTGCTTAAATCCCTATCATCCCAACACCGCCACCGACACACGACCAACATCCAGAATCTCAAAAGTTTCCGACATTAATTTCTTTCTCTCTTTTGACCCAAGTTTTTAAGAGGCCGCCACACACACACGCAGAGTTCAGGTCGAGTCACAGCTCAGTATTACCTTCATTACAGTGTATATATCATTGAGTCAGTATTTCTTTAGTGTGTCATGAGTGACTTACGTTCACCAACACACACAGATCAATAGACGCCTTGACGATGCGGTGGTTCTTGCCTCAAAAGGTCGTAGGGTAAATATTGTTGTTCCTAATTGTTGATGTGAGAGAGTGAGAATCCACCTACCTGACATACATACATAGATACATACATACATACATACACACACACACACACAGAGCAACAAAGGCACCGACTCAATGGCGGCCAGATTACACTAAGACTGTAATCGTAACTAAATATGCTCATCCATCCTCCCACTTAACCCTTTGAGGAAGATGATTTAACACTGATGACGACGATTTAACCCTTTGATGACGACGATTTAACCCTTTGATGACGATGATTTAACCCTTTGATGATGATTTAACCCTTTGATGACGATGATTTAACCCTTTGATGATGATTTAACCCTTTGATGACAATGATATTACCCTTTGATGACGACGATTTAACCCTTTGATGGCGTTGATTTAACCCTTTGATGACGATGATTTAACCCTTTGATGACGATGATATTACCCTTTGATGACGATGATTTAACCCTTTAATGACGATGATTTAACCCTTTGATGACGATGATTTAACCCTTTGATGACAATGATATTACCCTTTGATGGCGTTGATTTAACCCTTTGATGACGATGATTTAACCCTTTGATGATGATTTAGCCCTTTGATGACGATGATTTAACCCTTTGATGACGATGATTTAACCCTTTGATGATGATTTAACCCTTTGATGACAATGATATTACCCTTTGATGACGACGATTTAACCCTTTGATGACGATGATATTACCCTTTGATGACGATGATTTAACCCTTTGATGACGATGATTTAACCCGTTGATGACGATGATTTAACCCGTTGATGACGATGATTTAACCCGTTGATGACGATGATTTAACCCGTTGATGACGATGATTTAACCCTTTGATGACGATGATTTAACCCTTTGATGACGATGATATTACCCTTTGATGACGATGATTTAACCCGTTGATGACGATGATATTACCCTTTGATGACGATGATTTAACCCTACGAGACCTTCTGTATAATACGGATATAGAGAGAGACACAGTACATTAAACACTTTTCGTAACTGATGAAAGAATCGTCACGTTAAAGACAAAATGGCGTCTTAATTATGCTGAGACTACCTGTATATTATTATTGTCTATGTAATTTGTAGTTGAGTGAATGTCCGTAGCTAATTAAAGTATCGGTGGTTTGTGTGGGCCAGTGGATGGTGTGGGCCAGTGGATGGTGTGGGCCAGTGGATGGTATGGGTCAGTGGATGGTGTGGGCCAGTGGATGGTGTGGGCCAGTGGATGGTGTGGGCCAGTGGATGGTATGGGTCAGTGGATGGTGTGAGCCAGTGGATTGTGTGGATCGTGGCCCAGTGGATCGTTGTGGACCGTTGGGCCAGTGGGACGCCGCCACCTCCTCTTTATCGCCGCGGCTAAACTCATTCAGCAACGTCAACAACCTTGTCCTGATGCCGTCTCTCTCTCTCTCTCTCTCTCTCTCTCTCTCTCTCTCTCTCTCTCTCGTGTATAATTAGGTAAGGACGCTCCTCCTCCTCGGTGACGTGTCTAGTCTTCGTAATCTGCCTCGCCAGCTGGTGGTAGTGGTCTTGTTAACACACGCAGGCACGCACATCTTACACGCCACGCACGCACGCAAGCAAGCACACACACGCAACGAACATGATCACGACGGATGCTTGCACACTAATTTGCCAGTGGGAATGTTGTGTGTGTGTCTTTCTTTCTCTCTCAAAACAGAAGATTTAAATATATTGGCTCCGATTATCTCTCTCTCTCTCTCTCTCTCTCTCTCTCTCTCTCTCTCAGGCCACCAAATGAGTCCGAATAATGATGAATCTCACTGGTGTGTTATGACGGTTTTAAGCGAGCGATTGAAGGTAGGGATTATATTAGCGATTAATTGCCTGCTGGGTTTGGAAGCGATTCATTAGAACGATTAATTGAGTAGTTAACTGTGATTACTTAAGCGTTTTCAGACGATTACTTGCAACTTGTTTCAGGTGGTTTATATGACTAGTCGTACCTGTGTAGTTTGTGGCGATTAATTAGAACGATTAACTATACACAACTTCAGGCGATTACTTGAGTTTCAGACGATTTATTTCAGCCATTACCATAGCACTTTGAGGTATCCGCGATTACTTTGGCGATTAACTTCGCGATTTCTTGACCAAAATAGAACTTTCAATTTCTCACATAGATATATCTTAGGGAATTTACCAACGATTAATATAAACAAAAAAAGGCATTGGCCAGAGTTGAGGGCCAGAAAGCATTGACCACCTAAAGAAAATAAGAGTAATCGTTATACATAATGGTTAAAGTCTATACGAACTTCCTACAGCGTCGCTTTAACCTTTCTTTAAATATTCAAATGGGATTAATCAAGGTGGATTTATCACCTGAAGAATATCTACCCCAGCTTGTTTCACCAGAAGGTTAGGTTAGGTTAGGTTAGGTTAGGTTAGGTTAGGATAGAGATCGGTTTGATTTGGTTAAGTTAGGTAGAGTGTGTTAGAGTGTGTTTCAGGAGGCAGAGTTATAATGGACTATGAACTGTCTGGTGTTTACATGTGTCTGTTTACTTGGGTGTGTCATAGGGAGGGTGAAGGAGGCGACCACTTAGGAGTGTGTGTGTGTGTGTGTGTGTGTGTGGTTTATCTGTAGTGTTGATGTTGTTGTTTTACTATTTTTATTATTATTATTATTTTACTATTATTATTATTATTTTATTATTATTATGATCATTGCTACTATTATTATTATTAGTAGTAGTATTATTATTATTATTATTATTATTATTATTAATACTATTAACGGGTCGAATATATGAACGACCAATTACGGGAATATTTAACAGGGGCATAGGTCCAATTGTTATCCGTATTATGCTGTAATAACGTGTGGCTGGTTGTGAGGCCGCTAGCAACCTAGCCTAACCTATGCGTTATTTATTTATTTTTTTATTTGTTTATCGGTTTAGTTATGGGTTCCGAGGCGTTAATACTGTACTGTCCTGTTTTGATGTACAGGTGATGTTAATGCTAATTATGAGTTCGGCCAGGTGTTGGTCATTAGAAGGTGGACAGGTGAGAGAGCAGGTGGGATAGGAGGAGGGGAGGGAGGATAAGGTAGATAAAGGAGAGGTAAGGGGGTGAGGGATAGGAGAGGTGAGGGAAGGGGAGATGAGAGGAAGAAAGATAAGAGAGGTGAGGAGAGGTGAGGGAAGGAGGGGTATAGTTGGTAAGTAACTAAGGGCTAACGGGAAGCAGTGTATGGAGGTGTTAATATTAGAGTAATTAAGAAGACCAGGTGTGGCATCATCACACCTGCTCAGGTATACACTCGGGATTGTGGTAAGTGTCACGCTAATTGCCTATGGGTAATAATGATGCTCTTTGTATGTTAATTTTATGTCATTTAGGTATGCAGCAGCAACTGATATTAATTTTAACTTCATTTAACCAAAACTTAACCTCACCTAACGTAACCTCATGTTATTTTTACCTCAGTGTGTTGTTGTGTTGTCGTAAGCCTCATTATCACCTCATAAAACCCACCGACTTCTCACAATAACAACTCACCACTACCCCCTACCCCCCTCCCCCCTCATCCCCCAAGAGCCAATTAGCGTGTTGTATTATCAGGCCTCGTGATAATCTCAGTCTCCCCCCCCCCCCCACACACACCAATTACACTACGAGGGAGTTGACAGTTCGACCATTTATTGATGAGAGGACTTGGTCACGTACTGTACTCTCTCTCTCTCTCTCTCTCTCTCTCTCTCTCTCTCTCTCTCTCTCTCTCTCTCTCTCTCTCTCTCATTGTCAACTCTGTCATATTTTGTTTTTTATCTCCTGTCATGTGCTGCTACTTAGTCTACTGTTGTTACTGTTACTTGAGCTCCTTGTGTTACCTATGTCCCTTTGTGTTACCTTTCGTTACCATTGTCAAATGTTGCTGTTGTCATGTTGTCGATTTTTTGGGATACATGGTTGATTTTTTTGATATAATATCGGCTTTCAGAACAAAATCCGATCGACCATCATTACACGAACCGATCGACATCAGGTATAATCCTTGCGATCGACTCTCACTTCACCATCCCGATACCTTCCCGATACCATCCCGATAATTCCTGATATTATGCCGATACGACACAGACGGTAACCAGTGTTCATAACGTTCTATTAGTTGAACACTCGACCTATCAACTTCTTGGATTTTAACCTGAGATTAGTGAACAGCCAATCAGAATCTGTGTATTAACGCCTCAGGTGACTTTAAGGAGAATGTGACATATCCAATTGGAATTCATCTTTGTAGTGACGCAGAGTATAGACAGCCAATCAGAATATTCATCTAGGATTCGTTGCCTTATTGAACTAGTTTGCTATTGGTTTAACATGAAAAAAGTCAACCAATCAGAACTCGCTAAAAAAAAACACATGATAATCAAACTAACCAATCAGAGTTCACTAAAAAAATATGATAAACAAACTAACCAATCAGAACTCGTTAAAACCCCATGAAAAACAAACTAACCAATCAGAACTCAGTGTAAAGAGATAATTACTCACAATTAAACCTAGGTAAAGCGAGCCAGCCAGCCAACCAATTAAAACTCACTATTAAAACGCCATTAAATAACCCAACCAACCCGCCAATGATATCTCAGCTCTTTAAAATACTCGAAGCCAATTGGATATTCACCATCAAAACCAAGATGATACGGACCACTTAATTAGAAGAGCACAAAAAACGGTTAACGGACTAAAACCGTTAACGACAAAACGGCTAACGGGAACAAAAACCGGTGAACGGAAAAACGGTAAAAAGACAAGACAGACAGTAAATGAACAGAACAAACGGTAAACGAACAAAAACGGCCAACAGCCCCCTATAAAAAACGGTAAACGGACCCCCCCCCCCAAAAAAAAAACAGATACTCGGGCCAATAAACATAAAGAGAGTGAGAAAAAAGAGTGTGTGTGAGAGAGGAGAGAAAAAGAGTGTTAGAAAAACGTGAGAGAGAGAGAGAGAGAGAGTGAGAGTGTGTGTGTGTGTGTGTGTGTGTGTGTGTGACCAAAGCGTAAACAATTAATTAAACTTGGTTATCGAGCCCAGCTGTAGGGGCCACGAGTCAAACAGTCTAATTAAGTCATGAACCAGAGACGCAGTTCCCCCCCCCCCCCCCCCCTCTCTCCCGGACACTTCATTAGGCAGTTTTATGGTCATCGTGTACGGTGGTAATTGTCACCTATCACCGGTGTCAATCACTTAATTACCTGCCTAGACAGATAGATGGACAGACGGGCCCAGTTAGCTTAGATAGACAGACAGCTGGCTAGTTTAGATAGATAGATGGCCTAGCTAGCTTAGACAGAGAGACAGTTCAGCTAGCTTAGACAGCCAACCGGACAGCCCAGCTAGCTTAGACGGCCAGCCAGCCAGCATAGACACACAGACAGCCAACTAGCTTAGCCCGGAGACAGCGAGCTTGCCTATATAGACAGACAGACAGACAGCCACCCTAGACAGTATAGACAGCTAGCCAAGATAGATAGACTTGACAAGACAGACAGACTGATAGCTTACACAGATATACAGCCAGCCAGTCAAGCTAGCTTAGACAGACAGACAGCCAACTAGCTTAGCCCAGACAGACAGACAGACAGAGACAGAACAAGTAATCAGAGACATAACTAAACGGGATGAGAAAAAAACGTCTTAAAAATAGAATAATTCATTAAAGAAAATAAATAAAAATAGTGAATACAAAAAAAAAGGAAATTGAAGGAAGAAAAAAATACTCAGGGAAAATTCGACCAAGATTGAAGGGAAAAAAGTAGAGGAAAACTGGGAGGGGGGGGGGGACTAGGGGAAAAAACTGGTTCAGGTGAATAAAGCGTTGATGCGTTACCTAGTCTATTGAGGAGCGTCGATTAGGGTAACACACTGGGTCCCTTGTTGCATGTAGATGACCGCTATTTACCTTACACACCTGCTACTTTCCCTTACACACCTGCTATTTTACCTCACACACCTGCTACTTTCCCTTACACACCTGCTACTTTCCCTTACACACCTGCTACTTTCCCTTACACACCTGCTATTTTACCTTACACTCCTGCTACTTTACCTCACGCACCTGCTACTTTACCTCACTCACCGGCTACTTTACCTCACGCACCGGCTACTTTACTTTACGCGCCCGCTACTTTACCTCACGCACCTACTACTTTACCTCACACACCTGCTACTTTACCTTACACCTGCTACTTGACCTTACGCACCTGCTACTTTATCTTACACACCTGTTACTTTACCTCACACACCTGCTACTCTACCTTACACACCTGCTACTTTATCTTACACACCTGCTACTTTACCTCACACACCTGTTACTTTACCTTACACACCTGCTACTTTACCTTACACACCTGTCACTTTATTACCATATGAGGGAGAGAATGAAGGAGAGGTGAGGGAGGTTGGAGGGAGGGAGGGAGAGAGAAAGTAATCGACCAATCAGCGACGTTCTCTTACCCTAATCTGGGGATTAATTAGTGAACTGGTCATTTTCCTAATTGATAACGTTGGGTATATTTCCTCGAATTATCTGATAAGTGTCTCAATTAGCGGTCCACTAATTACAGAGTGGTGGAGGGTTGGGCAAGGGGCAGGGTGTTGGAGGGCAGCAGGGTTGTTGGGCAGGGAGGCAGGGAGTAGTAGTGAGGGGGGAGGGGGGGGAGAAGGAGTGTCAGTCAGGGTGGGGTGGAAGGAATGTTTGGGAGAATAACAGAGGAGAGTGGGGAGGGAATGGAACGGATAGAATCAACATAAGAATGGAAGAAACTGCAGCGGGCCTATTGGTTCATACTGGACAGTCCCGTTTACACCCAACCCCTATCGCTCATATATCCATCCAACCTGTGTTTGAAGCTATCCATCGTATTCGAGTTAATGATGACGTTTGGTAACTTGTTCCACTCATCCACTACTCTGTTTCCAAACCAATGTTTACCTATCTCACGCCTAAATCTAAATTTGTCTAATTTAAAACCATTGCTACGAGTTCGCTCCTGGTTGGATAGTTTGAGTACCTTTGTTATATCACCTTTGCTTAGCCCTGACTTCCATTTATACACCTCGATCATATCGCCCCTCACTCTACGTCTCTCGAGGGAGTGCAAATTAAGATGCTTTAACCTGTCTCTGGACTCAAGGTTCCTAATGCCCGGGATTAGTCTTGTCATTCTCCTCTAAATTCTTTCTAGGGATTCTATATCCATTTTGTAGTACGGTGACCAGAACTGAACCGCGTAATCCAAGTGAGGTCTCACAAGCGCAAGATACAGTTTTAGGCTGCAGGGGGAGAACACACCATTTGGGGAGCTAAAAACAATAAAAAACACACAATGGGGAGATAAAAAACAAGAAAACACAATGGGGAGCTTAAAACACCAACCCCCCAAATTACAGTATTCTCCCCTACACACAGGTAAGGTTGTCACTCCCTCTCTACAACAAATCCAATTAAGTCTTATCAATACACCGAACTGCCAATTTAAATAGTAAATGGTTCTCTCTGCAGGTACATAATGACGCCAGGTACTTAACACAGAACATTGAAGAACATCAAAGTGAATTAATAACTATGTCACAGAATATGCCAACTTTTGAGTCAATAGTTTTTGTTAACTTCTTAAAATATAGCAACTTTGTTTTAGATTTTTGTTTGTATATTTTTTGGGGGTTGGTAAATTGGTTAAAAATCGTACATTCATCTAGGTATGTATGTATTTACGGTATGTATGTATGTATGTACTGTTTGTATGTATGTATGTATGTACCTATATGTATGTCGCTGCTTTTATTTACCTGTGTTATGGTTCGCTACTTAACATAATAACGTAAATCGTATTAGTATTGTTTGGTAGTTGAGTCGTAGTTCGCTACACAACATAAGAAGTAAACAGATATAACCAACTCTGGTATATAACATCAGCCACTAAATTCTCTTCGCCTCTCCCTCTGAATCCGAAGCATTTATGAATAGAATAATGTATCAGTCTACTGCTTCGGGTTCACGGACTCTGAATCTCTCGGGGTTCGGAGTTCAGGACGGAGAGGCGAACTGACTTTAGTAAATGACTGTACGTTATACTTTGCTATCTGGGTTTTGATTGGCTGCGCTATATGATACTGGCTGCTGATTGATTGGCTAGTACTGATGACCTCTCAAGAGTTCAGCTAGCTACTAGTGCACACAGGTGACCTTCCCCCCGCTCTCCCCACGGCCTCTCGCCACACCTTATTGAGCGTTCATGTTAAGGGTTCAAAGGTCAGGTGATACTGGTTTTGTGTGTGTGTGTGTGCTATTAGAACCCTCTCTCACTTTGTATTCAGTAGTATGCTCCATCTATCGCTGAAAAAAAAATTAAATAAACTCTTATCACCGTAAGTATGTCAATAATATACTCAGTCTATCTATATATATATCAGTAGTATACTCGCTGCTAATATAACCCGAGTATAACTGAGCATATCATCACTACGACCCATCAACCATACTAATAGTCTTCAGCCTCTAACTCACTCGTCTCTCTCTCTTAACACACAAGCTAGACTGCATGGCTGGCCTTCCTCACTCCATTCAACGCTAATTACCCCCGCACGGTCATTTAACGGGGGGGGGGGGGGGGGTTGGCGGTAATTAGCGAACGATGACAGAGCGGCACTAACAACCAGCGTGGCGGTAAAGGGCTCATTTGTCTGGCTTAATGGCTAGTTGGAGGCTGCCTCGAACCAGTAATTAAACAAGCGCTTGGTTCATTGTTGAGAGCGAGTGATTTGATGCTGGATTCTTGACGCTGATGGGGAGGTGAGGGGTATACCTGCTGGGGGAGAACCTGGGTGGTGGGGGGTTACCTGAGGGTGGTGATTGAGGGCTTCTGTGATTACCTGCCTGCCTGACTGCCCGTCTAACCTGCCTGCCGTTGTGTGGGTGATTAGGCTTCGTCGCTGATTTAAGAGGTGTTCATTGGGTAGTTTTAAGCTTCCAGAATTTAAGAGGTGGTGATTGGTCAGATTTATTTAAGAGCTCTTGATTGGGTAGGTAGGTAGTTAACGGTGCCATTTTTCTTTTCCCCGCTGTCGGTGTCGGGGCGCTAATGTTGTCGTATTTATTGTCGGCGGAAAGTGGCCGACACCGAGAGGCCGAAGGGATGAGTACCATGATTTAACCCCTTGAGTAGGACACCACCACCACCACTGAGTGTTGGAGGTGGCGTTGGTGATCAAGAGCCACACACACTACAGACACACACACACACACACACACGCTTCTGCCATTAAGTTATCAAACATTTCATTGCTACTATTATTATTATTATTTTTTTTCAATCGTTTAAATGGACGCATGATCAGAGGTATGGGTAAATGAACACACACACACACACACAGCCGTACCTGCCTCAATATAATGAAAGGTATTAGGCCTTTATTGTTATGGCTCGACTAATAGATTGGTCTCTTCTCTCGTTACGGCAAAAGGTGTTTACAAAAAAATTACGTATTGGTGTGTGGGATATTATGTAATGGCGTTGAATGTAGTGAGAAATATATATTGGAAATTATATTGGAGTTGATTTTTGTTGTGGTGATTGTAGTAGTTATTGCAGTGGTGGTGGTAGTTGTGGTACTGTGGTGGTAGTAGTAGTAGTGTGTATAGTATTGTAGTAGTTGTAGTAGTAGTATAGAATTCGAGTTATATATAGAAGTAGTATTTGTCTGTCTGTCTGTGTGTCGGTAATCAATAGTTAACTCCCCTACCACCAGATGTCGACAGAATATTACGCCATCTGTCACACCTGTTGTACCTAGCTTATTATTATTATTATTACTGTTATTATTTGTATATTATTATTACCCTATTATTATTATTACTGGTATTATTATTGTCACTATTATTTTTATTATTATTACGGTTATCATCATCGTCATCATCGTCATCGTCATCATCATCATCATTATCATCGTCATCATCATCGTCATCATAATCATCCCTTCCATTTTCACAATCAACCAAAACAATAACACAACACTTTTTACAGACTATGATAATTTCAGGTGGGGTAATGTGATCACCTTTGTAATTAATAATTATCTGATGGTTTGAGCTGGATTACCTTGTGAAAACTCTCTTGATTATACACACAGGTTTTTCTGAAATATAGTCAGGTGTGTGTCAGGTGTGTTGGAGGGTCAGGGAGGTGGGTGTGGGAGGGTGAGTCAGGTGTGTAAGAGTTAGCGATGGAAATACTTTAGCGATAAATATGTTTTGTTCGTTTAATCTCCGTTCAACTCGGGTTATCGTTAAGTTAGGTTAGCGCTAGCTTAGATTAGCGTTAATGTTAGATTAGTGTTAGTTTAGCCTTAGGTTAGGTTGGGTTAGGTTTTAAGAAATATCATATAATTATAAACAATGTATAATAAGGTATAGTCAGCCTCATGTACACCAATAATAACAGCACTTTCAAACTAATAACCAGGAACAAACAACCAGTATCAAGCACAACACAAAATAAACAACAATCTACAACTCCAAATCAACCAAACAACAACAGGTATTCCCCCAAGTAAACAAGGAAGAACACAACCAAGAAGATAAGATTCCTAAGTTAAGCAAACAATGGGTGATTTAACCTCGACGTGAGCAGGAGGCGGCGTTGTGTGTGTGATGGGTCTCGAAGCAGTGCCTAGTCGGTGTTTCGAACTGTTTGTAACTTTAATAATGAGGGATTTATCCACCTACTCGACGCAGTGTGAGTCGGTGTTTCGAACTGTTCGTAACTTGAATAATGAGGAAGAATTTATCCACCTACTCGACGCAGTGTGAGTCGGTGTTTCGAACTGCTCAGAGCTTTATATAACGAGGAGGAATTTATCTCCCTCCTCGAAGCACTCATTGGATGATTCGAACTGCTCGGTTAACGATACTATAACACCTTGTACGAATGAGCAATAAAGTAGTTTTTTTATGGACTCTTATCTAACGAAATAAATTGTCACCTCTGAAAAGTCTTGTACAACGAAATACTTGTTGCAACTGTCGGGGTGTTTTATGTAACGACAACAGTGCTGGCTATAACAACCTTGATATAACGATTACTCAACTATGCAACCTTGATATAACGATTACTCAACTATGCAACGTTGATATAACGATTACTCTACTATGCAACCTTGATATAACGATCACTCTGCTATACAACCTTAATATAACGATCACTCTTCTATACAAACCCTGATATAACGATTACTCTACTATATAAACCCTGATATAACGAATACTCTACTATACAAACCCTAATATAACGAATACTACTATAAAACCTTAATATAACGAATAATCTGCTATACGACACAGATGGTGATTGACAACTGAAATATTTATTCAACATATATATTTACGGTGATTGTCATATAACTCATAAAGAAGTGATGAGTAATGTTCTTATAACATATATGAACAGTGAACCAATTTATACTAGGAATAAATAGGGTTTTTTTTCCCTATATTGAACATGAATCTATATTGCTATTTGCTGGGGGGTATAGTCATATGGATCTACTTTGCTATAGGGAGTGATTATACTATCCTATAGCGTAAACTTTGATGCTATAGGGATGATCTTTGTATCTCCTATTGCTTGGGGCAGTTTATATATTTCCCTATACCAGATTTATATGATGTATTAACCTCCTATACGATCTATATACCGAAGATATTAATATATGAACCTAATATACCCGTAGGTTCAGTTTATCGTACAGACTGATATAGGAAATTTCATATACCGAACACAGTGACTGATATAGGAACCTTATATATATGAGATCCCATAAGAGACCATTAATGGCTACAGAGTTATATAGACATTCCTTTATGGACGACAAGCGAATGTAGTAGTAGTAGTAGTAGTGGTGGACTGGTGGTGGTGGTGGTAGTAGTTGTTGTTGTGGTGGTGATAGTTGTAGTAGTAATAATAACTAGTTGTATTTTTTCTTTTATTTATTATTATTATTATTATTTATTTTTTTTATTATTGATTACTTTTCCGTCCAATATAGCGGTAAGCCGATGTACCGTTATCTTGGTGTATTAATAACCCGATATACCTATAACCGAGTTGACGATATCCTCACATGCCGCTAACCCGATATAACGAAGTTTTTGATATAATGACACCCCGATATAATATTGAAGCGATGTCAGTCACTTAGCATGAACCGATATATACGAAAATTAAATATACTGCCTACCCGATACAGCTGTATAGTGAATTATATCGGTAAATAAATATGACAGTATAGATACAGCTATAACCCGATATATTTGTAACCCGATATAGTATAAGGTATAACGATAGTATCATTTACCGATATAGCCATATAGTGGTTTGTTTGATGTCCTATAACCAATAACTTTATATACCGATACTTCGATATAATGATAGCTTGATGTCTAGGCGTATATAACCGATAGCTTCGTATACCGACACTCAAATATACCGATATAATGGTTCCATGATGTCTTATAACCGATAACTTTATACACCGATACTCCGATATAATGGTTGCTTGATGTCTTAGCGTATATAACCGATAGCTTCGTATATCGATACTCAATTATACCGATATAACGATAGTTTCTGGTACCGATATAACGATGAAAATATGCAATTATATATTGAGAGCCGATATAACTAAAACCGAAAATAATGAGAGAAATTAAATAAAATAAAAATATCGGGAAAATTATCGGAAGACGCCGATATAGGGTAGATTTTTAGCTGTTCTTTATATATTATTTTTACTTTAATGTAATCGGATGGGTCAAGATGTTCAAATTATCGTAAACTTACGACTTTTTCTCGTAAACGTGAAGATCTGACAACGTATTGAACTGACTCACTGACGCAAATATACAAAGATGGATTTTCATACGTTCCAAAGTTCAAAATTTCCTCTTAACTCAAGATATAAAGAACGTATTTAAATAGTACACATATACACAACGACAAACAATATGGCTGCCACAATACACCTTGACTCTACCTCGGCCAGATGCGTTCACAAATACGCAATCTGGGGAAAAAATACGCTTACGTGAAGTTCCCTTTAGAGCTTGATAACTATCTTAAGCTACCAAGTTGTTGAAATGTGAAGAATTTTGTGATTACGAAGTTATTGATAAGATTACTGGTCATTTATAGAGGTTATTTATACCTTGTTTTTGATGTAGTGGTGTGATTTGGTAGGTGTGAAGCACGAAAGGTAATTAATTGGTTCAGGTGTAATTAAATAGGGCCTAAGGTGATTAAATAGGGCCTAAGGTAATTAATTGGTATAGGTGTGATTAAATAGGGCTTAAGGTATAATTAATGACTACAGGTGTGAAGTAAGGTACTTAATGGCTACAGGTGTGATGGAATGAAGCTAATTAATTACTTACTAAATAACTAAATCGATTACACACACACACACACACACACGGATCTTGGCCAATCACAAGGAAGCAATTTACCGTAGGCCAATATCAATAGTTCCGGGTTATAACGTTATGTCGGCCTTTGGTATAACGTAATGCAGTACAGTAGACAGACCATACAGGTACATACATACATACATACATACATACAGGTACATACATACATACATACAGGTACATACATACATACATACAGGTACATACATACAAACATACATACATACATACAGTACTTGCCAGAGGTTGACGTGTGTTAGCGTATGAAATAATAACAATAAAATAGCGAATGTAATAATAGCTAGAATAAACAATAACGAATGTAATAGCAACAGTGAAATAACAATAGCCAATGTAATAATAGCCATAATAAAACAATAGCGAACGTAATAAATAACAAAGTAAATAACAATAGCGGGGTCATGAATCACTAACAAAAGGTGTGTGTGATTGACGGTATATAATAAAAGGTACAGAAATGTGAAGTAAAATTCGCTATGTGACTTTTTTTTTCATTGTGTAAGAGAGAGAGAGAGAGAGAGAGAGAGAGAGAGAGAGAGAGAGATTATGTTAGGATGACTGGATATAGGTATACCCTTCCTCTTCCTCCTCCTTCCTTCTCCTATTCTTCCTCTTTCTTTTCTTCCTCTTCCTCTCTTCCTCCTCTTTCTTCCTCTTTCTTTTCCTTTTCGTCCTCTTTTCTTTTCCTTTTTTTCCTCTTCTTTTCCCTTTCTTCCTTCTCCTCCTCCTCTTCCTTCTCTTCCTCCCCTCCTCCTCCTAACAACTGACCTACCTCAACCATCTGCGTCAAAGGGTTAAACCATCGTCCTCAAAGGATTAAACCATCGTCAAAAGGTTAAACCAACATCATCAAAGGTTAAATCATCGTTGTGAAAAGATTAAATCGTCTTCATCAAAGGGTTAAACCATTATCGTCAAAGGGTTAAAACAACATCATCAAAGGGTTAAACCATTATCGTCAAAGGGTTAAAACAACATCATCAAAGGGTTAAACCATCATCATCATCTGTAATATATCTAACAAACCCGTAAGTTAAGTTAATAAACGTGTATTAACAGGTCTCGTTCCACTCATTATTGACTTTGACAATAAACAAAAATACATCTAATCATTTGTCGTTTTAATACATGACCTCAGTATTGTATAGAATGACTAAGGATAAAAGATCTGATCAAAAGAAACTTATTTTACACTTTGCCTAAAAGTTTCTGTACACTTTTCACACAATGACTGATTTTCACACTTTGTCGGTAACATGATATAACTTTGCTCTTAAAAATAATGTATGATGGTAATTTTGAACTTCTGATGTGACACGGATTTTAAGTTGACATGACACGGATTTTAAGTTGGTTTGACTCGGATTTTGATGTTAGTTTGACACAGATTTTGATGTTAGTTTGACACGGGTTTTGATAGAGAGAGAGAGTAGCGAGTCATGTATTATTTTACCCGAACGCTGACACAATCCACCCTCCTCCCCTACAAGGCGTTCGTGTACTTAATATCTGGATTTTAGGGGGCCATTTATCACCTTATTTCTGAGGATATTATTCTATTTGATCAATTTACTTAACCTCTTCCTCCCTGATTGACCTAACTGAGAGATATTTCTTTTCTTTCGATCAAGTGAGGATGTTTTTTTTTGTTTTGTTTTTTTAAGTTTAGTTAATACTACACCTCTCTGACTGATAGTTCCGAGTGAATGATTGGTGAGGTTATCTGTCCGTCTATACGTCTATCTGTCCATCCATCCATTCATCTATGTATCCGTCTGTCTATCCATCCATCTGTCAGTTCATTCATCTATATATCTGTCCATCTGTCTATCCATTCATCAATTTATCTGTCATTTTGTCTATTTTTCTGTCTATCCTTTACATAAATGGTATCCGCTCGATAATTAACCATAGATACGTTAGATTGACTTATAGGTGTGTTATGACAGGTGTGTTATGACAGGTGTGTGTTATGACAGGTGTATTATGACAAGTGTGTTAGGACAGATACGTTATGACAGGTGTTGTATTATAACAGGTTTGTCATGACAGGTGTGTTATGACAGGTATGTTATGACAGGTGTGTAATAGCAGATGTGTTATAAAATTACCCATATCTATCTGTTTGTCCGTCTGTCCACATGAGATTTTGTTACGTTCAGTAAATTAATTAAAAAAAAACGATTTTACGAATAACAAAATATAGGTTGGTTCATAACATATACAGAGAGAGAGAGAGAGAGAGAGAGAGGAATTTTTCGACCTTTTTACATTTTTGGGGGTCGATTTTTGTTATTTTTTTGTTTGTGGAGGAGTTGATTTAACATTTATTGAAGGGATTTTGTTTGAGAGGGGGAGGATATTAACATACCGATTGGGATTTTTTGGGGGGAGGGGGGGGAGGATTTATTATCATTTATTGAATTGATTATTATTATTAATTTAGGGATTTATTGAATCGGGATTTTTTGGGGGTGTGGATTATATAACACTTAAGTGATCTATGTTCTGGGAGATTTTTTTTAACAATTATTTCTGATTTTCCTTCAGATTTTCCTTGATATGAATATTTTTAAATATAATCTTAAATCTGCTATTAACCGATAATTAATAATGTTAACTAATCATATAAATTAATCGACATATATAATTGACATACATAATCGACTTATATAATCGACATATATAATCGACATATATAATCGACTTGTATAATCGACATGTATATAATCGACTTATATACTCGACATATAATTAATCGTTATATAACATAGTAACCATAAGTGTCCAGTGAATATCGACTGTTACTGTACACCTCTTCTGTTGATAGTCCAGATTAGTAGTAGTAGTATAATTTCTGTTGTTGAGTTACCGTTGTGGAGGTAAGTCTTTCTGTTTACTGTTGGATTATCCTAGATGGTTTTATCTGTTAACTCTTACCGTTTTTCTGGGAGGTTACCCGTTTATTGTGTTCTGTTTGGTATATTTCTGTTACACACAACCGTTGATAATTATTGATCTTTTTTTTTTAGCCTTCTGTTAGATTAACGTTAAGTTATAGATTACCGTTAACTGATCACATTAACGGTAGTGTTTATCTGTTGTTATTGTTATTGAAATTGTGTTGATATTATTACCGTTGTTATTAATTATTGTTTGTGATTATTGTTATTATTATTATTATGGACAGGATGGCGTTGTTATGGTTACTTAACATGATAGAACGATTACATTTTTTATTATATATTATTATAACATGATAGTCCTGTTATGGTTATGCTAAAATAATAAAACTTTGGTTAATATTGTTATTATTGTTAGTAGTAATATTAACATGATAGAACTGTTATTATCACATGATGGCGTTGCTACTAATGGTCTTGGTTTTAACGTGATGGTGTCATATGTATTGTTGGTAACGTGATGGCAATGTTGTCACGATAGTACTGGTATATATATAAGCATGATGGTACTATTACTAATATTAACATGATGATTCTATTACTAATATCATTACGACACTATTACTACTATGACATGATGGTACTTTTATTAATATTAACTTGATACCACTATTAGTACTATTAACATAATATAATTCTAATTTTTAATTCATGAGTGTAAGTAATTGGTATTATTATTATTGTTATGGTCATTATTTAATTATCGAATTATTTGTCATGTTTTCCCTCGTAAGTTTTAGAGCAGTAAGCGATCTATCGGACGGAGGAACTGAAGAACGGTTTGTTTATCTTGTGTCTTGCGATTCAGAATTGTATATCACTTATTATTTCAGCGATTCGGATATTTAAATTCTTTTCCTTCGGCGATTCAGAAATGTAAATTGTATCGTGTTGGTGATTCAGATATTTAAATTCGTGGTATTTGAGCGATTTGGAAATAGTTGTGTTTTTTATGGCGGCGATTCAGAAATTTACGTTGTAATATTTTCAGCGGTTCGGGAATATAAATAGTTTCATTTTGGCGATTCAGATATTTACATCTTAATTTACATTTTTTTTCTCAGCGATTCAGAAAACCTTTACGTGTTTTTTATTTGAAAACTGTATCATTAATCAGGATTATCACGATTATGTTTGTTGTTAATTAATCCGGATATTGTAATTATCATGATTAATTGTCAGGTTCATTCTCAATAATATAAAAAAATCCAGCCTTTTTTCCCAAAGTAAATAAAATCTTAATTAATTTTTGTAGAAAGTGTTAGCGTAATTTGTATTTATATCAAAGAATAAAATAAATATCTCTATTTATTATGGTAGAAACATTAAGAAAACAGAGAAGGAATGTTTACTCACCTTAAACACTAGTGGACAAGGAACCCTGGCGGTGATAGTGGTGCAAACAGGAGCGTAACGAGGGTAACTCAACTAAATTTTGTTGCGGTAACTCGCTGTCGCATCCTGCTCAACAGTTGGCTGGCCACTCGCAGCCTCCCACCACCACACACACAAACACAGATTTTCTCTCATATACACTAGAGTTTTATTTGATTATTTTCTGTCACTTGAGAGTTTATTGTAATTTTTTTTTTATTAAGAGTTTCCTTGTGGGTTACTGTGAGCTGTGGGTTAATACAGTTCTTTGTGATTAATGTATCCGTCTGTCTAGGTGTATGAGGTCTCTGTGGTTATTTATGATCTGTGACTTTCTTCTGTCTCTCTTATTTATTGAGAGTTGTGTGTAGTCCATAGTATGATCTGTAACTCTCTCTCTCTCTCTGGTAATATGTGGTTTGATTTAGTAATTCTCAAAAGATTTCACCCATAACAGTCTCTCTCGCCTAACACAGTGGCTCTTTTACGGGTGAATTATCTATATCACTGCCATAACTCACCTGACAAACACTTTCCTCAACCGCTGGCGAGTCTTATTTAGTATCGTTCGTTGTCACCGCGGTCACTGGCGAGGAGATTACGAAGTGATAAATCCTTGGCAATCATCGGGCTGATGACTAGCGGTAGGTGAAGCAGGTTTGTTGACACAGGTGTGAGGCGCGCCAGGTAGAGGCGGCCAGGTAGGGGGTGTCGCGTGCTGCCTCCTAGCCTGGCACGGAACGACTGGCGCGGCGAGTGAGGTGGGTGAGCGCGGAGGAACTAACGTACCGCACCGTCTACCGCGACCTGAGCCGGGCTACTGGAGGCTGGTGGCTGCCACTCTCACACACTCACTGCCTGGGACCCTCCGCTCCGCCCCGCGCTACGCTCTACGCTCACATGTCAGCGCCACGGCTACGGGATGAGCCAGACTCCCCTCCCTCTCTCTCTCTCTCTCTCTCTCTCTTGCCGTGGTGCAACGATCGATCACACACGCCTGCTAATGCTCTGCCATACTCCCGCGACCCGCTAACTCCGGTGCACCCTACACACTCCCTCACCGCCCCCCCCCCCCCTCTTGCCTCCCCCGCCGTCCGCCCGCCCGCCCGGGTCGGACCTCTCGCCACACCGCCACTGATCATAGAGCGACAAACCTCCGCTGAACCTGTGTCGAGTCACTGCTCATTAATCACGCCTGAGCGAAACAAGAGGACAAGCAGCCATGAAACATGTCCCTTAACGACCGGTCGTCGAGCCAGGCAGTCAGCCAGGCACGGAGGGGGAGATAAAGAGCCAGAGGAGAGGGAGGGAGAGTGGGGGGGGGAGAGAGGGAGGTAAAGAGAGGGAGAAGAGTGGTGGCCGGCGCAGCTGTGATTTATCAACTCGTTTTCGCTGAATACATTAAGTTAATGGGGTCCCGTGTCTTCCATCTTAAAACCACACGACCTCGCAAATAAAATCTTTTCCCGCGGAAGCTGCGGGCGGAGATCACACGGGCGGGAGGGGCGCCAAGAACCCACCAAATGAAAAGCAAACGCGACGAGAGGTCCTCATTTCCGCCGCGGACCCACTCCAGCGCACATCAGACGTGACAATTAGATTGGAGCGATTGGATCCGGGGCTATTAGTGAAGACCATCCAGGCGTTGGGACACAGGGAGGGAAGGGCGGGAGGGAGGGGTAGAAGAGGAGGAGGAGGAGGGTCGGCTATATTACAACACTTGTAGCGCGGGGAGGGAAGGTGTGGAGGGACCTGTATTTCATTATATATGATGGCTGGTCGGGGTTATCAGTGACGCGTCGTCCGGCTGACACGCAGGAAGAGGAGTGGAGAGGCGTGGCGTGTGGGCCTTATTCTCCCTCTGCTGTAATTTGAGCAATGTGTAGAGTACGCCAGGGAGGGCAGGGAGAGGAGGGGACGGTGAGGGAGGAGGGAAGTGTAAGTGATGGAGGGGAGGGTGAGGGAGGAGGGGAGGGTGAGGGAGGAGGGGACGGTGAGGGAGGAGGGGATTGTGAAGGTAAGGGAGAGTAGAGGGAGTTAGGGAGGGTAGGGTAAGTAAAGGAAGGAAGGCAGCGGGAAGGAGGGGAAATTGAGGGAAGGCGAAAAAGGGTGAGGATGAGGAAGGGATAATGAGGGAGAGCGGTATGGGGAAGGAGGAAGGGAAAGTAATGGAAGAGAAGAGGAAGGAAGCATAATGGAATAGGAATAAAGAAAAGAGGAGGGAAGACAGATAGACAGACAAAAGATGGACAGATAAATGGAATTACCACACACACACACATATGACAAAACTAATAAACCCCCACGGATCCGACTCCCCACTTCACTGTTCTCAAGAGAGGTTCGTTCGCCAGTAGAGAGCTTTGTGATGCCCTGACGACGGAAGTTACCAGCAAGGGGGGAGGGGGAGATGGGGGAGGGTGGGGGGGGGAGAGGTGGGTAGATGGGGGAGGGTGGGGGGGGGAGAGGTGGGTTGAGGGAGGTGGGGATGGGGGATTCTTTATTGCACTGTGTGGGATTGTGGAGAGACTAAACTTGCTGTTGTAGATGTGTGTGTGTGTGTGTGTGTGTGTGTGTCTAAATGGTTACATGTATAACCTATGACCCTTTAAAAATCCCACCACTGCCACCATCTTACTACCACCACCCAACCACACCATCACGCCACACCACCACCACACCATCACACCACCACACCACCCACACCATCACACCACCACACCACCCACACCGTTTAAGGACCAATAACAGGTTAATCGGGCAACCAAACACGCTAAAGTTTTTAACTCTCCGCCAAACTAAATTTAATGCCCGTCAATTTGTTGTGTAATGATACTGGTCGTCTGTCAGTCTGTCACCGCGTCGTGTCTCTGATTCCCGACCCGGACGACACTGCAGGCTATCGTGTTTACGGGTTGTGTATTGGTTAGGTTAGGTTATTAGGTAGTGGATTGGGTGATTGTCTTTTAGTCTCAATTAGTGTGTTGGGTAGTTTAGTCGTATTGTGAAGTGGCTGGGTCATTCTACATACATACAGTACTTAAAATACATACACACACACACACACACACACAACAGAATGAGCCAATCACAGCCGCTTCTTCCGCCCACAGTATCGTTAATTGGCTGTGATTCCATTTTCTATGAATTATGTGACAAATGAGGTCAAGGTAAAGAAAACGGCGTGCAGACAAGCCACTTAGACACACGGACTTGTATTGTATTTTCTATAACGATATGTAAATAATGACTATTGGCTCCAGGGTGAAGTGTCGTGTGTGAGAGAGAGAGAGTAACATGCTCTCTCTCTCTCTCTCTCTCTCTCTCTCTCTCTCTCTCTCTCTCTCTCTCTCTCTCTGCACCACCCCATAAATTATCCCGTAATGATCGCCGTCTTCTTCAAATGTCCTTACCAACATTATTTACTTTGTAAACCCGGAAGACGAGGACGCGGCTTTTATTATTATTATTATTATTATTTTATTATTATTTTTAATATTATTACTATTTTATGATTATTACTATTATTATTATTATTATTATTATTATTATTATTATTATTATTATTATTATTTTTATTTTTTTATTTTTACGATTCTTGAGTTTTATTTTTTATTTTTTTTGGGGGGGTTGTTTTATATTTTAGTTTATTTACATTTTTATTTGCTGTGTCATTTAAATGTCTGTCTGTCTGTCTGTCTATCTATCTATCTATCTGAGGGATATCCACCCCAGGGAAGGTATGAGGGGATGGGGGTAAAGGGGGAGGGAAGGAGGAGGGGGAGGGGGGGGAGGGAGTGATTGGTTCATGGAATTTGACGAGGACACAGGGGAGGGGAGAGGAGGTGAGGGGAGAGGGGAAGTAACTAGGGTGTCTCCAATTCCCCTCAACAGGGTGCATTACTGTGGGAGGAGAGTGAGGGGAGAGGTAGATAGAGGGGAGGGGGTAATGGCGTTGTTACCCTCTCCTCTCCTATCATCTTACCACCACCACTACCACCATCACTACCACCACCACCACCACTACCCCTACCACCACCACCACCACTACCCCTACCACCACCACCACTACCCCTACCACCACCACCACACCACCACCACTACCCCTACCACCACCACACCACCACCACTACCCCTACCACCACCACCACCACCACTACTACCCCTACCACCACCACCACCACCACTACTACCCCTACCCCTACCACCACCACCACCACCACTACTACCCCTACCACCACCACCACCACCACCACTACTACCCCTACCACCACCACTACCCCTACCACCACCACCACCACTACCACCACCATCACCACCACCACTACCCCTACCACCACCACCACCACCACCACTACTACCCCTACCCCTACCACTACCACCACCACCACCACCACCACCACCACCACCACCACCACCACTACCACCACCACTACCACCACCACTACCCCTACCACCATCACCACTACCACCACGTTAATTCAGTCCTTGATCCCTCGGTACCTGGCCTTCATTAATTACGGATACACCTGTCCACACACTCACCTCACTCCTGGAGAAAAAAAGTCAAGCGAACATTTAAAAGTTTGTTGTGGATTCCCCCGTTTACACACAGTTCATCTGATGAGACTTTAAATGATTTTGTTTTTATTTTGTTTTATTTTTATTTCGTTTTTTTTCTTTTACAAATGTTCGTTGGTAAATATTTTGTGTTTGTTTGTGTAAATGTTGTGTGTTTGTTTGTGTAAATGTTGTGTGTTTGTTTGTGTAAATGTTGTGTGTTTGTCTGTGTAAATATTTTGTGTTTGTTTGTGTAAATGTTGTGTGTTTGTTTGTGTAAATGTTGTGTGTTTGTTTGTGTAAATGTTGTGTGTTTGTCTGTGTAAATGTTGTGTGTTTGTTTGTGTAAATGTTGTGTGTTTGTTTGTGTAAATGTTGTGTGTTTGTTTGTGTAAATGTTGTGTGTTTGTTTGTTTAAATGTTGTGTGTTTGTTTGTGTAAATGTTGTGTGTTTGTTTGTGTAAATGTTGTGTTTGTTTGTGTAAATGTTGTGTGTTTGTTTGTGTAAATGTTGTGTGTTAGTCAATATTCGTTCATTGATATTCCCCCTGTCTGTCTGTCTGTCTGTCTGTGCATCCGTTAGTCACTCTTTGTCCGTCTGCCCGTCCATAAACTTTGGCCTTGTATCTTCATTAAGTTAGGGTAGGTTAGGTTAGGGTAGGTTAGGTAAGGGTAGGGTAGGTCAGGTTAGGTTATGGTAGGGTAGGTCGGGTTAGGTTAGGTTAGTTCAGTTCAGGTTCCTATATAGGAATTTACCTTAGAATTTACCTTAAGGGATATTCACGAATTAGAATTAGCAGGAGTTAATTAAGGTACAAGGCGTTAATTACCTCCAACTGGGAAAGGTATTGAGGTATACACAGGTGAGAAAGACTGAACATCAAGTGAGAGCTAGAGAGAGAGAGAGAGAGAGAGAGAGAGAGAGAGAGTTATAATAATAATAACAAAAATAATAATAATAATAAACGGTTTATTAATAGAGTTGCAGCCGGTGGCTGAAAATATACAGACTTACATTTGATTTAGACATAATGATATAATATACATTGAATATATTTACAGGGCTGTAGAGTACATAAATCAGGAGTTGTGTGTGTGTGTGTGTGCACCTCTGTCATCGCACATAAGGAGTTGTTACACCTGAGTTGATATTCTCAGCACCCACACCTGTTAGTCTCACCTGATACACTCACCTGGGCGACCCCTCATCTCATTAACGACCCACCTCACACCTCTCTCACACACACACTCGCTTCTCTCACACACTTCTCTCACACACCTCTCACACACACACCACACACTTCTCTCACACACCTCACACACCTCACACACATTAATCTTCCATTTTACGCCTAGATACTTAAACAGAGATGTACGAGTATGTTAAATATTTACCACGAACTTTACGGAGATGTGAGACCGGGTATAACTCACTAGCTTCACCTATGACTTAAAGACTGCGTTTGGTTAGGGTAGGTTAGGTTAGGGTAAGGTAGGTAGGCTAGGCTAGGTTAGGGTAGGGTAGGGTAGGCTAGGTTAGGTTAGGGTAGGCTAGGCTAGGCTAGGCTAGGTTAGGTTAGGTTAGGGTAGGCTAGGTTAGGTTTGGTTTGGTTTGGGTTGCTTAGGCTAGGTTAGGTTTGGTTTGGTTAGGCTAGGTTAGGTTTGGGTTGGGTTTGGGTTTGGTTAGGCTAGGTTAGGTTTGGGTTGGGTTGGGTTTGGTTAGGCTAGGCTAGGTTAGGTTTGGGTTGGGTTTGGTTTGGTTAGGCTAGGTTAGGTTTGGTTTGGGTTGGTTAGGCTAGGTTAGGTTTGGTTTGGTTTGGTTTGGTTTGGTTTAACTTAGAGCTTCCCGCTTCTTCACACACACACACACACACACACACACAGAGGACTCTTTAAATACACATCCATATATAGTCGAGTCTCAGAGCAAATTCATCGCCATTTTAGTCATGTTTTGTGTCGCAGCTTATGTGTGTCGGCTAGATAAGTTCTCAACGCTTTTAATTTAATCTTCCAGCCTTTGAGAATCTATCCTAACCTAACCCAACTATCCTTAACCTAACCCAACCCAACCTAACCCAACCCAACCTAACCTAACCTAACCTAACCCAGCCTAACCTAACCTAACCCAACCCAACCTAACCTAACCCAACTATCCTTAACCTAACCCAACCTAACCTAACCACTTGTCGAGAATATTTAGATTAACACTGTTACATGATACGGTCTTAATATTCATTTTTCCGTTTAACTTGCTGTTGCTTTTAACTCAATAATATCTTACGGTTATAAATATTAATGATTTATATCCGAATTATTTACTCACATAAAACATCTCGGTATTAAACGAAAATTTATACTTATATCAATTACAAGAAAAATTACATTAATATGTATATTTTTTATTTATTTTTTTATTATTTTACACAATTGATGGAGTAATGTTTGCTATCATGTGTTGGTGATAAAAACTGATTCCCGCTCAGTAAACTGACCCAGGATATCCGGATTTAATATATACGAACGACACTCTTAGATGTTTATGTGGGTACAGTTGTTATCCGAAGTGTACAACGATTATATTGATTTATTTCAGTAATAGTGAAATCATTCTTTAATAGGCATCGATCTAATGAACAGTGTCCGTTATGTGGTGCTTTTAGATATAACGGATTCTTGATTTACCGGACTGTTCCCTACCGTAAAATCTGTTATATATCTGGAGAGAATTGACACGGGGTTATGGTATCTTTCCTGTCACGGGTCAGACGATGTCATAAAGAGAGTTCTATACACGTACTGACTGTGTTTTGCGGCTGGTAGTCTAGTTTGTTGATGCTAACTGACAGTATCTTGAACGATATGCCTCTCACGTCTAACTGCTATCCTGAGTCAGTCCCCCTCTGAGTCGCCTGCTATCTGTCATCCTAGCTATCTCTCATTCTAACTATCTGTCATTCTAGCAATCTGTCATTCTAGCTATCTGTCATTCTAGCTATCTGTCATTCTAGCTATCTGTCATTCTAGCTATCTGTCATTCTAGCTATCTGTCATTCTAGCTATCTGTCATCCTAGCTATCTGTCATGCTAGCTATCTGCGACATAAATGGTGTTAATATTTGTTTGGGAACGACGCACACACACACACACACACACACACACACACACACACACCTAATGTAACCTCACCTAAACTGATGTAACTTAACCTAACTTATCTAATCTAATCTAACTTAATATAACCTAACCTAACCTAACCTAACCTAATCTAATCTTATCTTGCACCAGTACAACACAACACAAGCTGTGATTGGTCAGTTTCCTTCACTTAGCCTCATTATGATTGGTTATGACTCCAACACCCACACTTGCTTATTGAGATGCGTTAGTCAGCCCAATGCCTGTCTGTCTTGACTTGACGGATGAGGTTGATCGTGAGCGAGGGATATTTGTTTTTACTTTTGTTTATGGCCGAATGTTTTGATCTATCAGTATCTCTTGTCATCCACTAACATCCACTTTCATCCATTACCATCCGCCAACACCCGCTATTATCCAGTATCATCCACCAACACCCACCATCACTCATCATATATCTACTATCATCCACTCTCATCACCATCATCCACTCACCCACCATCCACTCACCCACCATCATCCACTCACCCACCAACATCCACCATCGACCCACCAACACCCACCATCATCTCACCCACCATTATCCAATCACTCACCCACCATCATCCACTCATCCACCACCACCCATCGCCCACCATCACCCACCATCATCCACTCATCCACCACCACCCACCCTCATCCACTCACCCACCATTAACCCACCATCACCCACCATCATCCACTCATCCACCATCAACCCACCATCCACCACCACCCACCCTCATCCACTCATCCACCACCACCCACCCTCATCCACTCATCCACCATTAACCCACCATCACCCATCACCCACCATCACCCACTCATCCACCACCACCCACCCTCATCCACTCATCCACCATTAACCCACCATCACCCATCACCCACCATCATCCACCACCACCCACCCTCATCCACTCATCCACCATCAACCCACCATCACCCATCATCCACTCATCCACCACCACCCACCCTCATCCACTACAACCTCTTCTTAAACCAATTAAAGTGATGTAGAATTTGTCAAAAGCATTTTCCTCGCCGCTCTGAATTATATAGATTAATGCTTCTCCTGCAAAATATCTGCCGCTTCCTCTTGATGTCTCTCTTTGATGTCCTCTTGGCCGGGTATTGTCTCCTCTTGGCCAGGTATTGTCTCCTCTTGGCCAGGTATTGTCTCCTCTTGGCCGGGTATTGTCTCCTCTTGGCCGGGTATTGTCTCCTCTTGGCCAGGTATTGTCTCCTCTTGGCCAGGTATTGTCTCCTCTTGGCCGGGTATTGTCTCCTCTTGGCCGGGTATTGTCTCCTCTTGGCCGGGTATTGTCTCCTCTTGGCCGGGTATTGTCTCCTCTTGGCCGGGTATTGTCTCCTCTTGGCCGGGTATTGTCTCCTCTTGGCCGGGTATTGTCTCCTCTTGGCCAGGTATTGTCTCCTCTTGGCCAGGTATTGTCTCCTCTTGGCCAGGTATTGTCTCCTCTTGGCCGGGTATTGTCTCCTCTTGGCCGGGTATTGTCTCCTCTTGGCCGGGTATTGTCTCCTCTTGGCCGGGTATTGTCTCCTCTTGGCCGGGTATTGTCTCCTCTTGGCCGGGTATTGTCTCCTCTTGGCCGGGTATTGTCTCCTCTTGGCCGGGTATTGTCTCCTCTTTGGCCGGGTATTGTCTCCTCTTGGCCTGGTATTGTCTCCTCTTGGCCAGGTATTGTCTCCTCTTGGCCGGGTATTGTCTCCTCTTGGCCGGGTATTGTCTCCTCTTGGCCAGGTATTGTCTCCTCTTGGCCGGGTATTGTCTCCTCTTGGCCGGGTATTGTCTCCTCTTGGCCAGGTATTGTCTCCTCTTGGCCGGGTATTGTCTCCTCTTGGCCTGGTTTTGTCTCCTCTTGCCAGGGTATTGTCTCCTCTTGGCCGGGTATTGTCTCCTCTTGGCCGGGTATTGTCTCCTCTTGGCCGGGTATTGTCTCCTCTTGGCCAGGTATTGTCTCCTCTTGGCCGGGTATTGTCTCCTCTTGGCCGGGTATTGTCTCCTCTTGGCCGGGTATTGTCTCCTCTTGGCCGGGTATTGTCTCCTCTTGGCCAGGTATTGTCTCCTCTTGGCTGGGTATTGTCTCCTCTTGGCCGGGTATTGTCTCCTCTTGGCCGGGTATTGTCTCCTCTTGGCCGGGTATTGTCTCCTCTTGGCCGGGTATTGTCTCCTCTTGGCCGGGTATTGTCTCCTCTTGGCCGGGTATTGTCTCCTCTTGGCCGGGTATTGTCTCCTCTTGGCCGGGTATTGTCTCCTCTTGGCCGGGTATTGTCTCCTCTTGGCCGGGTATTGTCTCCTCTTGGCCGGGTATTGTCTCCTCTTGGCCGGGTATTGTCTCCTCTTGGCCAGGTATTGTCTCCTCTTGGCCGGGTATTGTCTCCTCTTGGCCGGGTATTGTCTCCTCTTGGCCGGGTATTGTCTCCTCTTGGCCGGATATTGTCTCCTCTTGGCCGGGTATTGTCTCCTCTTGGCCGGGTATTGTCTCCTCTTGGCCGGGTATTGTCTCCTCTTGGCCAGGTATTGTCTCCTCTTGGCCGGGTATTGTCTCCTCTTGGCCAGGTATTGGGGGCAGGGGGGCGTGAACCCAGAGCAAAAATAAGGAGTGGCCTTAACAGGTGTGTGTGTATGTCCTTATTTGGAGTCTCGTGGGGTGTCTCGCTCTGGTGGGGGGGATGTCTCGTGGGGGGTGGGGGGGTGTCTCGCTCCCCACAGATAGTTCAGAATGTCGTAAATGGTTAACTACGTCAATCAATATGTAAAATTCCACTAAAAGTAACAATGTCGGGAAGTGTACGATAATTTGATGAAGAAACAATAATTTTGAGGCTCCAGTTCGATAATTCACATTTGAAAATTTGTCAACACTGACTGCGATGGTTGCTTATACAGACTCTTTTGAGTAATTAAAGTTATTAAAATAACGAATGAAAAACTAGTTTCTCAATTTTCCTATAAAGGTTAAGAACCACTGGACTAGGGTGTTGTTATTCGTCTTAGGGAAAGAATCAAATGGACTTGGGTGTCGTTGTTCGTCCTGGGGAAAGAAACCAATAATGTCTATCAAATCTGTACTTCCATAAATTCACTTAAAAATCATACGTCAAGAATATATTAGTACAGTATTGTAAAACTAACGAAAAACGTATATTATTTGGTGCCTGATTGTTTTTTTAGTGTACTATTAACAACATCGACTTTATATTTAAATTCCTAAGCTGCGTTAGTGAGGTACTTTCTTGGGTGAGAGATTGGTCAGGGTGATAAAAGAAGTATCTTAAATATATAACAAATATTATATATACATAAAAAAAATCATATATAGAAAAAATCTTATATAATGTTAACTCACGCATTGATGACGTCAGATGCGAGGTGAGGAGTAGGTATACCAACCAACCATCATCAAAGAGGCGCCAGAATCATTCACCAATATATTTCTCCGGGAGGTTTTAAAAAATGTTTTGCAATTAAGTTATGCCATAAAGTAGAATCAATTAATTTAAGTGTTCGAGTTTCTCTCTCCAAAATTTGAAAATCGGATTGTAGTGTAATGTTCTTTAGCGGCCGCGTTTACCACCAGATAGATAGATAGATAGATAAATAAATATAGAAATAGATAGATAGATAGATAGATAAATATAGAGATAGATAGATAGATAGATAGATAGATAGATAGATAGATAATCGTTAAAATCGTCATCATGCAAGTTAACATTGGGTCAACGTGTGTGGAACCAGAGTGGGTAAGCAAATTCTCCTCCTTTGTCTGTCTGTCTGTCTGTCTGTCTGTGTCTCTGTCTATCTGTCTGTCTGTCTGTGTCTGTCTGTCTGTCTGTGTCTGTCTGTGTCTATCTGTCTGTCTGTCTGTCCCTCTAAAATGACTGAAACTTGACCTACAAATTATGTCATTGATGTGAAAGAGTAAAATTCAGTAATTATTAATTTTCTTTTTTTTGCACATCGGCAACAGTTATGGACTTGGTGAGTTTCGTAAATAAAATATCCACTGCCATACACACCACTGTTATTGAGTTTTAATTTAATATCGTGATTTATCTTCGTTTTTTATCTATATATTAACATTAACAAAACAGTGATTGATGTAAGGTAACTGTGTTTTTTTTGTGTGTGTGTGTTTATTTATTGTTTTGGTTGAACCTCTACACTAAACTAACTGAATATTAAAAACTTCTTAACGTTTGATCACACACACACACACACACACACTCTTTCTCTCTCACACGCACAAACTCTCTCTCTTACACTCACACACACACACATACACACTCTCTCTCTCTCTCTCTCTCTCTCTCTCTCTCTCTCTCTCTCTCTCTCACTTAAAAAAAAAAACACCCAATTAATTTTACCTGGCAAATGGACAGGTGTTAAAATAGATAATACACTGGAGGTATTTTTTTGTTCCTATTAAGTACAGAGAATTGTTCCCTCACTTTCATATGGGTAGGAAGCCTCTACAAGTGAGGTGTTTTGACTGGTAGGAACAATTGATAGAGAGTTGACCATAGATGACACTCTACCTACCTGGCTGGTGTACCTGGCGTTTACCTGTAATTTATTCATCATCAATTCATAATTTCTTCATTATACCTTCACTATTATTATTATTATTTTAGAAGTGAATAAACATATTTAGTAATTATTGAAAGTAAAAAAAAAATGTATAAATAATGTCGATATAAGAAGAAAGAGATATAATGTGAGTGATAATTAAGAACATAGAGACTTATTGACCACTCGGTAGAAGAACATGGCGCTATCTCTTATCTCTCGGGGGTTAATGAGGCCTCGTTAGACATCCTGTGTTGGTTTTTTTTTTTTTTTATTATCTTATTTACGATGTATATTGACGTAATTAAGTAGCCAGGTGTTGTGGAGTAATGCTCTCTCTCTCTCTCTCTCTCTGCCGTTTATCATTTGTTCCTCCTCCTCCCCATCGCTTCTGTAACTTTCCTTGCTTCTGTAATGTTACTTGCTGTTGTTACTGTTACGTGACTTTCCACCTTACAGCAGAATACAGTCTACGGTATTACCACATCTTGTTACAGTGTCTCCTCTAGTGTGTGTGTGTGTGTTAGGGGAAAATCTTAAGTTAAATACATTTCTACGTCTCAAGGAAAATATACGAGAAACAATTTACCTGAAACATTTTTAACTTACGATCGTCTGAGAATCTGTCCTAGGTTAAGAGTCATTGAGAATATTTGGTCTAAGTTCAGGTGTGGAGCCAGTGACTAATTACCTGGAGACACCTGTAATTATGATGTTAGTTTGTGTTAATAATTATTGTCTTGTTCTATCTATCTATCCTATCTATCTATCTATCTCTGTCTGTCTGTCTGTCTGTCTGTGTGTCTGTCCGTGTTATTTCCATCTACCTGTTTGTCAGACTAACTTGTAATTTAACTAATGGCGTCAGGGTGGTTGAAGAGGGGAGGGAGAAGGGGGAAGAAGGAGAGGAGGAGGAGGGAGATAGCGAGAGGGTACAAAGAGGAGGATAAGGATTAAGGAGAGGAAGAGGAGGCGAAGAGTGACGAAATAAGTAGGAGGAAGGAGAGAACGAGAGAGAGAGAGAGATAATTAATTAATACAAATGATCAAAATTAGCAGACCATAAATATAGATAATAAAAACAAAATAAAACACACACACACACAAACACACAGACTTAGTAGACACACCACCATACTGTACGTAAAACGAAACCCAATGAAAAACACCCACACACACACACACCAAAAAAAAAAACACACGGCCTTTTTTGGAGGGGGTACCTTTTTGCCCTATATTACCGTAGTAGAATAAAAACAACACACCTATGCTTTAAATGGTGTTTTTTTTTAATGTTTTTTTTTTTTTAGGAATCTACGTTTTAAAATTCATACAAAGTTATTGAAGAGATTTTTAAACCGGTGAAAAAACATCATTGAGTTTTTCTTTGTTTTTATATTTTTTTTTCTTTATATATTATTATTATTTTATGATAGACGTTTTTATTATTGTTTAGAGATGTCAAGTGGAAGAAAGGAACTTGGGTAGAAAAATAAGAATAGGTGGTGGTGGTGATAGTTATTGATGGTGGTTGGTAATTGTGGTTGTTGTTGGTGTTTGGTAATGGTGGGTGATAGTTGTGGGTGGTTGGTAATGGTGGTGGTGGTTGTTGGTGGGTGGTAGTTGTGGTTGTTGGTGATGGTGGTGGTTGTTGTTGGTGGGTGGTAGTTGTGGTTGTTGGTGGTTGGTAAGGGTGGTTGTTGTTGATGGTGCTTGGTAAGGGTGGTAGTTGTTGTTGGTGGTTGGTGGTAATGGTGGTAGTTGTTGCTGGTGGATGGTAATGGTGGTAGTTGTGTTTGTTGTTGGTCGTTGGTAATTGTGGTAGTTATAATTGTTGTGGGTGGCTGGTAATGCAGGAAGTTGATGGTATTGAGAATGGTTATTGAGGGTAATGCTAGTAATAGTTATTAAATGTGGTAGTAGTGGTGGTTATTGATAGTGGTGATAATAATGGTGGTTACTGATAACAATGGTAAATGGTTCTGTGTTTTATTAACCCTGTAGGTGTAAATTATTAGAGAGAGAGAGAGAGAGAGAGAGAGAGAGAGAGAGAGTAATCCTTTTAAACATATATATTATTTAACACTTATCTCTCCCTTCATCTCTCCTCCTTTCCTACTTCTCCCTTCCCCCCTCCCTTCACCTCCCCCTCTCCCTCCACCTCCTCCCCCTACTTTTCCTTCAACTCCCTTCACCTCCCACCTTCCATACCTCCCTACGCCTCCCCCTACCTCCCTACCTCTACCTTCATCTCTCACCTTCCCTTCATCTTTCGCCTTCCCTTCAACCTCCCCCCTCCCTTCACCTCCCCCTCCCTTCAACCACCCCCCTCCCTTCACCTCCCCCTCCCTTCAACCACCCCCCTCCCTTCACCCCCCCTCGGCCATTGTTGTGTCGTCTCCTCACACCACGTTAATAAATACGAGAGGGTGAGTGGGCCCAGGAGGCGGCGGCGTTGGTGTTGTTGACAATAACATCTTACCCATCCTCGCCCCCCCCCCCCCCAGCGCTCAACAGCCAGTCCTCTCTCTCTCTCTCTAATATTGTCTCACATCCTCCTTCTTACAACGCCCTCCCCTCCCTCCCTCCCCCTTCCCTCCCCTCCCTCCCCTCCCTCCCCTAGCCCCTCCCCCCCACGCCATAACTTACCTCCGTATAAACATCTCACTTCTCATTAGCCCTGTACGCCCCCTCCTCTCCCTCCTCTCCCCCTCACCCCCCCGCCCCTCCACACCCTCCCCCTTCCACAGCTGACTCGTGGTAATCATCAGGTCGTTAAGTAGTCGTCTCGTTAGTGGCGTTCACGACCTGCTCACGTTACACCCTCCCTCCCTCTTCCTCTCCACTTCCCTCCTTTATTCTTCCACCTTCCATCTCCACCTCCGCTTCCCTCCGCCTCCCTCCGCCTCCCTCCCCTCACCCCTCCACCTCCCTCCCTTTACCCCTCCCCCTCCCTCCCCTTACCCCTCCCCCTCCCCTCACCCCTCCACCTCATTAGAGTATTTCCTCCCCATACTCTCTTATCCCCCTTACCTCACACCCTCCTTACCTCACCACTCCCCCTCCCCACAGATTACCCCTTTATCCCCTTACCTCACACCCCCTTACATCACCACTCCCCCTCCCCACAGATTACCCCCTTTATCCCCTTACCTCACACCCCCCTTACATCACCACTCCCCCTCCCCACAGATTACCCCCTTACCTCACACCCCCTTACCTCACCACTCCCCCTCCCCACAGATTACCCCTTTATCCCCTTACCTCACCACTCCCCCTCCCCACAGATTACCCCTTTATCCCCTTATCTCACACCCCCTTACCTCACCACTTCCCCTCCCCACAGATTACCCCTTTATCCCCTTACCTCACACCCCCCTTACCTCACCACTCCCCCTCCCCACAGATTACCCCTTTATCCCCTAATCTCACACCCCCCTTACCTCACCACTTCCCCTCCCCACAGATTACCCCTTTATCCCCTTATCTCACACCCCCTTACCTCACCACTCCCCCTCCCCACAGATTACCCCTTTATCCCCTTACCTCACCACTCCCCCTCCCCACAGATTACCCCTTTATCCCCTTTACCTCACACCCTCCTTACCTCACCACTCCCCCTCCCCACAGATTACCTCTTTATCCCCTGACCTCACACCTCCCTTACATCACCACTCCCCCTCCCCACAGTTTACCCCTTTATCCCCCTTACCTCCCCTAATATATCTCCCCCTTAGTATTACCCCTGAAGACCTATGACTCAAACTCCCTTTGATCTCACACTGCAGAGCGCCAAGTGGTTTAGTGTTGTCATTTGAGGTCAAGTAATAGTGTCAAGTCTGTGTGTCACCTTCATTCAGTGTGGCCCTGGGTGCAGCTGTGCCATATGAGGTGTACCCAGGTGCCATATAAGGGTCAAGAAGGCACTGTGTCAAGTAAGAGTGTCACAGGTGGTGTGTGTGTGTGTGTGTGGACACCGAGAGGTCAAGCAGTAGTGTCAAGCGGTGTCATTTGCAGGTGTGTGTGTGTGTGTGTGTGTGACTGCTGACAGCTCTCAAGTGTGTACTGATTCAGGTGACGACTCCCAGGTGGTGCTGGGGGGGCGAGATCAAGGTGAGTCAGGTCATTGAATAACCTTGAGTGAGTCAGTTCATGGAAGAGTCAGTTAGTCAGTTCATGGATGAGTCAGTTAGTCAGATCGTGGATGAGTCAGTGAGTCAGTTCATGGAAGAGTTAATGAGTCAGTGAATCAGTTCATGGATAAATCAGCGAGTCAGTTAATGGATGAGTCAGTGAGTAAGTTCATGGATGAGTCAATTATTCACTTCATGGATGACTCAGAGGAACCCATTGTGAAGTTTGTTGCCAGAATACGATCCATCACCTAACATAACCTAACCTCATTTATTTCACCTGGACATTAATCACCTAACCTAAATTAACTTAACCTAACCAAACCTAAATTAACCTAACATTAATCTAATCTAACCTATCTTAACCTAACTTATATTAACCTAACCAAATATAATCTAACCCACATCATACGACACCATACCACACCACACCACACCCCACCACACGACACCACACCCCACCCCACGACACCACACCCCACGCACACGACACCACACCCCACCCCACCACACGACACCACACCCCACCCCACCACACGACACCACACCACGCCCCACCCCACCCCACCCCACCCCACCACACCACACCACACCCCACCCCAACCACACCCCACCCCAACCACACCCCACCACACGACACCACACCACACCACACCACACGACACCACACCACCACACGACACCACACCCCACCACACGACACCACGCCACACCACACCCCACCACACGACACCACACCACCACACGACACCCCACCACACGACACCACACCACACCACACGACACCACACCCCACGACACCACACCACACCCCACCACACGACACCACGCCACACCACACCCCACCACACGACACCACGCCACACCACACCACACCCCACGACACCACACCACACCCCACCACACGACACCACACCACACCCCACCCCACGACACCACACCACACCCCACCACACGACACCACACCACCACACCACACCACACCCCACCACACGACACCACACCACACCACACCACACCCCACCACACGACACCACACCCCACCACACCACACCACACCACACCACACCCCAACCACACGACACCACACCCCACCACACGACACCCCACCACACCACACCACACCCCACCACACGACACCCCACCACACCACACCACACCCCACCACACCACACCACACCACACCCCACCACACGACACCCCACCACACCACACCACACCCCACCCCACCACACCACACCACACCACACCCCTTAACTTATATCACTTTGTACATGTCATTGTCATCTACTTTACTCCCATGTAGAGACGATAAGGGTGAGATACTACTCCCTTGACAGACGTAGAGTGAGGGGCGATATGAACCAGGTGTATTTAACCCCTTGAGTCCTGAAGGGTTAAATCTTCTTGTCAAAGGGTTAAATTAATATTCGTTAAAGGGTTAAGTTAATAGTCGTCAAAGGGTTAAACCACCATCGCCATAGTGTTAAATTTTAATCATCAAAGGGTTAAATCATCATCAAGATCATCATCAAAGGGTTAAATCATCATCATCAAAGGGTTAAATCATCATCGTCAAAGGGTTAAATCATCATCGTCAAAGGGTTAAATCATCATCATTAAGTGTTAAATCATCATCGTCAAAGGGTTAAATCATCATCAAGTGTTAAATCATCATCGTCAAAGGGTTAAATCATCATCGTCAAAGGGTTAAACCATCATCATCAAGTGTAAATCATCATCGTCAAAGGGTTAAATCATCATCGTCAAAGGGTTAAATCATCATCGTCAAAGGGTTAAATCATCATCATCAAGGGTTAAATCATCATCGTCAAAGGGTTAAATCATCATCGTCAAAGGGTTAAATCATCATCGTCAAAGGGTTAAATCATCATCATCAAGTGTTAAATCATCATCGTCAAAGGGTTAAATCATCATCGTCAAAGGGTTAAATCATCATCGTCAAAGGGTTAAATCATCATCGTCAAAGGGTTAAATCATCATCATCAAGTGTTAAATCATCATCGTCAAAGGGTTAAATCATCATCGTCAAAGGGTTAAATCATCATCGTCAAAGGGTTAAATCATCATCATCAAAGGGTTAAATCATCATCGTCAAAGGGTTAAATCATCATCATCAAAGGGTTAAATCATCATCATCAAAGGGTTAAATCATCATCATCAAAGGGTTAAATCATCATCATCAAGTGTTAAATCATCATCGTCAAAGGGTTAAATCATCATCGTCAAAGGGTTAAATCATCATCGTCAAAGGGTTAAATCATCATCATCAAGTGTTAAATCATCATCGTCAAAGGGTTAAATCATCATCGTCAAAGGGTTAAATCATCATCGTCAAAGGGTTAAATCATCATCATCAAAGGGTTAAATCATCATCGTCAAAGGGTTAAATCATCATCGTCAAGTTAATCATCAAAGGGTTAAATCATCATCGTCAAAGGGTTAAATCATCATCGTCAAAGGGTTAAATCATCATCATCAAAGGGTTAAATCATCATCATCAAGGGTTAAATCATCATCATCAAAGGGTTAAATCATCATCATCAAAGGGTTAAATCATCATCATCAAAGGGTTAAATCATCATCATCAAAGGGTTAAATCATCATCATCAAAGGGTTAAATCATCATCATCAAAGGGTTAAATCATCATCATCAAAGGGTTAAATCATCATCATCAAAGGGTTAAATCATCATAACAATAACGTTTAGGTAAGAGACATATTATCAATTTAGTAAACAATTCACTAAAAACTGATAGGTAAAAACTCGTAGATGAGTGGAACAAAACACTGACCATTAACACACACACCTCACTAGGAAAACTTAATTACAGGTATGGACAGGTAAATGTTGAGTGATAATGGTCAGGTGTGAATAGAAACTGGTCTTACACTAGCTAATAGACCTAATTTAGTTTAGTTCGTGTTCTTTTATTCTTCGTTTTCTCTTTATTTATTTTCGTTAAGTGTTTTTCTTCATTTTTTTTTCTTCGTTAAATGTCTAATGTGTAAATAATCTGTAATGTGTTTATCTCTCTCTCTCTCTCTCTCTCTCTCTCTCTCTCTCAGTGTGTCCTTTATCATCTATCTTTCTTTCCCCTTCGTTTTTCCTCACTTCATCCTATAACCCCCCCCAACACACACCCCCTCCCTTCCCCCCCACACACGAACATCCCCCCACACACACGCACATCCCCCCACACACGCACATCCCCCCCCACACACGCACATCCCCCACACACGCACCCCCTCCCTCCCCCTACACACACGCACCCCCCACACACGCATCCCCTCCCCTACGCCACTGTCAACACACTTTAAAAAGGTCGTATAATTGAGGAGTTAATTTTCTGAGATAAGATTCCTAAGTCCTTTTCCGATGCCAGGAGTCACTCACGGTTCATAGGGGGCCCCAGGGGAGGTGTGTGTGTGTGTGTGTGTGTGTGTGTGTGTGTGTGTGTGTGTGTGTGCGTGTGTGTGTTTGTGCGCTTAAACGGGACAAATGTAAAATAGAGAGAGAGAGAGAGAGTATATATATCCAAGCGTACATATAACTCTATCCACCCACCCACCCATCCATCTAATCCAGCTTACCGACTAAACCACCATCGATAGGGAAATTAAATCCTTATCTAGTTCTTAATCCTATTCAAGAGCCTTACAACCAATTAAACTAAAATCAAACTTCAATTACCCTTCCTTCCCTCCCTCTCCCTCTCCCTCCCCCTTCCCTCTCCCCCCCCTTCCCTCCTAAGAAACTTCACAAGTAAATCAATGGATGCTGAATAAATTAAGAGGAGAGAGAGAGAGAGAGAGAGAGAGAGAGAGAGAGAGAGAGAGAGAGAGAGAGAGAACAAGGGCGTAAGAGTCATGTTACAAGAGAGTAGTAGTATAGGACTTTGGATCTTGTGTGAAAGGGTACATAAGGGCGATAAGCTATTGGGATGGGGGCGCGGTAAATCCTGGGTGCGTTCAGATAGTGAGGAAAGGAGGAGGGGGAGGGGTGGGGGGGGTGGGGGTGAGGGGAGGGGAGGGGTAGGGGGTGTCCGTGCCAATCCCGCCGTGGTATAATGAAGGCTAAGTGAGTGAGTTGCGGTGCGATGGAGTTAAGTAGAGGAATATTGATGGTCGTTACACGTGGCTTTACAATAACTGATGACTAAAGGAGTGGTGGAGGAAGGTGGTGAGGTGGGGGTGTTGGAGATGAGGAGGTGTTGGAGATGAGGAAGGGGAGGAGGTGGTGTTGGAGATGAGGAAGGGGAGGAGGTGTTGGAGGTGAGGAGGTGTTGGAGATGAGGAAGGGGAGGAGGAGGTGGTGTTGGAGATGAGGAAGGGGAGGAGGAGGTGTTGGAGATGAGGAAGGGGAGGAGGAGGTGGTGTTGGAGATGAGGAAGGGGAGGAGGAGGTGGTGTTGGAGATGAGGAAGGGGAGGAGGAGGTGGTGTTGGAGATGAGGAAGAGGAGGAGGAGGTGTTGGAGATGAGGAAGGGGAGGAGGAGGTGGTGTTGGAGATGAGGAAGGGGAGGAGGAGGTGGTGTTGGAGATGAGGAAGGGGAGGAGGAGGTGGTGTTGGAGATGAGGAAGGGGAGGAGGAGGTGGTGTTGGAGATGAGGAAGGGGAGGAGTGAGGAGAGGGAGGAGTGTTGGAGATGAGGAAGGGGAGGAGGAGGTGGTGTTGGAGATGAGGAAGGGGAGGAGGAGGTGATGTTGGAGATGAGGAAGGGGAGGAGGAGGAGGAGGTGGTGTTGGAGATGAGGAAGGGGAGGAGGAGGTGGTGTTGGAGATGAGGAAGGGGAGGAGGAGGTGGTGTTGGAGATGAGGAAGAGGAGGAGGAGGTGTTGGAGATGAGGAAGGGGAGGAGGAGGTGGTGTTGGAGATGAGGAAGGGGAGGAGGAGGTGGTGCTGGAGATGAGGAAGGGGAGGAGGAGGAGGTGGTGGTGGTGGTATTGGAGATGAGGAAGGGGAGGAGGTGATGGTGGAGAGGAAGGAAGAGGAGGAGGTGATGGTGGAGAGGAAGGAAGAGGAGGAGGTGATGGTGTTGGAGAGGAAGGAAGAGGAGGAGGTGATGGTGTTGGAGATGAGGAAGGGGAGGAGGTGATGGTGTTGGAGATGAGGAAGGGGAGGAGGTGATGGTGTTGGAGAGGAAGGAAGGGGAGGAGGTGATGGTGTTGGAGAGGAAGGAAGAGGAGGACATTTAGTAATCTGGAGACTAAGAGGAGAGAGTGAGAGATAATGTAAGACCACCTCATATTGTAGGACTCCCAGGATACCGTAGGACTCCCAGGATACCTTAGGACTTCCAGGATACCGTTGGACTCCCAGGGTACCGTAGGACTCAGAGGATATCGTAGGACTCCCAGGATACCGTTGGACTCCCAGGGTACCGTTGGACTGCCAGGGTACCGTAGGACTCCCAGGATATCGTAGGACTTCCTGGGTATTGTAAAGGTCAGGTGAGGAGGGGTCCTGAGTACCTCAGTGGGGGTCATCAGTCATCACATCCTCTCACTTGATGACTAAAGGTGTATCAATATTAATTAAGCTTTGCACACCTGCCAGTGAATTATGATACATTAATTACTGATACGAGGACTTGAGAATGATGAGTTAACCCACACCTGTACACATCCACATCTCCACACCTATTCACATCCACATCAAACCACATCCACACAATATCCACATAACATCCACACCACATCCACACCACATCCACACCACACCCAACACCACATCCACACCACATCCATACCACACCCAACACCACATCCACACTTCACCACCTTAGCCACGGGTCATCCATCTCCACTCTCCCCAGTTAAGCGAATTCCTTGGCACAGGATCTTGGCACGGGGAGTCCTATCATCTTATCCTTACCATTTGCAGGACTCTCTACCCGCACGTATAAGGACTCTGCCCTGACGTCCTTAAGCTGTAGGATGAGTTGATAGATAGATAGATACAGTAGATAGATAGATAGATAGATAGATAGATAGATAACAAAAGGGACTCACTGTGTATAATAGGTGGCAGGTACAACCCCCCCCCCCCCGTACAGGTGAATTGGGTGCTGTCTATTGTAAACTCTATCAGTCTTTATAGTGTCCCCCTTTGAAACCGTCTCTCGCTAATTACCCTAAACTACAGGTAAGGTTATTCTGTTCCTCCTTTAACCCTCCTCCTTCATTTCTTCCTCTTCTTTCTTTCGTTTCTTTCTTCTTTCTCTCTGCATCTCCCTCCTCCTCTCCCTCTTTCCTTCTTTCTCCCTGCGTCTACTTCCCGTTCTTCTTCCTCCCTGAATCTTCCTTAACTTTTGCACCTTCATTGCCTTCCTCCTTTCTCCTCCTCCTCCCTTCCTCTTCCTCCTCCTCCCTACCTTCTTTCCTTCTTCCACCCCTTCCTCCCTCTCTCTCTTTCTTCTCCCTTCCTTCATCTCCCTTCACACCTACACCTTCCCAGCCCACCTCTTCCTCCCTACCCTCCTCTCCTCCCTCCCTCCCCTCTCCCCTCCCTCCCCTCTTCCCTTCCTCCCACACCTTCTCCCCTCTCCCTTTCCTCCCTCTCTCCCCTCTTCCCTTCCTCCCACACCTTCTCCCCTCTCCCCTTCCTCCCTCCCTCCCCTCTTCCCTTCCTCCCACACCTCCCCTCTCCCTTTCCTCCCTCTCTCCCCTCTTCCCTTCCTCCCACACCTTCTCCCCTCTCCCCTCCCTCCCCTCTTCCCTTCCTCCCACACCTTCTCCCCTCTCCCTTTCCTCCCTCCCTCCCCTCTTCCCTTCCTCCCACACCTTCTCCCCTCTCCCCTCCCTCCCCTCTTCCCTTCCTCCCACACCTTCTCCCCTCTCCCTTTCCTCCCTCCCTCCCCTCTTCCCTTCCTCCCACACCTTCTCCCCTCTCCCCTCCCTCCCCTCTTCCCTTCCTCCCACACCTTCTCCCCTCTCCCTTTCCTCCCTCCCTCCCCTCTTCCCTTCCTCCCACACCTTCTCCCCTCTCCCTTTCCTCCCTCTCTCCCCTCTTCTCTTCCTCCCACACCTTCTCCCCTCTCCCCTCCCTCCCCCCTCTTCCCTTCCTCCCACACCTTCTCCCCTCCCCCCCTCCCTCCCCTCTTCCCTTCCTCCCACACCTTCTCCCCTCTCCCCTTCCTCCCCTCTTCCCTTCCTCCCACACCTTCTCCCCTCTCCCCTCCCTCCCCTCTTCCCTTCCTCCCACACCTTCTCCCCTCTCCCCTCCCTCCCCTCTTCCCTTCCTCCCCCACCTTCTCCCCCTCTCCCCTCCCTCCTCTCTTCCCTTCCTCCCACACCTTCTCCCCTCTCCCCACCCACCCATCTTCCCCTTCCTCCCACCCTTCTCCCCTCTCCCCTCCCCTCCCCCTCTTCCCTTCCTCCCACACCTTCTCCCCTCTCCCCTTCCTCCCCTCTTCCCTTCCTCCCACACCTTCTCCCCTCTCCCCTCCCTCCCCTCTTCCCTTCCTCCCACACCTTCTCCCCTCTCCCCTCCCTCCCCTCTTCCCTTCCTCCCACACCTTCTCCCCTCTCCCCTTCCTCCCCTCTTCCCTTCCTCCCACACCTTCTCCCCTCTCCCCTCCCTCCCCTCTTCCCTTCCTCCCACACCTTCTCCCCTCTCCCCTTCCTCCCCTCTTCCCTTCCTCCCACACCTTCTCCCCTCTCCCCTCCCTCCCCTCTTCCCTTCCTCCCACACCTTCTCCCCTCTCCCCTTCCTCCTTTACTTCACAAAGAGCCATTGTGGTGTCACCAAGGATTAGCCAATTAGGGGATAGTTTTAAAAGTAGTAGAAGACGATGATGATGACGATGATGACGTTGACGACGACGATAATTAGGATGGAACAAAGAGGTGGTGAGTTGTTGTCCCGTCTCGAACCAAGCGACAAAAGGAGAGGGTGAGTAAGCTTGCTCCCCTTCCACCGTCACCCTCCTCTCCCTTCATCTCCCCTCCCCTCCCCTCTCGGATAGGTAGATAGGGGTAAGGGGGGGGGGGACACTGTAAGGCTGCTCTAATGGCGTCTCGGTGGAAATTTTTTGGCGTATTGGTGGAACGTTTTTGGCGTCTTGGTGGAACTTTGTCGTCTTAAGAGATGATGTTATTTGAAGAGAGAGAGAGAGAGAGAATGTCTTCGTTTGACCTACCAGATATTTCGAGAGAGAGAGAGAGAGAGAGAGAGAGAGAGAGAGAGAGAGAGAGAGCATGACAACACCTGCCAACAAACGTCAACACACATTACATTAAGATGGTTAAGACTCCTCCCCTCCCCTCCCTCCCTGCCCCTCCCCCTTTCTCTGCTTCCACCTCCCTGCCCTGCCCCCCCCCCCCCTGGCCCCACGAGTCAGGGAGAGAACAACACCACAACATTTGGCGTAAGAATTCGTAAACATCAAGTTCACATACCGAACACACGCCCCTCTCTCTCTCTCTCTCTCTCTCTCTCTCTCTCTCTCTCTCTCTCTCTCTCTCATCACTACCCTCTTTCCTCTACCCTCCATCTTTCTTCTCCCTTCTGTCTCCTACCCTCCCTCCCCCCCCCCCCCACCATCAAAGGGAACCATTAAAACGACAACACTGGCTGGTTACACTCTAAGGTTATACTCACGCTTGGTCATACGTCGGCCATTAACATTTATATACGTTGAGATCTGTTGTGAGAAAAAGTGGAAAAAAAAAGAGTTGAAATCATATCGTTGTTAGGAGGGGAGGTTGTAGTGCTGGTAGGAGGAGGAGGAGGAGAGGAAGAAGAAGGAAGAAGTGGAGAAGGAGGAGGGAGGGGGGGAGATCGTAGCGTTGGCAAGAGGAAGAGGAGGAGGAGAAGAAGATTGAAGAAGAAGAGGAGATTGTATGTTAGTGGCATATAAACAAAGTGATAAAGTTAGTTATCACAGTCAGGTAGATTGTACAGGTCTGTGTGTGTGTGTGTGTGTGTGTGTGTGGATAAGTGGGATTAAGTGTTTGTGGGGTATATATGCAAATTATACTAAAGTAGTTACACACACACACACACACACACAACATAATCGGCTTCACCACTCACCCTCCTTCAGCCTGTGACAAACACGCCTTACAGCCCATTCATTCACCTCGTTATAAATTTCGTTGGTAAGCAATTATCTCTCGAAGTGATTATTCTCTGAGAAGACTTGTAAGGTTAGGTAGTTGATAATTACCCTTCAGCAGACGGTGTGTGTGTAAAGGAGCCCAGGACAATAGTGTTTTGCTGTGAACTGGTGCCACTGATAGGGGGGGGGGAGGTGGTAAGAGGAGAGAAAGGAAGGAGAAGAGAGGAAATAAAGAAAGAAGAAGGGTGGAGATGGCGAAGAAAGGGACAGACAGACAGACAGACCTCATGCCGGTGTAACACTTGTTGTGACACACCCAGGAGGAAGTAGCTCGTTTTCGCCAGGTACACGTTCGCCAGTGCACAGGCTAAAGGCGGGCGAACGGTCGTAGGGCTTATGGAACTTAAACAAATGGGGTATAGAAGGTATGTCTGGCGCTGTTCATTGCTAGTGCTGGCGATGACTTTGGGCTTCAGAGTGTATTGTTTACAAGTGTGGGGGGCGGCTGTCGACAGTGTTACCTCCACCTTTACCCCCACCACCCCCCCTCCACCACCCCCTCCACCACCACCTCCACCCCCTCCACCACCCCCTCCACCTCCTCCACCACCTTTACCTCCACCCCCACCACCCTCCACCACCCCCTCCACCACCCCCTCCACCTCCTCCACCACCTTTACCTCCACCCCCACCCCCTCCACCACCACCCCCTCCACCCCCACCACCCCCACCACCACCCCCTCCACCCCCACCACCCCCTCCACCCCCCCTCCACCACCTTTACCTCCACCCCCACCACCACTTTTACCTCCACCCCCACCACCACTTTTACCTCCACCACCACCCCCTCCACCCCCACCACCTCTGTTACCACCACCAATCCGCCGTCAAGTGGGGTGCTGAGAGCTCGCCGCGGCCCCTCATAAATGGTAAGTGCTGCTGCAGTGGCAATTAAAACGCGTATAACCACCAAAAATAAGTTTATGTCAAAGTAGTAAAACCCGGGGTGTCCACCATGGCCCGCCCAGTGTTGCCAGAACCACCACCAGTGTTGCCAACCTTGCTACCTGGCTCTCCAATGTTCCCATGACGTCCCAGTGTTGCCAATCTCTCTACCCGCTACCAGTGTTATTAGTACCACCACCACCACCTTCCCTCAGTGTTGCCAGCATTCCACTTTTAACCATTGTTGCCATAGCTGCCAACCCTCCTCGAATAGTGTTACCAACCTCCTCGAAGTGCTAACCCTTGATGGTGTGCGTTGAAGGAGCAGTAGGGAGTTTGGCCGCAGTGCAGGGTGACCTAGTGAAGGGGGGGGGGGGGGGGAAGGTAGGGTCGTTAATACGGAAGGTCGTTACGGGAGAGGAACAAGGGGAGAGTAAAAATTGACCCTAAGCTGCGTTAGTGCGGGCGGCCCGGCGGGGAAAAGAGGAATAATTATGATTTTTTTCCTCAGTTAGTCAGTCAGTTAAACATTCAGTCAGTCAGTCAGTCAGAAGCCAGTCAGTCTGTTAGTATAGTGACATAGCCAGTCAGTTAAACATTCAGTCAGTCAGAAGCCAGTCAGTCGGTTAATATAGTGACATGGTCAGTCAGTTAAACATTCAGCCAATCAGTCAGTCAGTAGGTTAGGTTATGTTTTGCTGCTGCTAATGTGATGTTCTTGGAAATGAAGATGATAATGGTGATTTGTTATGACTGTTGATGAAGCTAATTATTATTATTATTATTATTATTATTATTATTATTATTATTATTATTGTTTATTATTATTATTATTATTATTATTATTATTATTATTATTATTATTATTATTATTGTTATTGTTATCATTATTATTATTATTATTATTATTGTTGTTATTATTATTATTATTGTTATCATCATTATTATTATTATTATTATTATTATTGTTATTGTTGTTATCATTATTCATGGACTAACAAAATTTAGCATTATCACCATCGCATGACAGAGGGACATATAAGACAATGGCGGTGCAGTGTGTCTATCTATCTGTAATTATCCGACCATTCTTACCCTTTAAATTTATGCCTACGAAAATTAAGGTAACCAAACTATTTTTTTTTTTTCGGAAGTTAAAATTTAGTCGAGCATGTAGTGCAGTGTGATTGCTTCTCGCTGGACGATTAACGACCTCGTTCGTTATTTTTATGAAGGGTTAAAATCAAATTCGTATATTTTGTTTTTCTACTATTTTATGTAGAGGAATAATTTATATTTGTTTAATCTATTGAAAAGTGAATAAAGTGAAAGTTTCTATGATAATATTGATACTCCTCTTCGTCTTCCTCTTACTCTTCTTCTTTCTTCTCTTCTTTCTCCTCCTCCTCCTCTGCTTCTTCATCTCTTCCTCCTCCTCCTCTTCATCTCTTCCTCCTCCTCCTCCTCCTCCTCTTCATCTCTTCCTCTTCCTCCTCCCCTCCTCCTCCTCGTTGACACTGGCCCTACCTGTACACACTGACCTATGATGGATGGTGGCCGGTCCTTCCCCAGGTTAATGAGCTAATCTGTTACCTGAGACTTAAGAAGGCTGGTCAGGTGTTGGCCTAGACGCCCTGAAACGTGTTTGTCTGCCTGTCTGTCTGTCTGTGTCTATCTGTCTGTCTATCTGTCTGAGTCTGTCTGTCGTCTGTCAATCACCAATATACAAAATGAACGAAAAAATATAAATCCCCCGTTTTTAATATAATACTTAAAATATGGATTATTCTTTTACCATAATAATCCGGTCAAACAAACACTAATTATCCCAGTTTTCTATGAAGCGGGGAATTATTTATGGGGAAACTTTCTCATTATTATTACTTTTTTTTTCCCCTGCTTATCTTAAAAGTATATAAGTGACTCTAGTTATTTTTAAGTTTATTTACATTGTTATTGAAACTACTTTAGTGGTTGGTTAATATTTTAGAAAAAGTATGTATGTATGTATGTATGTATGTATGTCTATGTATAAGGCTTAGAGGAAATGGTATATTGGGTAAGAATTGGAGCTGTTTTCTGTATAAAGCCGAGGTTCACGTCAATAGGGGCTTAAATTAGTAGTAGTAGTAGTAGTTGTAGTAGTATCATCCATTATCCTATAATATCCCCCCCCCCCCCCCTATAGGAAAACCAGTACTTGATGCTGACGCAGTTCCTTCCCCTCTCCCTCTACATTCCCGCGGGGATGGGTGACGGGATAGGAGATGGGGGAGGACTGGGTAGAGCGAGCCATTATCTATTTATGTGATAGCGAGACACGTCTGCTGACTTATGTGTGTGTGTTTTGGCGGGAACTTACTCACAATATCCGGGTCATAACCAAGAGATGAACGGATGAATATAAATACAAATATCCTCGTCTTCTTGTTGTTGGAATCTACAGCCGCGTAACATTACAAAAAAATATATATAATTAATCCAATATTAAGAAGAGAAAGTATCCTAAACCCAACAGATTAATTAGATAAATAAATTACATCCATTATGGTAGACGGTGATAAAAATACGAGTTGTCTTTGGGGTAAAAAAGTAAAAAAAAGAAAACGTTAGCTTGTCAAGGGTGGAATGGAGGGGTGACTCGTGTAATGATGCAACGCCATCGTAATTTGGATGAGAGTTTGGTACAGTATATACGTGTTGCTCTTCTCTATCTCTCACTTAGGGGAATCTGTATTATAAACTGGATATTTAAGCAAAACTACTGTTGGATGTTGTACAATCTAGTAAATTCTCAGTAGGAAATATTTTTTTTTATCCACTAAATACTAATAAGGACGGTACTAATTCTGTTGAGGAATAGATTTTAAATTCAGATGTAACGCCTAGTTCTTATTAAAAAAAATCTGATTATTAAAAAACCCGTAAATTCTGAGTACCACCGGAAAAAAAAGAACAAATTCTGAATCATATCCAACAAAATTAATAAAAACCAGCAAATTCCGAATAAAAACCAACAAAATCCCCAAATTCTCAACAAAATCAACAAATTCAAAACAAAATCAATAAAATCTGAATAAAATAAACAATAAATCTCATTAAAAACCAACAAATTCTGAATCAAAACCAACAAATTCTCAACAAAATCCCCAAATTCCCCATAAAACCCCAGAAAATACCCAAAACTAAAGGTAAATAAATATAAATACCAAACACGACTCTGGCCAGCATTGAGTGCAGGTTTGTGAGAGTGGAACAGAGGGAGAGAGGAAGGGAGGAAGGAAGGAAGGCAGACAAGAAGCGATAAAGAGGTAAGCTGGATACAAATGGAAGGAAGAGTGAAGGGTGAGGAAGAGATTAAATGAAAGAGCAGGGGAGAGAGAGAGAGGGAAATAACGAGAAGAGAGAGAGAGAGGGTAGGGGGGGAGCAAGAGACGAAAAGAATTAGAGAAAGGGAGAGAGAAAGAGACAGACAGACAGAACGAGACAGGCAGAAAGAACGAGAGAACGAGAAAGAAAACGAGAGAGAAACAGAGGAGGAGGAAGAAGAAAAGGAGGCGCTACCAATTTTCCGAGTGGCAGAAAGTGAAGTGAGAGACAAGGCGATAATTGGATATAAAAGGGGGAATGGTTAAATTGAGTTCAGTACGTAGGAAGAGGAGGAGAGAGGGAGAAAGAGAGAGATGAAAGAGAATGGAGAGAATAATAGAGAGAGAGGGGGGGTAGTGAGCAGGTGGAATGATGGAAGAGAATGGACAGAGGAAAGGATGGTGGTGGGAAAAGGGAAAAAAAAGAAGAATGGAGGGAATGAAGAAGGGGAAGGAACTGAAATATGAAAAATGGAGAAAGGGGAGAAAGAATGATGATTGGGGAAGAAAGAGAATAGAAAGGAAACGCAGAAAACGGAATGAGGAAAAAACTAAAGAAGAGAGGAATGGAAAAGAAAATGGGGAATAAGACATTCACGATATAAACAATTGAAAGACAGAAGACCTTTTGTACACACTGTCGCCATATTGATTCGTGACTCCTACCTCCCCCTTCACCCCTCCCTCCACCCCTCCCACCCCTCATCCTCCCTCCGCACTTCTCCCTCCCCTTACCCTCTCCCCTTCCCACCCCTACCTCCTTCCCTACCCCCCCTTACCCGCTCCCCTTCTCACCCCTACCCCCTCCCCTTCCCACCCCTACCCTCCACCCCGTGACCTGATCTAAATAACAGGAATACATCATCAGTTCAACGCTCGGTTAGGTTAGGTTAGGTTATGGTTAGGTTATGGTTAGGTTAGTATTGCTAGTGTAATTCCCGTCTATCCTGATCTAACTGATGGGATTTTATTTTTTTTTTTGGTTTACGTGAGGGATTACTTTTGAACTCCCAAGGGTGTCTTTCCCAGGGAGAATACAGCCGAGTTATTCTCCCTTCTCTTTTAATTATGGAGAATAATACTAGTGGGAGTATAAAAACAACTTATTTATTTCATGGAGTATTAATACAAATTATTTCAGGGAGAATAACACTAAAGGGAGAATAGCGGCAACACGGCAGGGAGTAATACGACTCATATCTCCCTTTATTCGCCCTAACACACTTGGGTGAATAAGATAAAAGGCGGTAACGTAATAAACTCCCTTGATTGCTCCCTCATCGACACGCCAGGGAGAGAGTAATCAAGGAATTAAGCAAGAGAATGAAATTTCTTCCCTTTCGTTTTTGTCTTTCTCCCTTCCTTTATTCTCTCTCCCTTGGATCTCTTACAGGACAGGTCAGGGTGAATTATAAATGTATACGTCTTTATCACACTTCTCTTCTCTCCCTCCCACCTGCTCCTCTCCCTCCCTTCCTTATTTCCGTTTCCCTCTCTCCTGCCCCCTCCCTCCTTCCCTCTCTCCCTCCCTTCTGTTCCCCTCCCCCCTCCCTGCCTCTTTCCTTACCCTCCCTTCTCCCTCTCTCCCTGGCCGTCCCTCCATTAAGGGAGTTACGAGCCAGCGTTGCTCCCTCGACTCTTACCATAAATTGGACAAAATTATCCGAGAATTCTTTCCTGACTTTCACAACTGGGGGTTTGGACTCTTGCACCCTAGTCCTCTGAGGGGGGGGTGGGGAGAGGTGTGAGGGGGGGTGAGGAGTGAGAGGTGTGGGGGGATGGGTGTGTGGGGATGTGGGGGAGGATGACTGGCTGGGTTTAGTTGCCCTGGTTTGACCTAGACACATCCCCACTATTCCTCGTCGTGGTTCACATACCCAGGGTGTACGTATACTGTGAGTGCCTTCCTCAGTGCTACATGCACAAACTTTCTTTCTCATCATCGTAAATAAATGACTCGTGATCGCTGGAACCTTTTTGTGTGGATATTAAACGACTAACGTGTTGACTACAGCTATGTATCGCCTTTGCTGTAACTGGTAATGTGTGCTGTAATGCTGTGGTAGTCTGCTGTAATGCTATGTTTAATGATTGCTGGGGTGGTTAGTGTGAATAGTGTTTGGATAGTATGGGTGGATAGGGTGTGGATAGTATGGGTGGATAGGGTGTTGATATATGGGTGGATTGGGTGTTGATAGTATGGGTGGATAGTGTGTAGATAGTATGAGTGGATAAGGTATGGATAGGGTGTTGATGGTGTCTGGATAGTATGAGTGGATAGTATCGGATTAGCATATAATGGGACAATATTTGTGAATAGTGTGTGGATAATATAAGTTAATAGTATCTGAATGTGGATATAATTTGCATAGATAATATCTGGATAGTAAGTGTGGATACGATGTGGATAGTATCTACAAAAAAAAAAAGAAACTAGAGACATCATAAAACACCTTACAAAAAGAGTATCTATTCGTTTTAGCATGAGACAATATGCCCCATGGACGAAACATTACGACAACCTTACGAGTCAACAGGAGTCGTAGTGTTCATTGTGAAATACATCGTTCAACCTCTGTTTAGTATTTCGCGGTTGTTCGTGTGTCCGTCGGTGTTTACGTCACACAAATGTACACAATGTTGAGAATGTTGCACGACAATAACAGATAACAGTCGTACAGCAATAAAAGTCATTCGTTTAGGGCCCAGTAAGAGGAGGAGTCGGGGGTGGTTTAGCTGTGTAGATGGGGTGGGTGTTTTTTTTTTTTAACCCTGATCTTACTATGTTATTACGACGAGGTCATTATTATAAGGTCACATACAGTATATAGGGGTTTACCTGTGTTCCTGTAACCTTATCTGTGTTCCTGTGACCTCATCTGTAATTAACTAGAAGCTCTTAATTTTCACGAACCTCAAAAAAACAATAATATGTTTTCTTTATAAGGTTGAGAGAGAGAGAGTGCCTTAGTGTTATCAATATCACCCCTCCACCTATCTGCGTTAATAGCAAATATCACTCTACTAATTACAGGTAAACATTATTCTAGTATCTGGTGGTGATAAGAGAGGTAATGAGATTATAATGGAGTGTAAGCGACTAAACCTTCCGTCAGAGGTGAAGTGAGACTGCATTATCTTCAGACGGGTCACGGATCTTCAGTCGATGGTTTGTTTACTCTCGGTTCCCGCCATCAGACCCACAATGCACTCGTGTAAACATACTCGTGACGTCACCCTCCGAATTCATCCCATTCAAACAACCCGAATTAGTTATTTTAAACTGAAGTAATAATTAATCTACACCTTTACATTTACCAAAGACAACAGTGAATTAAATGACAAACTTTGAATAGAATTTGCATATATTAAGATACGAAATTGTTAAATATATTTCAGGTTTCTTTTAATTATGACGAATTTGCAACACTAATGGCTGTAAGAAAACGTACACATGTCAACACTGATGAGAGACGATCACATTGTGTAAGTGAACTCGGAGGGGCAGGGTGCCTAGTGGTGTGTGTACCATAATACTGAGGAAGACTGATATATTGTGTACCATAATGCTGAGGAAGACTGATATATTGTGTACCATAATGCTGAGGAAGACTGATATATTGTGTACCATAATGCTGAGGACAGATAAAAATAATGGATGTTTCTGCCTTGAATAATTTTTTTTTAGACAATATCGTTTTACTTCTGAATGTTGTACCTTATAACCTTGTGGTTGTGATGTTGCCTGATGCTGCTTCTGTTGCCTGCTAGTGGTGGTGGTGCTGCCTGATGCTGCTTCTGTTGCCTGCTAGTGGTGGTGCTGCCTGATGCTGCTTCTGTTGCCTGCTAGTAGTGGTGCTGCCTGATGCTGCTTCTGTTGCCTGCTAGTGGTTGTGTTGCTGCTTGCTGCTGGCGGTGATGCTGCTGCTGCTAGTGGTGGTGGTGCTGGTGGTGGTGGTGCTTGCTGGTGGTGGTGATGCTGCTGCTGCTGCTAGTGGTGGTGGTGCTGCTGGTGGTGGTGGTGGTGCTGGTGGTGTGGTAGTGTAGTGGATGCTTCCCTGGTGGTGTCGCTGATGCTGTCTGTCAGGTTTAACGGGGGGGGGGGGGGTGTCAGCGCCGTCAGCAACGTCAGTAGTGGCGGCGAGTGATACAGTCGAGCTGGGGTAAAGGCCAGTTAATAAAGTAATCCCTGGGAGATATCATCATTAGCGAGCCCCGTATAAGGCACTGGCTGGTCTTAACGAGCAGACTCCCCAATGGCTAGCGACGCTCCCACACCCGCCAACCCTTACTTCCCTACCCCTCCCTACGCCTCCATACCTCATTCCTATAGTGGGATTTAAGGGCAAGACACGCGTGGAATCCCTCACCGATGAGGAGAAACAACACATAGATGATAGAGGCCTCCACAAGAGATCCCGGAGGTCAAAATGAGATCCGGATTTTATCGAGGGCGTTAGCAACCCTCCTTGCGGGATGCCGGATGATTGTCGCTGGCCGTCGTGGAGATAGTGATCCGTCCCGCGACTGTTGGTGTTCACAGCTTCACTTGATTGTGGTGTGTGTGTGTGTGGAGGGATGGGGGGGGGGGGGGGGGAGGTGGTAGGAGTGTGGGGGACGAGTGGCAACGGGGACAAGGTTGAGTTTCAGGTTAGGTGTGGTAAAGGGAGGGAGGGGAGTGGTAAGGGGTAGAGAGACGGGGAGGGTAGTGGTAAGGGGTAGAGAGATGGGGAGGGGGACTGATAGGGACGTCTTGAATACGAGGTAGCACAGGTCGAAGGTGACAAGATAATAGTGTTGTGGTATTGTCAGTAGTCGTGGACGAGAGAGAGAGAGAGAGAGAGAGAGAGAGAGAGAGAGAGAGAGATCGTATTACCAGAGAGAAAATAAAAGACAATGGCAAATTGAAATCGACACCATTTAGATCTTTAAACACTATGATAGAATATGTTACAGTGTTTAGAAGATGGTGGATGTTGGGGAGAGGGTTAGGTGTAACACGCGAAGGTGGTTGTGGCGATAGAATGGTGGGCAGGTGGGTGGGTGGGTGTAGTGGGTGTTTGGGGGAGTTGGGTGGGTGTCAGAGGGTGGTGGGTGTCAGGGGGAGGTAGTGGGTGTAAAAGGGGGTGAGTTAGTGGTGGGCGGTGGGTGTAAGAGGGAGGTGGGTGGGTGTAATGGTACAAAAACAAGACCGCTGATTAACTACCGATATACCTGGAATCTGGAGTCATCGGGCATCACGTGTTCGTACTCCAACATCAGGTCCTCCTCCTCCACCACTACCAGGTCCTTCTTCACCACCACTACCAGGTCCTCCTCCACCACTACCAGGTCCTTCTTCACCACCACTACCAGGTCCTCCTCCACCACTACCAGGTCCTTCTCCACCACTACCAGATCCTTCTTCACCACCACTACCAGGTCCTTCTTCACCACCACTACCAGGTCCTTCTTCACCACCACTACCAGGTCCTCCTCCACCACTACCAGGTCCTCCACCACTACCAGGTCCTCCTCCTTCACCACCACCGGGTCCTACTCCCTCAGATCTTTCTCCACCACTACCACCTCCTCCTCCTGCTCACTAATGAAGAGGTCCTCCGTCAGCAGGAACCGTACCCTATCCCTAGTGTTAGTGGGTCCGAGGTGTAGTCTTAGCCAACACTCACCCCATCACACTTGGCACTACTTCGTCAGTAGCAATGGGGAGAATCTACAGGTGAGAGAGAGTTAGTAATTAGGTGTGTTATAGTGGCATTAGGAAGATCTAGCACAGGTGAGCGAGTGAATAAATGTGGTGTTGTGAAGTAGAACTGAAGGACGGTAACAAGAGAAGGAGTGAAGGATGAAGGAAAAGAAAGATAAGAGAAGGATAAGAATGAAGGAAAATAAGGAAGATAACAAGAGTAAGATGAGAATGAAGGAAAAGAAAGAAGATAAAAGAAGGAATAAAGGATAAGAATGAAGGAAAAAGAAGGAAGATAAGAGAAGGATAAGAATGAAGAAAAGGAAGTAAGAACAAAGACAAGAGGAGAAGAAGAAGAAAGACCCTGAATGGCTCTTGAAGAATCCTGTAGTAGAGAAACAAATGGGATTACTTTAAGGTCACTCCTGTATCAGATTTCAATTTAAATGCGATAAAATTTTCCCATAAAGAGAAGCCCGTTTGTGTAGAGGAAAAATGCTGATGTTTGTGTTTTTATTTTTTTTATAGGTGTATATCTCGCGCACACACAAACACACACACACACACACAAACACACACAACTTAAGGAGCGACTCAAGTTCAGACAAATTGGTGTGTTTGTTTTACTTGTCCTTATGTTTGTTACTGATGTCATGGTGTGTGTGTGTGTGTGTGTGTGTGTGTGTGTGTGTGTGTGTTCTTCCCCTACTCTCACCTTTGCTTCCTTCCTCTTCACTTTAATCTTATCCTTTTTCTTACCTCCTCTTTCTCCTCTCCATCTCCTCCTCCTCTCCCTAATCCTTTGTTTCTCCTTTTTCACACCTCGTCTCTTCCTAATTATCATCCCTACCTCTCCTCCTCCTCCTCCCCTGTTCCTCCCACTCTCCTCACACCATTTACCAACATTATCGTCTACTCATATTTAGGTCTTGGATGAAATAATAAAAATAAGTAAGTTTCCCATTATCTTTTCTATTTAATTCGTTTTCTTTGTTATTCCAGACTCACTGACTCACTGACAGAATTTTTCTTTTAATACATTTTCTTTGATATTCTAGACTGATTCCCTGACGACTGACTCACTGATAGAATTTTTCGTCTCGGCTCAACCCACCCCACCCCACTCCACTCCCCACCCCACCCCACCCCACCCCACTCCACCCCACTCCACTCCACCCCACCCCACTCCACCCCACCCCACTCCACCCCACCCCACTCATAATAAACCCCTGGCCAAGTTACCCTCATTCGTATTATCATTCAAATTCTAAATCAGTTTAATTTTCATCCAATATCCCCATTTTTTTGTATCTCCTTTCGTGGTTTAAAGTTCACATGTTCATTAATATTTTTTTCTCTAATGTCGTATATTTCTAAAACATTCTTGATCTGATACGAATCTAATTTTCGTCCGATGTAAAATTTTTTTCAGTTTGTCATCGATTCTCGTTTTCTATGAGTTTATCATGAGGAAGGTCCAGTCAGGGTAATTTTTATATATATTTTTTTTATTATTAATTGTTGTTTGTATTATTTTCTTGTCATCTTGGGACGAGGGAATAATTATTGATAATCCCATTTAGTCTGTAGTGTTTTTGTTCTCTCCTTTCAACAGCTGATTATTGTCAAGTTTTAAAAGATAATATATTTTTTTCCACGAGAGTTTTCGAGTGGTGTCGTGTCTTGAATATCCTGTCACCAAAAAATAAATATGATAGATAAATAAAAAAATTAATCAATATTAACAAAATCAAGAATAAAATAGATAAATAACAAGAACGTAATTACCCTCCCCCCTCTCTCCCCCACCCCCACATTTCTTCAGACAAATGGAAATTCGGTGAATAAATCTTTACGTTACTTCTTTGATTATAACGAACAGTTAATAACGTCAAATAGTTCCTTCAGATACGTTAAATACCAAACATTAGGAGGTAGTAGTTGTCGTCTCTCACACAATGCAGTAGTAGGTTGTTTGATAATTGGAATGTGTAATTATGACCAAGTCGGAACCGTAATTAAGTAGTCTCTCTAATGCTATGTGTGTGTGTGTGTAGATTACGTACATAAGGTGTAGTTGAACATTGTAGAACTGTAGATAATTATTAATAATGATAATAATTAATGTGAAGATGATAATAATATGAGTAATAATAAAATAATAATGATAATAACATCAATTAGGTCTCTCTAATGGACCTAAATGGGCTAAAACCCGCAAAAACAAACAAATATTTCCTACGATTCATCAGTTAATGGGGTCGTGTTGAGTGACCGTGCGTATAAGATATGCATAATAGAGCCATGTCGATAGTTGATCATTGTTACATTTGAGATAAAACCTCTGAATCTGCCTCAGTACACAGCAATGGATTCATCTGAGAAATGTTGGATATTTTTTTTTTTTCGTTTTTGGGGGAATTCTTAGGTCGTTTTTTTTTACTTGCTTTAATAACTGGAGGCGTTAAAATTCAGCCCTGGTGGTTGGTGCTACTTTCAAAATATTTAAACTTTTTTTTTATTGACATTCTGATAGAGGCGTAATTGTGGCTTATTATTTTAGGTGTTCCTGCGTTTATGGCTTCACGCTCGGATGAATCCATGTTTAGAAGAATCTCGTACATGTGGAATGCGGTGGTGCAAAATCCGGATGTGTGTGTGTGTGTGTATTGCGTTTCTCTAAGGTTCAGACGGATTCATGGATGCTAGTGTGTTTATGTGTGGAATTTTTTTCATCTGAAGGGATTTTTTTTTGGGGGGGGGGGGGTGAGGGGGGCCGTTCATATGTTTTAATAAGGCAGTCAAACACCATGAATATCTGTTAACCTGTGTTATATAGGGTAGACATATGTGAAGTACATCTGTAAACACATGCCTGGTTATCTGTCATTCAATCATACCGTCATTCATCCACACCGTTACTCATCCACACCGTTACTCACCCACACCGTTACTCATCCAAACTGTCACTCACCCACACCGTCACTCACCTTCACTGTCTGAGCTCTGAGGTAAACATAAATTACCCCTCTAGATCTACTAATAATCAAAGAAAACTAAATAACCCCACCACAGAAAATGGTCCAGAAATAATCTACCATATACTTTTATTTTTCTAAACCTTAATTCAAATCCCAACTTACCAACACCATACATACGTCATTTGTAAGTTAATAAAAAGGATAAAATTATATCTTGAACATTTATGATCAAGATATGATATAAAGACGATATTTCTTTAGGCAATTTTTACATCCCATTTTATAGGCTTACTGTATATAATGTTTAGTCGTTTTGAGTCAGTGTTGAAAAAGTTACAATTTGTCATTTATTTTTTTACATGCACGATTCGTCTTATGTAACAATTTATTTCGTTAATATTAAATATGTTTTAAAGATGAACTATACAGGTATATATATATATATTTGTTTTTAGAAGGTGTTTGAAATTCAGATATAGTATATTTCTTTGAGTTGTTTCCCTTTGTTAATAAGAAAAAAAAAGACTCACTCATGGTAAAATTAGATTAATTTACTCAATTTTTAAAAGAAATCAGTTTTTATGGGTTTTCATCACGAACCAAAACAGTTCTGGAAGGACAGGTGTCATAGCTTATACTGTTGAACAGAGAAACACAAGACAAATCTTTTACTGGAGTGATATTTTTTGTTTAGAGTTGAACAAATACAAAAGTTCTACTCAGCATAACTTACTCTCTCCCCACCTTGACTTCCTCCTCCCCATCCTGGCTTCCTCCCCACCCTGGCTTCCTCCTCACCTTGACTTCCTCCTCCCCATCCTGGCTTCCTCCTCCCCATCCTGGCTTCCTCCCCACCCTCACTTTGACTTCCTCTTCCCCATCTTGGCTTCCTCCTCCCCATCCTGGCTTCCTCCCCACCCTGGCTTCCTCCCCACCCTCACCTTGACTTCCTCCTCCCCATCTTGGCTTCCTCCTCCCCATCCTGGCTTCCTCCCCACCACTCCCTTCCTCCCCTCCCCATTCCCCCAGTAGACGCCCTTGACAGTGTATCCTGATAACATTCTTAATGTATTGTCCATTTACCGAAGTTTTTGGCTATCTTGTAGTTCTCCCCCACCCACCCTCCCACCCCTTCCCCCCAAACCACCTAGCCACCCCCTGCCCTCATCCTTCTCCCCCCACCCTTCCCCTCTACCCCTATCTCTTCCCCCTCCCAACCTCTCCTCCTCCTCTTCTCATTTTTTCCTCCCTTCCCTCACCTCTCCTTCTCCCCACCTCCTCTCCCCTACAACACACACACACACACACACAGGAAATAATGAACGAGCGGAAGTTGTAAAATTTTATATACTTAAACTGACTTGACAATAACCTCTTAATTGTGCCCAAATATGTCTTAGCCCAGGTCCCCCCCCTTTCTTGCCCCCTTCCCCTCCCTATTTCCCTCCTTCTCCCCCTCCCCCCCCTTTTCCCCCTCCCCTTCCCCCTGTTAAAGCTGTAATCAAGCGTAAGGGAGAATTGTTTACATGTGGCTCTGAGGTGTTGGTCGTTGTCTTGTTTATGGGGAGGTGGTCGTTGTTTATGGGGTGGTGGTCGTTGTTTATGGGGAGGTGGTCGTTGTTTATGGGGTGGTGGTCGTTGTTTATGGGGAGGTGGTCGTTGTTTATGGGGTGGTGGTCGTTGTTTATCGTTCTGGTCGTTGTTTATGGGGTGGTGGTCGTTGTTCATCTGGTACTAGTCGTTATTTATCTCGTACTGAATTGTGGTGTACCTGACGAGGGTAAGAAGCACCACATTACCCTGACGAAGGACACGTGTCTCTCCTGCAGGTGGGTTCTGATGGGTCCAGGTCCTGCCATCACTCCTCAAGGTTCATTGGAGCGAGAACACCTGACCTTCCACCTTTTATATTTGTAAACACTAATGAGGAATCTTACCTTTGTTTGCCAAGTGTTCAGGTGTGTTTACCTGAGTGGTTAATGTTGACTTTGTTTTGTTTATTTCAGGTTGATGTTTGATTGTGTTGCAGAGTTGATTTTCTGGTATTCCAAGATGGTGTTGTGTGTTGTTGCATGATGGTTGATTAGAGTGTTGCAAGCTGATGTTTAGTAAGGTTTGAGGCGATTATGTTGGGGGTAGCAAATGCGGAGGGGGAGTGGGAGGGGAGGGGAGGGGGAGCAGCACATGGGGAGAGGGAGGGGGCAGCACATGCACAGGGGGAGGGAGAAGGAGGGTGGCAGTATATGCACAGGGGGAGAGGGAGGGGCGAGCAGCACAGTGGGGAGAGGGAGGGGGCAGCACAGGTATAAAGGGGGGAGGGGAGGGGGGGGTAGTACAGGGAGGAGAGGGGAGGGGGGAGGGGGCCACAGGCACAAAAACCAGCAGACAATTTAGGTGATCTACCGCCAGCTGGACTCATAATAATTAACTGATAGTGCGTGTTAGCCAAATCCCCCCTCCCCCCATCCCTCTCCCCCTCCCTCATTCTCCCTCCCTCCCTCACATCAACCACTACTATATATCATCAAGTATTGTCTCGTTTGTTTACTAAATATTCACCTAAAATATATTGACCAGTTATGACCCTCAAAAAATAATCTCCTGGTGATAAATGACCTTTAATTTATAAGGTCAAATCCTCAATTGATCCCAAAGTTCACCAAAAGGTCATTAAGTTTGAATGTACAGTGAGTCCTATATTCTATGAACAACCAATCAAGTGTAATTAAGTAACTGACTATACACTTACTAAACAATGATAGATGTAGAGTAATTATTGACCTTTGACCTTTTGCTAAAACAAATAAGAGGTGGCTGGAAGAACTTTTACACACACACACACACGAGAGGTTAAAAGGATTGACATATTTACGGCTTTATGTTAATGTATTGACTTTATGATGTAGATTGACAGACAGAGACAGGCAGACAATCAGATAGACAGACAGACCGACAGATAGACAGACAGACAGACAGAAAATCAAACAGACAGGCCGAGAGATAACACAGGCTTGTATACATGCCATCACCAATAGTACAGTAGTAGTAGTAGTAGTAGTAGTAGTAGTAGTAGTAGTAGTATTTTCCTCCAATAGATTTTAAAACTTAATGATAAAACACTAAACTAAGATAAACAGATCCACTTAATTCGTTCAATGAGTCAAGACTTAAACCTAAACTAACCTAATTAACCTTCCCAAATAACCATACAGGTATGTCATATCACCTTTACCACCCGCTTGTTTAGTCCCTTCATGAGCCATCAAGGTATGAGCTGACACCTGCAATATAATTAACCTGCCGTGGAGATGTGCAGCAGAGATGTGTCAGGTGAGATGTGCAGGTATATAGATGTATATGTCACCATTGTTGTTAAATTGTGGACGAGGTGTTTAATTGTCTGTTGTAAGGAGCTGTATTGTGGTTAGATTAGGTTATAGGATGTAAGGTTTAGATTAGGTTAAGTTAAGTTAGGTTAGGTTAGATTAGGTTTTGACAGGCAATAGGATGCATACAAGGTAAGACACATTGGATATAGGATGTATGGAGTACAGGATGTAGAAGCTGTGAGGACCTGGAGGAGGAAGGAGGTGTCCCAAGGCGAGCCGGGGAGGCCAGGAACCCGACGGTGCATGACTCCAGACCCTCCAGACGATGAAGAGCTCGGGAGTCACGCGGATAAGAAAGCTGGCACGCTTCGGCAGGTGTGACGTTAATAGATTTTTCACCCCAGCGCCGCCAATTGTGTTGGTGGGGGCACGAGGCTCTGTCACGCGTCATTAGGGGTCAAGTACGGCAGCGGCGGCTCTGACCACAAGAAGACCTGCCTGATGGGGTGGTGGTGGGTGATGATGGTCAGTCTTGGGGGGGCCAGGGAGGGAAGGTTGTATTGTGGGGCCGTGTGTGACAGAGAGAGATCGTGTGGAACTGTTCGTTTGTTCCTCTGTCTGTTGTCTCTCTGTCTGTCTGTCTGTCTGTCTGTATGTCTTTTTGTCTGTCTCTGTTTTTTTTTGTCTGTGAAGTAAACACCAAAGTAGAAGAGAATTCATTAATCACAAGTACATATACATAATACACCTTAGAAAACACTTAACGCCTTTACTCCTCGCGACGAAGCTGAGCGTGAAGCCGGAACTCTCCAAGTGGGGGGGGGGGGGGGAGCTGCTCCTCCCCCTGGACACGCCTCTGGGCACACTAACAAAATGTGCCCTAAGACCTTCCTCCAGGGTCTTATGTTGTTAATAGGAAAGACAACTAAGAGAGAAACAATAGAGGCAGCTACTGAGCCTTGGGTACTCCAGCTCCCGTGACGCGACACACCTCCTCTGTCTTGTGTATGGAAAGATGTTGGTCGGTTGTAAACAGATGTTAAAGTTTAAGTTTTGTTTTAGTGTTGATGAGGTGTTTGTAATGTGATAAAGTCTGTTTTGTTTTAACCTTCTTTCATGTTGATATCAAGGTTTAATGTTTCTTATAGATTAAAGAACGATTACATAGTTCATTAAGGAGTTATTTATATTAATTGGAAGTGTTGTTGGGACTTTGAGGTGCAGGAAGATAATTTTTTTTAACAGGACAATGATATCGATGACAGATTAGAATCATTGTCAGATATTTCTACTCTGGGAAGCGTCCATCAGTTCTACTCTCCCTAACTTCTGGGGTCACAAGTGCAGGGGTCAAGGTGACGTGTTCTTAATGACCTCAAGTTAATGATACTGAAAATTAATTGATATCATTTAGTAGATGATATTTTTAGAATTCAATAAAAAACTTCATCAGACAGATAAATAAAAAAGGAATCATTTAATAATATTTTCAGTTGATGAGTAAATTTATTCAATATTAAAGTCAAACAATGTGATTCTTACTGAACACCTCACGTGCTGGTGACATAAATCAGACTTATTGCTCAAGCTGCTCCTTGATCTGATGCCAACAATTTATAAGATGAAGAAAAACCCCTTGACTGTGTGTAGGCAGGATGATAGGATGATCCAGGTATTCATTAGTGGATAACAAGGGTCTCCTGCGGGCCAGCCAACCTACCTACCTACCTGGATACTGTGGGGTGTGTTACCTGGTGGCGCCTCTCTCTCTCTCTCTCTCTCTCTCTCTCTCTCTCTCTCTCTCTCTCTCTCTCTCTCTCTCTCTCTCTCTCTCTCTCTCTCTCTCTACACAACGGTCAAAAATACAAAAAAAAAAAAAAAAGGAAAGAAAGAAAAAAAATACCGTCTTTGATCGACCTTCAGGAATATGGCGTCGAGAAGGGGGAACCATTAATTTAGCTGAGGTAAAAGGCCTTTCCTCCCTCCCTCCTTCCTTCCTTCTCTCTCTCCATCCATCCCTCTCCAACCATCCATCCATCCATGACCTCACTCCCTTCTACCCTTACCACCCCTCCCTCCCACAAATCTTCCATCACCCCCCTCCCTCCATCAACCCCCCCTCCATCACCTCCCTCCCTCCATTCCCCCCTCCATCACCTCCCTCCCTTCTTCCATCACCTCCCTCCCTTCTTCCATCACCCCCCTCCCTTCCTCCATCACCCCCCTCCCTCCCTCCATCACCCCCCCTCCCTCCATCACCTCCCATCACCTCCCTCCCTCCATTCCCCCCTCCATCACCTCCCTCCCTTCTTCCATCACCTCCCTCCCTCCCTCCATCACCCCCCTCCCTCCCTCCATCACCCCCCTCCCTCCCTCCATCACCCCCCTCCCTCCCTCCCTCCCTCCATCACCCCTCCCTCCATCACCCCTCCCTCCATCACCCCTCCCTCCTGCTGCTATGTGAACACGACCTCACAAGGATCTGGTTCATGTTATCCTCTTATGGTCGTCTCTTTGTCTCGTTGATGACAAAAAGGTAAAAATTGGACCCAAGATCCAGGCAGCTCTCACTCTCTTGTCTGAACGTTTAGGAGTTTTGGGGGGGGGAACCTAACCTAACCTAACCTAACCTAACCAAGATTTAAACACAGTAAAAGAAATGGCGTCTATCAGAATGTCGTAGATGAAGATGTATTTGATATGCTTAATAAAGTTCACACACACACACACACACACAGGTATGCCACAGGTGCTCGTCTGATCTGTCTTTTTGTGAGGGCGTTGTGGAGGGCGATGGACAGGTTTGAGAAATTCCTGGAGGAGGAGGAGTGGGAGGAAGAGGGGGGGAGAGGAGGCGTGGGAGGTAGAGGGGGGGGGAGAGTAAGAGGTGATTACTTCATTCCTTCGCCTCGCTGAGAATTAAGACTTTTAATGAAATGACCAGCAGGCAATTGTGAGGTGGATGTGTGGCTACTGGTGTGTGTGTGTGTGTATATATGTGTGTGCATATGTGTGTGTGTGTGTATATGTGTGTGTCATGTAAGTATTTTGGTGGTTGTACCTGTAAGACACTTTGGCTTTCTTAACTCTCCCAAACCCTTTTCCCTCGTTTCCTCTTCCCTCTCCCCTCCCCTACCTCTCTCTCCCCTCCCCTACCTCCCTCTCCCCTCCCCTACCTTCTCTCTCGTCTCCCCTACCTTCTCTCTCCTCCCTACCTCTCTCTCCCCTCCCCTACCTCTCTCTCTCCCCTCCCCTACCTCTCCCCTCCCCTACCTCTCTCTCCCCTCCCCTACCTCTCTCTCCACCTCCCCTACCTCTCTCTCTCCCCTCCCCTACCTCTCTCTCCCCTCCCCTACCTCTCTCTCCCCTCCCCTACCTCTCTCTCTCCCCTCCCCTACCTCTCTCTCCCCTCCCCTACCTCTCTCTCTCCCCTCCCCTACCTCTCTCTCCACCTCCCCTACCTCTCTCTCCCCCCTCCCCTACCTCTCTCTCCCCTCCCCTACCTCTCTCTCTCTCCCCTCCCCTACCCCTCTCTCCCCTCCCCTACCTCTCTCTCTCCCCTCCCCTACCTCTCTCTCCACCTCCCCTACCTCTCTCTCTCTCCCCTCCCCTACCTCTCTCCCCTCCCCTACCTCTCTCTCCCCTCCCCTACCTCTCTCTCTCTCCCCTCCCCTACCTCTCTCTCCCCTCCCCTACCTCTCTCTCTCTCCCCTCCCCTACCTCTCTCTCCCCTCCCCTACCTCTCTCTCTCCCCTCCCCTACCTCTCTCTCTCCCTCCCCTACCCTCTCTCTCTCCCCTCCCCTACCTCTCTCTCCCCTCCCCTACCTCTCTCTCTCACCTCCCCTACCTCTCTCTCTCACCTCCCCTACCTCTCTCTCTCCCCTCCCCTACCTCTCTCTCCACCTCCCCTACCTCTCTCTCCCCTCCCCTACCTCTCTCTCCCCTCCCCTACCTGTCTCTCTCTCCCCTCCCCTACCTCTCTCTCTCGTCTCCCCTACCTCTCTCCCCTCCCCTACCTCTCTCTCCCCTCCCCTACCTCTCTCTCCCTCCCCTACCTCTCTCTCTCCCCTCCCCTACCTCTCTCTCTCCCTCCCCTACCTCTCTCTCTCCCCTCCCCTACCTCTCTCTCTCCCCTCCCTACCTCTCTCTCCACCTCCCTACCTCTCTCCCCTCCCCTACCTCTCTCCCCTCCCCTACCTCTCTCTCCCCTCCCCTACCTCTCTCTCCCCTCCCCTACCTCTCTCTCTCCCCTCCCCTACCTCTCTCTCTCCCCTCCCCTACCTCTCTCTCTCCCCTCCCCTACCTCTCTCTCCCCTCCCCTACCTCTCTCTCTCACCTCCCCTACCTCTCTCTCCACCTCCCCTACCTCTCTCTCCCCTCCCCTACCTCTCTCTCTCCCCTCCCCTACCTCTCTCTCTCCCCTCCCCTACCTCTCTCTCTCTCCCCTCCCCTACCTCTCTCTCCACCTCCCCTACCTCTCTCTCTCCCCTCCCCTACCTCTCTCTCTCCCTTCCCCTACCTCTCTCTTCCCTCCCCTACCTCTCTCTCCACCTCCCCTACCTCTCTCTCTCCCCTCCCCTACCTCTCTCTCTCCCCTCCCCTACCTCTCTCTCTCCCCTCCCCTACCTCTCTCTCTCCCCTCCCCTACCTCTCTCTCCACCTCCCCTACCTCTCTCTCTCCCCTCCCCTACCTCTCTCTCCACCTCCCCTACCTCTCTCTCTCCCCTCCCCTACCTCTCTCTCCCCTCCCCTACCTCTCTCTCTCGTCTCCCCTCCTCACCCCCTCAGTCCTTAACAGAATAGATAGATGATGGTGGTGATGGCCCGGCCCGTGTTGAAGTGATGGCCCGGCCCGTGTTGAGGTGATGGCCCGGCCCGCACCTGTACCTGCCCCTGCTTAATGGTGGGACAGGGAAAACCACTTCATTAGATCAGTGTTATGCAGAGGTCGATGTGTCTTACCTGTGGCCACCTGACCTTAATTATTAAACTTATTATTGAATTGAGGGTTTTGCTATTAGTGGAGGGGGGTGAGTAGGGGGAATGGGGGAGGGGGGGGGAGATTGATACAAGTTGAAGGAATGGGGGGATCGGGAAGGGGTAGGGAGAAGGGTGAATGGGGGAATGGGTGGAAGGTTATGTGCAGGAGGAAGAAAGTGGGTGGGTATGTGGGGAGTTTAGTAGGTGTGAGAGGAGGTGAGGATCTGGGGAGTAGAGAAAGGATGGGGGGGGGAGGGGTGACTAGAAGGATGATGTGGAGAGAGGGAGATAAAAGTGTCAAATCACCCCTAGTTAAGATAGAATGGGGAGGGGGAGGGAGCGGAGAGGAAGAATGGGGAGTGTGAGAGGGGAGAGGAAGAATGGGGAGTGGGAGAGGGGAGAGGAAGAATGGGGAGTGGGAGAGGGGAGAGGAAGAATGGGAAGGGGGAGGGAGGGGAGAGGAAGAATGGGGAGGGAGAGGAGGTGGAGACTGAGAAGGGGGAGGGAGGGGAGAGGAAGAAGGGGGAGGTGGAGACTGGCGATGTTGAGTGTCAATTAGAGTTCAGTGGCCATCTTACCAGTAGGCATGTTGACACTGGCCGCCCTCCTGACACTGGCCGCCCTCCTGACACTGGCTGCTCTCCTGACACTGGCCGCCCTCCTGACACTGGCCGCCCTCCTGACACTGGCTGCTCTCCTGACACTGGCCGCCCTCCTGACACTGGCTGCTCCCCTGACACTGGCCGCCCTCCTGACACTGGCCGCCCTCCTGACACTGGCCGCCCTCCTGACAACAACAGACACCCCTCATCCTTCACCCTTACACCCTCACCCCCTCATCCCACCACCTCCTCATCCCCACCATCCACACACCCCTTACCTCACACCTTCACCCCTTCACCCTCATCACCTTCACACCCCCTTCACCTTTACACCCCTTCACCCTCATCACCTTCACACCCCCTTCAACCTTTACACCCCTTCACCCTCATCACCTTCACACCCCCTTCACCTTTACACCCCCTTCACCTTCACACCCTCATCACCTTCACACCCCCTTCACCTTTACACCCCCTTCACCTTCACACCCTCATCACCTTCACACCCTCATCACCTTCACACCCCCTTCACCTTTACACCCCCTTCACCTTTACACCCCCTTCACCTTCACACCCTCATCACCTTCACACCCCCTTCACCTTTACACCCCTTCACCCTCATCACCTTCACACCCCCTTCACCTTTACACCCCCTCCCCCCCCCTCCCCCCCCACCACTAACAAGCTGTGCTCTACCAAAACCTCCGACATGAACTATTTAAGAAAGCGAATTCCTCTCCCACCAGCGGCAGCAAGATGATGAGACAGACCTCTGGCTAATTATGTAGAGCCAGTTATGAGAGAACCAGCCTAATACTGCCGCCGAGGAAGTCTTATCTCTCATCTGGGAGATAATTGATGCTAGGCGCCGGGCTTCTCCTTATACAATGCTATGTCGATTATTCGTAAGATGTTCGTCCGTAAGTTAGTTTTTTAAGCATTTTGTATTTGTGGTATTTTTGCTTTTATGACAAAATGGTGTGTGTGTGTGTGTGTGTGTGTGTGTGTGTGTGTGTGTATGTGTATGTGTGTGTGTGTGTGTGTGTGTGTAACGTCTAATTAAGCGCTTCTGTGTTAAAAAATAAATATATTTTTCATTGTTTAGTCGAAAGTTAATGAGGTGACAATCATTACCGTGGTTGTTCTTGGTAGATATTATGTTTACTGATAGTCATTTGTCATTGCTAAGTTATTTTGACATTTGTACGTGATATTGACAAGTACAGTCGTGGTGGTTCGTGTTATTTACCAACATTAGTGATGGTTCGTGTTATATATCAACATTAGTGATGGTTCGTGTTATATACCAACATTAGTGATGGTTCGTGTTATATACCAACATTAGTATACTGTTTCGTGTAATATGATTCCTATAGCAACAAGCGAAAAATAATATTACAACAACAACAACAAAAGCCAGCGTACAACAACATGGACACCTACAACAACAACAACTAACATACATTTAACATATTAACGAGACAAATGTTTCCATCTGGTCATCAAAAACAATTTTACTTCACTACACTGACCAGAAACCACATCACGTTTACAAACTCAACTAAACAAAGCCATTTTAGGTCACAGTGATTACTAAATGAAGGAGGAGGAGGAGGAGGAGAGAGAGAGGTTGGACAGGTAAGAGGTTCGACAGGTGAGGAGTTGGACAAGTGAGAGGTTGCACAGGTAAGAGGTTGGACAGGTAAGACGTTGGACAGGTGAGACGTTGGACAGGTGAGAGGTTGGACAGGTGAGAGGTTGCACAGGTAAGAGGTTGCACAGGTAAGAGGTTGAACTGGTAAGACGTTGGACAGGTGAGAGGCTGGACAGGTAAGACGTTGGACAGGTGAGAGGTTGGACAGGTAAGACGTTGGACAGGTGAGAGGTTGGACAGGTAAGACGTTGGACAGGTGAGAGGTTGGACAGGTAAGACGTTGGACAGGTAAGACGTTGGACAGTTGAGAGGTTGGACAAGGGACAACCCGCACACCTCAACACAGTACGTACACATAAATCACTCGACTCCTTCGCTGGACCCAAGACACCTCTAGTACATTGGTGGTGGTGGCGGTGGTGGTGGCGGCGGCGGCGGCGGCGGCGGCGGTGGTGGACTATTTTGGTGTTTTGTTTTGTTTGATCGAGGGATAATTGATCATCATGTGGTTTCTTTGCATGTCTGTCTGTTTGTTTCTCTGTCTGTATCTGTCTATTTCTCTCTGTTTCTCTGCCTGTCTCTGTCTATTTCTCTGTCTGTCTCGGTCTTCGTTTATGGCGGGGAGACTTCTGAGGTTACATTCTTCATCGGTCACCACCTCTTCTGCTTCTTTGGGCGACTGTGAGATGGAGTAGTGTTTGACTGTCTGAACCAACAGCAAAAACAGCGATAGATGCAGCACCAACTTCCATGAGAACAGCAGGAGCATAAGTGACAACAGTAAAACAAACAGGCAGCAACAGATTCAACAACAGCAGCAACAGATTCAACAACAGCAGCAGCAGCAACAGAAGGGCAAAAAAAAAAAACACCCGATTACTCGTCAACAATCACCAAGAAATCTATACAATATATCAGACGTGATTAAGTACATATCCTTCATTAAAAATAATATCTATATAAAACCAAAAACCCAGTAAAAAAAATCCAGACCTTTTTTCTTCTTTCCTCCTGACGATTGCAACTCTACATCATCCAGACCCCAAAAGAAAGACCAAAGGCCATCTGGATTTTTTTTTCCAGAAGCCAACGAACTCAAACATGATCTCACGTCACTTTTGAAATTCCTGGAACTCAACAGATTATTGAAATTTCGAAGCTAAAAGGCACATTGAGGTTCCGGGATCTTTTGACATATTCTCAGAGAAGATCGACTGGGTAATTTTAGTCCCTGGGAATGAAAATATTACAGGATCGAATGGCCCTTGGGAAGACCTCTTGAAGACCACCTGGAGGGATTTTTGTAGGTTTATGAACAGAGATTTACAGTGAAAATGGAGGCTTGAAAATTACATAGGAATTATTGATACTCTGGAGGAGATTATGGTAGTGTTTTGTGAAAGAGTTTTAATGTAAATGGTTGATGGTGAGTAGCCTGTGTTGTTATGTCCAAGTAACAGTATTAATTCACATAACCTACGACCACTGCAAGATGTCCCACGACCTACCACCACCACCACCACTACTACTACTACTACTATAATATGTCCCACGACCCACCACCACCACTACAAGTTCCCACGACCCACCACCAACACTACAAGTTCCCACGACCCACCACCAACACTACAAGTTCCCACGACCCACCACCACTACTACAAGATGCCCCACGACCCACACTCTCACAACCTGCCCAATCAGAATGTCCTTATCGTTCCCTACCTTATCTTCTACCATCAACACATCACAAATTTCATCCCTAAGATACCATTTAGTACCAATATGTATTACTTTGCTTGATACTACTTTTAATTTTGTAATGTTAAGACGACATATTCCTTTGTTTACCTTTCACAGCTGTTGGAGCTTGTCGAGACGTGTTATGTTGCGTGAGATCATTGATTCCTGCTTGCATTATCATTAATATCAGGGTTGTCTATTGATTTTGTTTTCGAATGCTTGTGACCTGAGGTGCCACGACACAGCCGACCTTTGTGAGGTGACACGACACACTTGAGTTGTTAATAGTTTGTTTGTTGATACAGACATCAATAGTGATGTGTTGTGAGTAATGAAAATGTGTAGATTTGTTTAGGGATTTTGGTCGTGTTTTAGTTGTGTGTGAGAGAGAGAGAGAGAGAGAGAGAGAGAGAGAGAGAGAGAGAGAGAGAGAGAGAGAGAGAGAGAGAGACCCTTCCACCATACACCCATAAGATCACTATTTACTGTCACCTTGTAGTCACTCTGGCAACACTTGACTATAACTACACACTGACTCTCTCTTCTACAGGATATAGAACACTGTATTTCCATCCCTTCTACAGGTTACAGGATCTACAGACACCAGACTACCCGTTGGTTCTCGAGAGGGTGAAGTTCAGGAGGAGAAACAAGGAACTTTAACTCAACATTGTAAACAGGAAGATGATTCGATGTTCTGATAGTGGCTTTGAACTCTCTACCTACCTGGTGACACTGGATTCGAGGCTTTTTTTTTTGGTTTCGAAGCTGTTCATTGATGCTGGTTTCGAAGCTGTTTATTGGTGCTGGTTTCGAAGCATTTATGTTGATGCTGTACTTGTGGACGCTGGTTTCGAATTGTATTTGTTGACTTTACAGTACTTGTTCGCCCTGGTTTCAAAACTTGGCGTCGTGATGAGGCGATAACCAGTTCACACACACACAAAGACCAACCCCGTTGACCACACATCACGCCCGCAATCGAGTGGGTTTTGTATTTAATTGCCCAGACGATGCCAGAGATGATAGCCGCTGACCACTGGCCCTGACAGATGCAACGATACTGATATTGAATGATATTATCTAGCGATGATGATGATGATTGACCGAATATCTTAAGGTGAAGGAACGGCAAGTTGTTTATCAGATGGAGGAAGTCTCGTGTTTGGCATCTGAGGGAGGGGCAGAAGGAGGAGCCAGAGATAGAGAGAAGTGATGGTATCTGAGTATAGACATTCGTGTTGACAGCTTCTTGACGCTTTGTACCACCAATACTAAACGCCTGTCCTGATAGTCCTACACAAACAACAAAGAACGATTTTTCTTACTTATTAATTGTATAAATATGTTTTGTTGTGTGTATAAGTGAGATTTTCAACCATCCATAATGAACTTAGATTATATCACTGTGTTCTGTTGTTCTATCAAGTTGTAGTTAGATTTATTCGTGTTATTCCCAGCGTGTGTGTCTTGATTGTCTTCGTTGTATAAGAAAAAGAAAGTTGTCGATTCTCATTTGTTATTTCTTTTACAGACTCAGAGTGATACAACAAACAACACACGGACTCTTAAGAACCGTCCTTGTCCGTGGTACCTGGCGTCGGTGATACAACAAACAACACAAGGACTCTTAAGAACCGTCCTTGTCCGTGGTACCTGGCGTCGGTGATACAAGAAACAACACACGGACTCTTACGAACCGTCCTTGTCCGTGGTACCTGGCGTCGGTGATACAACAAACAACACAAGGACTCTTAAGAACCGTCCTTGTCCGTGGTACCTGGCGTCGGTGATACAACAAACAAAACTCCATCAACAAAGGGCTCTAAGGACCGTCCATGTACGTGGTACGTGGCGATACTAGGAGGTCATTATCTGGTTGGCTATATCACTGAGTGTCCATCTTGATAACTTCCATGCAAAAAACAAAAAAGGTACACAGCATCTCCAAACTGTCATATTTTGGCTACATGATCGCCTGCACCAACACTAGTTCTTGTGTGTGTGTGTGTGTGTGTCCACCTTAACGATCATCTAATCTGAGAGAGAGAGAGAGAGAGAGAGAGAGAGAGAGAGAGAGAGAGAGAGAGAGAGAGACCCCCCCCCCCCCACTGGACGGACTAGAAGTAAATAATACACCTCCTTTACCAGTTTTCTTCTACAATAGGCTCCTTCGTTTTTCCCATCCTACAATTCTACCTCTCCTAACATCAAAGAACATCCATCACTAACTCCTTTAAGATTCTCAGCTAAATGACTTGTTTACGGTAGATGTTTGGGGTAGAGGGGAGGAGGAAGGGGGGGGGGGTGAGATGGAGCTCCTCAGTCAGGTTTTTTGATCGTAATTTAGATCCACTGAGGCGCTTTGAGTCTTAATGATTTTTTTTTTTTTAAGCAAAGTTTGGGAGGATTTTGATGATAGGATCTTCTGTGTGTGAGGGGAGGTGGAAGAGGGTTATGGAGGAAGAGAAGGAAGAAATAAAGGATGTAGTGGAGAAGGGAGAGATGTGGAAGAGGTGGAGGGAGAGAAGAAAGAAAGGGGAAGCAGGAGGAAGAAGAGGAGAAGGGAGAGCAGAAAGAAGGGGAAGCAGAAGAAAGAGTAGGATGGGGAGACGGGGGAAGATAAAGAAGGGAGAAAAGGGAGAAATAATAGGAAGAGAAGGAGTGGATAGATGGGAAAGAAAAGAGGGAGGGGAAGGAGGAGTCCATACGGGATGCCGGTGTACTGTACTAAAACAAAATTTTCAGGGAATGTGTTTGAACACCATAAAAATTTAAATATCAATTACTTTAGGACCACTGAGTGACCCTAGGAGGCCCTGAGTTACACAGGCGCTCTGAATGACACCTCGAAGCTCTGAGTGACACCTGGGAAGCCCTGATTGACACCTAGGAGCCCTGAATGACACCTAGGAGCTCTGAATAGCATCTAGGAAGCCTTGAGTGACACCTAGGAGCTCTGAGTCACACCTAGAAGCTACGAATAACTCCTAGGGGTTCTGAGTGACACCTAGGAGCTTTAAATGTCACCTTGGAGCTCTGAATGACACCTAAGAGCTCTGAATGACATCTAGGAGCTTTGAATGACACCGAGAATCTCTGAATGACACCTAGGAAGCCTTGAGTGATACCTAGGAGCTCTAAATGACACCTAGGAGCTCTGAGTGACACCTACACAAGCTACAGAAGACATACAACAACAAAATAATAATAATAACAAAACTTGTAGTTGCACTTTTGCTTCTATAAATTGCATAGATTTTGGGGGGCTCGATAAACAATAATAATGGCGAGGTGTTGAGTGACGCCATCGTGGAGGTGGGCGGCTCTCCGTTCCTCGTCACCACACCATCATTAAAGTCTTGGGCAAGTGATGTAAACAAACCCTGATACAAGTTTACCCTCATATCAAGGCTCAGATGTCCTGTTTGTATTGTGTATGTTTGTTGTTGTTGTGGTCTGTGTTTGTGTTGTGTTTGTTGTTGTGGTCTATGTTTGTTTATAGTTGTGGTCTATGTTTGTGTTGTGTTTGTTTATTGTTGTTGTGGTATGTCTTGGGACGTGTACGGCTTCGAGAGGAATATTTTCGTTGCTATATTTGTGAGATCAAGTAATTATTGTTTTTGTTTCATGCGACCAGTTAAGTAAATTTGATGATTTGACGAAACTCATGAAGAAATGTAGGAGGAAGTTGTTACCCTAAGAGGTAATGAGAGAAGTTATTATTGTAAGATGAACTGTTTATTGAGGAAGACCAAAAAAGTTATCACCTGTACTATAGAAAACTAGATGAAGTTATGGTCATTGAGGAAGATTATCATGAAGTTTATGTACCGTGATTATTGTACCACGAGGAAGAATGGTGTCGACAGGTACTCCTCTTCCCCTTCGCCCCCTCCTCCAGGTGTGTCTATTGTGGTGGCAGTGGCATGGTAGGTGTTTGTTGCTTATGAATGTGGCGTCCTATTTCCCACACTGGCCTCACCCATCGTCACCTGCTGTGTGGCGTCCCGTGGGAACCTTGGACGACGGGTCAATATACAGTTCCTCAGAGGTACAAGTAAGGTGTGGTCAGAACAAAGCCTCCTGGACCCCGCCACAACTGTGAGAACGACTACCTTGGCCGGCCATCTTGTTAGGTGGTCATCTTGATTAGTCCTCCCCTCCTCCCTCTCCCCACCTCCCCCCCCCCTCCCCACCCTCATGTGACCCCTGGCCAATCATGTACAGATTCCGAGGTGAGGTATCGACCCCGGGCCCAGGTGCCAGCAGCAAGGTGGACGATCGTCCTAATTACCTGTCCCATGTTACCTGCGCCACCCTCTTACCTTCATACCCACCTGGAATGACCCATTATTGAAGACGACCGACTCTGAGACGTTTTCTTATCTCACAGTTTCCAAGAGAAATATCATTATTTTATCATTAATGGAAAGAATTCGCCATGGTGTGTCCCTGGTGATTGTGTCTTGAGAGAGAGAGAGAGAGAGAGAGAGAGAGAGAGAGAGAGAGAGAGAGAGTTAGAACTGCCTGGTGATGTGTGCTATTCGACTCACAAGCAGAGAATGTTTCCCAGGGCCATTACCGGTGTGCTGAGGCCCCGAATCGCTGACCTGCAAAAAGTAATCGACATTTCATTTAAAATCTCGGACAGATATGGAGTTTAATTGGGCAGTCTTGTGATGTGGGGTCGTGGGTGGGTGAGTGTGAGGCGATGACGACTACAGCAGGTGGAGGAGGCGGATGTCTAGTGACCTGTAGGGGGGGGGGGGGGAGGAGGAGTGGCTTATTCTTTACCCCAGGAGTTGTGTTTTTCATTAAGCTTCCTAGATTATATTATGATCAACCAAACAGTAATATATTCATTTGATGTCAAGTTAATGATGCAATGTAAAGAGTAACTTGTGTCACTCTACACACACTCTTCTCTCTTACACACACACTCTTCTCTCTTACACACACACACTCTTCCCTCTTACACACACTCTTCCCTCTTACACACACTCTTCCCTCTTACACACACTCTTCTCTCCTACACACACTCTTCCCTCTTACACACACTCTACTCTTACACACACTCTTCTCTCTGGGACTATTTTGCACATTGTCCCGAGAGAAACTAAACTAAACTTTCCAAAATTGATAAATAATTTACAGTATTTATAATATAGTCCTGCACCTGTGTTTTCAATAGTAGACTGTGCATAATTTTTAGGCGTTTGGTGTAATTTATCGTTATTTATCTAAGTCACTGGGTATCTTAAACCAGTGTGTTAATTTCACTTTAATCTAAATCAATAATACCATCTAAGAAAGTTTAAGTATTCTATTGACTCGTATTATCTTGCTGTTAAATTTCCAAATAGGAATCTTATCATGTTAGCAGACTGGTTTAAGGTCATTTAAAATAGTCACTCCTAGATAATTTGGGTTTTCTTTCCGTTTTCTGTTATATTTGAGTCTTGTTTTATTCGAATATTTAGGTTTTCGTTTTTTTTTTCATACCGGAGGAGTTGAGTTGAAGTTCATCTCATTATATCATTACATTATATTCTATAGTTTAGAAGATTCGGTTGATATGCAAGTTTTGGATATCATCTGAAGATTAGACACCCCAGTTTATTTCACCCGAAGACTAATTACCTTAATGCTAGGGTGTCTGTTGTTCAGGTGAAATAAGCTGGGGGTGTCTATTCTTCAGGTGAAATAAGCTGGGATATCTATTCTTCAGGTGAAATAAGCTGGGGGTGTCTATTCATCACGTGAAATAAGCTGGGGGTGTCTATTCATCACGTGAAATAAGCTGGGATATCTATTCTTCAGGTGAAATAAGCTGGGGGTGTCTATTCATCACGTGAAATAAGCTGGGATATCTATTCTTCAGGTGAAATAAGCTCGGGGTCTATTCTTCAGGTGAAATAAGCTAGGGGTGTCTATTCATCAGGTGAAATAAGCTGGGGGTGTCTATTATTCAGGTGAAATAAGCTGGGGGTCTATTCGGGTGAAATAAGCTGGGATATCTGTTTTTCAGGTAAAATAAGCTGGGGGTCTATTCTTCAGGTGAAATAAGCTGAGGTGTCTATTCTTCGGGTGAAATAAGCTGGGGGTGTCTAATCTTAAGGTGATCATGTTTATGGTATCTTAGACAAAGGCGAAGAGATGAAACAATGTTGGAACTTGTCATCATCGACGGCCACTATGAGAATGGGAACAATCGACGTACTATTCCTTGTGGGTAACTAATCAAGAATTTTTCAGGGTAAAAAACATTGGATTTCACCAAAAAAAAATACTCATTGGGTTTTGTTAATTACTGTGAAAGTGAAGATCCAGCGGCCATTACACTATTATCCACGTGTTTTCTCTCCATCCACACGTTTCTCATAAATATTATCCCTCACAAAATAATTGGTTTGTTTTTCGTCTTCGTCAGAGAATAGCAATCCCGAAATACCTCAACAGAAATTATGATAAAGTAGACCGAACTTAACCCATCCCAAGACAGGTGGTGATTAGAATGGGATTTGTTCTCGCTTTTAAGTCCTTTCAATCTGCTGGGCTAAAATTGGTCACAACAACATCATAAAACACAATGCTTATACTATAATTGGCCAAATATAAACATTGTTGAGCTGACAAAGAGAAAGAATGCTAGTCATCAGTAAGCTTGCCGCCAAAAGAGGATATTTTTTTTTATATAGGATGGTTTGTTGAGAGCGAATAATCACCACCTTTGGTTCTTGGGAACTCTAGAAGCCTCTTGTGGTTGTTAAAGGAGAAAAATTCCATCTTCAGTGTAGAGTGAGTGCATCATTATCCACCAAAGAAAACGGTTCATTATGCCAGTAACCTTTTGTAAACATTCTTCAGGTGACGACTGGAGGAGTCGGGCGTCTCACGGTGATCTCGTTAGGTGTTGTACTAACCTGGACCTTCTCATGCCACGATAGCAACGACAACAACCAGGAACAACAGCAGCAGGGAACGTGGAAAAAATACAGCAGTAAGTAACATGACCATATCACTATAGTATTACAGGATTGGGGAATGTTGTTAGGTAGTTAGGTGCTGTTCCACGACCATCGTATGCCACCGTCAGCCCGCGGATTGATTCACTTGTTACTTTTTCCCTCCAGTCAGACACAAAGATCACGTCTCCCACAATTTCCTCTCGACTTATTGTTATAGTATTGTAAAGAATTAAGAAAAGTTCAGGGTATAATGCATAAATCCTTAAGGTCTTATTTACATTTTATATTCAGAGTACAAACATTTAGATGCCCCAACAGCTACAAGATTTAACTTAGCATGACATATCGTGGGTTAGGATAATGGATGTGTTTTAAGACGTGTTACTTGTCATTTGGATAATAGCTGGGTAGTTAAGACATTTTATAAGTCTTGACATATAACTATTGTGCTCTAAAAGCTCTCTCATAAATAGCAGGAAAACCATTATATCCACTCATAGGAACAGCGTTAGATTAACCCCCTGTGCTGAATAAAATTATCTGGCCATTTTAAAATAAAAATATTGAAAATGAAGGAGTTTGTGGAGGTAGTTTATTAAAAAGTCTTTTTAAGAAACTATTGGGAAATTCTGTTTAAAATCCGTAGACATTCCTTGCTTATCCTGGAAAAACAAGACCACTCTCCTGGGCCTCACCACCACCTCCCCCCTTTCCCCGTACCACCACTCACTCCCGCAACAAAAACAAGTCCCCGACCTCTACCTCATTTAAACCCTCTCCATCTACCCAAAATTTTCTTCCTGCCCTTAATCGTTTGATAACGTCAAGAGTTGGCAAACCTCCATATTTCAGATTAACTTGTTGATCCAAAAATGGCTAGGGAATAAATTAAAGTTTATTGATACTGGAGTCGTTTTAGCATGCGAGGTAACTGAAGAAAAACAGAAGGGTAGAAGGCTGAGGGCGGCAGACTGAAGCAATTAGCGCATAACTCGAGATAACTGGCAGTTTTGGGTAATGATCATCCAACTGATCCTTACTGGACAGACGAGGTGAGGCTGTCACAGTGACCTCTGGGGTGGCGGTGGTGATGTGATTGTTGTTTTTATAGATTATACCTTAATTATGTTTGTTGTCATTTGATTGCATTTCTTGTGGAGTAAAATAGTTTTTATTTCGTTAATATAACACACTGTACCCAACGACCAACATCCAGGCATATTACTACTCTCCCTCTCTCCACACTTACTATACCATATATGTAGTCTCTCTCTCGTTACCTTTTCCATCTAAATTTCGTCAAACCCGTTGTTCTTCACTTAACATCCAACGTTCATATAGACCTATTCAAAGAGTCTTAGAGAATCCTGTTATTGGTCCTCTCTTGTGGCCAGACTCCTAGACCTCACATCGACAAGGGAAGACAATGATGTGATAGAACTATTCATGTGACATCCACGGAAATCTTAAAGTCAGTCTGTATACATTTTTTTATTCTAAGACACCCAGTATAGTGAGGTAGCAGGTGTCCCGCGCCATCTGCTGCTATTCTTATTACTGTGTGTTTTGTAAAGGTGTTAGTGGAGACGTGCAGTGTGTGTGTGGTCAAAATGTGGGTTAATGTTAGGCACACATACACACGTTAGTTAATGCAAGTGATTTATACTGACAGAAACATGTTTGTTTTGGCCTTTTTAAGAGATAAAATTGTACAGTATTTACCTTTGTAATAATCTTTATAAGGGTAATTGTGATGATCTTTATAAAGGTTAAATGACAAACTCTAAATAATTTTTCTTATAAAAATTGTTTTAGTTATGTATAATTGGTAAAAGTTGACCAATATGTTTTTCCAATGTATTTTGGTGTGTTTTAGGCAAATCTATCCTTCATTTTTGGTCGGATATTGTGCGTTTTTTTTTTTTTTTTTTTTTTTTTTTTTTTTTTTTTTTTTTTAATAACCACCCCCCCCCCCCCCCCCCCTGCAACAATAATGGGGGAGAGCCTGGAAAATCGGGGTATTTGGTTGGGGGAGAACACGAAAACGAATTACCTAACCTCTAGCTGGGGTCTCTGCCCCCATACCCCTGGTAGGCCTAGCTTAAACTAACCTAACCTATCTTATTCATTTCCAACTAGTATAAATTGGGTTCAGAAGACTCAGAATAAGGAGATGTAAATGTTTCAGTAGTTTAAAACTTTGGGGCACACCATGTCCGCAAGTACAATACCTTAGTTAGAAGTGGAAGGACTAGGGATATGTTCAGAATCATCGACCTCCTCCTCGTCGGAATTTACAGTGCGAGCACTTAACAGATGTAGGGAGAACACTGTGATTAGGCAGGAATTGGATAGCATGATCATCTCTCTCGTAAAACTTGGCAATAAATTAAAAAAATAATCGAAGGAGCACGATTCACAACCAACTTCTACCACGGCCATTGTCACACTGGTCATTGAAATTCAAATCTGTACCCAGGCTGCTTCCTTTGAAAAAATTCAAATGTTATTGGTCGAAAAAAATTGCTTGATGATATCGATACATCATTGGTCACAAGTGGATGACGCCAGTCAATATTGTGCATGCGTGATGCATAATTAACTCGGTTTTACACAGATAACCCCTCTTCACAGACGAAGACCTCACTTGGATTACGCAGTTCAATTCTGGTCACAGAATGGATATAGAATCCCTAGAAAGAATACAGAGGAGAATGACAAGACTAATTCCGTAGAGTGAGGGGTGATATGGTTGACGTGTATAAACGAAAGTCAGGGCTAAACAAAGGGGACATTACAAGGGTACTCAATCAATCCAACCAGAAGCGTACTCGTAACAATGGTTTTAAATTAGACAAATTTAGTTTTAGGCGCGAAATAGGTAAACATTGGTTTGGAAATAGAGTAGTGGATGAGTGGAACAAGTTACCAAACTTCATCATTACCTGGAATACGCTGGATAGCTTCAAACAAAGGTTGGACGGATATATGAGCAATAGGGGTTGGGTGTAAATGGGACTGCCCAGTATGGGCCAATAGGCCTGCTGCAGTTTCCTCCATTCTTATGTTATGTAAGACTGAAAAGTGCGTAAAATCAATTAAATTCAATTGTATCTCTATATTTTCCATTTCCGACAAGTATCAATGGGAGTCAAAATGCTCAGAATAGGGAGATCTAAAATTTTCAGTAGTTTATAACTTTTGGGCGCGCTTTGTCCTAAAGTAAAATAATACCGTAGAATTAATCATTTAAATACATTTTAAAATTTTTATTTGGCTCCATATACTTACATTGGGAAAGCAAATAATGTTCACTGTATTTACAGAATTACAAACACTGATACTGTGCGGGAAAAATGGGTAATATTCTTTTCGGTGAGGATATGATTCATTCATACTGACTGTGAGCTGATATTTTCTAATTCTTGCTATGTGCAACCACTGTCACCAGAACAGATCCTCACACAAACCATATTCACACTACACTCATGATAATGCCAACCAACGTGTCCTTAGCCAGCTGGTCCACAGTCATGGCATGACAATCTGTCACCTTCACCTGCCCTAATTACAGGGAAAAATGGAAATTAATCCACCGCTCCAGGCATCAGAGGGCATGTAGCACTGCTATGAGAAGGAAGAATGCCACCCCTCCCACCTGCAGGGATGTGAGTTCACCGTTTTTCCATTTTTTTCCTTAGTTTTAGGTGACCCATGTGAATTGCATAGATCCGCCGAGAAACATTGGGGGGTGGTGGGGTTATAACCATGACGAGATAAATGTTTGACAATAAATAACAATAATCGACCCTCTAGGGTCGATAGGTCTGCTGCTCGAGGACAATGAGCCAGTACGGTATATATTTTCATGCATTACATCAAATACTGTACTCTATTTTCTCATTGGCTGAGTATTGCCTGTTTTGGATTCCATTCTTCAATTTTTTAGTATTTCATTGACCAAAGATCAATGACGTCATACAACACCACTATTAGGAGCATACAGTATAATATGCCCCTCTACCATATCCACCCTCCCCCTCCAGGGGCTAAGCATTTTTCAATATAACTAAGTTTTTATAATAGCTTTACACTTTTTGATCAAAAATTTTTCTATAACCCATACCATATTTCATAGTTGTATAGGCAACTCACTAGGGCATGTGTGTGTCCCCCAGGAGGTCAGGGCTGTAGGGCATGTGTGTGTCCCCAGGAGGCTGAAGGGCATGTGTGTGTGTCCCCCAGGAGGTTAGGGCTGTAGGGCATGTGTGTGTGTCCCCCAGGAGGTTAGGGCTGTAGGGCATGTGTGTGTGTCCCTCAGGAGGTTAGGGCTGTAGGGCATGTGTGTGTGTCCCCCAGGAGGCCTGAGGCATACTAAGACTACCACCTCGTATTCTCCTATAGACTATTTCGTACTTTATATCAACCTTAAGCCAGAGGAAATTGAGTGGGATGGACCACCTTGCTCGCTCTTACACTGTTGTCTTCCTTAAAATAGTACCCATATTATGATGGGTCTCAACGAGTTTGTTATTAAGCTGTTCGTAAACTCTGCTGTAGAGTTTGTGTACTTGTGGTACGAGACTGCAAGAACATGTGGCCTCCTGAAAAAAAAACACTGATTGGTAGAAGGGATTCGACATTGATAAGAATGGCATCAAACGAAAATTAGATTATGGTGAACTCGACGGTGTCGAATTTCACACAACTACATTTCTTGAATTGGCACTGTACTCAAAAGTCATAATTATCCTTCCGTACCTCGAGAGTGACTTTGAGGATGATTATATGGGTAACGAATTACCACAGCAGTATTGTTTTATCCAGTCCTTTAAGCCGAATAAGTCCAAATTACATGTAAAAAGTACATTTCGGGCTTGTTTTAATATGGAACCCACACGGGTTGTTTACTGTAAAGATATTATCTTTGCTCACTTTAGAATGGATCAAAGTGATAAGATAATGTGTATCTTAATTAAGACTCGCTTGGAGGACGTTTACATCACCAGGCAGCGCTTAAACAAAATGAATGCAATAGGTGTTTATCCCACATCAGTGTACTATATATACATTTGAAGGGTGTTTTCTACCTGTAATGCACAGATCTTCGTGTTATGGAGAGTAATGATGAGTACGATTTTGTGATAGATAGGATCTTCATTGGCAAATACCACTCGCACATTGGATACAAACATAAACAATTATACGTTCCTGATACACCTCAAAACGACAGAAATGTGTCCCCCCAGAAAAAAAGGTAATCAATCAAACAGAATAAAACATTGCCCCTAGTCTTTATCTTTTGATTTTTATTGAAATGGACTAGTTGGCAGTTCTGGGTAAACACAAGAAATACACTCTGCCATGTTCGTAGAGTGATACGGTGTATATAATTAGTAATAAAAGTTTAAAGTCCTGCTATAATAGTCGAGATAAGTTTTATTTCTCTAGAAACAGGGCCGCCATTTGCAATGACGTCACCACCTACCCTGCAGACGAAGCAGGGATGGAGATACGAGTCAATTTAGAAGTAATGACATTGTCTGGACTTTGATTTGAGAATGCCTGATTCTAGGTAAACATATGACAGTTCCTCACATTTCTGCGAGAGAGGGAAAGACCTGGAGGAACAGAGCACAGCTGATGGCCGTGAGTGTGAATGGAGGTGGGAGGGGGCAGGAGAGGGAGTGTAGTATCATTTTAACTTATTTATTGTCTCAACATTTGGTCAGTAATATATTAATATATAATTAACCACACCAGTAACAGGAGCAGACTTACTAATTTCTGATACCACATTATTCTCTTTATTATGTATTAATAGTTTGCTTAATAAATACTGGGTTATAGTTGGAGATGTTTTACCTTGCTCCTCTCCCATCCCTGTTGACACCTTCCAGTCCTAACCCCCCCCCCCCCCCCAGCCCAACACCCTCCTCACACGCCGGTCCCCCACTCCACATCACACGGGTTCATACTCCTGTAGTTCACAACTTTGGGAGATCAGGATTGACAACAGAAAACATTGACATTTGTTTAGTGAATCTACCGCATTCAAGACATATATTGGAGGAGTGAATGCTTTGGATGTGGGTTCATACTCCATGGTTCACAACCCTCGGAGATTAGGGTTGACAATGCTGACTGTAGCAGGTGGTCAAAATTAAACCATAAAACGCGAGATAGGTCTTTTAATCTTTAGCAGTTGTCTCGAAACAAGTGCTTAATTAAAGACCTTAATTGTTGATACAATACTCAGAAATATATGAAAACAACTACTATGGTACCTCAGTATATACAATACTATATGTTCTGTCTGTAGCAGTAGTAATTTCTTTTAGATACAGTATACAGTTCTGTACATAGACAATGTAGGTATTATACAGTTCACTAAGAGTTACAGCTCAAGGTTGAAGAAGTCATAAGTCCAGAAAATTGTGGGGGGGGCAAACTTTTTTGGAGTGAGAATTGTAAACTCTTGGAACGATCCGCCAGAGCACGTTCTAATGGCACCGAGTGTGAGCTCTTTCAAGACCAAACTTGACCAACACTAGTGCAGGTACGTATACAATTTGGAGCCAGTGTCATGGGCACAGTTGTACTGATGGTATTTTCACACCCATACTTCTTTATATTATGCTCCGTCGTCCATAAAACATGTGTGAAACAAGCTAGTTACCCTTAGAGAGAGATTTTTTTTTTTTAGTGAAAGGTATTGTCCATTTTCTATATATTCCTGTAACCTGTCCGTGTATCACAAATTTAAAATTGCGATGTAACACACGAGTAGCAGTAAGTGATGTATACCTACCAGTAGGTGAAGCATTTAAGATTCATTGTGTATATGTTGAAAGCTTCTACTATATTTAATAGTGAAAATTGTGCTCAGATGATGTACATGAATTCCCAGCCAAATCTATAATATAACCTTTTTTTGCCTCACCAAGTTACGAGATATCCCTTTAATACTGAAATTATATGTCTGATTCACAGCCATCAGAGAACCTGGTGACTGTATTTAGGGGATTGTCATTTTTGGTATTGAATTACGTCATTGATCAGAACCTGTCAAAGCCTCCTGTCCCGAAGTTTAATGGCTATGGGTAATTCAATCTACTTAAATGGTGACATCACAAGAATTGGGTATGCCAATCAGAGTCTTTGTGACCTTTTTAATTTATGCATTTTGTTTAAAAACTGATTAGATTACAAGGACCAGCTTTCAGAATTAATGTAGACCCATAGTACTAATTTTCATAAGCCAATGTGTACCATAACCAAAACTGATAAATATGTCTGTAAAATTCCCAACTCCTTGTTGCTCTTTCCGAGTGTTTCAATGGGCCATGGAGTCTTTTTTTTTTTTTCCATTCATTGATGAAGTGCCTACCTGATTTTCTTTTTCGTGGCCTCCTTTCACTCTTCTTTAGCTTGGTAAACAAGGAGTGCTTCGAGTACAAGAGTGGGAGGACAGTTTTTTCCTTGAAAGTGAAAACTAACGTGTTTAAAGGGTAAAGTTATTCTGTATTACTGAAAAAAATGTATATAAAGGTGATTAAAACCTACTGGTACAGCACAGCATTTAAACCTGACCATGAAAGGACGGTATCTACCGATGTTGGATGCAGTTCCTATACAGTAGGGATGTTGGCTACAGTTTAGGGGATAATAGTATGATAATCTGTATTTCCTTTTAACATCTTCAATTTGTGATTACCTTTCAACCTGAAGCTTTTTAAAATTTAAGTTTTAACCATCACAACACTTCTTCACTTTACTCTACAAAACTAATTACATAGTTTTTAAAATAAAAAAAATGGCAGCATGCAGATACATTTATTGCCAAAAAAAGTTATAAAAGGTTTATCGACATTCTAATGCAAGAGTGTCAGCTCTTGGTCACAGCATTTGAAGAGGCAAGCAAATGGCAAGGAATTTGTCACAAATCACCAGTCACCCTACCATCATTAAGGCTTCATGTGCTTTAACATCAAACTATTTGTTATACAATACAGTAATCTGACTTATTATCTGTAATATTGCAGATATATACAATGTTTAATTGTTCAAAAGCAAATCAAATGTCACTTTGAAGAGCTAATAATATGTTCCACAATTGTGCAATTTATTTACAACTGTATTCTTCAAGCAACTCTTAATATTCATTGTCTTAATCTAACAATTATGGTAACAAAGTAGTTTTTTTGAATACTGCAGCCTCTGAATTTCCTAGCTTTGTCACAAACTGCAGAGATAACATATACAAGAAAGAAAGAGAGAGCGAGCGAGCTTGTACTCGTTGTCAAGGAAATCTTTGGAAGATATTTCGTACCTGGATAAGATTACATTTTTCTTATTGTGACATTACTGTATTAAGTCAGAGAAGAATACTCTTAAAATAAATATGCCAATTAATTAAATACAATAAATTATGATAGATTTTACTAGACTGTAGTGTTAAAAATAATCTAATTTGTAGTGTAATTGTATAAACTCATGTAAAAAATATATATATTTGTATATATAATACAGTACAGTATATGAATTGTTCTGAAATTTCTATACAGTATTTAAAAAATATCATCAGACTCGGAACAAGATGTGAGTATCTTGTATTCACTAACCTATGAATGCCTCAGAATAATGTTAAGTAAATCAACTTAAAATTCCACTTCGGAATCCTTACCACTAAGTCAGCACAACTCAGACACAAACACACCTTACTCATTAATAATGCCAACGGTAAGACTAATCTGTTTTTGTTCTGAGGTTATGGCCACAGAAATAATACCCTTTCTCTTTACTGGCAAACATGTGACCCTCATCAACTTGCTATTACAATATCCTTAAGAATTTCCCCCAAATTTTAAAAACAGAAAATGGAAACCTTGGTACTACAATGTTTCCTAGATTGAATATTTTTTATTACAATCTAACTTTAGTAGAAAAAATGAACCACAGAAAACATGAAAATTGGTATATGTATTTCCCCTCACGAGTAAACAAAAACAACACAAAACTTAAAATAGAATCACAGTTGAGCAGAACATCAATGACTTTACAGTCATTCCTGATGATTTTTCACTCACAGGGGAGACAACTAAAGTAATTGATGCCACAACTCCCTCACGGCAACAAAGTTTTTAATTCATTATATTAATTATGCAAAAAGCTGCCACATTGATCAAATCAGTCTTCTCCATATACGTAGTGGATTAAATTAACCCTCCTCACTGTACAGGTCACACATAATATATATATACAGTATATATATTATTTCTATATTAGAATTATTGCCAAAAATGAGATTATATCTTTCCAAAAGCATTATACAATAAATAAAATAATGATTACTCAATAATTTATGCTATACGTATTCACATATTGTCAGAACCCCTTTGAAATGCTTTTAAGTTATATATTTCTAGTTTAAATTTTTTTAGGTTTCATGCCCATTGAACCCAGAAGTGAAGAAGCTGGTCCTGGCAAACCATTTTGTGCAGTGTAGGTTTTTACCAAGTCCTGTACGGCTTGCATGTCCACCTTCACTGGTGCAAAGTCTTCCACATCGTCAAATTCATCGTCTCCGTCGCTTCCATTGTGGTTTGAAATGAGAGAATCTCCAAGATTTGTGACGAGTTCTCTTTCCATATCTCTCATATATTCCTTCATTTGCGTGTCCACACCAGAGGAAGTCGCCGACACAGTAGACGCGGCAGATTTCTGAGACGTGTTGGAGGACTTACGACTTAGGCTAACATCCCCTGTGTCCTCCTCTCCATAGCTACTCATGCCTGATGACTCGTCCTCTGAATGATTCCAATAATCATCTTCAGGAACACCTAATTCTGAGAGAGAGAAAGAAAGAAAAGATTTTTTTTTACATTATACAGTAATTTGATAATACAGGTCAAATACCAATTTTCCAGCACTATCAAGGCTGGATCAATGCTGGAACATGGGTGGTTCACACCCTTGGAGGAGCTACTACTACCGTAACCTCTGACCCAATAATAAAACACCTCAAACCAACTCTAAAGCACTCTGGGCTACTAGAAAATCAATATGACATAACATAAGCAATTATTAAAAGAAAATTATATGAAAAAATAGGTATCGGGTATCTGGAGGATAAACTGCTGCATTACTTCTACTCCCAAAGAGATGAAGTAGGGGACTGTCTGGATTATCTTTTTCTTCAACTTGGGCCATCACTGTACACTATACCCTAGTTAATTTGACAAAAAAGGGGGGCTCTGGATCACTCAAAATTACCAACAATTTTCTGAATTTTTGTCTTCATTTTCTGTTCAGTTTTATTCCTTGCCCTGGCTGCCACATAAATTTTGAATTATGAGACATTTCAAAATATTATGATATACTGTACTGTACTGTATAAAATATAAATTAAAATTTTGGTAATATTTGGAAAAAAAAAATTGGACTATGAGAGACATTTTTGAATGCATATGACACACATGATGCACTAGCCCACCTCAGTGTAAACAAGTACTGTATACTATACACATTACGTGTGTAGCTCAGTTCGCATTGGTCAGTCTTGGAGTGCACATCTACGATCTACTGCACAAGCTTTTCCATCATTGCCCAGTGTTTGATAACCCTGGACCAAGAACCTCAAAAGGAACCTCTAAGAAGAAAGCTGTCATGTCAAGAGGCCAATACAAGAGCTTAAACATCCAAGATGTTTAAATTTTGATTGGGGGTAAATAATGGAAAAGTATTTATGCGCCCCCCCCCCCCCCCCCAGGAGAGGGAGTCCCCCATATTTCATAAAATCAAATACTGTAATTTGTAAGGGCTACATCCACTATTATTTTGAATTATGGGAGTTTTAATGTACTGTAATCAAAAAATCTTGAAATAACCCATGTAAACACCTTAGTTTAATATAGCTAAACAAAATTTGGAAGTAAAAAAAAAAAAAAACTACTACTGACAGCACATGACAGGAATTATTCAATGGAGGTAAACAGTAAATACCAGCACCAAAGCAAATGTGCAATAATGGGGCTATTTATGGCCTTTGATGTGATTGTTATAATATAAGATATTTTCAACACTTCAGAAGGTAAAATAAATGTTAATGGATGGACAGTGCCTCGAAGTATCCTGTGTAGATAGGCACAAAAATTAAAAAAGTTGCATTCAAACAACAAAAAAGTAAGTGATGCATTTCTTTTTTGTCCTTTGGTTGCTATATATTGTGAATTGTCATGGAAAATTCGACCAAAACACTGCCTCCAGTACATTTCATTATCAAAACACAGTTATGAATATACTTACCTAAGATGTTAGCCATAGCATCAGTGAAGGCATCTGCGTTGAAATCGACTTTATTTGAGAATGAAGACATGTCAGATGCATCAGAAGCATTGGACTGTGAAGAGATCTTGCGAACTTGAGGATGTACCATAAGGCTAGACGGTTTTCTCCCTTTGCTGCCCTTTCGTCCAGTAGAAAGTGTAGAAAGTTTCCTGATGCGGTCTTGTAGGTCTTTGGGCACCTCAGCACCCTCTAGGTCAGACATGTGCCCAAGGAATGCTGTGAGTGAATTCATCATTTCTGTCTCACTGGCACCTTTAGGAGCATCCTTACTACCAAATTGAGTTTCCAATAATTCATCCAAAGCATCTGGGGTGATGTGTAGCCAGCTGTCATCTGTAAGTATAGGAATGTGTTAAGAGAAACTTTACTCCCCTGTACCACCAGCTTTGTAGATAGTAATTATGAGGGTATTTAACAGCAGTCACTTAGAGTAGAGCAGCAAAGTAAAAACACCCTGGATAACTTTTGCAATTATGATTATTTAGTTAATAATCCACTGGTATACTAACCATCTGGTGGAACAAGTCGAGTTGCTCGCTCCCTGTAGAACTCGTAATCCACATTGATCTTTCCCAGCAGCTTGATAATAATGGATCCAGCAGACAGAACATCATTGTCTTCTGAACTCTCACCAGACAAGATGTGACTCACGAAAAACTGACGGGCACGTTCCTCAAGATCTTTGTAGAGCACCGATCCCTCTAACTCACCCTGTTAAAAGATAATATGAAAATACTGACGTGTGCACACACACACACACACACTATCACATGAAGAAAGGGATGTTTGATCATGAGCCCATACTGCTAATACATTCTTACACCTACCCGAAAATAGCCCTTTTCAACGAGAGATTGGCGATAACGCTCCCACCGTGGATTGTTTGTTACATCAAGTTGTGAGCTGACATCTGGTGGAGAAGGTTCAGTGGGCGTGGAGGCTGGGGTCACACCACCAGCACTACACACCAACAACTCAAACCCACAAGCCTGCAAGCAAGTTATATGTGAGATGCAATGGATTACACATTCTGATTACTGTATTTCTCAAAGATAAAATAAAATCACTGATCAAGATGAGTATAAAAAGATAAATCTATTGGCAGATACTAACTTTCATACTGTATTGAATTTTACATCTGATTTCCTATTAACACATAAAATGTATATCGCACAGGATTCTTATTTGGCACAAGATTGTTCTCACCAGTTTCATGCCAGTGTCATGGGTTTTAAAATCACTATGTAGAGGAGAGGGCAAGTTCCAGCCAGTACGAGCGTCTGGCGAGTAGCGATGAGCTGACAGTTGAGCATAAAGAGACTTGCTGAAGCGCACTGCAGTCATCACACGAGTCTCGGGTGGAAAGTGCCGCATAACTCGTAACGCCTGAAAAAATATCTTAAAGTTACATACAAAATTGAGCAATGTGTGATGAGGAAGTGAGGAAAGAGATTTGGGGGAGGGAAGGAGGAGAGAGGGGGAGGGGAATGAAGGATGGTAGAGGGAGGGAAATGTAATGCAAAACAGCTTCTCCCTGACGTACGACGGGGTTAGGGACCCAAAACCAGGTCGTAAGTCAAAAATGCTTAAATAATACAGTGGGGTATGCTATAACGAACGGATCCTACTACGAATATTCCTATAACGAACGGTTTTACCTATAAAATTGAGAATGCTATAACGAACGCAACTCCTACAACGAACGCGGATGAATACCGGACTACTTCGCCTGGCCCATGAATATTGTTGTACCGCGACCCACAACAAGAGCGTCAGGCGCCATCTTTGTCTCATTGTGTAGCCAGTGCACCACTGTTATTGTTGAAATTTCGTCTTTTGATGTGGAAATTTGCGTTATTTTTATAACTATTTTGTTATACAAGTATACAATTGTAACAATGAATCGTCCAAAGCGAGTGAGAAAGCTAATAACCCTTGAAACTAAGAAAGAAATTATAAAGAAACGTGAGAATGGAAGAAGCATTGTGAAACTTGGTGATGAATATGGGATGGCTAAATCGACTATATGTACGATTTTGAAGAATAAAGAGGAGTTAAAAACTGTGCAAGTGGCTAAGGGAATCCTTAGACTTAACAAAGCAAGGTGTAATGTGATTGAAGAGATGGAAAATTTACTCTTAGTGTGGATAAAGGAGAAAGAAATGGCAGGTGGTAACATTAGTGAAGCTATAATTTGTGAGAAGGCTAAACAATTGTTTGAGGACCTTAAAGCCAAGACTCCCAGTGGAAGTGATAGTGATGTGCCAGTGTTTAGGGGTACCTGCATGCTGAATAACACTAAGGTAAGATAAAGTACCGTATTTTTTACATTTTCCACAGAATTTTTTCAGTGTTAAGCGGTTGTATTTGGGGGCCTGGAACGGATTAATCCTATAACGAACGAATACTATAACGAACGAGGTTCTGGAACCAATTACGTTCGTTATAGCATACCTCACTGTACATAGAAAATCTAAATTGGGTGTCTCTTTTTCTTCTCAGCACTGCAAAACTCTCACTTTTAAGCTTGCCAGCCATTTTAAAGTGAATTACAAACGAAAATTTTGTCAGTACACTGCGCAATCACTGACATTGGGACTCGAAAATACGTAATTTGACAAAATTTTGGTACGACTGAGACGGTCATATGTCCGGGTTGGTCATAAGTCGGGGAGTAGCTGTATTTACATCTCTTAGGGTGGATTGTGGAAGAGTTCTTATTCCTTATCCCGGATGCAAGCCAAGTCCTCTTGACCATAAACAAACATAGCTGTTCTCTATGATGGGTAAAAAGATGACTTACCAGTACTCCAGCTCTGGATAATCCTTACATAGTCCAGCACACAAACATGAGAAACCCGCCTTACAGCCTCACCCACAATATCTGTAAATACACACCTCACCACACATGTAAATCAGAGATATTTAGTGTATGTCTCTTGACTCTATACTGTAATGGTTTGGGAGATCTATTTTCTGCTTTTACTGTAACTGGCATGAGCTGACCTTACTCATGAAGCCGTATAGTTGATGATTACTAGATTACTACCTGAAGCCCCTTAATATTCACATTCATCATCAAATCCATTTGTTACTTAAAGTATGAAGCCTCTCAGCCTGTCCCTTGACCCCATCCCACCACTACCTGTTACATAGCTCACATCTAATTATTATTTTCCACTTACTATGGGGGTAAAGACCAGGGCCGGATTCAGGAGTGGGCAGCTGCCCAGGGGCCTCCACATATTACAATATTTTATTTATTTGTTTATTCATTTGGATTATTTTTATTTTCATTCTTTAAAATTCATGTTTATCTGTTCCATCACGTAAAACTATGTTCAGCAAGAAGCGTGATAGAAATTAGGCTAGCTACTCACTTTTGTGTGTGTGTGTGTGTTGGGAATTTGTACACTATCAATAAATATACAGTTAATTAAAAATTTCTCAATGTTCTAATTTCCTCAATATAACTGCATCTGGCTTCAAAATTCTCCAAAGAAGTGTTCAAATTTCAAAATTTTCCCGGGGGGCTTACAGCGCCCCCCAGAACTCCCAGATGTTTAGGCTCGCTTCACTCGCCACCCCACCCTCTTGGGTAGTTATAATGAGGGGGGCCTCCACAAAGAGGCTGCCCATGGGCCTCCACAGGTCTAAATCCGGCACTGGTAAAGACATACATTTGACCTGCTCTGACGTGGCATTAGTATACTGTACCTGTAACAAATATTAATATTATCAGTCAGATCTTACCACTAACCACAACAGTACTGAATCACCTTATGATTAAACACCCAAATGCTATCCTAAGTTAACCTGAAGCTACCCTAATGTTAACTTAACCTAACACAAACTTAACCTTATCTAACCTACCCTGATGCTAACCAACCAACCCCCCCCCCCCGGTAGTATTAGGGTGTTTAATCATTAGGTGAAATAAGCTAGGGTGTCTAATCTTTAAGTAATCCACACTATCGCCAGAGAAACATTACTTCCATTCATAATTATAAGTCCCTGTTGTAATCCAAAAATTCGGCTTCCAGACTTCCTTTTAAAATCATTACCCAAGAGTTAGTAGTGTGGGCTAGTCCCAAACATAACTTACAAAGTAGTATCAACAGTCATGAACATTGCTTCCCGTTACCCACCATCCGTTGCCACGATTCATGCAGGCTGTAAAAATTAATCACATCATAACATTACAGTTGAGTCTGGATTTACACGTTTTGTCATTTATGCGGTGCCTTGCCAGAATTGAAATGCTTGATTTACGCGGCAAATTTGGTCATTTACGCGGGCAGGGCTGGTCGCCCAGTCATCAAAACATTACTGACTTCTTCACCCGCCACAGCCGGCCCAAGTCAGTGATAGTGAGGATATGGACTTATATGAACTTTGAGGGGTTTGACAAAGAGGCCCTGCAAGCCTCTGTGGTGGATAGTGATACAAGTGATACAGGTGAGGGCCACTAATCTGCCCTCTGCCTCGGAACCAACTCCCCATCCCCGTGTGCCCAGCCATCTTTTCTACTAATGTAAGTGTTAAAAAACCTAATATTATTGACATTTCTCTTAATTATTAATTGTGTGTGCATACCATCTTAAAATCAAGATGTTATTTTGACTACAAGGTACGTATTGTGTCGTTAAAAGTTGAGTTTGGGGGTCGGCCCAGTCTCTATTTCAATTAATGCCATATGTTCTGTTATTTCATTTACGCGTTTCTAGTATTATGCGGGCCTCCACAGGTTCAATTGACCGCGTAAATGAAGACCCAACTGTACATGCCTCATGACACAACAAAACCACTATATATCGATCATACACAACCTGTTACAAGCATTACACCATATATACGTATTTAAAATACTCATAAACATACCGACCAGTCACAACCATCACTAAAAATCATAAATATTTCAGTCAGGTGGAAATCTCTCTCCCACCCACAGACATTATAAACTGCCTTGAAAGAGCTCGGTCCAATACCCAGGCCAGTGACTGTTACTCTTTTGTCGGAATTAAAAACTATCACAATAAATTACTTTTAGTACATCCATAGTAGAAAAATGCCTCAAAATCAATATGGACAAATTACAGGTGAGTAATCATGATTGATTAATTTTTTTCAAGCCATTAGAGTCTAATGATTAGACGAAAGGTGGCTAAAATTCCAACCTTTTTAACCCAGATACTCAATGAGCATGTTAAGGAGTGCCTATACAGTCATTGCTTAACATGGTGGTGAGTGACGTAAGTTACTGTGTAGTGAGGTAATATTAGTGGGCCCTGTCTGCTGACCGCTGGCCACTCTTTTTAAAAAAATACATACCTGTGTGTCTTACCTGAAACTGTGACTCATATGGCCTCGCCCTTCCTGTTATTCTCCTCTCTTTCCCTCAGCAGTAATGTCACTTCTCCCTCAGCCCTCTTTCATTCCCTCCCACTCACAATCATCTCTTCCTCTCCCCCTCCTATATACAGATCCCTTTCCCTCCACTCCTCCATTCCTTTCCCCCTCCTTCCCCCACACAGCCGCTCTTTCTGCCTCCCTCCTTCACCCACACAGCCGCTCTTTCTGCCTCCCTCCTTCACCCACACAGCCGCTCCTCCTCCCTCCCTCAGTATGGTGACGTGACCGTGACAAGCACCAGCAAGAGGTAGTGACAACCTTGCCTGGGGCTCCTCTGTCTTACTCCACCAACACAAACTCTCACTACTTTATACAGTCACCTTTAAACATACAGTTAATGCTACAACCTTCTACAGTAAAAAAAAAAAAAAAAAAACTTATACAGTCCAGTGTTACCAAGGTGGACACACACACACACGAGAACATCAACAGGATCACACTCCTACACCCCCAGAAGAAGGGGGGGAGGGGGGGGGGGAGTGGGGTCTTCCTCCACGGCCACAACAAAACAAAGGTCTCCCTCCCTCCATAACTTCTTTTACACCCCCGGAAACACACACCACTAAACACCAGGCACATTCATGGCCGTACGCTTCGCTGTCATGAGTTTATGTGAAGAGCCGATAATTATAGTAAGTGTGTGTGTGTGTGAAGGTTAGACAAGGCCAGGTTAAATGTGTGGGAGGTGGAGGAAGGTGACGTCTACATGACAGGTGGAACATGGCGCTTGGAAGGTTAGAAAAGTCGTTTTGTTGAGTAATGTCGCCCCCCAGACACTGCTCCCTAGCCTGTCAGATACTGCCCCCAGCTTGTCAGATTACTACCCAAGCCTTCCTTACGTAATTCTAGCCTGCCCTGACAGGCTCAGACTGCGTGGCGCCGCTCCTGGCCGCCTGAAGTGCGAGGAATGTGTAGGGACGGAAGACCGAACTGGACGTGTGGCTCTCCCTCCCTCCCCTGACCAAGCGCTCACACACCCAGCCCGTCCACTGAACCCCGACCTCAGGTATACTTACTTCCTCACCACAACAATATTCATCCTTCACCACGTCATCAAATTATGTTACTTTCACTGTAAAATTCCCCTCAGATTAACGTCTCACTTGGGGGGGGGGGGGATACCGTTAGTAAATACATTAATTATAACACTTGGCTGAGAGAGACGTAAAAAACTTAAGTATTAGACGACTGCGGATGTTGGTTAAGACAAAACAGACCTTATGTACACCCAACACAAGACCGCCTTCCATTCCATACCACCTTTCCGTGACACATTACCTGGATATTCATGTCGGTTAATTACCCCCCACTCCTTCACCTGGGCTTAACCCTAGCTTACACACACACACACACTGGAGGTGGTAGTTTTGTGGCTACACCCTGACCCACATAGCGCGGAAGGGGGCGGGGCGGGGCCGGCCAACGCCCTCCCATACACTACAATATGTGCATCGATTGACTGACCTAAAAATGTCTAGTGAATAATGTACTATTTACTGCCCAGTGGTGGTGGGACAGGAAGCTCTACGCCACAGGACAAAGGTCACACCCTATCATCTCGCTCCTGTCTGGCTGTGCTTAGGTTGCGTGCGTATAACCTGCCAACACGCACAAGGACACGTACATATACATACACACATACACGGATACAGACAGGGATGTAAGTATATACAAACAAAGAAATACGCATTTATACACGGCTATACACAAACTAATGTTAAAATATAAACACGTACAACACAATGCAGAGAGAGAGAGAGATTGCCTCTAGTCATTAGGCTCAGGTGTGCACTCTGCCTGACGTGCAACATCGATCACAACCCCTACTGCTTCTCACCACACCACCTGTACAACACCATCATTTGTACATCACCACCACCTGTACAATACCACTATCACCTGTACAAACCACTATCACCTGTACAACACCACCACCATCTGTACAACATCACCACTCACTTGTACACCACCACCACCTGTACATCACCACCATCACCTGCACCACCTATACAACCTAACCTTTGAAGATAATGATTTAACTCTTCAGAACTCAAAAGGATTAACTATACTCACGTTTCTGTAACTTATACAAATTATACAAAGATTATGGTTAAGTTAGACCTGGTTGGGTTTAGTTAGGTTAGGGTTTAGTTAGGTTAAGGTCGAGTATCAAGTGTATGTAATCTTTTGAGGCTATTCTTTGTTAAGCCAAGTTGAATGTTTGTGTGTTTAAACATCTTTATGTTTACTCCGTTAAGTTCATTCTTGCATCTGACTGGCTTTTGATTGACTGAATACTCACTGACTGACTATATTAACTTAACTGTTAGCTGCCTGACTTACTGATTAATTGATTGACTGGCTGACTCAAAGACTGCCGGATTGACTAACTTGACTGCCTGACTCACACTAAAAATGACTCATCACCGTACCATCGCTCTGGCAGTGTTAAAGAGAGAGAGAGAGAGCTTACAACAAAGCCCGCTGCATCAGTTAACACACCTATTACACTGTATCATGTGGCTTACTGCTGTTGTTTACAAGACCCAACCAAGCTTTACATACTGACACCAACCACCACTATTACTACCCGGACCACCTCTACCACCACGATCATTTCTACCACCGTTATCATGACCACCATGACACTACCACCACTACCACAACCTCCACCACAAGTACCTCTACCACCACCGTGACCAGCAAGAAACTACAAGAACCACATGACCTAAAACACCCTGCCCACGCCCACACACACGCTATAGTCTTCACGGATAGGGGTCAGCAGGGTACTGTGTGTGGTGGTACTACTGGCAGGGGAAGAGGGGGAAGTTTACAGGGGATAGAGGCACAGGGAAAGGAGGGCAATCATGTCAAGCAGTTGAGAGAGAGAAAGAGAACCAGGCCGCCCTTGTTACAGTGACACACCATAACCTCCATCACTGCCATGACAACCGCACTGCAAGGCTGACCTCTTCCTTCATTCCTTCAAGTCCTTCTGTAGCCCCTTCCTTCTCTTCTTACCTACCCCTCCTCTCTCGGTGGCCGGTAATGAAGTCACAGGAAAAAAAAGTCACAGAAAAAAAAATCACAATTAATTTATGGTGGCCGGTAATAAAGGTTAGGTTACCATCAGTTCTGCATATTCCTTTACTGAAACTGATTGACGTATTAACCTTAAAAAATGTGAGAATTCGATGGTTAACTTTTCTTTTTTTCCTATGACATTTTTACCTGGATTCCCTCTCTCCACGCCAATAAATCTCTCTCTCTCTCTCTCGTTACCAAGTTTTCCTCTTTCCCTCCTCCTCCTTCCAATCTTCTTCATCTCCTTCCCTTCCATCCCTACCCTCCTCCTTCCGTTTCCCTCCCTCACTCCAGAACCATCCAGCCTCCTCCCTAAACAACAACCACTATCCAGCTTCCCTAAACAACAACAACCACTAGCCAGCTTCCCTAAACAACAACAACCACTATCCAGCTTCCCTAAACAACAACCACTAGCCAGCTTCCCTAAACAACAACAACCACTATCCAGCTTCCCTAAACAACAACAACCACTCGCCAGCTTCCCTAAACAACAACAACCGCTGTCCAGCCTCCCTAAACAACAACAACCACTGTCCAGCTTCCCTAAACAACAACCACTATCCAGCCTCCCTAAACAACAACCATCCGGCCCACCAAATCAACAATGGTGTTTCAGTGCTCAAAGTCTGTACAGGAATACAGTAAATACAGAATTACAAACGGACAGGTAGTATATACAGGCTAGAAGTGACAGGTATTAGTATAGCTGACAGGTACAAACAATAGACAGGTAATTTAGAGAGGAAATATATCTGTAGTGACTAAGTATATAATTATGATACACAGAGGTAACAGGTATGTAGAATGGATAGGTATATTGCCAGTAGGCAGGTGTATATATATATATATATATATATATATATATATATATATATATATATATATATATATATATATACAGTAGAGAAGGTATAACTAGAGCAAGTATAGCTACAGCCAATAGAGACTACAGGAACTACAGTACATAGTCGCTACAGAGACAGACAGACACACTTTACAGGACATTATTTAGTGAGGTTGAGGGAACGCATTTGTGTACCCAGACGCACGCACTTATGGTCACTCACGCACTCACTGTCACTTACGCACTGGACCACTCTGACCTACTTCCTTGCAGACACACACGGGACCCCAATAAACTTAGACTGTACAACTCTTCTCATCTGTGTCATTTCCTCAATCAAATATTCATCAGCGTCGTCGAGAATACTAACACGATACGACACAACTAGGACATTATCGACTCCAAATATTCTTTAAAAACTACAATTTTTTTCCATATTTTCTTGACTATTTCTCTCCAGATTAATTGGTTGAGGTAAGTTATTTTATCTTATTGAACCTTTTTTTTTGTCCTTCATTGTACTCAAGGGATTAGGCATGGTACTAATGGGGTTATGATATGGTACTCAAGGACTTAAGACATGGTACTCAAAGGGTTAAGTCTTAGTACTCAAGGATATAAGTCATGAAATTCAAGAGGTTAAGATACTGCACTCATAATTCATTGTACTAATGGGGATGACGTACTCTAGATGTTGATAAATTCCTCTTGAATTTGTAGAGTCCAAATTAGTTTTCAATTTTTTTTTAAATGTTTTTTTCCCCCATAACTAGGACGTCTCTCACAGCATCACCCACACAACTTCCCACGGTAACACCCATACACTCTCCACAGCAACACCCACACAGACTTCCCACAGTACAAACTAGGACAGCCCTGTATCTTACCTTGTTGTCGATAATGTCTCTCTTGCAGAAGGCGTTGACGGCGGGGCCCACCAAGGTAGGGTACTCCCTCAGCAGCGCCGCCACGCCCACCGGTACGTAGGCGTGAGCCACGTACTGCTCCCGGCTGATCTTTCCGGGGTACCTGTAAGGGGGAGTGAGTAATATGTGAGGGGGGGTGGTACCTGTGGTGGGAAGGGGTAGTACAAGTAAGGGGGTACTACCTGCGGGGGGGGGGGGGGGAGGGCAGTGCAGGGGGTAGCCGCTCAGGCGTACATAATTTAATAACTTGCACAACACAACACCCACTTACATACGTTACCTCCCACAACACCTATCTATCACCTTAATTAACCCCAGGGGCAGAAAATCAATGCAAACGCCTGACCTGGACACTGATCCTGGCCTGTGTGTGTGTATCGTAATCCAACACGTGTGATCCTAGGAAGTAACATTTTTCTTACTCGCGTACATCAGTTCAATGCCATAAGGTGCGTGGGAAAAAAATAGCAAAAGATATCTTGGAGTTCCTGCTAGGTCATGTGTGTGTGTGGGGGGGGGGGGGGGGTACTAAAACTAAACATAGCTACATCCCGAACGGAGGTCCCGACACCAGCTCTAGGCACCTGACCCCACACACACACACACTTCCGCAACGAGCCATCGACTTTCCTTTCGTACATAAACGCATCTAAATAACACCTCACTTAAAGCGATACACACCACAAAGATACAAGACCTTTAAAAATAGATACTCTACCGTGGCCGAGATACAGTCCATAGAACCTTATCACTTAACCTATCCCCCCATGGTATTATTGGCAAGTTGTAACGCTAAACACAATACATAGGTCTCGCTTTAGTCCGCCCCCTCTCCCTCGGGTCCTTCTGCCCCAAAACGACGATACTGAGACCGACTTCCGTGGCTGAAGGTGGTGGTGGTGGTAGTTTAGTCAAGGAGATCGACTCAGTGGCCAGCTATATATGGAACCTTCTATGCTGTTCTTAGCTATCTTGGTCAGGCTTGTAATTGAACGTCCAAAATGACTGGTGTGGGGGTGTGTTGGGGGACTGTGGTGTGGGGGTGTGTTGGGGGACTGTGGTGTGGGGGTGTGTTGGGGACTGGTGTGGGGGTGTGTTGGGGGAGTGTGGTGTGGGGGTGTGTGTTGTGGTGTAGTGATGTGTTGGGGGAGTGTGGTGGTGGTAGAGTGATGTGTTGGGGGAGTGTAGTGGTGGTGGAGTGATGTGTTGGGGGAGTGATGTGTTGGAGGAGTGTGGTGGTGGTGGAGTGATGTGTTGGGGGAGTGTGGTGGTGGTGGAGTGATGTGTTGGGGGAGTGTGGTGGTGGTGGAGTGATGTGTTGGGGGAGTGTGGTGGTGGTGGAGTGATGTGTTGGAGGAGTGTGGTGGTGGTGTAGTGATGTGTTGGAGGAGTGTGGTGGTGGTGGAGTGATGTGTTGGGGGAGTGTAGTGGTGGTGGAGTGATGTGTTGGAGGAGTGTGGTGGTGGTGGAGTGATGTGTTGGAGGAGTGTAGTGGTGGTGGAGTGATGTGTTGGAGGAGTGTGGTGGTGGAGTGATGTGTTGGGGGAGTGTAGTGGTGGTGGAGTGATGTGTTGGAGGAGTGTGGTGGTGGTGGAGTGATGTGTTGGAGGAGTGATGTGTTGGAGGAGTGGGGTGGTGGTGGAGTGATGTGTTGGGGGAGTGTAGTGGTGGTGGAGTGATGTGTTGGAGGAGTGTGGTGGTGGTGGAGTGATGTGTTGGGGGAGTGGGGTGGTGGTGGAGTGATGTGTTGGGGGAGCCGCTACAAAACTATCACGTCGGGCGGGTTTTTTTTTTTTTTTACATATAATTTCTGATTAGCGGCGGATTGTTAAGGTAAGAGGGATTATGGAGCGGTGAGTCACACACACAAACCCTTCCATTATACATCCTAGCCGCCAGACCAGACGATGAGGGAGGGAAAGTGAGGCAAGGTTTCGACACATTTCCGCCAAGGAGAATCCCCCCCCCCCCCCCACACTCATTACCATAATAATAATAATACTCATAAAAACTTCCCACAAGTCTTATAAAAACGTAAACACGAAGCAAGTAAAACACCGCCTCACCTGTCCCCTTACACCTTATATCTATCCCTTACACCTGTCTCCTACACCTTACATGTCTCCTATACCTTACACCTGTCTCCTATACCTTACATCTGTCTCCTATACCTTACATCTGTCCCTTACACCTGTCTCCTACACCTTACATGTCTCCTATACCTTACACCTGTCTCCTATACCTTACATCTGTCCCTTACACCTTACATCTGTCCCTTACACCTGTCTCCTACACCTTACACCTGTCTCCTATACCTTACATCTGTCCCTTACACCTGTCTCCTACACCTTACACCTGTCCCCTATACCTAACCAAACCATAACCTAACCTAAGAATAAAGTTAATTAATAATGAGAAAATTTAAATCACTGTTCTTCTAAATTATCACCAAAACTAAGCCCAAAGTTTCTTAGTGGTGCTACAAATGAGACAACAATGGTGATAACTCTTCTTCTATGGTGATCAGTTACCACCAGCCAGAACCTGTGAGACGACCAGTTACCCTGAAGGTATCTCCCCACCCCCCCAGCAGGAGGTTAGTACAGTGGAACCTCGCTAACGGACTAATATGGAGATGAAAGTCCGTTATATCGAGGGTCCGTTTGAAGTGAACCCCCCATCTCACGGATTATATGAAGAGAGAGAGAGAGAAGTCCGTTATATAGAGGTTTCACTTTACAGGGAGGTACAGTATAGCCACACTAAAAGACCAGACCAAACTGACCCATCCAATTTGACGGTGATGGCTTTCTGGATCTGAGGCGTCGCTTTGGTGTGTTCTGGGAGGCGTCTGACGGTGCTGACGGCGTCCATGACGGAGGGGGTGCCGGCGGGTAGTGGTGTGAGGGAGGCGGGCGAGGAAGCCACGGGGATCAGGTGTACTTGGCCTCGGTACAGGTACACCTGAGGGGAGACAAATGACATCTGTTGTACACCTGCTTAAGACAATGGATTAGGTACGAACAATTTGAACACTTATATGTGTATTTGAACAAGATAAGTTTATGTACACTTGCCTAAGAGACAATAATCAATTTACACACACCTGTTTAAGATAAGTTTATATGCAACTGTTTAAGGCAACATATTACGTACACCTGTTCAAGACATGGTATATACACCTGACTCCAAAAAAATGTATACATCTGCCTAAGACTACTTTGTTACCCTCTGAACACGTGACTTAAGACAGCAGTTTATTACGACCGTCAAACAAGAGACTGGCACAAACAACAAAGAGAAACACAGGAAAAAAAATCCATTATATAGTCTACCATGACAAAGACAACGGGATAAAAATTCAAATGTTCCAAGTGTTTGTCTCTGAAGAAGTGACCAGCCGCTCGGACATACATATTGCTATAAATAATACAAAGAAACTGGTCACGGCCTCGGAAGCTCTATGTTGCAGGAGTTGAGGTATTAATAGATATAAACTTTACTTACCCCCCTTCCCTCCTTCCCCTCCCTCCACTCCATCACCAGGAGTAGGCAGTATTGATCGTCTCATATCCGTCTGTTGTCTGAGTTCTGGCCACGTGGTAGTCACTAAGTTGCCATGGAAACACCCATCAACAACACTAGCCAGACATTTGTTGACATAATGAGTCAGTGGTATATTAGTCATGATGATTTCTTTCCTTTAAAATCAACTATCTTAAAGCATACTATTGGGGTAAGTGGTAAGGTCTGCAACACTCAGCCTCCAACACAGCACCGGAGTCTGCATTGTGTTGCACGGGGGGTAAAGAACACTAACATGAAACACTCCCCTCACCCCAATGATTTATCTGTTATACTAATTGAATACAAGTTTTCTTCGCCTGTTATTAGACACAGAAATAATCCCAGAATCTTTGACGTCAACACGAAAGAATGTTAACAATGTGCGTACATGAGTCACGATGGTGTGTGTGTGTGTATGTGCGTGTGTGTGCGTGTGTGGTGACGTGCAAAAACAGACGGGCGACGGGAATGAATAGCTAAAAAGTAAAATGTCACGACACGACAAGCAAACATAAATTATCCATTTGTCCCCAAAAATACCATCTTAAATACGACAATAACCTTGGTGACGACACGCGACGCTGATGACAACAATTAACTAAATTAAACACAATGGCGCTTGATAATGGGGTGTGATAATTAATGCCAACGACGTCAATTAACTAACACAACATTAAATAGTCAGTGAGAGAATCCTAGTCGACCCTCTTCCTGGAACTAGCCTTCAGCACCTCACTGTAGTACACACACACACACGTCAAACCTGCCTAGCTGAAGTAAACATAATCGTAACCAAACACAGATTCTGCTTAACACCTGGATAATGTTACTGTTATATCCGTCCAACCAGTGGCAAGAACAGGGGAGTGGGAGATGAAGGTGTGGTGTGGGAGGGAAGGTGTGGTGAGTGAGGGAAGGTGTGGTGTGGAGTATGAGGGAAGGTGTGATGGGTGAGGGAAGGTGTGGTGTGGGAGGGAAGGTGTGGTGGGTGAGGGAAGGTGTGGTGTGGGAGGGAAGGTGTGATGGGTGAGGGAATGTGTGGTGTGGGAGGGAAGGTGTGGTGTGGGAGGGAAGGTGTGGGTGAGGGAAGGTGTGGTGGGTGAGGGAAGGTGTGGTGTGGGAGGGAAGGTGTGGTGTGGAGTATGAGGGAAGGTGTGATGGGTGAGGGAATGTGTGGTGTGGGAGGGAAGGTGTGATGGGTGAGGGAAGGTGTGGTGTGGGAGGGAAGGTGTGATGGGTGAGGGAAGGTGTGGTGTGGGAGGGAAGGTGTGATGGGTGAGGGAAGGTGTGGTGTGGGAGGGAAGGTGTGATGGGTGAGGGAAGGTGTGGTGTGGGAGGGAAGGTGTGATGGGTGAGGGAAGGTGTGGTGAGTGAGGGAAGGTGTGATGTATGAGGGAAGGTGTGATGGGCGAGGGAAGGTGTGGTGTGGGAGGGAAGGTGTGATGGGTGAGGGAAGGTGTGGTGTATGAGGGAAGGTGTGGTGTGGGAGGGAAGGTGTGGTGTGGGAGGGAAGGTGTGATGGGGGAGGGAAGGTGTGATGGGTGAGGGAAGGTGTGGTGGGTGAGGGAAGGTGTGGTGTGGGAGGGAAGGTGTGATGTGGGAGGGAAGGTGTGATGTATGAGGGAAGGTGTGGTGTATGAGGGAAGGTGTGGTGTGGGAGGGAAGGTGTGGTGTGGGAGGGAAGGTGTGGTGTGGGAGGGAAGGTGTGATGGGTGAGGGAAGGTGTGGTGTGGGAGGGAAGGTATGGTGTGGGAGGGAAGGTGTGATGGGTGAGGGAAGGTGTGGTGTGGGAGGGAAGGTGTGGTGTGGGAGGGAAGGTGTGATGGGTGAGGGAAGGTGTGGTGAGTGAGGGAAGGTGTGGTGTGGGAGGGAAGGTGTGGTGTGGGAGGGAAGGTATGGTGTGGGAGGGAATGGGTGAGGGAAGGTGTGATGGGTGAGGGAAGGTATGGTGTGGGGAAGGTGTGGTGTGGGAGGGTGGCTGACAGAGAAAGTTTTCCAGATGGTCAGGTTTGATGTCAGTTGGATTCTGAATTTGGGAAGTGCTGACAGCCTGACTTCACTTACCTACAGTCTGACTCACCTCTACAGTCACCTACAGTCTCACTAACCTTCCTCCAGTCATCTACAGTCTGACTACACCTCCCTACAGTCTAACTCACCTCTCTACAGTTATCTACAATTTCAAACACTTCCCTACAATCTGACTACACCTCCCTACAGTCTAACTCATCTCTCTACAGTCACCTACAGTCTGAAACACTTCCCTACAATCATTTACAGTCTGACTACACCTCCCTACAGTCTAACTCATCTCTCTACAGTCACCTACAGTCACCTACAGTCTGAAACATTTTCCTACAATCATTTACAGTCTGACTACACCTCCCTACAGTCTAACTCATCTCTCTACAGTCACCTACAGTCTGAAACACTTCCCTACAATCATTTACAGTCTGACTACACCTCCCTACAGTCTAACTCATCTCTCTACAGTCACCTACAGTCTGAATCACCTCTCCACAGTCACCTTACACACACACAGCAATATGTACTATGACGCGTCCTGGCTCTATGGTAAACAAGAGCCCCGTTACTGTATTTTATCCCTATACACAAACCCTTGGCACTCCTCCTCTAAATTAACACCCCCCTCTTCATACACACTCTTTTACACCTACACAACACACCCCGACACCTAAATACATCAGAGTATCTTCCTCACACTGTAATACACCCACACAATGCCATTCCTACACCTAGAGATTTCAGACACATTCTAATACACCCAAACACTTTACCACTTCACTCGCCCTCTTCTACACCTACACAACACAATCCAACATTTCACTATACACACTTAACACCTGACACATCATGTACAAAGTGTGTCAGCTATTGTATTCTCTTTCTTTAACACAGTTTATAAATAACACAAATATCCCAAGAGCTTAACAGTACGTGTCTGACTCACTAAAAGAATTAACACGAATACTTTTAATCAGTAAAAAATTAGTATCTGATTATTTACTTAAAAGGCTCACAAGGTTATCCAGTTGAGTGAAGGGGGGGATGTGTGGGCAGAGGTGTGAACGGTGTGGGCGGCGGAAGAGCACTGAGAGGAGGGACGGCAGCGAGCTGTGTAGGGCCGCCCCCCAACACATGAACGCGACCTTCACCACGCACTACTTCTCTCCTTCCTCGGGGGGCGTCAAGGGGACAAGGACTCCTTTGGAAGGGAGAGGAAACACGGGAAGGGGATTTGGTTTCCTTTGACCTTCACACCAAAACACTAACAACAAATTGAACCACAGGTGAGTCATACTGTAATTAGGATATTCTGGTGATAATTGGTGGCAGCAGGTGGGATAGTTGCTTTTATTTACACCCTGGACCACAGACCTCAATATCAACCAAAGAGTGCCGCGTTACATTGGCTATCTCAACAACTAAAGAGTGCTGTGTTATACTGGCTATTTCAACAACCAAAGAGTGCCGCGCTATACTGGCTATTTCAACAACCAAGGAGTGCCGCGTTACATTGGCTATCTCAACAACTAAAGAGTGCTGTGTTATACTGGCTATTTCAACAACCAAAGAGTGCCGCGCTATACTGGCTATTTCAACAACCAAGGGGTGCCGCGTTACATTGGCTATCTCAAGAACCAAAGAGTGCCGTGTTACATTGGTTATCTCAAGAATCCCAGATGTTTACATGCTGGTCGCGTTACATAGTCATAAATTCACAGAACCACTGGTGGGTGTTGAGCTGTCTGGTGGGTGGCCCTTCTCACCCCATATTCTACTATGGCTAATTATCACTTCAACTCAAACAGAGAGGGAGGAACCTTGACGATAACTTATCCCCACTAATGGCTGGGTTCGTGGTCACCTCATTACCATATCACACACCATCTCTAGTATGAGTTGACCCACAAAACCCCCATTGTGGTGTTGGCAAAGGAGGAGTTAGGTGTTAATTATTTCGACATGGAAGGTTAACGGTGGCTGGGGCTAGATGGAGGAAGCTGGATGTTCTCTACTTCTCTCACTTCACCCTCCGGATATAAACACTGAATCGATTACGTGACCTATATCTTCCCAGTATCGGTGTTATTCTCCTCGTCGATGTTGATTTGATTACGATGACAACAAAGTTAACTATACCTGGAAACACTTTTAACTCATAACACCTGCAGTAAGCTTCCGATCGTGGAATGCCCCCCCACCACACACACACCTGTACAATATGACGCTAGTAGCAGAGTGAAAGAGAGAGAGAAAAAGAGGCGACTGCTTCCTGAGACGCACAGCACTGCACTGACGAAGGCGCTGAGTTACCCTACTGCGGCGGACCCAATGACTGTCTGGCTCAAGCACTGACTCACACAACACTGGTGCGCTGCTCTGCTCGCCCGTCATCGACCGTACCTCCACCACTACCTCGTGTCCTACCTGCCCTCCCGCCCTACAACAATTACCTACAATAAATCAACACATTACCTTCCCCTACCATTAAGACACACATCACGGCTCCCTACAAGCTATCAGACGTCCCGTGGCCTCCGAAATGTATCAAACGCCCCATGATCCTCAATAACCGCCACGCTGCCACTAAAACGCCATAGTTCCGCCCGCCATAAAACACTATATGGTGGTTTTCCTAGACTAGGCCAAGTGTGTCACGGGTGAGGGAAGTGGGTCATGGTCAATCCTGAATTGGATGATGATGATGTTGGTGGTGGTGGTGGTGATGTGGGTGGTGGTGGTGGTGATAATGGTGGTGGTGCTGGTGATGATGATGGTGATAATGGTGGTGGTGCTTGTGATAATGGTGATGGTGATAATGATGATGGTGGTGGTGGTGATGATGATTACACACACACACACACAAACATGTAAATATACTGTAAAAATACACATGCCAACCCGTATGATAAATTATACAGATAAAAACAAAAACCTACACAAATACTATCCTAAAATACATACACACACACATACATACATACATAATTACACATTGCCATCATACACGCCACCTTAATCAGCCACACACATACACAACTATTCCATGTACACATTAACAGATAATTACAGTAAAAAAACACACACGAAACATACACTAATAAGCACACACAAACACACACACTACGACTAGGTTCCATATGCTACATAATATTTCCTTTTGGGTGAGGAAAAACTATCGCTATTAGCTCTAGGTGAGTAAGGTGCTGCTTATGAGGTGTAGGTGAAACGCCCTCAGGTAATGTTCTCTAAGTAGGTAATGAGATGTAGGTGAAACGCCCTGAGGTAAAGTTCTCTAGGTAAGTATGGGTGTAGGTGAAACGCCCTGAGGTAAAGTTCTCTAGGTAGGTAATGAGGTGTAGGTGAAACGCCCTGAGGTAAAGTTCTCTAGGTAGGTAAGGCGGTGTAGGTGAAACGCCCTGAGGTAAAGTTTTCTAGGTAAGTAAGGAGGTGTAGGTGAAGGGCTCTTTAAGGCTCTAGGTGAAGTCCATTACCGAGTTTTAAGCTAATTTCACCACGAAAAATTTCTCCATTAGTGATCTATTGTTGAAGCTGTCGGATGGCTGTACTTGTGTTGTAGGAAGCTGTATTCTACTGTATTTATGTAACCTCTCTACTGTATTAAGTTTCCTCGCCTCACTACAGCTGCCGGCCACTACATGACAGACAGACAGACACTTAACACTAATGAGAATAGAGTCAAGGTTAGGTTAATCGGACGAGGGTTAAAAAAAAAAAAAACAGCAAGACAGAAACCACAGCAGCGGTCACCTCATTAACACAGCCAGTCATTTTAAGCGTCACCATAGCATCACAGCACGCCACTTCCTCGCTAAAGTTGTCATATCATCCTCACTACATCCACAGCGTCACTATAACACAACACCATTTCCACAACATCATTGTCACAACACCATCCACACCACCACACCCACGGTAAAATAGCTGCAGACCCCCCCCCCCCCCTCAAATGGCATCATCATCATCTCGACCAAAGAGAGTTCGGAGGTGAGGGGGGGGGGGGGGGTAAGGAGGTGCGTATGTAAACAAAGAATTCCTTGCCAGTATGCATAAACGTTCCTTACCTGACTCACCATTGTAAACCAACATTTGTTTTTTGTGATTTCTGTTGAATCTGGTCTTGGATTATTTAATTAATTGATTATTTATTTATTGCATCTTAAAGGTCACTGTTTCGAAAGAAAAAAAAAGACAAAAATTAATCAATAATATTCTTCCTTCGGGTTGGGGCCAAGGAAGGGGCGAGGGGAGGAAGGGGAGGGAAGGGGGAGTAGAAGGGAGGGAGGATTGAGAAACATCCGTACAGGTAAGAGCGAGTCCTAATTACACATACAGGGATCAAATTATGTCTCATTAAGGAAGTGATATCGTTAAGTCCTCTCGCCTTAGTTTGCCTCATAGCGATTTAAATTGGTGTCTCAAACATACCTAGAGAGAGAGAGAGAGAGAGAGAGTAAAATTAAACACTGAATTATGTGACTCAAATTCTGTGTTGTTTACCTTCCTCCTAACTCCTCTCGTCCACACAGCAATCGACCATCTTCCAGTGTTAATTCCCATCTCATGATTTCATTACTTTCTTGGATATGATTTAACCTTTCATTCAACAGCATTCATTACGGTTAATTGACTGATTGATATGACTTAGGGTAATGTTTGACCTTGGGAATAAAAAAAATATCAGTTTTCCCCCAAGGTGTGCATGGCGGACCTCTACTGTACTGTTTCATCACCTAAAATATTTCTTACGACCTTCGGCTGTTGGTACTTTTGTCTACTTAACACTCAAACACAAAACAACTGAGACCTTTTCTTTTTTAGCCAACACACACACACACACACACACACACACACACACATTATCACAACCTTCACGGAGTATGCACACGAATTATGTTAATCCCTTACATAAATGCTAAAAAAAAAAAAAAAAAAAATCACAATATATATTTTACCTGTGTCTTCTGCTCGTCCAACAGCACCATTAAATCGTAAACAACTCGTTAACCCTGCACGGTCTCACAGGTCTTATCCTACACCGCTAAGCTTCTCACTTAACCATAAACATAATTTACATAAAACATAACCCCCCCCCCCCCCCCCCCCCCCACTCCCCGAAGGACATGTACACCTGGTATTTTAATTCACCTTGTTTATATATACCCGTTGGACAAGGTAAATAATGGTAATGGTTGGGTAATTTTGAGTTTATTTCCGGTTTATGTAAGTAAATTCTCTGCTACATGACCTCTTATAAAGTTTAGTCATGTCACCTTCCCAGCAACAGGGGGCGCGGCGTGAAACCACCTGCACCCTCACTTATACACAGGGAACATTTAGTATACCTAGTGGCGTGATATCCCCGGGAACAACTCCTGTTTGAGAGGGATTGTACAGATTTTTAAAGACAGGCAGACAGACAACTGGTAATTGCAGACAGACATGCAGACAGCTTTTAAATACAGCCAGGTAAATTTTTATTACAAAGACAGACAAGTTTAAATACAGTCAGACAACTTTTGACGACAGACAGACAGGGTTTAATTACAGACAGACCACTGACTATTACAGACACCCTCTAGTTATTATCCCGTCTACCGCGGTCGTGGGAAATAAAAATTAGCCTTTTTCTGTTGAGAGAGAGATAAGTAGAATTCGTTCAGTGGGTCGGTCAGTCAGTCAGCAGTCAAGTCAGTCAATCAACCAGTCAGGAGAAACATTCATAGAGGGACTTTTAACATAACCTACAAGAAATATCATAGCAACGAGCCAGTCTCATCCACAGCCCCTTCCCCTCCCTACCTACAACACAGCCCCTTCCCCTCCCTACAACACATCCCCCTCCCCTCAACACAGCCCCTTCCCCTCCTTCCCTACAACACAGCCCCCCCCCTCCCCTCCCTACAACACATCCCCCTTCCCCTCACAGTAGCAGGCGGGTGACGGCAGGGAGAGTTGCGTGTATGTCAAGTAACCGCGGAAGCCGGAAGGAGCCTTGAGAGGAGGGCCATGGCACCACCGAAGCATTACCACCACTGCCACTTTCACGTCACCACCACAACTCGGCCACTACCACCATCAACTCGACCACACTACCACTTATTACCATCACTACTGCCACTTATAACCATCACCACTACCACATATAACCATCACCGCTACCACTTATAACCATCATCATCACCACCACTTATAACCATCACCGCTACCACTTATAACCATCATCACCACCACTTATAACCATCACCGCTACCACTTATAACCATCATCACCACTACTACCACAACCATCACTAGCATTCAATCACTACCACAACCTTCCTCATCTTTCTAGGATTATTTCACCATGATAAAAATTTCTCTAGACTGAACCAGGTACAAGACGACCTTAATTAACGCCAGTGTATCACCGTCACCACCACGTCACCACCTCCGTCACCACCACTGCCTTCCTAGAACTAGAACTATAACACACACACACACACACACTTCCGGTTAGCGATTCTCTTCCTCTGTGTACCTGCCTTATGTAACGTGAGATGTGGATAGCTCCTCTTACGTATGAAGGCAGGTACTACATGCTATGTTCATTCCTTACGCTACATCAATCACTCTTCTAGTACTTGATGTTATGTTGTGTGTGTGTGGGGGGGGGGGGGGGGTACCCGTGGAAAACAAATGCTAAGAAGATGATAAAAAAATGACGAAATACATAATAAGTTTTAACCAAGGAAAAACACAAAGGATTAAATATGGTGACTAATAACACAGACAGGTAAGAGACAGGTCAACGCAGACAGGTAAGAGACGGGTCAGCACAGACAGGTACACTGAACACCTCCCCGAATCGTGACTCATAACAATGGCCTCCAGTGACTTAAAGTTGTTTCATAGTTAAGAGGTGACGAGAGACGGAGTACACACACACAGTCATGAGTGGTTGTGTCATATATGCCACAATGTTACGTATGTCATAGTCAAGAGTAAATGAGCTTGAGCAAGATGGAGGGCGACCTAACAAGATGGAGGAGGACCTAGTGTAATGGAGGAGTATCTAGTATAAAGGAGGGAGACCTAGTAAGATGGAGGAGGACCTAGTAAGAGAGAGAGGGAGGTGGAGTGAGAGTCAGGGAGGGAAGGAGGGGGTGTTGGGTCGGATTCAGGAGTGGGCAAAGTGGGCAGCTGCCCAGGGGCCTCCACATATTACAATATTTTATTTATTTGTTTATTCGTTTGGATTATTTTTATTTTCATTCTTTAAATTTCATGTTTATCTATTCCATCATGTAAAACTATGTTCAGCAAGAAGCGTGATAGAAATTAGGCTAGCTACTCCTTGAAATTCATGAATACCTGGTTTTCCTATGAACTGACTTGAAACCACATGAATGACTCCAGTCATGTCTCACTTTTGTGTGTGTGTGTGTTGGGAATTTGTACACTATCAATAAATATACAGTTAATTAAAAATTTCTCAATGTTCTAATTTCCTCAATATAACTGCATCTGGCTTCAAAATTCTCCAAAGAAGTGTTCAAATTTCAAAATTTTCCCGGGGTCTTACAGCGTCCCCCAGAACTCCCAGATGTTTAGGTTCGCTTCACTCGCCACCCGACCCTCTTGGGTAGTTATAATGAGGGGGGGGCCTCCACAAAGAGGCTGCCCATGGGCCTCCACAGGTCTAAATCCGGCACTGAGGGGGTGTGAGTCAGGGATGGAGGGAGAGGGTGTGAGTCAGGGAGAGAAGGAGGAAGGCGAAGTGAGATAAAGAGTGCGTCAGGGAGGGAAGGGGGTGGGATTGAGTCAGAGAAAGGGAGGGAGGCAGGGGGGTGGGACTGAGTCAGAGATTGAGTCACCTGATCTACGTGACTGACTGTGTGCAGGTAAAGAAAGATGTACCTGGCTGGCTGAGGTACACAACACACACCTGGCGGTCACACCTGGGCTAGTGTCAACCAGGAGCCACCACCATTAACACTCCACAAGGTTACCACGTCAACCACATTATTGACTATTGTCTTCCCTAGTACAGTATCTACAATTGTCCTGACCTCCACACCACACTTTCACCTTTTTGTAATATATAATACATAAACTTGATACATAATACACAAAAAAAATATATATAAAGATACTGTACTCAATTACCTTTGGCGGAGTACCTTGTGAAATTTTATCAAGTATCGTAATTTAACATAATAATGAACTGTTGTTTTAACTGTAACTTAAATCCAGGTTAATTTTATCTAAGAAAAACTATTACGAAATGTTTTATAATTATTTTTTGGATTGGATTATTATGGATAAGTTTGTGTTTACTTAATATAATATAAAGTCAGTGTAAAGGGATGAATAATATTGTTAGGTTCGTTACGTCTTGTTTGGGCCACTGTCGTCTGATGTCACTACTCATGGATGGGGCCCACAGTGTCTCCTCGACCACCGTGTGTTTACAATATGGCGGTGATAGTAGGGGCACTTTTACACACACACTAGAGAAGGGAATGTGGGTCAGTACCTTGCCTGACGACGATCAATAACGATGAAGGAGGGTGGTGGCCTCCGAGGACCTTTACGACTAATGTTAACTGACGGGCAAGTCGGTGATGGGTGGCCAGCTAACGACGGCGCCCATGCGAGAACCCCTGTACGCCGCCCACCCCTCTCCTCCACACGCACATTCTACCCACTCTCCCCCCCCCCCCCTGTCTCCACATACGCAAGCCACTATAGTCTGAATAGCCTCGCACAACCGACACACACACACACACGTTGCTACCCGCCGTCTGTTTATTGTCTTTAGGGCTACTGTCTGTCTGTCTGTCTCGTGATCCCCCGTGCCAGTCCTCCTAACACAAAAATCGCCACAGATCCAGCCACTGACAATGTTTATCTTCCACCACCTCTTTCATAGTTCTGTCTTCCACCAAAAACTGTCTGGTTAGGCTTAGGTTAGAGTTAGGTTAGGCTTAGGTTAGATGTATAATGGCTAGTGTCGTCTTTCTTATTTGTCAAGAGTCAGAGTTGAATCATGTGATGTTATGTAAGTTCTTTCTTTTTCCTCCTCCTCCTCCTCTTCTTCTTCTATAGACTTATATGACACAAGAAGAAGAACAATAAAAACAACAAAAGGAAGAAGCAAAAGCAAATGAAGAAGCAAGAACAAAAAGAAGAAAATGAAGAACAAGATGAAGAAAAAGAAGAACAAAAAGAAGAAAATGAAGAACAAGATGAAGAAAAAGAAGAAGAAGAAGAAGATCACTTACGAGTGTTTCATGTATGGGACGACACAAACCCTTCCTTCGCATGTTGACAAAAATTTAGGCAAATCAATTACATCATTAAAATAAAAAGTTAAGGAGCAATAAACCAGGTGATTACTTTAGATGTCGGTCTTTACTACCACTTTTATTATTACTACTACTACCATTGTTGCAAGTACCTTATTTTTACTACCACTACTACTATTATTGTTATTGTATATAGCTCACTGCTGCTGCTGCTACTACTATCGTCACTACATCTATTGCCATCACTGTCATAAGTCTCTCACTTCTACTACTACTACTGTCATTACTATTACTACCACTGCTCTAGGTAATTCACGTTACATTTTTGTTAACTTTAGAGAGATGCTAGACAATGATTTTTCACATGTGTGAAGAAGTGCCACGAAATATAATTTATTATTATACACTAATAAATATCGAAAACATTATAATAAACTTTACCAAACACCGAAAACATTGGCTTCAACCCACCAACACGACATAGCTCTCGCCTCATTGGCCAGCCAGCCTCCTGTGTGACCAATCACAACTCACCCTGGCCACCACCCACCTATCACGGCCATCCTCCACTAACTGGGATACACGGCAGTTAAGTATATCAAGCATAATGATGTCATACTCCGTAATTACCAACCTGACCTAATTACTGTATCTTGTTTCTAGTAACTACCTGACCCGGCCACTATTATGTCAACTTGTTACCTCATTAATACATAAAAACTAATGATACATAATAATACAATAACAACAACACTACAAATAACGACAAAAACACTACTAATAATAACAATAACAGTAAACAAACACGAGCCATCACATGAAGCATCACCGATCGAAGGTAAACACAATAGTCAAGCAGAGAGGGAAACAGCACCGCATCTGGCTCACTAATGCATGACCCGGGCGCATGGCAGGACTAGTGTGTGTGTGGAAGAGTGGAGGGGGGAGGAAGGGTGTGGGTTTGCGTGGGGGAGGGGGGCGTTGGGGATGGGTAATAGGGAAAGAAGGGGGGATTTACATGGAATGGGTAGATGGAGTATGGAACGAAAGAAAGAAGAGGAAGAATAAGGAAGAAGAGGGGGTAATGGAAGGGGAGGAAATCCATAGAGGGAAGGGAAAAAGGTTAATGGAGGGGTAGATGTGTTTATATAGACAGATTTAAGGGAAGGGGAGTGTTCGCTGAGTGGAAGGGGGAGGGAGAAAGGGGAATGAAAAGGGAGGAAAGGGGAGGGGGAGAGAAAATGGAAGGGGAGGGAAAAAAAAGGGGATAGATAAGTGAACCAAAACAACAATGGTCTGGATACACGTTAATTATCCTATCGTATCATTAAACAGACATAAATAATTGAATCTCATTAACAAAATTCAGAAAGTTCCTCAATAACATTAAATTATAGATCAGACATTACATTATCTCCACAGTGTTAAGAGAACCTAATTACCTAATCACATATATAAAGGTAATGAACAAGTCCAACTGAAAACCAATTTGCACTGAATCACCAAATTAATTAGTTATTATTATTACCACTACTACCATTACAATTACTACTATAACTACCACTACTACTATTGCTACTACTACTACTACTACTACTTCCACCCCCCCACCACCACCACTAACTACTATTACTACTATTGTTATCATTAATACCAACATTCTTGCATTTTCTAATTCCTAACCTAACCTCCAATACAAATACAAGATCTGGGTCAGTCTGTCTGTCTGTAAAGGGGGAGGAGCTAAAGTCTGTCACATTCTGTCACAAGTCTGTCACATTCTGTCACGTTTACATAAGTACTTAAAAAAAGAAAGAAAAAAGAATCTAGGTCATGTGTGTGTGTGTGTGTGTGTGTGTGTGATGGATAAGCTGTCGCACCCCACGATCGAGGTCACTCAAATATTGACCTTCTGTACAAATGGTCATCGTAAATTATTGCCTCTCTCTCTCTCTCTCTCTCTCTCTCTCTAAGCTACGTCTGTTTACTCGGATCACCTGAAGATTAGTACCCCTAGGTTACTGTATTTCACCTGGGGGGGGGGGGGTGGCGGGGGGAGGGGAGAGGTTAGGTTAGGATGGTTAATCATTAAGTGAAATAACCTAGATTATGTTCCGTTCAAGTTATGTTAGGTTAGTAATCATTAAAGTGAAATAAGCTCGGGGACCTAATCTTAAGGTGATCAGTTGACGCCACACAATGGAATCCAACACCACTAACTTCTTTAACCTAATAACCTGATATATTAAATAACCCACTAATGCCTTATCAGTCTTGTGTATAATGACTTCTATTACACCACAATATTCTCGTCTTTCATCTAAATTACTAAACTGGAACACTAAATAATTAAGTTACTATCTAAATAATGTTGTATTTTTTTTATTATTACTATTCTTTGTGTAGAATTTCTTTATAATATCATGTTTAATTTATCGGTTTATGAGAGAGAGAGAGAGAGAGAGAGAGAGAGAGAGAGAGAGAGAGACCACGTGTTACACTATACCTTTCCCACGAAACATCAATACTGGATCCATTAAACATGGTATTTTTTTCCTATCATTACAGCCGTACTAACACTCTCCCACGCTCTCCTACCCACCCCCCCCCCCCACACACACACACAACCGCCGTATTACAAAAGATGGTTTACAAATTTTCGTCTAATTGAATCAACCTGAACCAAACAACTTGCGTGTGTCAGTCTTAATTTACGCTTACATCTCTGTCTATGTTTATAAGCGAGTGAGACCCTTCCTACCTGGGTGAAACTATGCAAGTATTTAAATACAGACCTGTTAAGATGGTTTAGCCTAATATAAAAAGTCACTACTGATATAATATTAAGTGTCGATGAACTAGATGAAATGAGAGAGTTACCCATATACTATATTATAGAAACTCCATTTTCTGTAAGTGAGACGTCAAAGAAAACGAACCGTTTTGGGGATATACTATGCTGTAAGGAACAAACTTTATATATAATGTCACTTGGCAACTCACTCACCGCAAACCATTAATTACTTAGACAATAAAACCTTAAATAAACTGAAACATTAACGCTTTTCAGAATAAACAAGAAACTCAGCGTGGATTCCCGTCATTGTTTTTTTTTTAATATTTGACACAATCTTCCCTGTAACAATAAAGTGCACACTACCTTCCATCCTCAAGGCTTCATTTACTACACATGTTTTTTACGTTTTTAAATACTCCTTTTAGTTCCTTCCTTGGGCTATAGTGTCATCCTCTCTCATCTTCATCCAAAACACACTAAGTATCACCTTAAAATTATCCATCCTAACGCTAACCTAACCTAACGCTATCCTAACCTAACCTAACGCTATCCTAACCTATCCTCACCCCCTTAAAGAGTACTAGGGTGTTTAATCTTCAGGTGACATAAGCTGGGGTGGATATTCTTCAGGTGATCTCCTATTTATTCTTCGCCATTATTGCAGATTCATTACCTATACCAAAAAACAGGTAAAGATATTCTCACTTCAGCTAATTACACAGGTAAATAGAACTACTACAGGTATATTCCTTTAGTCTACCCACAATAAATACCTTAATAACGTTGATAATAATAAATCCACTTTGAAGTCTTTGGAAACCGATCAAACCTCAGACAGACAGACACACAGACAGACAAAGGCAGACAGACAGACAGACAAACACACGAATTTTGTTGTTCATGCCGCCCCTCCCCGACCACCTCTACCTCAGCCTGGCCTTCGGTTTACACTACTCCTCCCTCTCAAGAGCCTTACCTCACCCATCATTAAGTAAAAGTCATCCATATTATCTTCTACATTGAGTAGCATGGCCTCTCTCTCTCTCTCTCTCTCTCTCTCTCTCTCTCTCTCTCTCTCTCTCATTTTATCGTCTAGAAACAACTTGTACAATGATTTCAGTCCAATTATAAAGAGTTTAAGAAAAATCATCGTCATCTGATTACAATTTCTCACGAATTTAGAATCAATAAAAAGAAAAAAAAACAGACAAAATAAAACCTAACCTAACCTAACCTAACCTACAGGTGGTGACTGTATCGAAGCAAACACCTGTGACCTCCTATATGTTGTCTACGGTGAAATATACCTAATATACCCATACAATATATATATATACCGCAGCTCTTCACAGTACCGACTTCTGCTGCGGGTAGATTGAGTTTAGATATAGTGAAACCTCTATTTAACGGACTAAAATGGCGAAGAAAGTCCGTTATATCAAGGGTCCGTTTGATGAGAGAGAGAGAGTTAAAATGTTACACGCTACAAGTCCTGATAACCTCGAAGGGAAAGTGGGGGGTCGTGGGAGGTGGAAGGACGTGGGGGAGGAGGGGGTCGTGGGGGAGAGGAGGGGGGTCGTGGGGGAGAGGAGGGGGGTCGTGGGGGAGAGGAGGGGGTCGTGGGGGAGAGGAGGGGGGTCGTGGGGGAGATGGAGGGGTCGTGGGGGAGAGGAGGGTGGGGGGGGTAGAGGAGGGGGTCGTGGAGGGTGGGGGGTCGTGGGGGAGGGGGGTCGTGGAGGAGAGGGGGTCGTGGGGGGGCCCTACACGGCAGAAGCCCTTGAGAATACCACCACACGTCACAACACAGTCAGTCACTAGCGGCCACACGTCCACACACCAAGGCCGAGATAACACGAGATCAAGACGCAGTTGACAAGGATCAAGTCGAGGTAAGTCGTCATAACAACAATCTAACCTAACCTAAGTAACCAAACCAACTCAACCTAACTTAATCTAACCTAACGTCGTCATAATACTAATCTAATCTAACGCAAACCATACCAAAATCAACCTAACTAAACCCAACCAAACTCAACCTAACCTAATATAAAAAAAAAATCTCTTGCAGGAAGTACACAGTTTGACAATGACATACCACTGTAATTATGGTTAGGTTAGGTCAGGTCAAGTCGGGTTGGGTTTGGTTAGGTTAGGTTGGGTCGCGTTAGGTTAAGCCTTATACTAAACATATACATAATTATCAAGAACAACGTCTATGACATCACCACTATACTCACCACATGGCACCATCACCACCACACCTACCACTATCACCACCACCAGTCCACCACACTCCCAGCACCTACCTGAAAAGATTAATAAAACAAACATTAGTCTCACTATATCTGACCCAAGAATACATACATACATACATACATACATACATACATACATACATACTTGGGTGGGTATTAACACTTAGTAAACACTACAGTTTAAAACGTAAATACCTATTGTATATTAAGGTAATATTATGAGGCGTATCAAATAGCGTATGTCTGAATAACATATTTCTGATTTTTATGTGTAAATAGCGTATGTCTAAATATCCATCTCAACTCTGCTCAATTTTTCAGGGCTGTAACTGCAGCATGTTTTCTGCTGTTGTTTTCTACCGAGTAACGCTGGGCCAGACGTCGCCATATTAAACGACTATTTGGTGCGTCTTATAAACTCTCGTCAATATTTTATCCACTTTTCCCCTCAAAGTCCTTCTCTCTCTCCTGGAAAACAATAAAATTAAATATCTAAATGTCAATGTATTTTTTTTTCTCTCGCTCTTTTGTTCAATTATATGCATCGACAAGCCACCTTGCTTTGTGTTGACAGTAGAGTACACGCTAGAGAGGTTATACTCCGTCACAGCAACATTAGAACGGTTATACTCGGTCACAGCATCACTACAACGGTTACACTCCGTCACAGCATCACTAGAACGGTTATACTCGGTCACAGCATCACTACAACGGTTACACTCCGTCACAGCATCACTAGAACGGTTATACTCGGTCACAGCATCACTACAACGGTTACACTCCATCACCGATTATATTCTAAAGTAGTCGATCATCTCACAGTTGTCGTTAGAACCTTCTCCATCAATTGCTACATCTAGACAAGTAAATGAAACATTGCTCAATAATTCTGGAGTAATATTATTAGTGAATTCTCAAAACATCGTCAACACCAGATCCTGTTATTCACTCAGGCTAAAAAAAATTTCCCGCTTATCCCATGATGATGTCACGGTAATACTTCCAATTTTTAAAGCCCCACAAACAATGACAGTATTAGTATGGGGGGGGGGGGGGTCACAGTCCTCAGCGAAGACAGATCATTTACTACCAATGTGAAGGTGGATCAAGCAGGTAGCATATATGAGTAGCGAGAGGTAGAGCGAATGTGAGAAAAGGTCATGAATGTGGTCCTCGTAAATCTTAAGACACAGACAGTCCAACACCTTAGTCAGCTCCGTCTCTGGGTGTCAGCTACGTCTCTGGGTGTCAGCTACGTCTGGGTGCCAGCTACGTCTGTGTCAGCTCATACTGTACTGATACACTTTGAACAGCTATTAACTTTACCTGTGTACTGACACTTAATTACCTGGTTGTACTTCTCCTCACCTCCCGTCATTCTATAGGTGGCACTCCCAGTCCACCCACATGTAAAATGGGTATCTATAGTAGTTAAGGAAATGAAGGAGGTCAAGTACAGTGCCATATAAGCCTTCAATATGGTGTATCTCCACTACCCCATAATGAGTCGTCAGGTCCACAAGATCTATGAGTCGTCAGGTCCACAAGATCTATGAGTCGTCAGGCCCACAGGATCTATGAGTCGTCAGGCCCACAGGATCTATGAATCGTCAGGCCCACAGGATCTATGAATCGTCAGGCCCACAGGATCTATGAGTCGTCAGGTCCACAGGATCTATGAGTCTTCAGGTCCACAGGATCTACTTTCAGGGGAGACTTCCACATGTTGTCACCTTGGGATAGGTAAACCAAAATACTCCAATGTTTGAGCACACGACACGGATGCTGTACAAGGTAGCAGTTATAAAGGTAGTGGATCGCACCTCAAGCAACAGGTTAATTAAGAAAGTCTAGTGATAACACGGAAGCGTTACCCCCCCCCCCCCCACGGTCTCCCACAAAGCGGTCCTCATTGTCGTCTGGTGTTACAAGTTATTGGAGTGTGCAATCACCTAAGGCCGCTTAACTCCACCAGTTTGGTTCCTCCGCTAGTCACAACACTTCTACCAGTCTCCTGATATAAATTTGACTTTCCAATGTTAACTTAAGAAACACTAAACTAGAAAAAACACACACACTTGGCTCTCTGTACTGTAGCTACCAAGGTCATCATCATGTTGAACCTTCACCCCTCCCCCCCTCCTCCCACATCGCCTCACCACCTCCCTCAGCACACTCCCACGTAGAAATCAGCACAGGGATTGATGACCAGGCCGGGATGGTTACTGAGGTCACATTAACGACTGGGAATGAATACAGTGGTGAACAAGGCAGAGGTCAGGCAATTCATTAATCTACGATCACGAGTCATGTTTATCTTCTCCCACACCACCGGCAGGCAGTTCCTCATCCATGTGTGTGATATGCTGTTCGATACTACAACGCACCCAGCTTGTACACCACAACAAGGCCTACCCAGCCTGTACACCACAAGGTCTACCCAGCCACGTAATAATTATCAATGTTTCAGAAGGAATTTGAACGTTCACTCCAGGTCACCCTTCCTTCCTTCCTTCCTTCCTTCCTGCACTGAAAGCTTTTGTTCAACTGTCTACTTCCTTTAACGTCACTACATCTAATACGTCATTGTAACTACATGTTCAGCCTCTTACTGCTGTATTTTTCAATCAATCATTATTATTATCATTACCATCATCATCGTCATCATCATTATCATTACCACAATCATCATAATCATTATCATCATCATTACCATCAGCATTATCATTACCATCATCATCAGCATCATCATTACCATCACCATCATCATCATGACTTAACAAACTACACAATGAGACTACAACACACACACCTGACTGGGTCCTCCTTCACCAATACTTACCTGGGGGGAGAGAAAACACACCTGTCGGTACACACCTGCCAGTAACCCGTGTCTCCAAACCACACCGTCACCGTAGTAGTATCACTATTTATGAATGAATGGGAATAGGTTGTGTAACGACGGACGTTATTGGTGGATAGGTTTGTTATAGGTCAATGAGGTTGGTCGTTTGGAGACACGGGTTACCATAGGGGGTGTAGGAACATATTTTCGCAACAGGTATATAACTATATATACCTCAAACACCTGTTAATCACACACACACACACCTGTTAAACTACACACCTCACACACCGGTTAAACTACACACACACCTGTTAAACTACACACCTGTTAATACTGAAATAAACAGTTAAAGGAGAGAGTCTTGGGTACCGTGGTAAATTAAGTCTCCATCATTGAGTCATCATCAATTAGCAGAGAGAGAGAGAGAGAGAGAGAGAGAGAGGAAGTTGTGTGGTGTAGTAGGAAGTGCAAGAAAGAGAAAGTCAGCCAGCTTACAAGAGAAAACACCGCGACTCAACAGAAGGAGAAAGTGACCTACTGTAAACACACACAGACACGAGAGAGAGAGAGAGAGAGAGACCCCAGGTAACGAGGACGAAAAACAAACACAAGTCTGACGTAAACAAATCAGGTGGTCGTGGTCCGCCTCCTCTTCTTCCCTCTACTCCTCCCCCTTCCTCTTCTTTCCTCTCCTCCCCCCTCATCTTCCCCTCCTCCTCCCTCTTTCTCTATATCTCTCTCCTGCTCCTCTACTTCCCCCTCCTCCTCCTCTTATTACTCATACACCCTTCTCCTCTTCTTCCTACGTGTTCCACCCTCCTCCTCTTCCTCCTTCACACCTGCTACTTTCCTTCTCCCTTCCCCCTCCTCCCCCCCCAGTAATCAACACGCACCTGCACCCCCCCTCCCCCCATCAACAGTGTTTACATACCTCCAATCAACACAGTACAACAGGTAACTTGGGGAAAGTGACAAGAGAAATTTCACTTTTGTAACCTAAGTAACTTTCACTTTCCAAACACTACAGCGTACGACTAACTTTCACCAAGATGATCCTACAGAGAGAGAGAGAGAGAGAGAGAGAGAGAGAGAGAGAGAGAGAGAGAGTACCAAAGAAATCTTACACACCCAGGATATAAATTTCACTTTCCTAACATAACAATGAGCTTTCTTATTAATATCACAACCACCTAACCTAACCTACCTAACCTAACCTAAGCCTTGTTTATATGCAGACATTATGCAAACAGACATTATGTATGTGACATTTACCTGTATAATTGCAATTATCATTTAAACAGGTAACCCAGGTAACCCATCCCTTTAATTAGTGAGACAGACAGACAGGCAGACACCTAGACTAGACACGTCGAGTTCACCTTCAGATACGTCCTCACCCTGTTGGCTCTCTCTCTCTCTCTCTCTCTCTCTGACAATCTACCTCTTTCAATCTCTGTCTATTTGTCTGTCTGTCTTTCTGTCTAACTATCTTTGAGTCACAGAAAACGCCGTAGTGTGTGTGTGTGTGTGCGTGTGTGGCGCGGACTCAAGACAGCAATCAGCCAGTCAGTCAGTCAGTCAGTTGTCCAATCCATCATCCATTCATCCAAACTTCTATCCAAACATCTAACCCAAAAGTCATCCAGCCTTCCATCCATTTATCCAACCAACTAACTATCCTATCATCCATCCCATCCAGACTTCTATCCAACCAACTAACCATCTTGTCATCCATCAACCCCCACCCCCCCAAATCCTCCATCCATGTAAGGTGGGGTACGCAGCCAGTCCTCCCGGCAGCCAAAAAAATCACCAAGGCGTTCAGGAAGTTCCCGCCGGCCCTCGTTACTCTCAGCAAAAACTGGTGGGTCGTGGTGGTGGGTGGTGGTGGGTTGTGGGGGTGGGTAGTGGTGGTGGTGGGTGGTGGTGGTGGTGGGGGGTGGTGGTGGGTGGTGGTGGTGGTGGTGGGTGGTGGTGGGTAGTGGTGGTGGTGGGTAGTGGTGGTGGTGGGTAGTGGTGGTGGTGGGTAGAGGTGGTGGTGGGTAGAGGTGGTGGTGGGTAGAGGTGGTGGTGGGTAGAGGTGGTGGTGGGTAGTGGTGGTGGTGGGTAGTGGTGGTGGTGGGTGGTGGGTGGTGGTGGTGGGTAGTGGTGGTGGTTGGAAGTGGTGTTGGTGGGCAGTGGTGGTGGGTAGTGGTGGTGTTGGTGGTGGGTAGTGGTGGTGGTGGGTAGTGGTGGTGGTGGGTAGTGGTGGTGGTGGGTAGTGGTGGTGGTGGGTAGTGGTGGTGGTGGGTAGTGGTGGTGATTGGTGGGGGGTAGTGGTGCTGGTGGTTAGTGGTGGTGTTGGTGGTTAGTGGTGGTGTTGGTGGTTAGTGGTGGTGTTGGTGGTTAGTGGTGGTGTTGGTGGGTGGTGGTGACGACGACTTCTGCCACTCTCTCCTCCACTACCCACCCTCTGCTCCTCCAACACCTCCTCCCCCTCCTTTTTCACCACTTCCTCCAACACTCTCCTCCTCCTCCACCCCATACGCTCTTTCTTCCTCCTCCTTCTCCCCCTCCACCAAAACTCTCTCCAACCTCTCCTCCACCACCTCCTCCAACACAATTTTCCTCCACCATCACAAGATAATTAATTACCCTTCACTATAACTTACACCAACTCACTATACAATTACACACACACACACACACACACACCGATAACCTTACCTTCCTTACCTAACCTAAACCGACATAATTTTCTACAGGTCATCAATATTATACAGGTCATCAATCTTCTATAGGTAATTAATCCTCTACAGGTCATCAATACTCTACAGGTCATTAATCCCTACAGGTCATCAATACTCTACAGGTCATCATTACTCTACAGGTCATCAATACTCTCGAAGTCATCAATACACTACAGGTCACCAATCTTCTACAGGTCACCAATCTTCTATAGGTCATCAATCCTCTACAGGTCATCAATACTTTACAGGTCATCAATACTCTACAGAACATCAATATTCTACAGGTCATCAATACTCTATAGGTCATCAATATTCTATAGGTCATTAATACTCTACAGGTCATCAATCTTCTACAGGTCATTAATACTCTACAGGTCATTTATCTTCTACAGGTCATCAATACTCTACAGGTCATCAACACCCTACAAAATCTCTCTCTAGCACTTGTACCTGAGGTAATTAAGACAAAGGTAACCCTCACCTTAATTAGCGTCACACTCCACCTACCTTGGCACGACCAGGTGTGTGAGGGAGGAGGTTGTCTAGGGGATAAAAGGTGGGCATGATTTAAGGTGGAGGGGCATAGTATATAATGCCTAAAGGAGGATAAAAGCAGGCATCATTTAAGGTGAAGGGACACACACACACACACACACACACACACACACACACACACCAATTATGCAACTTTCATCTCCGTCCATTTTACATTTCCAACCTTTTGATTGTCGATTTCTTTCAATAAACAGTTAATCATCATCATCCTCACCATCACTATCACCATCATCATCACACTATCACCAGCCAATTAAACTCTATGGTGTCTAAGCTCCATATTTCACTACTTTTTTTACGGTCTCGTCATTAACACCTGCCGCTTACAGTACACCTGCAGCACGAACAGGTACAAATTAATTAACAGCCTCAGGTGTACATTTCCATTCACTGAAGATCTAACAGAAGGAAAAGTAAGTGTGAATTGAAAGGATATTATTATTATTATTTTTTATTATTATTATTTGTTTTCATTCCTCAGCTGACACATATGATACCCTGCTGACACATCCCTTACAACCTGCTGATACATCCCTCACAACCTGCTGACACATATGATACCCTGCTGACACATCCCTTACAACCTGCTGACACATCCCTTACAACCTGCTGACACATCCATTACAACCTGCTGACACATCCCTTACAACCTGCTGACACATCCCTTCCAACCTGCTGACACACCTCTTACAACCTGCTGACACATCCCTTCCAACCTGCTGACACATCCATTACAACCTGCTGACACATCCCTTACAACCTGCTGACACATCCCTTACAACCTGCTGACACATCCCTTCCAACCTGCTGACACATCCCTTACAACCTGCTGACACATCCCTTACAACCTGCTGACACATCCATTACAACCTGCTGACACATCCCTTACAACCTGCTGACACATCCCTTACAACCTGCTGACACATCCCCCACCTAATACTAAGAGGTCATACTTAGTAACCCAATCTAATCTAATCTTTCCTATCCTAACCTGTCCCAACCTATCCTAACCTGTCCCAACCTATCCTAACCTAACCTGTCCCAACTCAACGTAACCTAACCTAAACTAACCTGAATTAAACTGATCGTCAGGTAAGATGGCCAAAGAGCTGTTTAGCATCAATATTAAAAAAAATAAATTCCTTAACAGTACGAATGCTTTACACCTAATGAGCCTTCAGTTCACCAGGAAGAGTAGCCAAACAATGTACTCGACCACCTCCCATTCCTAAGTGTAAAGTTAGGTACCGATTTACAGTTGGGTGGACTAGGGGTAATCCGAGTGAAGATTAGTGTGTGTGTGTGTGTGTGTGTGTGTTAAATCAGACTATCTACAAACGTTCGTTACATACAAACAATGACTAAGAAACCAATTGGCTATTAGCACAGACATACATCAGACAGGTGAAATGAGTTGAGGAAAGTGGGCCTGAGAGCTAATTAAACGTGGTCCCCAAAACAACCTTGACGGCCAGGTAAGTGTTGAGAATAGAACCCCCCCCCCCCCCCTCCCATCATACCCCATCCCACCCGCACCCCACGCCGCCCTGCCCAACTCCACCCGTACCCCTGAGCCGATTGGTAATTTAGATGCTAAGCAAAGCAGTGATCAGGAGGGTAAAAATCTGACGGGATCCTTAACGGTATACAAGTGACAAAGACAGTTACTGAAGGATGGGTGGTGCGTCCCGTAGGTTCATAACACACACACACACACACACACACACACACACACACACACACACACACACACTGATACGTACACACACGCATACATACATACACACACACACTGATACGTACACACACACACACACACACACCAATCTTCACTATCATCACATAACGCACCTATGATATCCTTGTAGGTGTAAGGATTCGCGGTAGAGGAAAATGGTACGCTGTGTTGAGAGGAGGAAGAGGAGAAGAAATGGGAGGAGCAAGTGCAGCAGACGAACAGTGAAAGTATACAATCACTGCTGGACACTGTGGGAGGTGGGGGGGGGGTGTCCTGATGACTTAATTCTGAACAGTGTACAGTACAGGAAGATATCTCTCTCTCTCTCTCTCTCTCTCTCTCTCTCTCTCTCTCTCTCTCTCTCTCAAAACATAACCTGAGGTAGATAGGTAGACATAGGAGGGGGGGGGGCAGGTTAAGTGAGAGTGAGGGAAGATAGGATGTACGCAAGGCTCTGTGTGTGTACGTAAGCACTGCATGAGGTACTAAAACAGGGGTGTGGTTGCAGGCAGGCAGGCAAGGGGGGGGGGGGGATGACCGCAGCCATAGCAAGAGGAGCGGTGGTGACTGTGGTGGCTGGGGAGAGGAGTGGGGAGGGGACGAGGGGAGAGGAGGGGGGAGGGGGGCAATGACAGGGTGAGAGTGCGTCGACCCGGGATTGGCGCGGCTGTACCTCCTCCTCCACCATCATCACCTACACCATTTCCACCACTTTGACCTCCATCACACCGTCTTCTCCATCACACCGCCTTCTCCATCACACCGTCTTCTCCATCACACCGCCTCCTCCATCACACCGCCTTCTCCATCACACCGCCTTCTCCATCACACCGCCTCCTCCATCACACCGCCTTCTCCATCACACCGCCACCACCATCACACCGCCACCACCATCACACCGCCTTCTCCATCATACCGCCACCACCATCACTTTGACTACTACACCACTACCAGCAACTTGACCGTGGCCGACATAAGCAGTACGCCACACACACACCTCACTCACTAGGTCTGGGTCACTCTACCTTGCCCTTCTTCCCACTCACCTCCTCCCCAGTCATCCCTCTCCTCCCACGCGTACACAGACTCCTCCTCCACCTCACGCCCTCATACGCCTACCAATTCAGGCATCAACTTACTTGACCCTTACACACACACCTCCCCATTCCTATTCTCTTCACGCTCACTCCTCCTGCACCATTACGCACACACAGACGAGCATAAACATACACACACACACACAGGCGAGCGCACACTCACCCTGCTAAAAATAGATCGGTGTATCCCGTATTACCGCGCGCGCACACACACACACACACACACTACAGCATTGTTATAACTGGTGTTTTATGGTGCTCGTGTACCTAACTAGCGGCGGGGAGGGGGGGGGGGGTTGATCGTGGCCCAGAGTGAAGGAACGGTGGCTGGAGTGCAACTAGTGAGTGAGTGAGTGGTGAAACTTTCTTTCTCATCTTGTAGTACCGGTGACGCCCCAGCACCATCACCATCAATCGTGCTTCCCCTTCCTCCACCACCACCCAGCCTCCCCTCTCGATCACTCTAGCTCCCTCCTCCACCACCACCAACGAACACTAACCCCTTCACAATGACTCCATCAAAATATCATCTCATGTATGTATGTATGTATGTATGTATGTATGTATGTATGTCTCCCCAACACCTGTCACGCGAGCATCTTAAGTCACAATCACCACCTGAAATTAATTGAACGTTTGGTCCCTAAATTTTGATACCAAGATAATAACATATTGGAGTAACAGACACAGACAAACAGACACAAACGTTCATAGACAGACGATATAAACGTATTGAGTAAAACACACACAAAAAAAACGTTCAGAGTCTGGTCACAACAACACTCAACTATGACTAAACTCTGGTATATATATAAAACTCAGAAGCTGCTTGTAATTCTCCTCAGTGCCGCCTGAACCTTCATACAGGAAGCACGCGCGTCCTAAGGGGGAAGGGAGGGAGGAAGGGGGGGTGTTGCTACTGTACTTTTACCACTCGTGTTCCTCTTATACCTCACACGTACAGTAGTTGAGAGTCCTTCATTAGTATACCATAGTACATCTACAGTGCTTCTATTTAAACGCTAATAATAGACAGACACACACACCCGGAAGTCACTAATCATCACTATTACGGACAAGAGGCGGCAGAGAGAGAGAGAGAGAGAGAGAGAGAGAGAGAGAGAGAGAGAGAGAGAGAGAGAGAGAGAGAGAGAGAGAGAGAGAGATAATACTCTTTTAACTCTAGGAGATAAAGGCGAGGCTAAGAGTTAGTGAGAGCACCCCCAGGAGACGGTGAGAGAGATCCTGGAGACACAGAGGAGAGGAGGAGACAATGTAAGACCCAGGAAGTGAGGAAGCAGAGGGAGGGGGAGGAGATAGTGAAACCCAGGAGACAACACAGAAGGGGTAGGTAGGAGATAGTAAGACCCAGGAGACACAGCAAGGGGGGGGGGGGTAGGAGATAGTGAAAGTGAGAGCTTACACCAGGAAGAGAAGCTGGGAGGTGCAACTCATCTAGTGCTGAGTCATGTCTGGGGGAGGAGACGAACTGAGGGAGAGAGATCTTAATGAGACAGGGAGAGACAGACAGGGAGAGAGACCTTAAAGAGACAGTTAAAGGGTGAGACAAATTACAGGGAGACGGGTAGAGAGATAGACGGATACAGGGAGGAGATGACAGATAGAGACAGGGAGACGAGAAGGAAGATGAGAGATGCAGGGAGAGAGTGCCGGCAGGGAGGTATCCACCCTTTAGAGCCATCAAGGGAGGGTAGGCTGAGTGACAGGTAAGAGCAGGCAGAGACAGACAGACACAGGGAGAGTATGCCAGCAACCAGAGACAGGGAGACACACACAGGGAGGAAAAGACCAGGGAGAGTATAATAGGGTGATAAGGAGGGAGACAGACACAGGGAGATAAGGAAGGTAGACGGACACTAACACAGACAGACAGAGACAGAGACAGTACTCACCCTTTGTTCAGATGATTCGGGGGTGGCCCAGGGCGGCAGATAATTGGCCGCCTCTATCAACAGCAACTCCCCCTCCTCATCCATGACCCTGTAGAAGGAAGAATAACCTTAGTATACCTGTAGAAGGGAGAATAACCTTAGTATACCTGTAGAAGGGAGAATAACCTTAGTATACCTGTAGAAGGGAGAATAACCTTAGTATACCTGTAGAAGGGAGAATAACCTTAGTATACTTGTAGAAGGGAGAATAACCTTAGTATACCTGTGTTAATTATCTCTCTCTCTCTCTCTCTCTCTCTCTCTCTCACACACACCACCACACCTTGTTGACGAAGTGAGGTTCATCCATTCTATATAACTGGTTACCTCCTGATGGCACAGGTAGATACAGGTATAGGCACAGGTAAAGACACAGGTACACATATACAAGTACACACACACACACACACACACACACACACACACACACACACACTACCGCTACTGTGACCCACTAATTGGCAATCTGACCAATACATCCTTCTGACTTTTCACAGTCTATTATTATGTCAGGTGTGTGTGTGTGTGTGTGTGTGTGTGTGTGTGTGTGTAAAACAAACACACCCAGTCTTCCCAATAAACGCCCATAAACCAAAACAAACTCGACTACTCACTAATACAGGTAACAACAAAAATAATAACATCTCAAGGTAAAATCATTATCTAAGTCTTTTCAAACGTCCCCCGGGGTCACTAAACAAACATACCCACGAAACAAAATAAAAACAAACACACATCGAACTCCGCACTTACAAACAAAATAAATAAAACAAACAAACACACCACTCACTAAACCAACATAAACCACTCACTAAACCAACATAAACCACTCATTAAACCAACATAAACCACTCACTAAACCAACATAAACCACTCATTAAACCAACATAAACCACTCATTAAACCAACATAAACCACTCACTAAACCAACATAAACCACTCACTAAACCAACATAAACCACTCACTAAACCAACATAAACCACTCATTAAACCAACATAAACCACTCACTAAACCAACATAAACCACTCACTAAATAAACAAACCACTCATTAAACCAACATAAACCACTCACTAAACCAACATAGACCACTCACTAAACCAACATAGACCACTCACTAAACCAACATAAACCACTCACTAAACCAACATAAACCACTCACTAAACCAACATAGACCACTCATTAAACCAACATAAACCACTCACTAAACCAACATAGACCACTCACTAAACCAACATAGACCACTCACTAAACCAACATAGACCACTCATTAAACCAACATAAACCACTCACTAAACCAACATAGACCACTCACTAAACCAACATAAACCACTCACTAAACCAACATAAACCACTCATTAAACCAACATAAACCACTCACTAAACCAACATAAACCACTCATTAAACCAACATAAGCCACTCACTAAACCAACATAAACCACTCAATAAATAAACAAACCACTCACTAAACCAACATAAACCACTCACTAAACCAACATAAACCACTCACTAAACCAACATAAACCACTCACTAAACCAACATAAACCACTCATTAAACCAACATAAACCACTCATTAAACCACACACTAAACCAACATAAACCACTCATTAAACCAACATAAACCACTCACTAAACCAACATAAACCACTCACTAAACCAACATAAACCACTCATTAAACCAACATAAACCACTCACTAAACCAACATAAACCACTCATTAAACCAACATAAGCCACTCACTAAACCAACATAAACCACTCAATAAATAAACAAACCACTCACTAAACCAACACAAACCACTCACTAAACCAACATAAACCACTCACTAAACCAACATAAACCACTCACTAAACCAACATAAACCACTCATTAAACCAACATAAACCACTCATTAAACCACACACTAAACCAACATAAACCACTCATTAAACCAACATAAACCACTCACTAAACCAACATAAACCACTCACTAAACCAACATAAACCACTCACTAAACCAACATAAACCACTCACTAAACCAACATAAACCACTCACTAAACCAACATAAACCACTCATTAAACCAACATAAACCACTCATTAAACCAACATAAACCACTCATTAAACCACACACTAAACCAACATAAACCACTCACTAAACCAACATAAACCACTCACTAAACCAACATAAATAAACACGCGATTGCTAGTCACACGTGTAATACCTAATTAGAAGACAATCCCTTGAGACAGGTAAGCATTTTCATCTTCGCCTCTCTCTCTCTCTCTCTCTCTCTCTCTCTCTCTCTCTCTCTCTCTCTGTGTGTGTGTAATAATAATAATAATAATAATATTAAACGGTTTATTAATAGAGTTTCGGCCGGTGGCTGAAAATATACAAACTTACATGTGATTTAGACTTAATAATATACGTTTAATACATTTACAGGGCTGTACAGTACATAAATCAGGAGCTATTTATTATTTTAACAATAGATGGGATTTGTGCTATTCTTATATCTACAGTGTGTGTACGTGAGTGTGTGTGTGTGTGTGTAATAATAGCGAGCGGACCCGGGTTCGATCCCCGGGCAGGGTGAAACAATAGGCAAGTTTCTTTACGCCATTTGCCTCTGTCTACCGAGCAGTAATTGGAGACCTGGATGTTGATCGATTTGCGGATCGTGTTCCGGGATAATGGTTAGCCAGTGCAGTTGGCGAGTTGTCCGGTCTTATTAGTCCCTGACACTGGGTCATGCAACTCGTTAACTTAGGGTGTGGTTGTTGTTGGCGACAGCTTCTACACCTTAAACAAATTCACGCCTAGGTGCTGGCTCTTGGACCGGCCTTCCTCGTTACACGGGGGGCAACCATTAGTGTGTGTGTGTGTGTGTGTGTGTGTGTGTGTAATAATCCAATTCACCAGTCGTGTATATCTTTACCGGTAAAACAGATTATTGTGTTTGTGTGTCGGGGAAGGGGGGGGGGGGGGTGAAGTGGGTGTGAACATAGAAAGTAAGGAGTCTGCAATAGGCCGGTTGGCCTGTGCATGGCAGCTCCTGTGTGTGTAAGAGAGAAAGAGTGGTAGAACAAAAAAGAAAAAGAATGGTAAAGAAAAATAAAAGAAAGATACATAGTGGTGTAGAGAGAGAGAGAGAGAGAGAGAGATTTCGTGATGTTTATAAAATGATGGAGATTCTCTCTCTCTCTCTCTCTCTCTCTCTCTCTCTCTGTACGACATTATTATACATCTCCTACTTCATATACTGCCTCTTCTAGTTAGGTTAGGTCAGATTAGGTTAGGTTAGATTATGTTAGGTTAGGTTAGGGCGTGTGGTCTGCTGTAGCGTCGGGAAGCGTACCCTGGGTTTATTTTTAGACATATGACGTCACACCCTTCAACCAATCAGAGAGTGGGTGCCTGGAGCCCTCTACCCACTTGTACCCTCGTGCTGGGTAAAATAATATGTGGTGCAGGGGCTAGAGAGGGAAGGCTACAGGTGTGGGAGTGGGGTGGAGTGGGGTATGGGGTGGGGTGGAATGGGGTGAGGTGGGGTGGAATAGGGTGTGGGGTGGGGTGGGGTGGGGTGTGGGGTGGGGTGGGGTGGAATGGGGTGGGGTGGGGTGGAATGAGGTGGGGTGGAATGGGGTGGGGTGAGGGTGGGGTGAAATGAGGTGAGGGTGGGGTGGAGTGGGGTTGGGTATGGGGTGGGGTAGAGTGGGGTGTGGGGTGGGGTAGAGTGGGGTGGAATGGGGTGAGGGTGGGGTGGAATGGGGTGGGGTATAGGGTGGGGTTGGGTGTGGGATGGGGGGTTACAGTGTACAGTACAGGTATGAGTTAGCGAGGATCGTGTCGGGCTACCTGTACACACGTCACTACACCTGTAAGCACGGACCAGCATGGTAGTTTGTAATGCACACGATGGTTTCAGTAGCGGGTTATTTCTGGTATAATAAATTTAAGGCATATCAGACAGACAGTGAGTGATTGACGGTAGAGAGGGAGTGTGACGGTGATGTTAATAGCGGTAATAGTGATGGTAGCTGTTGTGGTGATTTCAGTCAGCTGTACCCCAGGCAGCGCGGTGCCAGTAGTGCCAGCCGAGTGACCTTTTTAGATTTTTTTTAGATTGCCCCCGAGGGGGCTAGTTTATTGGGCACCCCCTTACATCATGTGCAAGGTGAAGCACAAAGGCGTTAACAGCGCCCAACAGGGAAGCATGCGGAGTTCATGCTTGCCTTTGTGACTCATGCTTGAAGGACACAAGTGCCTGAAGGGGCATGGGTTTTGTCAACAAGTTACATAAGTGACAGAAGGATGAGTGTGTGGGGCCTGTCTAGAACGAGGGATATCTGGTCAGGGAGGGACGAGGTGTTGGTAACGGCTGGGGACCTGTAGGAGGTCATAGGGCTTGTAAGGGCAGGGGGGGGGGGGGTGCTCAGGGATCCACACCGCAGCCCTGCCCTAACCTTCCTACTGCATCAACACGCCCGTCACAGTAAACAATGGGCGGAGGTCGTGGGGTCAAGATGAAGAAAACAACTTCGTCAAGCACAGGAGTTTGAGGTTGTGGATCTGTTGACAAGTTTTAGGATCAGGAAGGTTGAGAGTGTCCACGGCGGGTGAGGTGAACGCCGGGGGGAGGGGGGGGGGGGAATTATATAATGTGAGTGGCAGAGTGGGTGGTCCAGTGTGGTGAGGGGCAGGACCCGGCCAGCGCAGGTGTGGCGAGGTGTACACTGCTCACCGTGGAGAATGCTGACACCAAGGATGACACTGAGGGTACTGTAGCAATTCTACGGCCAGCGGGTAGTAGTAGTAGATGACGCTGCACGACTTTATTCTGGTGGTGACATAACAACCAAGAATGAGTCTCACCGCCGTGTTCTTGTTGTGTCGACGTCACGTTTGTGGTGACGGAAGGCACCGGCGAGCACAAGAGAGGCGTAGTCGAATTATATTCCGCACGATGGCCATGTTGGTGTTGGTGCCGCTGAGTTGTGTGACCCCGGGTCACTGCAGATCAGAAGTCAAGGCACTTGCGCCAATTGCCTTACGTCGGCACTCAGCGCTGCTGCTCACCGCCATACCAGCACCCACATCATCCCTACCTGACACCCCCTCCCTCCTCCCACACCAGACACAATTTACCCAGTATTTAGCACAAAACGGACATTTGCGGAGTAAAAAAAACAACCTGTAGCTTCATACGAGACCAATACAGTGAAAGGGAGAAAGGTGTGAAGATTGGGAGACACGCCGCGCCGCTCAGGCACCGCACGTCAGCACACACTCAGTAGGTAGGAAATACTTAATACTGTACAGGAGTCAGCACACGACCTCGTATGCTGACTCCTGCATGTCCGCCTTAACTAGTGAGGAGTAGGGGGAGGGACTGGGGAGGTGAGGAAATGGGGAGAAGGCAGGGAGTGTAGGGAGTGGTGTGCACGGGTGGATGGAGGAGGTGCAGCAAGAAAGTAAAGGTAAAGTGGCAGTGATCGGATAGAGGGAGGGAAGGCGGGTACATGAAGGGTGGTTATGGACGGGTGGAGGGAGGGCGGGTGGGTGGATGAAGTGGAAGCAGGGCGGGTAGATGGATGGAAGGGGGTGGAGGAGGGTAAAGGAAGGTGCTGCCTGGGTCACCAGTCTGGCTCAGGTAAAACAGTAATTGGATCACCTGCAATTTAGCCCTTCCCTCCCCCCAGTTTCTTCCACCTGGTGATCAAACACCCCAACGCTACCTTGGGGGTAAGGTAGGGGGAGGTAAGGTAAGGAAGGGAAGGGGAGGTAAGGAAGGGAAGGGGAGGTAAGGGAAGGGAAGGTGAGGTAAGGGAAGGGAAGGTGAGGCGAGGTAGGGAAGGGAAGGGAAGGTGAGGTAGGGAAGGGAAGGGAAGGTGAGGTAGGGAAGGGAAGGGAAGTTAAGGTGAGGTAGGGTAAGGTAAGGAAGGGAAGGTGAGGTGAGGTTACATTAAGTTAGGTTTGTGTGTACTTGTTGTGAACGTTTGTGTGTATTTGTCGTTAACGTTTGTGTGTACTTGTTGTGAACGTTTGTGTACTTGTTGTGAACGTTTATGTGTACTTGTTGTAAACGTTTGTGTGTACTTGTCGTTAACGTTTGTATGTACTTGTTGTGAACGTTTGTGTACTTGTTGTGAACGTTTGTGTGTACTTGTTGTGAACGTTTATGTGTACTTGTTGTAAACGTTTGTGTGTACTTGTCGTTAACGTTTGTGTGTACTTGTTGTGAACGTTTGTGTGTACTTGTTGTGAACGTTTGTGTACTTGTTGTGAACGTTTGTGGGAGTGTGTGGCATGAACGGGGAATTTTACCTAGCTAAAATTCCTGGGTGTGTTCAAGGTTATGTGTGTGTGTGTGTGGCTGGCTGACTGACTGACTGACTGGGTGGGTAGCTAGCAGGTATACTAAGTGAATAGGAACATTCCCTCCCTCACCTGCTGCTGGCAATGTTATACTCCATACATACATACATACACACAAACGATAACAAATAAAAAAACACAAACAAAACACAAAAAAACACACACACACACACACATATATATGAATACAAACAAAAATAAAAAATAAAACACATGAAAAATAGCAAACAAAAATACATATATACAACACAGACAGACAGACAGACAGACACACGCACACACACACTTTCCCAGGTGAGTGTGACCTAAGAGCATCTCCCACATGACTGCTCTGTAAAATGAACAGTTACATGGTGTCTTTTCCCTCGCCTAACCACCCGTTACCCCTCCCACACCCCTCACCCCCTACCCCCTCCCCTCGTCTCTAACTTTCTCCTCCTCTCCTCTCATGCATTCCCTCCCCCCCCTCTCTCTCTCTCTCTCACACACTATCTTTCTCTTTTTTCTCTCCCTCTCTATCTATCTCCTCTCTCTCTTCTTCCACCTTTCATTACTTCTCTCTCTCTCTCTCTCTCTCTCACGGTTTTTCTCCTTTTTCCTCCCTCCTACATTCCATCCTTCTCTCACTGGCTCCCCCCCCTCCCTTCTATCTCTCCTCTTCCACTCCTCTCCCTTCCTTTCCTCCCTCCCTCTCTGTTTACAAGGCTGGGTGAGGTAACTGTGAATCTTAAACAAACAGTGCTTGTTAGTCAGTCACACAGGTGGAGGTGGTGGGGTGGTGTTGGAGGGGTGGGGGAGATGGTGGTGGGGTGGTGTTGGAGGGGTGGGGGAGATGGTGGTGGGGTGGTGTTGGAGGGGTGGGGGAGATGGTGGTGGGGTGGTGTTGGAGGGGTGGGGGAGATGGTGGTGGGGTGGTGTTGGAGGGGTGGGGGAGATGGTGGTGGGGTGGTGTTGGAAGGGTGGGGGAGATGGTGGTGGGGTGGTGTTGGAAGGGTGGGGGAGATGGTGGTGGGGTGGTGTTGGAAGGGTGGGGGAGATGGTGGTGGGGTGGTGTTGGAAGGGTGGGGGAGATGGTGGTGGGGTGGTGTTGGAAGGGTGGGGGAGATGGTGGTGGGGTGGTGTTGGAGGGTTGGGGGAGATGGTGGTGGGGTGGTGTTGGTGGGGTGGTGTTGGAGGGGTGGGGGAGATGGTGGTGGGGTGGTGTTGGAGGGGTGGGGGAGATGGTGGTGGGGTGGTGTTGGAGGGGTGGGGGAGATGGTGGTGAGGTGGTGTTGGAGGGGTGGGGGAGATGGTTGGAGGAGGGGTGGAGAGGGCGTTGCTTACGTGTGTGTGTGTGTGTGTGTGTGTGTAGTGTACAGCCGCTCAGTTCATTTTTTACACAGTGTTCAAATATGTACATCAACCATTACTTCATTCTGGGGGTGAGGTGTGGGGAGTGGGGGGAGGCAGGTGTAGGGAGGCGGGAGAGGTGTGGGGAGGGGGGGAGAGGTGTGGGGAGGGGGGAGAGGTGTGGGGAGGGGGGGGAGGCAGGTGTGGGGAGGCGGGAGAGGGGTGGGGAGGGGGGAGAGGGGTGGGGAGGGGGGGAGAGGTGTGGGGAGGGGGAGAGGTGTGAGGAGGGGGAGGTGTGATGTGGGGGCGGGGAGGGGGGGGAGGTCGCTGAAGTCATGCACGTGAGGTCGTTCATTGCTGACTAAGAGAAGTCGTATATCAAGTCGTGGGTAGGGATGGTGGTCGTAGAGGTGACAGAGGTTAGGTTAGGTTAGGCGCCACAAGGTGAGGACAGATGCACTAGTGATAAACACCAGGAAAGGACTGTCAAGGTTAACGGCATAGTCGATATTTCCTGCTATGAGAGAGAGAGAGAGAGAGAGAGAGAGAGAGAGAGAGAGAGAGAGAGAGAGAGAGAGAGAGAGAGAGAGAGAGAGAGAGAGAGAGAGAGCATAAAACAAACAACCAAACAAGACAGCAAAACAATAAATCCCACAACGAAACTAAACAAGGTCAAACAGGACACACACACACACACACACACACACACACACCACTAAACTGCGCCACTCAACTTAACCTAAGCCACTCCGCTAAACTGTTTATCTACCCTCCAACACTCCACTCCACTCACACTCAATCCCACTCACACTCCACTCCTACCCCCACTCCACCCCTACCCCCACTCCACTCCATCCCTACCCACAGTCCACTCCTACCCCCACTCCACCCCTACCCACACTCCACCCCTACCCCCACTCCACTCACACTCCTTATAATGCAACACAGGTAAAAAAATAAAAATAAAATACCTGTAATATAATTAAACTCGTCCAGGTATAAACCACTTAATTAGGATTGACCAATATGCCAGGTAATGTAAAAATTATATACCGTATACCCAAATTTCAATAATCAGGTATATAATTATCTACCGATTTCCTTATATAATTTATCTATATGATTTTAATTCCTATACTACAACCTTTTTTAACTTCCTAAATTAGAATAAAATGAAAAAAAAATAATAGATATATAAAAACTATGTGACAATTTGTATATGAGAAACGACAGCAATAACAATAGCAATAATAACAATAACATCACCAATTAAAACAGAAATAATAATAACAAGAAAAATAACAGCAATAACAACACCAATAATAATAACAAAATAAACAATAACAACAATTAAACAATAACAACAATTAAACAATAACACTCATTCACCTTGAAACTTTTAGACCTTGTGAATAAAATGCGATTCAAGAGTCAAATTCTGTCTTTCTGTCTATCTGTCTGTCTATACATCTAGCTTATAAGACGACTATTCATCTGTCTATAAATTTATCTATCTAACTATCTGTCCATTTATGTATCCTTCTACCTATCCATCCAACCATTTCTCTACCTAGACATCTTTCCACTCATCTATCCATTTATCGAGCCATCCATCCATCCATCCATCCATCCATCCATCTATCCATTCATCCAGCCATCCATCCATCTATCCATCCATCCTTCCATCTATCCACAACAGCGTGTTCTCTCCAGGATCTAGACTAAGTTCTGAGAAGCGTGTGGTTGACTACATTAGTGCTGGGGGGGGGACGCCACCAGTCAGCCATACCACCAGTCAGCCATACCACCAGTCAGCCATACCGCCAGTCAGCCATACCCCCAGTCAGCCATACCCCCAGTCAGCCATACCCCCAGTCAGCCATACCGCCAGTCAGCCATACCGCCAGTCAGCCATACCACCAGTCAGCCATACCACCAGTCAGCCATACCACCAGTCAGCCATACCACCGGTCAGCCATACCACCGGTCAGCCATACCACCGGTCAGCCATACCCCCAGTCAGCCATACCCCCAGTCAGCCATACCCCCAGTCAGCCATACCACCAGTCAGCCATACCACCAGTCAGCCATACCACCAGTCAGCCATACCTCCAGTCAGCCATACCACCAGTCAGCCATACCACCAGTCAGCCATACCACCAGTCAGCCATACCACCAGTTAGCCATACTACCTATTAACCTTACCAACTGTCTTGGAACTATAAGCGTACTCCATCACTGTCCATCACCTGTCAACCACAATCACCACAATTAACCACAACCACCACAATTAACCACATTCCAATACTAACTAAATTAGGGTGGACGGCTGTACTGTACCTGGGAGCCAAGATGGTCTTTGACAGAGAAGATGTGACGGGTAAGGTGTGACAGTGATGAGAGTGTGACAGGGAAGGTGTGACAGTGATGAAGGTGTGACGGTGGGGAGGGTGTGACAGGCAAGGTGTGACAGGGAAGGTATTAACAGTTATGGAGTGACAAGTGAGACGTGACAGATAAGACACACGATAAGTAAAGCATGACAAGTTAACCCGTGACATGTATGACAGTCACACACACACACATGACTTGAGGCTAAAAGAAGGAAGGAGGGAGGGGGGGGGGGTATATGATGGGCGGAGTGTGTGGGGTCACGTAGTGCGGCCGCGGGCGTGGAACAACGGACTGTAAGACGAGGGTCACGCCCGTCTCACGCCCTTCATCTACCAACCCACCCACCCTTCGCACCCACACAAACAACCATCACAACCACACCAACAAGAGAGTAGTAGTAGTAGTAGTAGTAGTAGTAATAGTAGTAATAGTAGTAGTAGTAGTAGTATGCTTTCAGCCTTACTTACGAGGTCGTTCCCTGGGTATTATTATGTGTGTGTGTGTGGTGTGTACAGTACAGATGGAGGTGCTGGCAGGAGGGGTATTGGGGGAGCGTGACACGGAGGAGGAGGAGGAAGGTGAAGGAGAGCTTTGAGAACATGGATGAAGCCGCCAGAGGGGAGGAGGAGAGTGGGGGAGAAGAGGAGAGGAGGGGGAGAGAGGGAAGGGAAGAGGTCCTGTCTATAAATGGAGAGAGAGAGAGAGAGAGAGAGAGAGAGAGGCACTGTACACCACAAGGAGCCATCACACCTCTTTTAAGATTCTCACACCACCCATTACCCATATCACCACCCATTACCCATATCACCACCCATTACCCTTATCACCAACCACACCATTCACCATCACCCACACCATTCACCACTGCACCATAATGTATCACTGTACACTGCACCACCATTGTACCCTGAAGCAGCACCAAAATGCACCCCACTGTACCCCGCACCACCACCACCACCACTGTACCCTACACCACCAACACTGTACCCTGCCCCACCACTGTACTCTACACCACCACAACTGTACCCTGAAGCACCATCACCTCAGATCACCAGGTTAACCTTGGGCCAACTCGTCATGTTACCGACCAACTCAATTTTGACCAAACCAGATCCTCTTCCACATTAACATATTTATTTATTTTTTACCATCAATCTTTATTTTATTTTTTTCATCAATCTTTATTTTTTTTCTACTTTCCATTTCGTACCAATAAAAAAAAATATCACAAAATTACAACGTTTTGGTTTTGATTTTCAACTAAATAAAAAAAAAATGAGGATGAAGAAAAAATATATATAAAATTGTGGTTCTCGTCCATGGGATTTTTGATAAAACACCACTCAGCCCACTCCAGCTTGTCTTAGCCCACTCCACCCCACCTAACCACCCCTACCTCACCCCACCTTCGTAAAACATACTTATTTTACCTTTGTTGAACATAAGTAATCCCCCCTCCCGTTGAACACAAGTAATCCCCCCTCCCGTTGAACATAAGTAATCCCCCTCCCGTTGAACACAAGTAATCCCCCTCCCGTTGAACATAAGTAATCCCCCTCCCGTTGAACACAAGTAATCCCCCCTCCCGTTGAACACAAGTAATCCCCCCTCCCGTTGAACATAAGTAATCCCCCCTCCCGTTGAACACAAGTAATCATCCCTCGTTGAACATTTACACCATTTTCTGTAGACTATTGGAAGACTCGGTTAATATGTGTGTGTGTGTGTGTGCGTGAGTGTGCGTGAGTGTGTTGTGAGTACGGAAGTCCCAAGGGTTTGTTGTAAATGTTATTTTTCTTTTGTTCTGAATGAAGGAAGTGAAGAGAAAGACCACCAGTTACTTACACACACACACACACACACACACACACACACACACACACACACACACGACCTCTCCCTGCCCCCTTCCACCACCACCTCTTCCTCTTCACAACAAACCAACTGTATTACACACACACACACAGACCCATCCCTCCCCACCCTCACAACCCCCCCAACCCCTCCTGACCACCTCCCCGGCGGCAAGGAGGAGGAGGAGGAGGAACGAGACACAGGTGGGACTAAGGAATGCGGTCTACTGTTTTATCACAACACCGCCTATAGCTTCAAGGTGAGAGGACGTTACCACTCACCGCCCGCCCGCCCGCCACCCACCCCACCCCACCCAACGCTCTGGGAAACGAACATAGGATTACGAGATGCGTCGGTCCAGCCAGCCATCCCAGCTATGAGAGGAATCCGGGTATTTATTTCATCCATTGGCAGAAAGGGGGGGGGAGGGGAAGGGGGGGAGGGGGTGGCGGGGAGGGGGAGAGGTAGTGAGGGAGGAAAAGGGGGGAAAGAGGGAGGGGGGCGAAGAAAGGTGATAAGGGAGGAGAGGGAAAGGAAAAAGAGGAGGAAGGAGAGAGGGATGGGAGGCAGGAAGGAGAGCGGGAGGGAGGCAGGAAGGAGAGAGGGATGAGAGGGAGGTTGGGAGAGAGGGATGGGAGGGCGGTAGGAAGGAGAGCACTTGAAGCCGTGACTCAAGAACTTGGGGATTCACGAATCATCTTGATAACTGTAAAGAAAGATGGAGGCAGAGAGGCGGAAGGGGAGGTAGACGGGAAGAGAAGATAAACAGGAGAGGAGGAAGACGGAAGAGGGCGAGTGCAGTGACAGGGCTGGGAAGGGGAGGGACATACTGGCAAGGTGAGAGGGTAGTGGCAGAGTGGGGGGGGAGGGTAGTGACAGAGTGGGGGGAGGGTAGTGGCAGCGTGGGGGATAGTAGCAGAGTAGAGGGGGGGAGGGTAGTGGCAGAGTGGGGGGGGAAGGTAGTGGCAGAGTGGTGAGAGGGTAGTGGCAGAGTGGGGGGAGGGTAGTGGCAGAGTGGGGGATAGTAGCAGAGTAGAGGGGGGGAGGGTAGTGGCAGTTACGGGGGTAGTGGCAGAGGACGTGGCCTGGGTGGTAACTGCATTCTTCACCACCGCCCAAATTAGGGTAGTGGTGAGAATCCGCGTCAAGTGCATACAACTAACTCAAACCTGCTGTGGGTGGGAGAGAGAGAGAGAGAGAGAGAGAGAGAGAGAGAGAGAGAGAGAGAGAGAGAGAGAGAGAGAGAGTCAAAACAAATCAAGGAAGACGACACGAGACAGACCCAGTTTCTCTCTCACACACACACACACACACACACACACACACTTGTAATACTGTAACACTGTCACTATGTTGAAATGAACTGTAGTTTGAGCTTTTCCCCATCTAAGTTATTATATGTCTTATTTGTGTCACTTATGTTACTTGTATATTATTTGTAATTCGTAACCCATTCCCCAAATATGTAACTGTACATTTTCAGCCTTCTGGCTGCCAAGCTCTTTCAATAAACCGTTAATTATTATTATTATTATTATTATCACACACGCGCGCGCGAGACGAGTTATGGCAGTCCAACGTCCGCCATTCCTTACATTGACTGATAATGTTATTTTAGAAGTTTTTTGAGGGCGATTTTATTTTTTTTATTTATTTATTTATTTATTTTTTTTTTTTTGTAGGAGGGGCCAAGAGATGGGATAGGGGGAATTGGGAGGGAGGGAGGGAGGGAAGTTCACCAGGTATATAAAAAAGTTCACCCTCATCACCAATGGTTACACAAAAGCGTACAGTACTTGATCAACTTCCGGTTTACTCAGGAGAAAGTAGCGTAGTGGGGGGGGGGGGAGGAGGATATCAGCGGGCGACCTTCATCCCCTGTCAAGATACGCTGAGGGGGTGAGGGGGGGGGGAAGGGGAGTCTACCGTCACCTCGCCTTCAAGGTCATGGTAGGGCAGTGGGCCGTCGTGGTGGGTGGAGGTCATGGTGGTGGGAGTGGTGGTGGGTGGAGGTCATTACTATATGGGTGGAGGTCATGGTAGGAGTAGTGGTGGTGTGGAGGTCATCACTAAGGGGGGTGGAGGTCATTACTATATGGGTGGAGGTCATGGTAGGAGTAGTGGTGGTGTGGAGGTCATCACTAAGGGGGGTGGAGGTCATTACTATATGGGTGGAGGTCATGGTAGGAGTAGTGGTGGTGTGGAGGTCATCACTAAGGGGGGTGGAGATAGTGGTGGTGGGCGGCGGTCATCTCATCACCATGGGCGGCAGGATAATGGTGGGTGACGACCATCATGGCGGCAACTACACAAGGGGATAAATGCCCTTGAATTCCCCCCCCCCCTTCCTCCCGCCACCACTACACACCATAGTCTGTTAGCACCTTGTGTACAGTACCTCGCCTCCACCCAACAGCGTAGCAAATCTCTCTCTCTCTCTCTCTCTCTCTCTCTCTCTCTCTCTCTCCTGAATAAAATAGTCTTGTGTCTGCCCCCCCCCCCAGGTATATATTTAAAATACTACTACTATTACTACTACCACCACTACTACTAATAATAATAATAATAATAAAACAGAAAAATGATGTACTATTTCAACTTCTAAATCACTCTACCCGTGTACCTCTATCATCACAACCTTGAAATACGAGGAGGAAGAAGGGGGGGGGGGAGGGAGGAGGGGGAGCAGGAGGATGATAACTTGTTGTAGGTGCGTCACTATCACCCTGCACCGTCCACACACACACACACACCATCCCTGGAATGTGTATACCTTGAGGGTCCCCGAACCACTCTCGCTAGTTACATAACACATATATAAACATAACTACGGTCATTAGATAAACGTAAAATCACACATATATAAATACCAGTCAGCTATAAACTTATATACAACATCAAATTCTATATCCACTCGTATATAAATTAGGTAAACAAAACAAAAATAATTCTGAATTCCCCTGAGTTGTTTACAAGTGGCGGGCGTTTACACCACCAGAGTGAGAGTAAATACCAGCTGGGATGTAACACCTCCTTTTCGCCTCCTCCTGCCAGGGTGGAGGTCGGGGAGATAACCTTGGAGACCCGAGTAGAAGAAGTAGGAGATGAGGAGGGGTAGCACACACACACACACACACACACACACACACACACACACACACACACACACACACGAATTTGTTTCAGTTACGTGAGACCAAGTATGAACTAACTGACCTTGTAGTATAGTTGGAGACTGATGGATGATGACTTTGGTGAATAATGACTGGTGGATGATGACTTTGGTGAATAATGACTGGTGGATGATGACCTTGATGGATGACCTTACCTGTGATATAGGTACCTGGTAAGGGTAAGATACCTATGTGATATTAAACCACCTGAAGATTAGCACCCCCAGCTTATTTTTTTTCACCTGATTATACACCCAAACGCTTACCTAACCTAACCTAACCTAGCCTAACCCCACCAGGTAGTATTAGGTTGTTTCAATCATCAGGTTAAATAAGCTCAGGTGTCTAATCAACAGGTAAGTTGTAATCACTAACTTCATAGGTCCAGACACAAATACTCTACCTTCAGCACCAATGACCTCGACTGACCTTGCCTTTTAACCCAGTGACCCAATAACCAGCAGCGGGGGTGGGGGGGGGGTGACCTTCCTGACATATAGCGGCATGGCAGCTATGCAATGTCATCTTCATCAGTACATGTATATCAGTTAAACTTCACATATCGTTCTTAAGTACAGAATTTTTACGTTATAAACTACAGGTACAGTAATTCCAATGTGGTTACAGTATCATAATAAAGTTGATTACAGGGATACAGGTACAGTGGGTGGGTCAACCTGTCCGTTCTCCTAATTATGTTCGATGCCTTAAACATTTGGGGTACAGTACATCACCTTTCCTCACCTCTCTCTCTCCTTCCGCCTTCCTTCCCTCTACTACCACCCACTCCATTCCTCTCTACGCCTGACCTTCATTCTCCCTCCCTCCCTCCCTCCCAAACGCCTGACCTCCAACCCTCCCTCTCTTCCTCCATCTCACCCTCCCTCCCTCCCTCCCTCTGCCTCATTTTGACCCTGAACTAAATCTGGTGCCCAACTGCTCGACATCCCTCACTCCCTCTTGTCCCTCCCAACTCCCTCCTTCATTATTGTTATCCTTTTCCTTCAGCATTAAACCTCCCTCTCTCCCTCCTTCCTTCCTTCCTTCCGTCAGCCCCGCGCTGTTGCCCCATTCCTCCCTCCCTCCCTCACAACTCTCTCTCCCTTCACACTGTTGTTCCTACCTTCCCTCCTTCCCTCCCTCCGCAGTTATCCTTACCCTCCTTCCCTCCACACTGTTATCCTTACCCTCCCTCCCTCCACATCATTGTCCCTACCTTCCCTCCCTCCATCCACACTGCTTTCCCTCCCTCTCTGCCTACCTGTTGTCCCTACCTCCCTCCCTCCCTCCCTCCAAACGGCTGCCTCTCCCTCCCTCCCTCCAACCATCCCCCTCCCCCCAGCCTACCTGTTGGACGGCTCAACAGGTATCACGTGGATCATTATTTCAAGGTGCGTTCAACAAGCCGAAATCTCTCACCTGTATTTCCACCCTCCTTACTCTCCCGGAAGGATGATTAAGCTGAGGGATGATTAAGCTGAGGGATGATTAAGCTGAGGGATGATTAAGCTGAGGGATGATTAAGCTGAAGGATGATTAAGCTGAAGGATGATCAAACCAAAGGATGATTAAGCTGAGGGATGATTAAGCTGATGGATGATTAAGCTGAGGGATGATTAAGCTGATGGATGATTAAGCTGATGGATGATTAAGCTAAGGGATTAAGCTGAAGGATAATTAAGCTGAAGGATAATTAAGGTTAAGGATGAATTAAGCGGGAGGATAATTACGCTGATGGATGATTAACAAGGAAAAATAGATGAAGAATGATAATTACGTGGAAGAATGAATGAGAAGAATGATTCATAAAAAGAATAAACAGGAATAAAAAAAAACGAAGACTGATTACCTATACACGGATGATTAGGAATGAGGGCGAGGTAAATAATGACAGGTTAGGAAATAATAATAATAATAAATAATAATAATAATAATAAAAATAATAACATCATAATAATAATAATAATAATAATAAATAATACAATAATAAAAATAGTAAACAAACACCCAAACTCACCCCCTCACACACCTGTATTTTGCATACCTGAATGACCTGTACTAAATTTAGGACACTTCCTTCATAACATATATCCACATGGCACACTTCCTTCACGCTATATATCCAACTAGGACACTAATATATCTTCATGTGATACTTCCTTCACACCTATAACACTTCCTTCACACGAGATCACTTCCTGGGTCACTACTTTCACATTATATATCTTACTAGGAACTTCCATCACTTTAAAACTACACCTGGGACACTTCCTTCACACCCGGGACACTTCCTTCACACCTGGAACACTTCCTTCAAAATATATCAACCTGAGACACTTCCTTCACACCTAGAACACTTCCTTCAAAAAATATCAACCTGAGACACTTCCTTCACACCAGGGACACTTCCTTCACACCTAGAACACTTCCTTCAAAATATATCAACCTGGGACACTTCCTTCACACCCGGGACACTTCCTTCACACCTAGAACACTTCCTTCAAAATATATCAACCTGAGACACTTCCTTCACACCCGGGACACTTCCTTCACACCTAGAACACTTCCTTCAAAATATATCAACCTGGGACACTTCCTTCACCGTAAAAGCACCACCTTAGTATATATATCTGACAAGCGTTTAACAAAATTCAACTAAAACTCCATTACTCCTCAAGTCAACAAACATAGGTAAAGGAAAAACAATGTGTATATGTGTGTGTGTATGTATGTGTGTGTGTGGTGTGTATGTATGTGTGTGACAAAAAAGTGTGTTTGGGAGCAGTGGTATAACCTGTTGGGGGGGGGGGGTGTAGGTACCAGCCTGGCATACCTGTGGCTCAATGCCTGGCTGGAATCTTAATGCAAGCGACTGTAGCTAGGCGGAATAGCCACAACTGCTTAAACCTGACGTAACGTAAACCAAACCCCGGCGGTATATTTAACCCAATGTTTTTAATCCATCTTAATCCTGTTTAACCTGAAGTAAATTAACCGTAAGTACATGTTTACTCGACTTAATTTATTCGAGAAGAGAAAGTGAAAGAGAGAAAGTGAGTGAGTGAGAGAGAAAGAGAGAGTGATGTTACGGTACTTACCTAGGTACCGGTGTTGACAGAGAGGCCCTTGCTACGACAGTGCCAGCAAGTGCATAGTCTTCCATGATCTTCCATCTTGTTAGCCTCACCGTCGCCTCCCACCGACAACACAACACCTAAAACACTACTGGCACCCTTTGGCACTATTCCACCACACACAGACAGACGCGCGCGGGTCCCACACAACACACGTGGCACCTCACACAACACAAATAATCAAAAACGTTCCACGCCCTGCAAACGTTATGGTGGTGGCACTTTGGGTTTGACACTGTGTTTTACCACTGGCGGGAGGAGGCAGAACACACACACACTCGTTCTAACAGCCTGCTCTACACCACAACACTCTACTAATATAAAGTGTAGCAACGGAGGAACACTTGCATAAGGTGTAGAAGATCACTAATGTGGGTGTAACACAGAGAGAGGTGTGTGGGGTAACTTAGTAAAAATCACAGGGTAAGAGGGATGAGCGTGGGTTGAGCGTAGGTTGAGCGTGGGTTGGCGAGCGTGGAGTGGGTGGAGGAGGAAGGTGGAGGAGCGGGTTAAACACGTGTGGATGAGGCACACTGGACCTACAAACTGAACTGAAGGTCTGACTGGCTGGCTGTGGTGTGCTGGGGCTCACTCACTCACCAGCCAGCCAGTCAGCCAGCCAGCCAGTCCGACCCCGCTCTCCCTCCCTCCCTCCCTGCCACCCGCTCCCTACCCCCTTCCCCCTCCTGGCCCTCACCCCCCCCACCATTACTATACTACTACTACTACTGCCACCTTCAGCACATCTGTAAAAACATCCCCTCCCTCTTGCCCCGACACACACACACACACACACACACACATTACATACACTTATGCACGCATATTTCAAGAACACCTGCTGATACAAATATTCACACACACACACACACACACACACACACACACACATGCTGAGTCAAGGGGTTAAACCATCGTTATCAAAGGGTGAAGGACTACCCCAATGAGGCTGGTGGTGGCATAAATCACGTACACATAAATCAACGTACCCCTCGATCACGTACCCATAAATCAACATACCCCTAGATCACGTACCCATAAATCAACGTACCCCTAGATCACGTACCCATAAATCAACTGACCCTTAAATCACGTACCCATAAATCAACGTACCCTGAGATCACGTACCCATAAATCAACATACCCCAAAATCACGTACCCATAAATCAACATACCCCAAGATCACGTACCCATAAATCAACGTACCCTGAGATCACGTACCCATAAATCAACATACCCTGAGATCACGTACCCATAAATCAACGTACCCTTAAATCACGTACCCACAAATTAACGTACCCTTAGATCACGTACCCTTAAGCATGGTGAGTTTAGATAATATCTTCACGTACGTTAAATTCTTTGGCTTTAAATAAAGTACAGACAGCCTGATGGGGGGGGGGGGGGAGTAACGGGAGGAGGTGGTGGTAGGTGGTAATAGGAGATAGTGGGAGGAGGTGGTGGTGGTAGGAGGTGGTGGTGGTGGTAGTAGGAGGTGGTGGTGGTGGTAGGTGGTGGTGGAGGTAGTAGGAGGTGGTGGTAGTAGGAGGTGGTGGTAGTAGGTGGTGGTGGTAGTAGGTGGTGGTGGTGGTGGTGGTAGGTGGTGGTGGAGGTAGTAGGAGGTGGTGGTAGTAGGAGGTGGTGGTAGTAGGAGGTGGTGGTAGTAGGTGGAGGTGGTGGTAGTAGGAGGTGGTGGTAGTAGGAGGTGGTGGTAGTAGGAGGTGGTGGTAGGTGGTGGTGGTAGTAGGAGGTGGTGGTAGTAGGTGGTGGTGGTGGTGGTGGTAGGAGGTGGTGGTGGTAGGAGGTGGTGGTAGTAGGAGGTGGTGGTAGTAGGAGGTGGTGGTAGTAGGAGGTGGTGGTAGTAGGTGGTGGTGGTGGTAGTAGGAGGTGGTGGTAGTAGGTGGTGGTGGTGGTAGTAGGAGGTGGTGGTAGTAGGTGGTGGTGGTAGTAGGTGGTGGTGGTGGTGGTAGGAGGTGGTGGTGGTAGGAGGTGGTGGTAGTAGGAGGTGGTGGTAGTAGGAGGTGGTGGTAGTAGGAGGTGGTGGTAGGAGGTGGTGGTGGTAGTAGGTGGTGGTGTGGTAGTAGGTGGTGGTGGTGGTGGTAGTAGGAGGTGGTGGTAGTAGGTGGTGGTGGTAGAAGGAGGGTGGTAGTAGGAGGTGGTGGTAGTAGGTGGTGGTGGTGGTGGTAGGAGGTGGTGGTGGTAGGAGGTGGTGGTGGTAGGTGGTGGTGGTAGGAGGTGGTGGTGGTAGGAGGTGGTGGTAGTAGGAGGTGGTGGTGGTGGTGGTGGTAGGTGGTGGTGGTGGTAGGTGGTGGTGGTAGGAGGTGGTGGTAGTAGGTGGTGGTGGTAGTAGTAGGTGGTGGTGGTAGTAGGTGGTGGTGGTGGTAGTAGGTGGTGGTGGTGGTAGTAGGTGGTGGTGGTGGTAGGTGGTGGTGGTGGTAGTAGGTGGTGGTGGTGGTGGTAGGTGGTGGTGGTAGGAGGTGGTGGTGGTGGTAGGAGGTGGTGGTGGTAGGAGGTGGTGGTAGGAGGAGGTGGTGGTAGTAGGTGGTGGTAGTAGGAGGTGGTGGTAGGAGGTGGTGGTAGTAGGTGGTGGTGGTAGTAGTAGGTGGTGGTGGTAGTAGGTGGTGGTGGTAGTAGGTGGTGGTGGTAGTAGTAGGTGGTGGTGGTGGTAGTAGGTGGTGGTAGGAGGTGGTGGTAGTAGGTGGTGGTAGGAGGTGGTGGTAGGAGGTGGTGGTGGTAGGAGGTGGTGGTGGTAGTAGGAGGTGGTGGTGGTAGGTGGTGGTGGTAGGTGGTGGTGGTAGTAGGTGGTGGTATTAGATGGTGGAAATCAACCCTCCCCCACCACCAACCAAGAAAATCCACCAACTTTTAGCCGCGGTAACGGTTCGCGCGCAATGTAGGGTTAAAGAAAACGATGACAGGAGACAGATTCCAGCGGTGACTAAACTAACTACAATAACAGCATAACTTCAATATTCCCCCCCCCCCTCTCTCTCTCTCTTTCTCTCTCATTTAATAGGAATAATACTTGTTATTAATGATCTACACACACATACACACACTCTCTTCTCCTTGGCCTCTTGATCCACTGAGGGTGAAACAGGCACATGCTGGCACTAAGTCAACACTAGAGGGATATACATCTCCCTGTGTGAGTGAGTGAGTGAGTGAGTGTGTGTAAAAAACATCACACACACACACACGGAGGACATGGAACACACTTTCATCACACCGATAAAATTAAATGTCCTTAAAAACGTATAATACATCTGTTACCGCCTGTGAGTGAGAGAGTGTGTGTGTGTGTGTGTGTGTGTGTGTGTGTGTGTGTGTGTGAGTGAGTGAGTGTGTGTGTGGCCACAATACCTTGGTCCCAATTCTCCTTCGTCAAGTAAAGTTCTTATGTTATCTTCTTCTATTCTTCTTTGTCTTTTTATACATCTTCTTCGTCTATCTTTTTTCTTCTTCTTCTTCCCTTTATCTATACCTTTCTCACTGTTTGCTTCTTCTTTGAGTTGAGTTGGATTATGTATGTATGTATGTATGTATGTATGTAGCCTATGTATGTATGTATGTATGTAACAACAATAATAATAATACAACAACAGTAATAACACAATAATAATAATACAATAATAATAATAATAATAACAATAAAGAACAAACACACGAACAACCAAACACCAATTTTACCATCAACAATTATATCATCAACCAACCAATCCACAGACTGAAGACTGTGCTAAATACACTGCTAGCGTTGGTATGTGTGTATGTATGCATTGTATGTATATATGTATGTATGCCCAGCCACCTCTTAAACACTTCCTTGTAAAAAAAAATAAAAAAAATAAAAAAAAGTCATCCTTATATGCAGTACATACTGAAAAATCCCATCTGCAAAAGTCAACAATACCAAACGCCATTGAACGTTCTAGCCTTCCGCGAACAGTTTACAAATTACACACATCTCTTTCTTAATTATTCACCCAGAGTAATTTATCTTCAGAACTTATAAGAAATGAGAAACATAATCCACTGAGGACAAGTATATACGATTCAATAAACACTTTGAGTCCTGGATATTGACAGAATGTACAAGTCGGGGTCAAAAGTTCTCTCCCGTCCAAAGTGAAGCAGTATCGAACCCAAATCAGATGAAACAGTCAGGTTAAGTCAGTTCGGATACTCATTCCCGTTACTCAAGTTTCACCATGAGGAGCGAACCTTTGTCCCCGACTGTACAATCATCTTCCCCCAAAAAAAGTATCTGTCAGGATGGGTTCGATGACTTCCGAAACGCTACAGGCAACTCGTATATATCCCGGGAGGGTTGTAGGTACGCGTGGCTCTGTGGCATACTGATCCCACTAGTACATTTGGTAACAGAACATCATATTAATTACGCCTAAATAATAACACACTGCATTACTCACGTTAAATTGTATACCAAAGTAAATGCAAGTCCCAATACCTATCATCCGTGGTCTCATAATGTCTCAAATGGTCAGGTACTTTTTTGAGATCCTGTACAATACCAGTCTCGTATATAGGTGGTTCGCCTGTATTTTATATCAAGGTTACAAAGTGAGTGTTTAACATAACTTCTGATGTTTTATTTCGCTAACACTGGATGATTTTATTCAGCACAGAGACCTCCCCACGTAGCGACTCAAGGTGTTAAAACGTGAGAGTATTTCTTAAATCAACGTCGTTAAAGGGTTAAATCAACGTCGTTAAAGGGTTAAATCAACGTCGTTAAAGGGTTAAATCAACGTCGTTAAAGGGTTAAATAATCGTCGTTAAAGGGTTAAATAATCGTCGTTAAAGGGTTAAATAATCGTCGTTAAAGGGTTAAATCATCGTCGTTAAAGGGTTAAATCATCGTCGTTAAAGGGTTAAATCATCGTCGTTAAAGGGTTAAATCATCGTCGTTGAAGGGGTAAATAATTAATCGTCCTTAAAATACTAAATCCTAGCTGTCAAAGATATAATCAACGTCGTCAAGATTAAATTATAATTTAACCCTTTAACAACTATGATTTAACCCTTTGACGACTATAATTTAACCCTCCAGGACTCAAAAGGGTTACACCACCACCTTGACACACCATAAACAAATACACCACAACACAACACGTACAAACATGATCAGTAAGTATTACATGTCACGGCTCAGGTGACCCCAATTGGACAGGCATTATTAAGGGTCGTGTCTCAGGTGAGGACCAAGGACAGGTAGGTAATGTATTCCACGGTGAACACTTGGTGGGTTGGTGGGGTAATGGGTTGGTGGAGTGATGGGTTGATGTGTGATGGTGAGGTTACGTTAAGTTAGGTGATATATGAGGTGATGTGTGTTAACATAAGAACATAAGAATGGAGGAAACTGCAGCGGGCCTATTGGCCCATACTGGGCAGTCCCGTTTACACCCAACCCCTATTGCTCATATGAGCATCCAACCTATGTTTGAAGCAATTCAGCGTATTCGAGTTAATGATGATATTTGGTAACTTGTTCCATTCATCCACTACTCTGTTTCCAAACCAGTGTTTACCTATTTCACGCCTAAATCTAAATTTGTCCAATTTAAAACCATTGTTACGAGTTCGCTCCTGGTTGGATAATTTGAGTACCTTTGTAATGTCCCCTTTGTTTAGCCCTGCCTTCCACTTATACACCTCTATCAGGTCGCCCCTCGCTCTACGTCTCTCAAGGGAGTGCAAATTAAGATGCTTTAACCTGTCTCTATACTCAAGGTTCCTAATGGTATGGTTAGGTTAGGTTAGGGTAGAATGTAGTGGCTAAGGAGTCATGCAAACTACAAACACAAATAGTCAGGTTGATCAGCTGAGCGCCACGGAAGTTTAGGTAACAGAAGATACCACCCCCCCCCCCCCCACCCCCGGAAACATAGTAGCCATGCCAAGCGACCACTCACCATGTAGAGGACCACTCACAGTAACCTCCATATAACGGACTTCCCTCTTCATATAAAGGACCCCTCGATATAGCGGAATATCCTCTTTAAATACTAGTTCGTTATATGGAGGTTTCACACAAACGTCAATATAAAGGACTTTCCTCGTCATATAGTCCGTTATATAATAGTTTTACTGTATGTGCTGTGTCATCCGCTTAACATCACTCATCTGTCAGTTCATAACACGTCTTAACAGGCAAGACAACGCGTGAACAAGAATCTAACCCCTTTTTTTGCACTTTACTCACACCAATTTTTCAGTTTACCACGAACAGTTAAAACCCCCAAACAAATAAGTATCATTCGAGTCAGTTTCATAAAAAAACAACATCAATGGAAACAAAACTCGACACAGGCATCAGTTAGACAAATTAACACTGATAATATTCCTATATACCGTAAAATTATAGAAAACGGAATGACGGCTTGCTAGAAGACTGTTTGAGAGCTTTATGGGTTCGAATACCCTAAGACACCCATATTCATACCTACGGTTCAGCTACGTATTTTGGTGATCTGTCGATTTATAGTGAGATGGTGTCAAAGGTCATGATGCAGTGGTATAATGCACAATATTGTCTAAATGTTATGAATTACCGTGGAAGTACAAAAAGGGGTAATATGATTTAGGAAGGAAGGAAGGAAGGAAGAAAAGAAAGAAGTAAGATAGAAGAAGGAAGAGGAAGCGGAAATATATGATACACACTTGTGATGGTGACGTCAAGAGAGGTAGTAGCCACATCATCACCAGTGAGAGTGGTTAGGGCGGTGTGTGACGAGATCAACACACGTCACGACACGACAACATGAGCAACAACATCAGGAACAACAACAACAATAGCAACAACAGAAACATTCCACACTGTATAATTAAAACTGAATTACACCTTTAACAGAATATATATATATACACCTGACCTTTAATTAACATCAATGGCCATCAATGAACCTCAGATCATCAATTATTTGTTATTTTTTAATTATCAAATATTTCTTAATTAATCGTCAGGTGGGTTTTGTTTTAACTCATTCAGTATCTTTCTTAAATCAACCATCTAATTTGTTAAGATAAACCGTATGTAAACAAGGCCTATTATTGATTATCTATTAAACCTTGATTCCCTAACTATTAAACCTTGATTCACTAACTATTAAACCTTGATTCACTAGCTATTAAACCATGATTCGATATTAAACCTTGATTCACTAATTATTAAACCATGATTCACTAACTATTAAACCTTGATTCCCGAACTATTAAACCTTGATTCCCTAACTATTAAACCTTGATTCCCTAACTATTAAACCTTGATTCACTAACTAATAAAACCTCGATTCACTATTCAAACCATTCACACTTCTTAATAATTCACTTAGTAAATCCTTCTAAAACAACAATGACAATAATATCAGTAATTACTTTGTGTTTCAGATGTCGAGGAGGAAAAAAGGTGCTAATCTCACACGTAAATCAATCAGTACTTTTTACCTGAACTATCACGTCGCTGCTATTGAGTCCACACACACACACACAAACAGTAAATAACATCACATAATGACACACACAAACGCATACACACAAACACACACAGACACACACACAAACACAGAGAGAGAGAGAGAGAGAGAGAGAGAGAGAGCAACCCTCTTTAGTTGGATCGGCACGAGCTTTCTCTGGTGAAACTTGACCCAGTAAGCACCTTGGAAGATACCGACCATAGCACAGCAGAAACCGACCATAGTACAGCAGATACCGACCATAACACGGCAGATACCGACCATAACACGGCAAATACCGACCATAACACGGCAAATACCGACCATAGCACAGCAGAAACCGACCATAACACAGCAGATACCGACCATAGCACAGCAGATACCGACCATAGCACAGCAGATACCGACCATAGCACAGCAGATACCGACCATAACACAGTAGATACCGACCATAACACAGCAGATACCGACCATAACACAGTAGATGCCGACCATAACACAGCAGATGCCGACCATAGCACAGCAGATACCGACCATAACACAGCAGATACCGACCATAACACAGCAGATACCGACCATAACACAGCAGATACCGACCATAGCACAGCAGATACCGACCATAGTACAGCAGATACCGACCATAGCACAGCAGATACCGAGCATAACACAGCAGATACAGACCATAACACAGCAGATACCGACCATAGCACAGCAGATACCGACCATTAAGTTATGACAGCAGCGAGTATGAACCACCACCTGTAGTAGCAGAAGAAGCAGCAGCAGGAGGAGGAGGAGGAGGAGGAGGAGGGTCTATATCAGATAAAGTATTTACGGCAGGAAGAGAAACGGTATTAACAACAGGAATAATAAGAGTAACAGAAGGGGAAAGACAACAGTAACAGGTGAAGAAACAGAATTAACGGAAACAAAAGATGAACAGCAACAGAAGATGAAGAAACAGAAATAAAGGAAACAGCAACAGAAGATAAAGAAACGACACTAACAGCAACAGGTGAAGAAACAGCACGAACAACAACAGAAGATGAGGTAAAAAGCAACAGAAAACAGAATTAACAACAGAGAAAACAACAGTAACAACAGCAGCAGTATTAACAGCACCCGGTAGTAGTAGTAAAAGTTTAGTTAGTACACAGTTGGCCCGCCAGGCTTCTTAGACCTCCCGGGAGACTACAACTCTCTCTCTCTCTCTCTCTCTCTCTCTCTCTCTCACTACTGCATCCTCCTCCACCGCAAGTAATAATGATAAATACAAAGGTAATAATAATAATAATAATAATAATAATAATAATAATAATAATACCAGTGAAAATATCAATACAATAATAACAATAAAAACAACAATGGCTAAAACAAACAAAATTAACAAAAATATCAACAACACAATCCCCCCCCCCCTTTCATGTCCCGCTAAGCAATAAAGTGAGACACCCCCCCCCCAACCTCACCTTCAGTTAATGAGGCTTAATACAGGTGTGTCAAGCTTCTTAAACCTGTCCTTAATTTACAGGTGTTCTAAACTTCCTTCACCTGTCCTTAATTTACAGGTGTTCCAAACTTCCTTCACCTGTCCTTAATTTACAGGTGTTCCAAACTTCCTACATCTGTCCTTAATTTACAGGTGTTCCAAACTTCCTACACCTGTCCTTAATTTACAGGTGTTCCAAACTTCCTACACCTGTCCTTAATTTACAGGTGTTCCAAACTTCCTACACCTGTCCTTAATTTACAGGTGTTCCAAACTTCCTACACCTGTCCTTAATTTACAGGTGTTCCAAACTTCCTACACCTGTCCTTAATTTACAGGTGTTCCAAACTTCCTACACCTGTCCTTAATTTACAGGTGTTCCAACCCTCCTACATCTGGGAGGCCATAGAATGTGATAAAGAATGAGGAATAAGAATGATAACTTTAAGAATAGAGGTTAGAAGGCACTAGGACTCACATTCACCTGACCATTATTCATTCATTGTCATTCATCATCGTTCATTCATTCACTATCATTTATTCACTCATCAACCTTATCAGTCATTCACTCATAATTCACTCATTCTTATTCACTCGCTAACAAGGGGAACAGAAATGAATGAAGAAAGACAGAAAATGACAGAATGAAGGAAAGGAAGAAAGAAAGATGGAAAGAATTGAATAAAGAAAAGGGTCTGAACAAATGAAGGAAGGAAATAAAAAAAAGAAATAGGGAAAGAACTGAATGAATGAATGAATGAAAAAAAGAAGGAAAGAACTGAATGAATGAATGAAACAAAGTCATTCTATACAATACTCCCAATTTCTCTCTCATTCTAGGTGATCCAATCAATACTTCCCTGGGTCATCATCACTAATTAACCTGTTTTCTGGGGGGGGGGGGGGGGGGAGGGTTACCGTGTACTCAGATAACACGACACGCGGTAAAAACTTTTGGACACGACGAAGAAGAGTTAGTGGTGGTGGTAGTGAGGGGTGGTGGTGGTAAGGGGTGGTGGTGGTAGGGGGTAGTGGTGGGGAGTAGTGGTGATGAGGGGTAGGGGGTAGTGGTGGGTGGTAGTGGCAGTGGGGAGGGGGGGACCTGTTAAGTGAGAACTGTGGCGTGACTAGAGCATGGGAGGTGGTAAAGAACGTAGAGGAGGAGGAGGAGGAAGAAGAAGGCAGAAGTGACGAGAACCAGCAGCAGTTTCTTACAAGTTAAAATAATAAGACAATGTTTACACGTATAAGGAAGCAGCGTGTGTGGTGGGGCAGAAAACTCGATTTAACCGTGACAATTCGCCGGTTGACTCCCGTGGCCTGTTTTACAAGTCAAGATGAAGAACTGGTAAATCCATTTGTTCCGGCCCGTCCCCCACCCAACTTTGAGAGAGAGAGAGAGAGAGAGAGAGAGAGAGAGAGAGAGAGAGACTACCTGCGTTACAACTAATAAGTCAGACTCTAGTGGTGATGATGATGATGATGATGATGACAGGTGGTGGTGGTGGTATTAGTAGTGAAGATGGAGACGGCTGCTACCATCGCCCCCATGTGAGAGCATAACGGCTTTGTCTCTCTCTCTCTACCTCTTTATCTCTCGCCAAACCTCCGTTGTTATTCTCTCTCTCTCTTCCCTTAAATCACCACCACCCTACCACCACCACCATCACCACCACATACCCTCAAAACCGCCATGTGTATCTATGGGCGTCTACTTGATAACGTACGTGTGTGTGTGTGTGTGTGTGTGTGTGTGTGTGTGTGTGTGTGTGTGTGTGAAAACTTTAACAATTATCGTGGGTAATAATGTGATATTAGCTAACCTAACCTATAACAAACCCTAACCTAACCTGGTCTCACTCAGCCAAGCCTAACCTAACCTAACCTGGTCTAACTCAGCCAAGCCTAGCCTAACCTAACCTAACCTGGTCTAACTCAGCCAAGCCTAGACTAACCTAACCTAACCTGGTCTAACTCAGACAAGCCTAGACTAACCTAACCTAACCTAACCTAACCTGGTCTAACTCAGACAAGCCTAGACTAACCTAACCTAACCTAACCTGGTCTAACTCAGACAAGCCTAGACTAACCTAACCTAACCTGGTCTAACTCAGACAAGCCTAGACTAACCTAACCTAACCTAACCTAACCTAACCTGGTCGAACTCAGACAAGCCTAGACTAACCTAACCTAACCTGGTCTAACTCAGACAAGCCTAGACTAACCTAACCTAACCTGGTCTAACTCAGACAAGCCTAGACTAAACTAACCTAACCTAACCAAACCTAACCTAACCTAACCTGGTCTAACTCAGACAAGCCTAGACTAACCTAACCTAACCTGGTCTAACTCAGACAAGCCTAGACTAAACTAACCTAACCTAACCAAACCTAACCTAACCTAACCTGGTCTAACTCAGACAAGCCTAGACTAACCTAACCTAACCTGGTCTAACTCAGCCAAGCCTAGACTAACCTAACCTAACATTCAGACAGATTTACTCAAGGTATAGACACCCATTAGTCATCTTTGGTCATCAACAATCTTTAGGAATCTCCAACATTTCCACGATTAATCTCCAACATTTCCACGATAATCTCCAACATTTCCCACGATTAATCTCCAACATTTCCACGATAATCTCCAACATTTCCCACGATTAATCTCCAACATTTCCACGATAATCACCAACATTTCCGACGATTAACCTCCTGTGCTAATGATGCGGGTCTTACATAAGGGGTAGGAGTGATGGCTTAATCCCTCCCTCCTTCCCTTTCTACTTCCTTCCCTCCTTCCTTCCCTACCTCCTTCTTCCCTTCCTTCCCTCCCGTGCTAGTGGTTGTCTAGACAGTCATCTGGTGTACCGCTGTTGGTATTATTACGGTTATGGTCAACTGCAGACTAACAGAGAGCACACACACACACACACACTTGCACCTCTCTCTCTCTCTCTCTCTCTCACACACACACACACATGATGGTATGAGGGAGCAGGATAGGTGGATGACGAGGTCAGGACAGCTGGATGACAATGTAGGATAGGTGGATGACGTGGCCTTTACAATAATATATAGGTTACAGTTAGTTCATATTACAGTTAGTTAAAATTACAGTTACTTCAGGTTACAGTTAGTTGAGGTTTCCGTTACTTCAGGTTAGGTTAGATTACAGTTACTTCAAAATACAGTTAGTTGAGGTTTCCGTTACTTCAGGTTAGGTTAGATTACAGTTACTTCAAAATACAGTTAGTTGAGGTTACCGTTACTTCAGGTTAGGTTAGATTACAGTTACTTCAAAATACAGTTAGTTGAGGTTTCCGTTACTTCAGGTTAGGTTAGATTACAGTTACTTCAAAATACAGTTAGTTGAGGTTACAGTTAGTTCACATTACAGTTACTTCAGGTTACAGTTACTTCATCTCGGATAATACAGTAGTGATTTAAATCTAGTTAGATGATAATTTTTTCTTCAGTCTTATATCATTAATTATATTTAAGTGTTTCTCTCTCTCCCACGCACACGCACGCACGCGCACACACACCTTCTACACACAAACAGATCCTCTACACACACGCCCAGAGTGGTGGAGGGTAGGGCAGGAAATACCACGACCCACCTATGGCATCTAACTTGGCTTGAACCTCCCAATTGTGTAACACTGCGGACGGACGGACGGACGGACGGACGGACACACACACACACACACACACACACACACACACACACACACACACACACACACTACTACTACTACATTGGTGTCACTGAATCGAGTATGACGGTCATCCAGCTATGATACAATGATAAGTTATTAAGGAAAGTATATTGTAAGTAGATAAGAAATTACCATTGCAATGAATATATTTGCCAACTAGACATAATCCTGACAGCTCTGTCCTCTTGTTCAACCTTATTACTGTACAGCCCAGGTTGTACTGCTACCCCATTATACTTATGTTTTTCAATTCCACTGTAATTTATGTATATACTTATAAAAAATAATAAATAAATAAATAAATAAAATAAATATTGAAGTGATAACAGTGGTAACATTCTGATATGTTCATATTACCACCATGCTATGTGTACTATTCCAGATGTTACTAATGTTACATAATACTTCCTTGAGATAAATGTATAGTATATATCAGGTGCCTACAGGAGAGCTTAGGTTCTCAACTGGCTCAGCCAGGTTAATATTGTTATTATTATCCACTCTGTATCTGTGTTTTTCTGGCTAAATAAACTGTTCCAATTCAATTCAATTAAATTCACCTTCGTTGGTGAGCTCTGAGGTGACTCAAGAGGCCGATACGGGACCGGCAGGGTCGATCACAGATGTTGCACGTGTGGGGGGGGCTACATCGAGTGTGGGAAGGGCGGCGGCAGTGCCTTTCCGGCGTTGGTGCTTGTCTGCCTCCGTATGCAGTCGGGCTAACTCGAAAGTATTGACACCTTGTGTAGTGCTCCTCCAAGCGTTACGGTGTGGAGTAATCGACTCCCAGGTGAGGGGGTCGATTTGGCACTTTCTCAGGTGTGTCTTAAGACTATCCTTATACCTTTTATGTTGCCCGCCAGCGTTACGGTTACTATTTGTAAGATGACTATAAAGTAGCTGCTTTGGCAGTCTACTGTCGTCCATGCGACGAGTAACACACACACACACACACACACACACACACACACACACACCACTATACGTCCAACGTTGAAAATGAAAGTAAAATTGTGAGTTAAACAGACCATCTTAAGAGACAACCCCAGAGGTACAGTGTGTGTGTATAATGGTACAACACAGAGAGACAATATGACACAACGGACGAAGTATTTTGACAGCCACCGAAACAACAGAGTCGCAGTGTTCATTCTGAAATACATCGATCACCTCCGGAGAGATTTGTTTTTGTTGTGTACTAAAAATATTATGACAATGTTCAATGTGTCGAAACAACCCAATCACAGGGAGGAGTATGGGATGCACGATAAACTAGCTGTTTATCCAAGGAAAAATACAGTGTAAGAATAGTGGTAGTTGAGGAGATGGTTGTGATTGTGGTGATTGTGTTGGTGGTAGTTGTGGTAGAGATGAAGAGAGTTGTGATGGTAGTAGTTGTGGTAGAGGTGAATGTGGTGATGGTGGGGATATACATATATTAGTGACAGACTGTAGGGGTGCCACAGGATGATAGACTGTAGGGGTGCCACAGGATGATAGACTGTGTAGGGGTGCCACAGGATGATAGACTGTGTAGGGGTGCCACAGGATGATAGACTGTGTAGGGGTGCCACAGGATGATAGACTGTGAAGGGGTGCCACAGGATGATAGACTGTGTAGGGGTGCCACAGGATGATAGACTGTGTAGGGGTGCCACAGGATGATAGACTGTGTAGGGGTGCCACAGGATGATAGACTGTGTGCCACAGGATGATAGACTGTGTGCCACAGGATGATAGACTGTGTAGGGGTGCCACAGGATGATAGACTGTAGGGGTGCCACAGGATGATAGACTGTGTAGGGGTGCCACAGGATGATAGACTGTGTAGGGGTGCCACAGGATGATAGACTGTGAAGGGGTGCCACAGGATGATAGACTGTGTAGGGGTGCCACAGGATGATAGACTGTGTAGGGGTGCCACAGGATGATAGACTGTAGGGGTGCCACAGGATGATAGACTGTGTAGGGGTGCCACAGGATGATAGACTGTAGGGGTGCCACAGGATGATAGACTGTGTAGGGGTGCCACAGGATGATAGACTGTGTAGGGGTGCCACAGGATGATAGACTGTGTAGGGGTGCCACAGGATTTTTTTTTTTTTTTTATTTATTGGGCACCCCCCTACATCCTTGTGTAAGGTGAAGCGCAGAAGCATTTACAGCGCCCAACAGGGAAGCATGCTAAGTTCATGCTTGCCTTTATGTCTCACGAGTAAAGGGCGTAGAAGCCTGAAGAGTCAGTGGTTTATGTCATGACGTTATTAGAAGCTCCAACAACTTTCCCTGAATACGAATTCGCAATTTTCGATTTACACCAGGTATCTACTTTACTGCTAGGTGAACAGGGACTAATGGGGGCTAGGAAGTATGTCCAAACAACTTCCACCGGCCCGGGAATCGAACCCGTGACATCTCGCTTGCGAGGCAAGAACGGTACCGCATCTACCACCGATCCCCGATGCCACAGGATGATACTGTCACAGCCTGCTACTTGGGGCACTCTTGACCTTTGACACTTAATTTGGAGAGAGAGAGAGAGAGAACTCGAGTTTGGTGGTGATGGAGTGAACGTTGGGCAGAGGAGGAGGAGGAGAGGGGGATGGAGGAGGAGGAGAGGGAGAGGAAGGAGGAGAGGGGGAGGGAGGAGGAGAGGGGGAGGATAGGGGGAGGATAAGGGGAGGGGGAGGAGGAGGGAGAGAAACCACTTCTCTTAACCCAGTAAACTTGACCCACTCACCCGACCTACTTCTCGCGGACACCCTCCCTCCCTCCCTCACACACACACAGATGTACGCGACGGGCACGTGTGTGTGTGTGTGTATATATGTGTGTGTGTGTGTGTGTGTGCGCGTCATCCACCAGCTGACTCACTCTCAGTTACGCGTCAAATGTATGTGTGTGTGTGTGTGTGTGTGCGTTATAGTTTATTAATATTCAACTAAATACATACATAAAGAATCGCTGTTTCTCCACAACCTCAAAAGCTGTCGGTGACCTCCAGGAAACTGCCAATTAGCGTTACATAAACTATACAGACTAAACGACTCCGAAAAAAGCATAAGTGGTAATTTCTTTTCTTAATGATCTACTTTTAAGAATAAAATTTCATCTTTCAGTTCGAATAAACAAAAGAGAATCATTAATATATAACTTTAATTATTTTCCACTAATGACGTCACACAGATACTTTAACAACTCTAGCCAATAAGGATGGCCACATCTATGACGTCACACACGTGCCTCCAACCCCACAGCCAATGACCGTGCCACCTATGACGTCACACAGGTGGTCGCATGTCTAACCCTACTGACGAAAAACTGACGTCACATATAAGAAATAAACAAACAAAAAACTCCCAAGGAACAGGAAAATTTCTCAAGGAAGGCAACTGGCATCTAGTGACAGCCTCTCTCTCACACACACACACAGAGACACACACACAGACAGACACATATCGAGGTAGGAAAACGCCAGCCGACACTGCCTATCGACCTTGAGTTTTTGTCCAGTGCTCAAAATAGACTTCAAGTGGAACCTACGCGAGTGAGTCACAGAGCACTTCAGTGAAAGGCCGTGACGCTCACCCGGGCTCCTGGAACACCAAGCGGAGGAGCCCCGGTAGAGTTGTACGTGTTATTTCCTTGGCCGATGTGAATGTACCTATTGTACCTTACCATTTATAGATCAACGGAGAACTTCAGTGAAAAGGGTATGTGTGTGTGTGTGTGTGTGTGTGTGCTTAGGGTGTTAGTATATGCACAAGTATCTAATAAAAAATAATGGGTCCAATGACTTCCAAAATACTACATGTTAACTCCTGATGTCCCGGAAGGGTTGGTAGGCGTGGTTCTTGTGACATCATATTAATTACACCGAAACAAACACACATGATTGTTTTTGTTGATGTTGCTGACGATGTTATTGTTCAGGTTTGTATTTGTTCGATGGGTAAATAATTCTTTTCCATTTCAATTTCATCTGTCCATTTCAATCTCAATTTCATCTTGGTTTTTTTTTTCTATTTCAAGGACTAAACTAATATACCCAACAGAGAATACACTACTACTTCTACTTCTATTACTACTACTACTACTACTACTACTACTACTACTTCTACACTTTTCACACGCCAATTCTACATCACTTTAGAGAAATTAATTATCCGGAAGAAGTGAGAGGGAAAGGAGGTGAGGGAGAGGGAGGGTGTGAGGGGGGAGGTTGAGGGAGGGGGAGGGTGTGAGGGGGGAGGTTGAGGGAGGGGGAGGGAGGTGAGGGGGGGAGGTTGAGGGGAGGAGGTTGAGGGGAGGGAGGGGAGAGTGTGAGGAGAGGTGGTTGAGGGGAGAAGGTGAGGAGAGGTGGTTGAGGGGAGGGAGGTGAGGGCAGAGCAAGGTGGTGATGAGAGCACAGACGTACAGTACAGTAGTTTAAATGACAGCTGTGAAGGGCGTATATAAAACCAATATAAAATCGTCATACGTTTAAGTGTACTGTGAGGCCATAACACAGCACAATACAGCAGATCACAACACAACACAGCACAACACATCACAACACAACATTCAACACAACACAACACAGCACAGCAGATCAGGTGACGTCTAACCGAGCCTCCAATTGGTCTAATCCGCGAGACGGTCAAAGTGAATCCTACCACAGCTTTGACTTTAAATTGACCTTACTACAACGAACCTAACTTAACCTAACCTAAAATGCCAGGGCTGTGGAACTGTCCTTACAACTGGAATTCGCTGAGGACATGCTTTCAACTAACTGGTAAGCAAATGGAAGTATCACAGCAACACACAGCAAGCGACCCCCACAGCAGGCGACCCCCACAGCAGGCGACCCCCTCAGCAGGCGACCCCCTCAGCAGGCGACCCCCACAGCAGGCGACCCCCACAGCAGACGACCCCCACAGCAGACGATCCCCACAGAAGACGATTCCCACAGCAGGCGACCCCCACAGCAGACGACCCCCCTCAGCAGGCGACCCCCACAGTAAGGAGGTATGATTCGTCTCACAGCCTCCCAAAATAAAAAATAATTAATCACTTCCAAGCCAACAAACAAGCCACTCCCACAGCAAAACAAACTAGCCACTCCCACAGCAAAACAAACTAGCCACTCCCACAGCAAAACAAACTAACCACTCCCACACCAAAACAAACTAACCACTCCCACACCAAAACAAACTAGCCACTCCCACAGCAAAACAAACTAGCCACTCCCACAGCAAAACAAACTAGCCACTCCCACAGCAAAACAATCTAACCACTCCCACAGCAAAACAAACTAGCCACTCCCACAGCAAAACAATCTAACCACTCCCACAGCAAAACAAACTAACCACTCCCACAGCAAAACAAACTAGCCACTCCCACAGCAAAACAAACTAGCCACTCCCACAGCAAAACAAACTAGCCACTCCCACAGCAAAACAAACTAACCACTCCCACACTAAAACAAACTAACCACTCCCACAGCAAAACAATCTAACCACTCCCACAGCAAAACAAACTAACCACTCCCACACTAAAACAAACTAGCCACTCCCACAGCAAAACAAACTAGCCACTCCCACAGCAAAACAAACTAGCCACTCCCACAGCAAAACAAACTAGCCACTCCCACAGCAAAACAAACTAACCACTCCCACACTAAAACAAACTAACCACTCCCACAGCAAAACAATCTAACCACTCCCACAGCAAAACAAACTAACCACTCCCACACTAAAACAAACTAGCCACTCCCACAGCAAAACAAACTAGCCACTCCCACAGCAAAACAAACTAGCCACTCCCACAGCAAAACAAACTAGCCACTCCCACAGCAAAACAAACTAACCACTCCCACACTAAAACAAACTAACCACTCCCACAGCAAAACAATCTAACCACTCCCACAGCAAAACAAACTAACCACTCCCACACTAAAACAAACTAGCCACTCCCACAGCAAAACAAACTAGCCACTCCCACAGCAAAACAAACTAGCCACTCCCACAGCAACAAACAAAACACCAGAAATAAAATAAAAATAACCATCTGAACCCCCACCCCCACCCCCCACAAGAATAGACAGTGTGGGTAGCAACGTCTTGAATAGCCTGCATGCTAAGTCGCTGGCTTGGGATTACATAACAACAACAACAACAACAATAATATGTGGGTAGCAACGTCTTGAATAGCCTGCATGTTAAGTCGCTGGCTTGGGATTACATAACAACAACAACAACAACAACAATAATAATAATAATAATAATAATAATAATAATAATAAACATTTGAAAGAACATGGCAGCCAAAATGCTTAAAATATATAGTACAGTTACATAATAGGGGAATGGGTCAGTGGATTGGCAAATAATATGCAGGTAACATAAGTAATACAAATATGATATATAATAACATGTTAGGGAGGGAGAAGGTCATACTACAGGGCATTTTAACATGGTAACAGTGCAAAAAAGTAAGACTGACAGGGAATGAACACTGGTTGACTACGAGTTGTTGATAATTCTTACAATAAATGTCTTTCTGTCTGTGTTTGCGTGTGGGTGGGTGGGGGTGGGTGGGGGTGGTGTGGGTGGGTGGGTGGGGGGTGGGTGGGGGTGGGTGTGGGTGGGTGGGGGGGTGGGTGTGTGTGGGGGTGTGGGTGTGTGTGGGGGTGTGTGGGGGGGTGTGTGTGTGTGTGGGGGGGGTGTGTGTGGGGGGTGTGTGTGTGGGGGGGGTGTGTGTGTGGGGGGGGGGTGTGTGTGGGGGGGGTGTGTGTGTGTGTGGGGGGGTGTGTGGGGGGGTGTGTGGGGGGGGTGTGTGGGGGGGGTGTGTGGGGGGGTGTGTGTGTGTGGGGGGGGTGTGGGGGGGGTGTGGGGGGGGGGTGTGGGGGGGTGTGTGTGTGGGGGGTGTGTGTGTGGTGGGGGGGGTGTGGGGGGGGTGTGTGGGGGGTGTGTGTGTGGGGGGGGGTGTGTGTGTGTGGGGGGGTGTGTGTGTGTGGGGGGGGTGTGTGTGTGGGGGGTGTGTGTGTGTGGGGGGGGGTGTGTGTGTGGGGGGTGTGTGTGTGTGGGGGGGGGTGTGTACGTGTGTGTAAATGAAGAAAAAAAATACAATGAGTAACACGAACAACACTCGAACAAAAGAGCATCGTTTGACAATACAGCACACGAGTCCTCCTCTCCTGTCACTTATACTATAAATGTCAATAACATAATTACACTCGCTCTTAAATCCCTCGAGTACGATAACTTAACCCCTTGGACACTGGTTAGGTTAGGTTATAGGGTAAGGGTAGGGTAGGCAAAGGTAGGGTGGGCAAAGGAAGAGTAAGGTAAAGTAGGGGGTAGGGGAAAGGGGGTAGGAATGAACTTTTAACCCTGACTGTTGCTACAAAACTCAAATTAATAACGAACTAAAACAATCTTTGTACTACAGTTTCCTTAGCATATATATATATATATATATATATATATATATATATATATATATATATATATATATATATATATATATTATATATATATATATATATATATATAATGTGCAAGTAAATCACTGTAGGTGCGCGTGATCTAGGTATATGCTGATAACCACTTCGTGTTTTCTTCTTTCCTTGTGGTTATCAGCATATATATATATATATATATATATATATATATATATATATATATATATATATATATATATATATATATATATATATCCACCCCCCACCCCGAGAGGAAAGGATTGCATCTATTATTAAACTCACGCCCTTGAGACAAAACTGGAGCGCCGCCTGGTTGACACTTCTCTTGCGACGACGAGGAGTGAAACAGGCAGTCCTTAACACCTCCCCCCCCCCATGTCACAGTATTTAGGTAGGAGGAGGATCAGACGACGACCCAAGGATATATGTATTTGGGGGGGAGGGGGCTAAGTTCTCCCCTCTCCAAAGTCAAGAGGTTCAGTTCAGGCCTTGGTTAACAGGTTGCTGCTCTTCCTTACGTGTGACTCACCTCCTTCTCAACACCTTCTGTAACTCACCTTTCCACACGCACAGGCGAGGGGTCTGTCATAATACCGGATGGTCTCGCAAATCACTCACGGTGGGGGGGGGGGGGGGTGATTATACCGCCAACTGAACGACTCCTTTCTGCTGGCATCTTGTTCCGGTGAAGGTGAAAGTTGTTTGGCTATGAGCAACGTTGCCGCCACACACACATGGGGCCCACTACGCCAGCCGCTGATGTGCCACGTCTCCCGCCCAGTGCCAACCCTTCCCTCGTCCTCCACACGCTCCCTCCCACCACCCCTTTGTCCTCATTACCACAAACATATATTTTATCCCCCAAACAGCACCAATACACATGTCGATATATAAAGAACAGGTCAGGTACGGTAACTAAGTAATTCCACAACCCAGTAATCACCACCAATTGCCTTTCAAACGTATCAGCGGCAGTGAGAGCCATAGGGTACACAACTAACCACCTCCAACAACAAACAAACAAAACCTCTTGAACGACCCTTGTACAATACCATACCTGAATATGAATCTATTAAAAAAAAAATAAAAAAAAAATATAAAAAGAAACAGACGAAGAGGAGGAAGGGGAGACGGTAGTGAGGCAGAGGAAGGTTGTAAAGGGGCCGGCCACACACACACACACACCACACCTCGTTGCATAAGGTGATATGTAGGTCACGATCACTGTGTTAGTAGGCCATGTATCTCTCACATCCGACCTTCTCCTCCCTTACCCCCCCTCCCTCCCCCACCACACATCCTTCCTCCTATCCTATATCCTCCTCTTCTCTACTCTCTCCTACCTCCCTCCCTCCCTCTATCTCCCCCGTTACTCTCTCATCTTCCCTCCCTCTACTTTCACCTCCTCCTTCCCTTTACTCTCTCCTCTTCTCCCTCCACACCTCCAAATAATCTCAGATAGTAATCCTAGCAGTAATCCTAGATAGTGATTCCAGATAGTGATCCTAGATAGTGATCCCAGAAATAATCCAATCAGTAATCCCAGCTCACAGCAAGACCTTCACATCCCTTATTTAAACCAACCAATGACTAATCAGTACATATCCAGCAACGGGACAAACGTAATGCACAAACACATACAGACAACAACAAAGACAAACAAAGTAAACAAGAAGCATAATAAACTGGTGTAAACAGGAGGTAAACAAGGTCATTATTATCCCGGACATGTGTGTGTGTGTGTATCTTAAGGCCACCTGGTCATTAAATACTATATTACTGCATATCATTACCACCGTACACCTGCCAACACTGACATATGACGTCACTGGAGGTCGACTCTACCACTTGACAACGCGACAATACCTGAGACACACACACACACTGTACCGTACATAACACTTACGAATACAGTACCGCATCCTTCATAGTACTGTATATACATAATAATCTACAGATGAACAAGATTAATAATATAAAAGTAATAATAATAATGATGATGATGATGATGCTAATAATAATATTCATTTTAGCCACAAGAGTTGATTCCTTTTCCCACTATTATTTCTGCTTAAGACACATACCCGGACGAATAACGGGGACATACCATGACTACATTACGTATAGCCTCTGCAGTATACTTCCAGGATATACATAAAGAAGTAAGCTGGATATACCTCCATATATAAACATATATACATACAAACATAACTACCTCCAATAATACATGTGAAATAATGTAGCTTAAAACACTTATTAATTCATGTATTGAGCGGGGTAGTGAGGCGGGGTGAGGAGGGGGGGGGGCAAGGGGGATGGGCAAGGGCATTGGGGTAGAGGACGAGACAGACTTACACACTGACCCACTGCACTTCATCCTCCTAACACACTGCACTTGACCTACCAACCCTCCCTCCCTCCCGTCCCTGGCACCCTCCCACTCCCTCCACCCCTCCCTCACATCTCTGGCGTCCTTCCACTTCCTTCCCTCCCTACCACCTACCCAGTCACCCTCCCTTCCTTCCTTCCCACTCCTTTCCTTGTCCTTCTCCCTCACTCCCACTCCTCTCCCTGTCTCCCTCTCACTCTCCTCCCTCCTTCCCATTCCTGTCGTTGTCTCCTCCCACTCCCCTCCCTACCTACTCCTCTTCCTTCCAGTAACCTCCCTTCTTCCCATTGCCATCACTCCCTTCCACCTGTGAGCTGCCCCCCCCCCCCCACCTTTGAACCCCTTTCACCCACCTGGCGGGAGTGTACCCCACGCGTCACACCTGAGTGAGTGAGTGAGTACACCTGCCGGCGGACTAGAGTGAAAGTTAAAGGGACAAAACCGGCTTGGCCCCTTTCACTCTCTCTCTCTCTTCAATCACACACACTTTCTCTCCCTTCTTTACTCTCTCATGACACACACACACACACTACCATTATAATAACTTAAGAGAGTAGAATATATTGTTATTTTTTTTGTTTTACATTCATTGTCGAGACGCTTAGCTCCTTGAGTACGATAGCCCTAACCCCTTGAGTACGATAGCCCTAACCCCTTGAGTACAATAGCCCTAACCCCTTGAGTCCGAGGACATTACAGTCATCGTATTTAAGTGGTTAGGGGGTCATTGTACTCAGTGGAGGGGTTAGTGTTATCGTAATCAAGGAGTTTATGGTTATTGTACTCCAAGGGGTTAAGGTTATTGTACTCAAAGGGGTTAAGTTATTGTACTCAAGGGTTAAAATTGTCGTACTCAAGGGGATGGACACATTCGTTCACTTAATGCCAGTTAGGACTCGACCTCAATTATATACATTAACTTAATAACTTACCCTAACCTATCCTAGCCTATCCTAATCTAACCTATCCTAACCTATCCTAACTTACCCTTACCTATCCTAACTTACCCTAACCTATCCTAACCTACCCTACCCTACACAACTTTAGGACTCCTCACACACACACACACACACACACACACACACACACCCACCAATGGGTTATATTAGTCATGGTGTCAGGGAGTGTAAGTCTCCACGGAGGATCAGGTTGCAACACTGTGCAACCTGATCCCGTGCATGAGAGGACAAGCAGAGCGAGAATCAGAGGCAGTAAAATACAAGGACAAGCAAAGTAACAAGAAGAGGCATGGATAAATATGACAAGTAAAGCAATAACAAGCAAAGTAACAACAAGTAGAGGCATGGATAAATATGACAAGTAAAGCAACAAGCAAAGTAACAACAAGTAGAAGCATGGATAAGTAGCAACAAACAAAGTAACAACGAGTAGAGATGTGGATAAGTATAACAACAAGCAAAGCAACAATAAGTAGCAACAAGTAGAGCCAGTAGACGCAAGAACAAGTAGCAACAAGCAAAACAACAACAAGTACAGGCATCGATAAGTAACAACACGCAAAGCAACAACAAGAAGCATGGATAAGTAGCAAAAAGCAAAGCAAGTACAAGCAAAGCAACAACAAGTACAAGCAAGAAGAAGTAGCAACAAGGAGGTCGTTTAGAGAAAGGAACAAGTAACAGAACCACACTCTCTCAGTAACAGTAGAGATCATGTCACAGTACCGATCTTACCAACACCACAAGTTAACACACCACCACCGACGTTTTTAAACCCTTTGAGGACGATGGTTTAACCCTTTGAGGATGATGGTTTAACCCTTTGAGGATGATGGTTTAACCCTTTAACTGCTATGATTTAACCCTTTAACGCCGATAGATTGACCCTTTTGAGGACGATAGATTGACCCTTTTGAGGACGATGGTTTAACCCTTTGAGGATGATGGTTTAACCCTTTGAGGATGATGGTTTAACCCTTTGAGGATGATGGTTTAACCCTTTGAGGATGATGGTTTAACCCTTTAACGCCGATAGATTGACCCTTTTGAGGACGATGGTTTAACCCTTTGAGGATGATGGTTTAACCCTTTGAGGATGATGGTTTAACCCTTTTAAGGACGATGGTTTAACCCTTTGAGGATGATGGTTTAACCCTTTGAGGATGATGGTTTAACCCTTTGAGGATGATGGTTTAACCCTTTTAAGGACGATGGTTTAACCCTTTGAGGATGATGGTTTAACCCTTTGAGGATGATGGTTTAACCTTTGAGGATGATGGTTTAACCCTTTTAAGGACGATGGTTTAACCCTTTGAGGATGATGGTTTAACCCTTTGAGGATGATGGTTTAACCCTTTGAGGATGATGGTTTAACCCTTTTAAGGACGATGGTTTAACCCTTTAACGCCGATAGATTGACCCTTTTGAGGACGATGGTTTAACCCTTTTGAGGACGATGGTTTAACCCTTTGAGGATGATGGTTTAACCCTTTGAGGACAATGGTTTAACCCTTTAACGCCGATAGAATGACCCTTTTGACGCCGATAGATTGACCCTTTTGAGGACGATGGATTAACCCTTTTGAGAACGATGTTTTAACCCTTTGAGGATGATGGTTTAACCCTTTGAGGACAATGGCTTAACCCTATGAGGACACTAATCTCACCCTTTGAGGGCAATGGTTAACTCCTTGAGGAAGATGATTTAACCCTTTGCCACTGATGTTTTAACCCTTTTGGTGGAGTTAGTTTAACCCTTTGAGGACAATAATTCAACCATTTAATGACGATGTTTCAACCCTTTGGCTTTGATGGTTTAACCCTTTGACGATGATGGTTTAACCCTTTAAGGATGATGATTTAATTCTCCAGGACTCAGAGGGTTAACACCTGATCAGTTCTTTACCTGGGCACCTTACCTGTTAACACTGATTCGCCCACAACAACAACAGGTGATAAAACATGGATCAGCAACAACCCCAAAAAGGAAAGAAGAATAGAACGAACGAAAGAATGAAAGAATGGAAGAAAGAACGGACGAAAGAACAGAAGAAAGAAAGAATGAAAGAATAGAAGAAAGAAAGAAAGAATGAAAGAACAGAAGAAAGAAAGAAATAATGGAAGAAAGAATGAAAGAAAGAATGGAAGAAAGAACGGAAGAAAGAAAGAAAGAAAGAAATAATGAAAGAAAGAAAGAATGGAAGAAAGAACGGAAGAAAGAATGAAATAAAGAATGGAAGAAAGAACGGAAGAAAGAACAGAAGAAAGAAATAAAGAATGGAGGAAAGAAAGAATGAGAAACATAGAGAAAGAAATAAAGAACGAGAAAAAGAATGAAAGTATGAAAGAAAGTAGTAGTTGCAATACTATTAACAGCGACAACGGTTTTTTTTTTTTGGGGGGGGGGGGGGTAGGGAAAGGAGGAATGAAGGAAGATTAGAGGTGGGGGAAGGAAGTTATAGTTCGGAAATTGAAGAAATTCAGGAGGAGGTAAGAGAGGGCGGGCTGGTGGTGGTGGTGCACGGGTGGGGGGAGGGGGAGGAGGATGGGTAGGGAGGATGAGGAGGGGGGAAGACTCTTAATGACTGAGAATGAAAGTGAGGAGCAAGCCGTCCTTCCCCCCCCCCCCTCCCTCATCCTCCCCCCCTCCTACCTACCTACTTCCTACCCAACTCCCCCCCTCCCTCCCCCCTTACCCTTCACCCTGGCCCAGTCCCCCAGTGACACACTAAACTTGACCTACTCACCCAGTCCCCCCCACCACCAACATCACCTCCCTCCCTCCCCCCCCTCTCAAACCACCACCACCTACACTCCTACCCCAACCACTTCCACCATCAACCCCCCACCACCACCCACCCCCAACCACTACCACCATCAACCCCCAACCACTACCACCATCCACCCCCAACCACTACCACCATCAACCCCCAACTACTACCACCATCAAACCCCAACCACTACCACCATCAACCCCCAACCACTACCACCACCCACCTCCAACCACTACCACCACCCACCTCCAACCACTACCACCATCAACCCCCAACCACTACCACCATCAACCCCCAACCACTACCACCATCAACCCCCAACCACTACCGCCATCAACCCCCAACCACTACCACCATCAACCCCCAACCACTACCGCCATCAACCCCCAACCACCATCACCCCCCCCCCTCACCACCACCCACCCCCAAGCTTTTACCTTCAGCTGTGGTGTTCTATTATAAATACACATCTGCTGTATAATGGTACGGGAATAGAGTGACTGAGTGGCTGAAAATATACAAACTTACGTGTGATTTAGACATAATAATATACATTCAATACATTTACAGAAGTCGCAGTGAAAGTGAAAGGAACTAATGCAACTACCACTACTAAACTTGAGTGGGAAATAAACTAGAGTGGGAATACAAACTCGAGTGGGAATCGACAGCTATGCATACGTGTTCCTACAAAAATCTAATAATTTAAATAACGATTCATTGGTAACCATGCAAATACGAATTCACATCCTGGAAGATAAATGAGTATGCACACACACACACACACACACACAAATGTACACCCCACACACACACAGATGTACACCCCACACACACACACAGATGTACACCCCACACACACAAACACATGGCATCTACGAAAACACATCTCCCGCCCCATGCCGACGCACGGATGGTCACGTAGATACCACCCCCCCCCCTCCCTCTCTCTCTCTCTTCTACAGTCAGGTGTACAAGTCACTGTAAGAGGCAACAGGTACCCAAAGTTGGCATTGGTGACCTTGTATCTCTCTACCAAGTCATAAAGTTCTCCCTCACCCTGCCCCTCCCCCACCACCACACACACTACCCCCCTCACTCCCCCACCTCACACACCATCACCTCCCCTACCACACCTCACCACCCACCCCACACACCACTACCTCCCCCACCCCACACACCATCACCTCCCCCACCACCCTCACAACACACCCCCACACACCACCACCTCCTCCACCCCCACACACCACCACCTCCTCCACCCCCACAACACCCAGCTAACACCCAAGTACTCCCTTAAAGAACTAGAATTGACACACACACACACACACACACACACACACACACACACACACATCCTTGCCAATCACTTTCTCCATAAGTTTCAGTATTTATGAGTGATGCATAATATCAACAAACCTGACCCACATACACCAGGTGATATGTCATACACACACACACACACAACACACAGTCCGCCACTACAACAAAATTCAGCCCATAAGAGCCCGCACCGATAGATTTAAGAATAGTACCATCCCATCTATTGTTAAAATAATAAACAACTCCGGATTTATGTACTGTACAGCCCTGTAAATGCATTGAATGCATATCATTATGTCTAAATCACATGTAAGTTTGTATATTTTCAGCCACTGGCTGCAACTCTATTAATTAACCGTTTATTATTATTATTATTATTATTATTATTATTATTATTATATATATACATACATACATAGATACACCCACTCACACACACATACACAAAACAACTGACATCATTCTCCATCTTACGAGAAATTAACCTAAGAGGAGAAATATGGAGCAGAATCTCAGTACAGTACAATATAATATACCATACAATGTCCACATCCATTTAACCCTTCTTCCTGCTGAGTGTTACTGGTTTAAGTGGGACAGCTAAGTGTGGTGCATCTCTCACATCACAACACAACACATCAATTCACACCCTCATCACATCACATCAATTCACACCCTCATCACATCACATCACACTAATTCACACTCTCATCACAGCACAACACATCACATAAATTCACACCCTCATCACAGCACAACACAATGCATCATAACACAACACATCACATCAATTCACACCCTCATCACAGCACATCACAACACATCACATCAATTCACACCCTCATCACAGCACAGCACAGCACAACACATCAATTCACACCTTCATCACAGCACAACGCATCACATCAATTCACACCCTCATCACAGCACAACACATCACATCTATTCACACCCTCAACACAACACAACACATCACAACTCTCTCCTGGTATCTGATTCATGTATGCTAAGAAAAAAATAAAAACAATTATCCCGCATTTAAACTGTGGTCGCATGTCATTCCAGCGTATAAGTGCTTCCCGCGAGACTGACTAACAGCTGATCCATATACGCGTAAAACAAAACGCTAAAATGATTTCTGAGGAGACGGTGAAACTTAATGGTCTAAACTGTACACTTTCCCGTCACCTGGAGATGATTCGTCTTGCATAACGTTCACTCGTTTACACACGGAAGCAATGAACCCCTCTACTACCGTTATGTAACTGTTCACCCACCGTCAACAAGGGGGGGGGGTGAGGGGGGGAAGGGGTGTGAGGGGGGGAAGGGGTGTGAGGGAAGGAGGGGGAGAGAAGGAGGGTGAGTGTGAAGGGGCTAGGGTGTGAGAAGGGAGGGTGAGGGGTAGAAAGGGGAGTTGGTGAGGGAGTGAGGATTGAGTGTGAGATGGGGTGAGGGTAAGGGAGGGGGGTTGAAGGAAAGGGAGGGGGGTTGAAGGAAAGAGAGGGGGGGTTGAAGGTAAGAGAGGGGGGTTGAAGGTAAGAGAGGGGGGTTGAAGGTAAGAGAGGGGGGTGAAGGTAAGAGAGAGGGGGGGTTGAAGGTAAGAGAGGGGGGTGAAGGTAAGAGAGAGGGGGTGAGGGTATGAGAGGGTGAAAAGTGTTAAGTTAGGTTAGGTTAATATTCAGGTGAAATAAACTGGAATGGAGTCTTCAATTAATCCTGTGGGCTTTTTTATATATTTGAAAGTTCAAGACTGGTTTCTAAATTTCCAAGAAGAATATTACCAACATTTCTGGCAAGCCTTTTGTTAAGTACAGTTCGTCCCCGAGTTACGTACATCCGACTTACGTACAAACGGCCGATACGTACATCGTTTCTGAAGTCTTTAATTGCAAAAATATTGTCTTAAAAGGGCGAGCAATTTTTAAATTTGGCGGGCGAGCGTATAGTTTGCGTGCCAGCCGCACCGCGCCGCCACTATCACTGACCATGCAGACGACACGCTAGACGCACCAAAGCAACACGTGTGGTCATTGTGCGAACACGTGTGGTCATTGTGCATACTTCTCCTGTGAATTTCTGCCCTATTTTGTACACTTTACTCTGTGTGCAATGACTGGTGTAAAGCGTAAGAGTGGTGAAGCCAGTGGGAGTGCTACGAAACGTCAAGCAATCTCACTAGAGGTAAAAATGGACATAATAAAACTGCTTGACAGTGGTGAAAAGTTGACCAATGTTGCCCGCAAATTTAACCTGAGTCGGTCAACTGTTAATACAATTGATAAGGGCAAAGAAAAGATCAAGGAACATGTGAAATCTGCAGTGCCAATGCAATCTACGATTATAACTAAAAGAAGAGGGAAGGTTCTGGAAGAAATGGAAAAATATCTTGCGCTGTGGATCGAGGACTGCACACAAAAACGTAAGCCTCTGTGTCTCAGTATGATTCAGGAGAAAGCCCTAAGTCTTTTCAACGACCTAAAGAAAGATCACCCTGATGATACTGTGACATTCAATGCTAGCAATGGGTGGTTTAACCGATTCAAGGTGCGAAATAAGCTGCATAATGTTCGAGTGACTGGTGAGGCGGCGAGTGCTGATTGGAAAACAGCACAGGATTTTCGAGTTACGTACATTTCGAGTTACGTACAACCTTTTGGTCCCCATTATGTACGTAACTTGGGGACTTACTGTACAGTATTACCATAACTAAATAGGTTGATGACGTTTTATAATGTTCCTACTGTAACAACAAAACATATCGCTGTCAATCAAGGAGCTAGTCACTCATCACCTGTGTGGGGACAGAATGGCTCACTAATTTCCTGGTTTTGTTCATCGCCCTTTTTTCCAGTAGGGTCATTTTAATTTATATGCCATGAAAGTACTAACCACACCCAACGCTGCTTAAATTCGCTGATCGGACGAGAGGCACACAACATACAAACGACATACCCTGTACGTGTTATAACCAAATGAAGACAAAGAAACGGTTCCACACGAGCTCTGCAAAATTCTTTAAATCAGTGCGTCTACATTTTTTTTTTTTGAGACATCCTGTATTCATCTACACTATTATCTTTACGCTTCTCCCACACGCAGGGCGGATCATGTGAACCAGATACAGTACCTACATTAAGAAAGTGAGGAAATGCAGATACGTACCTGTAGAAAGTGAGGATACAATCAGGAGAAAAGTACAGTATAGAACTTTACACACACACACTACCTCATAACTATCATCTAAAAGCAATAAAGCAAACAAAGTGATTCATTACTTTCCACGGTGTTATATCTCTTAACAATTCACTGCACATATGGCATTACTGCACCACATACTAAATGACTTCAATATATGCAGTTCACAATCATTCTTCAAGCTTTATCCATTTTGACAGCTCTTGATTGCACTAATTCACCGAGAGTACTGCAGGTAAAATTGGTCCACAAATTGTAAAGTCATGTAATTTCTCATTTTCAGGGATACAGGGTGTTACTTTCTATATTTTTTTTGTTTTAATATTAAATTCTGTTTTCAGGTGCTGCTACAACTATAGGAGCTTGAAAATTCTCTATGTTATCAACCAGAACATAGGACATAACTTGGTACAGTATTCTCTCCACCAAAGGCAGGTTTAAGATGGTTAAAAACAGGCAATGCACTTCAAGTAAAAATATGCTACATCATGTGAGCCCAAGTTGTGAAACATGATACAAATGGCACAGTTAATAAATACATTATTCTTAGTAAAGCAACTATACACCACCCTGTAAAAAGCTGCTACAGAGAACCCCTTAGAATAATAAACTATAGCTTATTACTTCCTTGCACGAGGCCACTCTGGCTTTAAAGAAGTTAAAACTAGTGAGTATGTATGTGGATTGTGGGATCCTCCAACTGGATCCCACTGGTCCTGCAAGGTCCAAAGGCTGATATAAAAACAAACAAGACAAAATTAGAGATCTTTTCATCTGGGCTGGATATGTTACCTCCAATAAATCCCAGAACTGGAATCTAAAGCCTAAAGCTTCAAGTTTTGATACAGGAATTCAGGCAAAAAAAAAAAAAAATACTTTACTACAGGAGACAAATTTCTGTTTCCTAAGAGAAGGAACCCAAGCTGTGAAATTTTGGGTTCTTGCTTATATTAGACTGCAGAATTTCTTCCTTCCACAAGGCTACTTTAAATTAATAAAAAAAAAAAGGACTAAAAACAACAAATACCCTCTTCTGGATGATGATCTACTGCCTGCTGAAACTGCTGCCCTGGAGAGTGTTCCATAAGCACCTTCCACAAGAAATTAACATAATTTCTAAAGGACTTGACCTGGGTCTCCAATGCCAACAACTGATGGGAAGAGTTATTAAGCCTCTCAATGTATCTCCACATTCAGATGCCTTAAATCACTCTCTTCCACCAGTAGATGATGACCTACTTTAACACACAGAGATCTAGCCATTTAACTTGCTTAACCCATACTCAGTGGCTAACTTCCACAGATGATGGCTGTAGTTGAAAATGATTGTATGACAATTGCCAAGCTCAAATAATACAATGATTTAAAAGTGATAATGAGTAACCTTAAACTTATTACCCATGGAATGTACCAGAAGACACTAAGAGTCAGCAATAACTGAGCAAGATGAGACAGCATTGCCAACCTGGTAGGTGTCAAGAAACAGTGACACTATGCGTTTACACCAGTATAGTACTGTATAACCCCAGCTTATAAGTGAAGAGAGCTGTAAGGACAGTACACAGAGCAACTGAATGGATTCTGGCTCCTGGTTTTATTCCTTACTGGATGCTGAGTAAACTACTATGTGAGAGATATTAATCACAGCAGAATTTTTTTTTTAAACCTGGACATATGGATACCATTAAACATACGGGCCCCTAGTTTATAGCTGCACTTGCCAGGAGGGGTCTAAAGCTATGGATCTCAAGACCCACTTAACAATAACCCATGGGTAACAAAGTGCAGTTTTACAGGACACATATGGTACATCAATAAAAGTAGTAACAAATATCATACATCAGAAGTAATCCTGAAAAACATAAACAGAAACACTTGGGAGGTCCTGTGAGGTCAACATACACTGTGACATATGCACATCAAGGACGATCAACTCCATGTACCCCACCATCCATTTACATCAGTCTGACTAAAACCCTAACTCTACCTATCCTCATACTGGAAAAAAAAATTACTGACAAACAGCTGTGGCTCCATTCTGTAGCGAGATGATGAACAGCTACACTATAACCTCTGGACATTACCATATGAAAACTGAATCACTTGGTAACATCTAAACTGCATATAAGACCACACACACAAAGTCATGTTCTGTAGACAAATTTTCACTGTTAAAATACTTGCTATTAATATGCATCATCACTGTGCCCATTTTACATGTCTGTATGGGCTAATAACTAAAAGATAAAAATAAATCAGACAAAATATAGTGCAAGAAGACAGAAAATTTTTCCTACCTGCTTTCTGTAAAATTCAAGAAATATATTTTTTTACTGTAAAGTACAGTACTCAGACTTATAGATGAGAGGCACACTTACCGGCACACTAGCCCAGGGAAATCTCGTGTGAGGGTGAGGAGGAGATATACAATAAACCATTCATCTTCAAGCCTGTCCCCCACCACGGTCACCCCAGCCAGGTGAGGACCCAGCACTCCTATATAAACCAAAGAGAGAAGAATTAATTTATGTGTATTTAAAAGTTGTCATAAATAATTAAATAAAACTACTAACAGCACAATGGATTTTGTTCACAATTACTCATCGTATCAAACTTTATGAATCTGAGTTGCCGAGAGCATTTTGCTTATCATAAAACAACAAATAAGCTATTAAATACTATTTTCCAATCTTCATAAGCTGGACCAATCCTAACTTTATCAAAATAACTCAGTCATTATTTTTATCAAGTGGTTTCAAACACAGATCCACTCAAGTAGCAGATGACTCCTACTGAGGGCCAAAGAATTATACAAATTGTGCAAATTATAGAGAACCCCAACAGATATCATCTTACAGGCACAGCTATGGAATGTGGAATTTCATAGAGCACTGTACAATACTGTACATGGTTTCTAATGGTCATTAATCTTAATTTAATACTACAGGTATTCTTTTAACCAGCTAAGATATAAATTGTAATGCAATTGTCAAATGAAACCAAGTTACTGCAGATATACGACAAGTAAACAAAGAGACCCTGCTTTGGATATATCCATGGAACTTTTGAAGACAGATGTGCTCTATCCTTCCACCAGCTTAAGTGTCTCTGAACAGCTGCGAGAACTATATAACCTGTTTCCAAATTACACCTCAAGGGTTAGTCTCATTCTCATAACTCCAGTACAGTATTAGCCTTAAGAAAAGTCTCCGGAATTTGACCACTGGAGCTGCAAAATCTGGCTTTCCCTAAACCAGCTCTCCCAGGTTGTGAGTGAACATTTGAGTGTGAAGTGCATGATGACTTCTTAAGACTCATTGTGCCCTTTATGTTTTTAATCGAGATATTTCATGAAGAACACTGTAGGGCTCCAATTAAAGCTGGGAGGATGATGATTTTCCAGCTACAGTACAACCTCCATTTAACGGATAGCAATCTAACGGGTATAGTCTGTTATATGGAGGTTTCACATCACACAAACCTCGATATAACGGACCCCATTCTACCATATCGTCCGATAAATAGAGGTCTCATTGTATATAAACATCACTCTTTCAAGGTGTTGCATATAGCTTCGAACACTAAATTAAAGCCGACATAATTCTAACATGTGTCATCACCCAACAAGATCATGGTCACAACAGCTACCTGAAAGTCTACTGTACATCCTACGCCCACAGCCTACCTGAGGCGCCGTCACATGGTGCTTTCTTCCGTACCCTAAGTGTAAATGACTGATTGTTCCATATATACTGGTGGGTGTCTTGAGCAACATGAGCAAGCAGTTTGGCAGCCAGTTCTTCTAGTTTTGTTTCGTCCACTACAGGGGAACCGTCCTCGTGGTGTGGGAAGAGCCAGTACCGTATAGTCTCCTCTCTTTCCACGAGCTTCTGATTGAATATACTACAAGCCATTTCAGATCTGTAAAATATAAAACAAATTAATCATCACAAAAAGGAGATTACACACTAATATTTTTGGGATCATCTGAAGATTCTCCACTCCAGCTTATTTCACCTAGAGATTAACTGCCCTCATCTAATCTAACTTAGCATTTTTTTCTAATGATATTATTAAAGTTTAAAAACAATTTGAGTACATTACAACAAAAAATTAGAGATGAACAATTTTAACAATACTGTATTGTAATGCAAAGGGAAAACAATACAATACAGTACAGGTAATATTTACTGTGCCATATTCACATGTCATGAGGTTAAACTAGACAAGGCAAAATAATGAAATTTCAATACAGTACAACAAAACATTACCCCAAACTAACGTTGCACATAAAAAAATTTTGCTTTGACCACAACTATATATACAGTATACTGTATATATAAAACAGAGGTACTTTTATATTTATCTCAAACTTTATTATTCAAATTCTAGCAACTTCGGACATACAATACCACACTGTTATAACTGATGATAGATAACTATGACATGTAGAGTACTGTATATGTTTTGTACAGTACAGGTAGCTAGACATGTAAAGTGAAACCTCTATTTAACGGACTATTAGGAGAGGAAAGTCCGTTATATTGAGGGTCTGTTAGATGTAACCCCCCCCCCCCCTCTAATGGATTACATGGGGAGAGAAGTCCATTATATAGAAGTTCAAGTGTATTGTATTGTACAGTATAAACCATCTTTTAAAACAGACAAAACAAACCAACTAACTTACCTCACATAACCCAATTAATCTATATAAACACCATCCAATTAACACAGGTAATGGTAGGTAGGTTAGGTGGGTTTAGTCAATTTATTTTCCCTCGTAAAAGATCTAAATTATGGTTAGGTTCATTTAGGTTAGATTACCAATAGATTAGGTTTAGGTTAGGTTAGGTTTGCATAAGGGTGGTAATCTTCAGGTGAAACAAACTGGGATGGATATTCTTCATTTCCTAGACTCCAAACACCATATCAATGATAAAAAATAAACAAAGATTACAATAAAAATATAAAGACTGATTCTAAAAAACAAAAAACTTTAATCATGTATCAAGGTTCTTTTTTTTCAGGTAATCATTTATACAACCAAACTAAGAGTCACTGTAATCCAAGTCTATTGTAAATGTAACTTTAAAATCTTTCAAAATGTAAGGAAATGAAACAGCTAGAAGCATAGCAAAATATCCATACAAATGACTTCTATCCCCATACAATCCGTTTGAGGGAGGTTTCCTATGTAACGGACCCTTGATATAATGGACCTTCATCTCGATATAGTCTGTTAAATAGAGGTTTCACTGCACTCTCTTTAGAAGCAAATAACCATCAGATAATCACCTAATACAGTATTCAATTATAAACTGTCAATACTACTGTATTCAGTATAAATCACTGTTTTCTGCTACATTTTTCACCACCACAACAACTACAGTACAACAATGATGACAATAATGCCCCATTTAAACTGTTCAGTATGTCCCTAAGTCAGGTCAACCTATTTCTTAGCTACACCATGGCCTTACCCCCTACTCTAAATCTAGTTGACATCCCTAAGTCCCATCATCATCAACGTCAACATTTTACGACCATTTTCAACGCCTTCCAGCAAGTGTGTTAACCATGATTACCTGAAGACAGTCTGACTGGTCTAATCTACATGTGGAAAGTTAAAAAACGGAAACCGACGTGCTGGTGACCAAAGTGTGGCTTTTTATCTTTTGTAGGTAATTCAGGAACAAATAATTCTTCACATGATTGCACTGAACACCCGAGACAGATAATCAACTATGTGAGGTAAATGATCCCCAAAGAATGATAACAATATGAGACTGGTTATTATACCACAAAATGGCTTCAATCACTTAAGCATTATACATGTTGCCAATAAATGTCCTGGTTAGTTAATGTGGTTAGAACTCACTGATGAAATAAATAAAAAATTAATTGCAGAAACATCACACAAGCCAAGAAGTAAAATGTATTACTGTATTTGTACTTGAATTGGTTTTCGCAGTAAATTTATAAAACATAATGCCAAGACAAGTGAGTGTACAGTCATAGGCAGATCCAGGTTTAAAAATGAGTGTTCTTAGACTAATGTATGTGTGCAATATTTGGTAAAATTATCATTTCGGTCATCCACCTAATTGCTAGTGGGTCAGAATCGTGCAAAACATCAAAAACCATAGGAAAAACATAATTTCAACCTCACCTAACCTACCCCAACCAAACCAAACCAAACCAAACCTAACCTAACCTAACCCTTTCTCGGACGGTGGTAACTTAAAATCCTAAAATTCGCTGGACGACCAAAGCGATAATAATACCCAATATCTGAAAGTGTAATGATTCTGAAAAATTAGTTTAGATATAAAAAAACCAGATTCTGAAGTAACAACAGAAGGTACATATCGATTTACTTTAGCAGTGTAGGTTAATTTATCCCTATTATTTTTTTAGACATTTTCACCAGCATATTTGAGTTTTATTATAATGCATGTAAATCTGGTGAGGGAACTAAGAAAAGCATAATTGAAAACTATTTAAGGAACTGTACACTAGAATAAACAGAGCCTAAACCAAGAACCTAAAGTGTATACAGTATAATTCTGATTAGGCTGATGGTTCTTTTCAAGGGTTTTCAAATCCGTCTTTTCTCTGTTCCCACTCCAGAGTTGTTTTCACTGCATCAAAATAAACATTATTAATATAGTTCCTGTCAAAATATTAAAAGAAATAAAACCATAAAGGGAAACTGAACTTTCATTGGCGAGGTGTATCTAAAGATGAAGGGAGAAGGAGGGACCAAGGAATAAGATCTAGCTGGCATTGGCAAAATTAAAGGAAAATTCTAGATGACACTTGGATTTATTATTCCATTTCTTGAAAAATATCTGTATGGGTATTCATTCAGTCCAGACAAACTCACGGGCCTCCGAAAATACAATCCCACTCAGATTTCATTCTACCTATCGTCCATAAATATATGCTTCAGACACAGCATATACGCTAAAAAATACATAGAAAAATGAACCCATACATGAGGGAAAGTCAAATAAACATACATATATATAGATACAGATACGGTAATATTGAGGCTGACCGTCAACACATGAGGAAGACCAAGACAAGAAATGTATTATTTTTGTTTTATTTGTTGTATGTACCTAATTACTGTGTCTGTTATACATTATTAATCACAAAGAAGCTTAACACTAGATAATACCTTTCTCAGAAGCGTTGATTCCTTCACAAATATAAATTATCTTTAATAACTAACCTTGGGAGTTGGCGCGCGTCCGTCACTGCACAAACGTAAACAAAATATATCGCCGCAAATAATTATCTTAACATTATGTCACAATATTTTCATATATCCTAAGGTAATTTATCGTTGAATTTAAAAACATAACTATTATTTTAATTAAATTATCCTGTTATGCGATATAATATACACGTTATAAGATAAATATCTATACTGGTAGTGTTTTAGAAAGCCACGCCAATCATGGGAATGTTTCAACATGATTTATTGCATGAAAACTGGGAGTCATTCACGATTTTTTTACTCTTTTTCTAGTTATAAATGACATCTATGAGTGCATATCTATCGTACGGCGAAACCTTTAAAACTCTTGTATTGTCGTATGATCTGTTTTGGGGGTTTTGTCTATAACGAATTAGCATTAATAATTCGTTATAATTTTGTTAATTGTTAAAGTTGCCATGGGTCGACGATGGTTCAATACATTACTAAATGTACTTAGTTGATGTATTAGTGCACTTGTAGGTAACTTTCTAGCTACCTGTTTGTCCCAACAGCGTCGTTATTGATCAATGAGTCATCCTTGAGTCTGTGTGTTGTTGGAGGTTGTCTATTGACAGTTTACCCGCCTTTTTTTTTCTTCTTTTCTCTCAGTAGTTTTCACACATTCATATGTCTCACTTTTCACATCATCTTATAACAGACATTACCTATGTCTATATTGCTTACCTTAGATACCGCCCGTCACGACTTACTCAGTCCCTCCTGTAACACCGGCCAGAGAGAGGCGATTTTTTTTTAAGTCCCTGGCAGTCGGACAATCGAGGGAATAGTGTTGATGAGTATTAGCTGACACTACTACAGTTTGTAGGGAAAGGAAGAGCGGGACATCCTCTGCCTCAAACCTGCCAGATACATGATCTGTTTTCTTAACTCCCACATTAAAAATGCGAACTGATACAACAGTATATTGTCTGCAAACTAAAGTCAATGTTAATAACGATACTTATATGGCAAGAATCACTATCCAATCCTGAACTTCAATGCAATTAGGGAAAGTTTTAAGAAAAAGCTTGGCACCGTTAACAAATCAAATAATTGTCAATGTTTGTTTTAAATAGCAATTAAACTCCAGTTAGAAATCTGTGTCTCTGTATAGTTTTGCTTCAGATAAGTTCCTCATATCTATAATTTCTATTGAGAATCTAAGCCATCGCCATCTCACTATACATTTTTCCAACCATTTTGGCAGTCCTAGAGCCAACTCAACATCTTTATTAACAGATCTAGAAATTTCTCATATGGGTGTGGCAGCATGGTCACTACCACTTAAGTGATGGCGAGTAGTGATAGCGGAGATATGCGTTTCAATGTATAAGTTCTCATGGCTGGTGGCGTTGTGGTCTCGCCTTGGATTCGACACATTCCCAAGTATCAAGGTTCGAATCCTAACCAAATTATTCTGTAAAATATCTATTACACGAGAGTTTAAGAGTTTCTGTAGAATAAAAGGTTGTGTTGGGCCGTGAAATGTACAATCAAATACAAAAGTTGTGTCGCGGTTTTTTCCGAAGATTAATAAAACTTGTGAAACATCTTGAGCCTCCTACCACAAGGCAGGGTACACCAAAAGTTTAGTCCTTCGGTATATATTTTCACCAAATTTCACTACACGACTTTTGTCTTTGATTGTTGGCACACACCCAGCACATACTATACTCGCCTACGTCACAATTGTATCCCCACCTGATAGTCTCAAAGGCAATATAATAATTTAATACACATATAGCAAACCATATGGCATACTATAGTGACTTTTATAGTCTATTATTTTTATTATTATTATCACACTGTAGGCTATATAGTTAAGATTTGCAAGTCACTAAGTAAAAAAAAAACGGAAATACGTACAGTACTTTCATATTGCAACAAATTTAAAGTACAGTACAGTACACTGAGCACAGTACACAATCAAGAAATACAGTATATACAAGCTTAATTGCCGCGTGTGAGCTGGTACTTCTACTTATACACTTAACTGCTACCCAAAGTCCACTGTCACTCCGCTCGCGCTCACCTGACTAGTGCCCTGTCACACAGCTCCGCCTCTCATACTAATGATCAGTGGCAGTGCCACTTGAATCATTAATAATGTTGTTAAGAAAGTAGTCAAAATTACGTATATAATAGTTATGGGCGAAGTATAAAGTAATTCACTGAATATTTTGAAGTTATATTGTTAATTATGAAAGCCTTTACGTTACTTAAAAGATTATACTTGTCGTTCAACCATTTGTTAACCTGAATTCCGTTACCGCTCCGTTAATATACAGTACATTATTGAAAGTTCTATCCATCATAATTTTTAATTGTTAATGGACCAGTGTAATTACTAATCAATGACCTTGTTGCGAGCTTAAGAAGCTTGGTTGTTAGAGCGCAGCAATAATATTACATTAATTGATACCGGTATCACAGATCGGCTTGTTAAATGATTCTATTTGGCCAACTCTAACATTGTGCATGTGTGTGCATTCCCGGTAGCCGTTCGTGCATGGCCGACACTGGAGATTTTTTTAGGTAAAAATAGCGGTCCTGGGACGAGGGGTTTACTTGCCTGTGGCTTTGGCACCGATATATATATATATATATATATATATATATATATATATATATATATATATATATATACGTATATATATATATATATATATATATATATATATATATATATATATATTATATATATATATATATGTGTGTGTGTGAAACTAACAAAAGCCACAGTAAATGCAAGGTACAATATACTAATAAAAAAGAGCTCAAAAAGTTTTATTTTCAAGCATTAAAAGTTCAATATGAGCTTTTGTGGCTATACAGACATCAAAATGGTATTCTGTTTTCCTCCATATATTTTGTAGATCGTAATGATCTTTTTTTGACAGCCATATGTATCTTCATCAAGTTTTCCAAAGTTGCTGTCACCTTTGGAATAAACACTTTATTTTCACAATGAGGTTACAACATTCCTGAATGAACTATTGCCTGATCATTGGATCGGATGTGGGAAACCCATTCCTTGGCTGGCTTGTTCAACCCCTTGGTGCTTTCCTCTGGGGCTTAGTCAAAAATTAAGTTTTTGTTCCAGCAATGTTATGATAGTAAATAATGTCGCATTCATTTACACTGTGGCAAAAACACAGTTATACAGTACATTACCTACTGTATTTGGAAAAAAATAATTTGCATTTATGGCATATTCCCTACAGACATTAGTTTCATGAAGGAGCAATTGAGAGAAACAAAATCTGTCTCAACTCCTTCAAATATAAATGTCTGTTCCACATCACACATCACAGCTGTTTTATTGAGAACCGTGATTATGATGCCAACCAAGCCTTCAGGCAGGGAAACTGAGAAGCAAAAGCAGTGTAATCTAACAAACAAATAAGAAAATAGAGGCACAAATAACTGGAAAGTACGTGGTTTAAAGACATTTTCATCTGATTAAGGAAATGTTTGAGTAATCAGAGTTCTTCTTTAACCGGTCAAAAAAAAAACTTTAATATGCTCCAAATATTGTTAAGCCTCACTTAATTTAGTGTAGTTATTTGAATGGTAAAATTTAATGCTAGCCCCCCAAATTTGTAATTGTATCACTAAGACACAACTCCAGGTGAATTGATCAGAAGAGAGTTGTGTGGACAATTACCAACTTTAAAAAATTTGATTACACTGATGAACAATTTGCTAAATATAAAATGTTTAGATTTGAAGATATATACACTTACTGTTGTACTCTGTTTATAAATCACTTAATCACTTGGTTGAGAATAATTATTTTCAGTTCCGGAATAACCAGTGGTACAACTTACACACCAAGACCTACTAAAACCATCTCCAAGCGCTCCTCTCAGTCCCAGACCTACATAAAATATCATAGCGTGAAAGTATGGAACAACTTACCCCCACCCATCCGAGCAAAGACTACGCTCCCTTTCTTTAAATCACCTCTTCAAAAATATCTATTGTCCAAGTATAAATATTTTTGTAACACTTACCTTACCATCAAAACCATTATGTCATACACTGTTACATAGATAGAAATTACTGTACCACTGTAATGATTATATATTTGCAGTCAAGCCATTATCCTGACTATGCCTGTCCCCTTGTTTCCACCTCAACATAACCCATGTTGTATTGCTTCCCTCACCTATCAGATTAATGTATAGCAACTGTACTGTAAAATATGTATATAAAATACTTATAATATTGTATGAATGAAAAAAATATATAATAAAGTGATAATTATGGTAACATTCTCATATATATTTACTAACACCATATTACATATGCTAATCCAGATGATACTAGAATAATGTTATACAGGGGTGCATAATAATTCCCGAGAGAAATGTACAGTACAGTATATAGTATATCAGGTGACACTAACAGACCCCAGGCAATATTGATATTATTGTTCTCTCTGTATCTGTATTTTTGGGGGTAAATAAACTGTTTCAATATCAAGAGCAGCAGCTATGTGTGTGGGCTTGGTAACATTGTCAACCTAGCAGTTTATCATACCGATACATGTATCTAGCCATTTGTCAAAAGAAGTGTAATGTGTAAAGACAGCAAAAGTTGAAAACATACAGTGAAGCCCAACCTACAATATGCATATACAGTAGAATATCCTCCTAATTTTTTATTTTTTTAAATTCAGAATCTTTCGTAGAAAATTATATGCATTGTTTAGATGAAATGGGGAATTATATATTAGATTGGACAAGCGGATGGACAGGAAAAACATGACAAAAAAATTTTTCCCCAGCCTATGTTAGGCATAAAAGTAAAGACTGTGATTGCCACATATGTAATGCAGTACAATACTGAATACAGTATACAGTACAGGTATAAATTAATAAAATATAGAGTACTATAAGGAAACAAAAGTGCTTAGACATATTTCTTGATAACTTTAATATTATACTTTTCAAGAAGATAAAAATAATTTCAGTCAACAATGACAGCAGAGAAGGAACACTTTTTTCATTTAAATTTATTAAATGAAAGTAATTCCCCCTCAAAAACCTATTCTGGTTCTTTTAACCATGAAAGATTTTGTATAAACTTATAATAATTATATTTTATATCATATTCCATATCATACCAATAATTAACAGCAATACAAGCATGAGATTGTCCAACATGATGAAACCATAATGAGGGGAGGTAGAGGGCATCCCCCGCGTGGACTCTGCAGAACACTGGACTGGCGTGTTTGTACTGTGGGTACTTCTCCAGGTCGGGCTTCACAGGGTCAATGCAGATCCAAGGTACAGATCCTGTGTTGGTGTCTTCTTGAATGATGAAGCTGCCTGCAGTCGTCTCCTTATATGTTGCTGCAGGATAACTCTTGTAGGGGACCCAGGCTGAGTCCGTAGGAGGAAGAAGGATGAAGTCCTTATAACCAGATACTACGCAGTATATATTCTCATAGTGGTCTTTGTGCACTGTAAGAAAAAATTAATTATAATTTCAGTAAAATTTCTGAATAATCCACTATATATGTCACATATTATAAGACACATAAGATTAACTTATTAAATTGTACAGTACAACAGAAACATCTGATCAGATGCAATTAAAACACTACAGTTACAGTATAAGATGAATACTATTCATATTTGCTAAACTAAATATGAAACTTCTCTGGGTACCACACACACTAAAGGCACAACTTATCTCTGTACGTATATTTATTCACACTTGTATGTCACTCTCTTTATTATACACTCAATAATAATAATAATAATAATAATAATAATAATAATAATAATAATATGGAAATAATAATATGTTCTTCACAGCAAATTAGTACTGTAAGGGAAGAACAATCTTCTAACTATTACAGAACAATAATGAGCCCCACTTGATGTAACAGCTCTCTGGTCACCCATCCAGAAATTAACAGCATCTGGATCTTTGCCGAGTGCCTCAGAGAACCATGGAATATCTGGAGATGCATCACAGAGTATCTCAGAAAATTCCTCCGTAAAGTTTGAATTTTGTTTCTGCACATAAAACACCTGAAACAAAAACAAAATTTCATAAATAAAACAGTGAACAGGTATAATAAAGGAGAGCAATGATTTTAGGTCAGCTATGAACTGTTAGGTAGAGTACAGTACAGTGTTTGAGCTGTAACTTGATTCTCGGTGTACTTAGAATTTTCCTACCGTATTATATTTGAGTTTCCTTATTCCAGTTACCTTTCAGTTTAAGACATAAATAATAACAAAAAAGTCTATGTCCTTACTCCTGGTTGGTTCTTGGGATCCTCCATTATATCAAGAAAGTTGGCAAACATCATGGAGCGCTCTTCAGGCATCACAAAATACCCATCACACGGAGCGTCGGCATAACCATTTGGGGTGACGGCCACACTCACTTCTTTGTTGCCAATTTGTTTTCTGTTAGGAGAATATCAAGTGAAAAATAAAAAGGTTGAATCCCACACAAGTGAATAGAACATAGAATACAATACAGCATATAGGTATAGAACTTCTTTTCAGTGCAGTACGAGTGTTTTTGCTTCAATGTGTTGCCATGCTGAAATTCATGTTTTATACTCATTATCACTTGGAATGAACATCACTGCATCACATCCCCAATAAGCAAAATTCATTCATGGTAAATAGTGTAAACAGTACATCATGAAATAATTTGGTAGAGTTATACAGTACTGTAACTGTTAAGATATACTGTAGCGCCTACCAATAGACACAGACATTAATATTAAAAGCGTCCATCCTCTCCGTTCACCCACACTCTGAGTCAGATAATAAATTTTTTCATATTATTCTGTACTGTAATTGACACATCACTTTCCTCTCTTAATAGAAGCTAAATCATTAAAGGTACAGTAGAGACATATGAAGCATCACACAAACAATAAGGAGAAACAGGCAAGTGTAAAAGTGAATGTGGGTCCCATAATTTTGCTGTGTATCTACAATGGACAAGATCTCCTTTCAAACTCTAAACAGAGGCTATGGCTGACTGGTAATTCTATCAATAGACTTGGAGACCTACTGTGTCACTTCTTCTGGTGACAATTTATGAACTTGATGTTATTTTTCTGACAATACTGAATGAAGGCTAACCATGTCTTCTGATTTCGTTTTGTAATCCTGAAGTCTTACTCATGGAAAGAGAGGAGAATAACAGACTTCTTCATAAAAATGCATAAAGTAAACAAAACCAAATACTGGACTAAAATATTTAAAATTCACTCGACTAACATCCATGTGCAGAAATAATGCAACACTCATATTATGAACAGCTTATGTGTATTGGTAAACTTTTGTTGTGTAAGATATCACCCACCAGAAACAAATGGTGTCATGGGAGAAACAAAGCCCTATTCACTGACAGGTTTAATGCACAACAGTAAGAACATGACATGTGATGCAGTACTTCTGCTCATGAAAATCAACTTTAGAATGAATAAAGAATAATTTACTCTTAGATGTTGTTTACTGAATGCATAGTTTGTGCTGCAAAACTATACCATACTAGAAGGCTATATGCAACATCAGTTTGAACCTTTTAAGGGCTGAAATACAGTGTACCTGTATAGGGGAAAAACTGCAATAATGGATGGTCTCAGTGGTTTCTGGAACCTAACCATAAATTTCAATACTTTCTCAGATTTGTATTTACATAATTTTGCAATTACAAGACCCCTTTATGGATTCAACCCTTCATAAACTTGAGAATTTACTGTATGCTATTCAGAAGAATCAAACTACAGGTAATTAATATTATCAGAATACCTGTAATCTATGGGTTGAAACCTTTGATGTCCTTCTCCCTCCAGGTACAGTACTGAGGGGCACCAAGTGTAGATTCTTCCCCATATATTTCAGCCATTGTCCATCTCCACACCTTTTAGTATTATAAATATTTATGTTATTTTTTAGTAATTTTCAGATCACCTGAAGATTAGCCCCAGCTTATTTCACCATAAGATTAACTGCCTTAATGCTAACCTGACCTAACATGACCCCCAGGTAACATTAGGGTGTTTAATCAACAAGTGAAATAAACCGGGAGACTAATCTTCAATTGATCCTAAGTTAGTGTCATAATACAGTACCCAAGTTATATTATACCTTTTGGTGTTACCAATAGCTAAGCTATCTAGTGTTAAAATATCAATGTTACCTTAAGTATGGGGTGTTGTATTTTTCTGGTTTACCAAGTTTTATATCTGCAAGTCATTTGGATGTTGCCCTGGAACACAACCCCACTTACAACTGGGAGTCGACTCTACTATGGAATTTGAGTGACACTGTTTATTAATAACAATTAGAAGAAATTCATCCTTGGCCCAGAATGATATCAGCCATCACATACTGTAAGCACTGAACTAATGGTTATACTGTAGATGGAAAGTGGCATTACAGATGACAGTAAAGCTGTAGGTATGGAAGTATATTCCTGAAAACACATAACAGTAGATGAGAATAGGAATTAGCATAATAGAAAATAGAAGAAATAAAAAAGAAGAGAGGGATCTGACAAAGAACTTTACCTAAGAATAAAAAAGAAAGAAGACAAGTCAGTTTCCAACATTTTAAAGTAATACATCAATAATCTTACCGTAGGTAATCATACGACCACTTTCCAATGGCTGGCCATTTTTTAACGGCTCCCCGAAATATTACAGGTTTGTTGGGAGCTATCCATTCTCTGTACAGCTCTAATGGTGATGGGATGTCATTTAGGACAGGCACTTCATTGGTGAGGTACAGTTCTGGCAAATAAAAAAGGAAATACATACAGCTTTTGCATAAATTCAAAATACTATAATGTCAATGCTCATAAGAAGATTTTAGTCTTACAAATAAAACAACTTTATGACTGACACATTCAACTTGTCCTAAGACCAAGGTTAGATTAGTACTGTCTTACTTTATTCACTAGTTTTATCCCCATATCTTAAAACCTATGAGTAAAAGCACTTCTATGTTATATTTTCCTCTTCTAACAGTACCTCTCCACTTCCCTGGTCTGCTCGTCTGGTCTACTCCAAAAAGTTTGTCATGCATAATTTGATAAATCATTCCCATAATCTCTTCATACAGTTTATTATTTTCTAAGTTAGACATTCCTTTATTAATTACTTTCCCAGTCATCTCACTTCTCATCTACCTTCTTTATTTAAACCCAATAACCTTCTTCTCATCCTGTATATAATGCATGAGTTCAATATACTGTACCATTTGTAGATCACCTGCAGATTAGCCCCCCAGCTTATGTAACCCCGTGATTAAACATACTAACACTACAAGAGGTTAGGTTAGGTTAGCATTAGGGTGTTTAATCTAATGTGAAATAAAGTATATAACAACCATTATTATAAAAAAAAAAAAAAATCTATTGTTCTGACTTACCACTGGCTTCCAAGGACAGTTTGAGAAGACAGTCTCTCACTTTTCCAGTTGGCTCTGGATTGTACACACCGTTCTCCTCTGAAATCATAATATGTATGTCAGGAAATTGAAATAAATTAACATGAATGGCTGTTAGTTATGATCTATACAGTCGTCTGATGAAGAATGTGCAAGTTAAAACTATTATTGTACAGTACGTACTTAAAATTGAAATGTGATATCAGATCAAGGTAAGGATTTTGTCTCTGAGGAATAGAAAATATAATGGATTTCACTTTTAAAATGTTCAGTCTATAATTTCAATGTACAAAATAGAGATAACTGACCTTATTTTGTTACACCTTAACCCATTTCACTATGGAGATGTCACCAGACAAGTTTATTAAACAGAGAGCAACCCCTGTACACAAGGGGGTAAGTGTATTTTGCTTTCAAGCACCTAATTTCAAGGAACATATACGTGTAATTACTTTTTACATGTGAAAAAAAAATATCTTTACTGCTCACTTATAATTAACCATATAAATATTTTTCACTAATTTAAGCCTTTTCCACTACCGTACAGTATACAGTAATGCAGTGGAATAGGGGTGTTGGTGGTACAGCGGTAACGTGCATAACTCTCACCAAAATGTCAAGGGTTCGAGCCTCAGCCCGGACACAAGTAAGAAGGGTGATATCCAGTGTGACCCTACCAAACACCACAGGTTTCCAGGTCCCCGATTTCCTCCTGTACTAACACAGGATAGACCGCCCAAACGGCTAGTAAACTGATAAGTGGAGAATATGATAAAAAAAAAAGAAAAAAGTACCGGTTATATACCTGTATATACAACATCGTTCAATGCAGACTCCTACAGTTACCATCATTTATTCATGTCTTCCTCAGTACTATATTAGTCATTACTGTACATCACATTACAGGTACTGTATTTACAGTACATATATCTACAAGTATTTGGTTTATTCCGGTCACTCCACACATACCATCACCCATCACCAGCAAAGATCATGGCTATCTCACCCCAATTCAGAAGGTGCGGGCATATCAAGCTTTACATGGCAGTCATTTGATTTTTTGGCAATTTTGGTCTTAAAACATCAATATAAAGCATGACAAACAAATTTTTAGTTTCAACACACCCAAATCCTTTGATACCAATAGAGTCTCAACTTTTCTTGAAATATGCTGCTGTAGATATTTGTTCAACACTCCTGGACAAATAACTCTCAGGTGATATTCATTTGGTATTCTACCGTAGAAGTAGGCACTCAAGGTAACTAACATAAAATTATTATAAAACAGATGTGTAAATACATTAGTTAGGTTAGATTAGGTTAGGTGAATGATGGATGAATATACTACAACAATATATGAGTGCCCTAGTTGAACATACCTGGGGAAAATGAGGCAGACTTTATCTGTTCATCCTCAGACATGGCAGGATCTTTCCAGGTATTTGTGCTACAGCAGTTGTTAGTAAATGACTAACTGGGTATCAAACTTCTTCACTTGGGAGGTAATGGGTGCCTGCAGCATTGAACTTCACTCATTTCAGAATTCAGATTCCTGTACAACAGTGGATAATTTTTTTTAGAATATTGTAAAACACTTTAATATTTAATACAATAATCAATCAGATTAGTACCAACATTCCCATCATTTACTATAAAAATGTATAAGATAAATATTATTTTAACATCCAATGTCACATTACTTGTACTTTAGATCTCAATATAAAGTACTGTACAAGAATTTTATTATCAAACTCACAACTCTACTGCTGTTAAAATAAATTTCTAAACTTCCATTTTAATTGATACAAAAAGAAAGTGATAATTTTCATACAATAAATAGCACTGACTACTGTACTTAATTATGGAATTGATAATACTGTACATACCCTAGATGAGATTATCCCAACAGGTAAGAGTAAGGTGAAAAACAGGGCAAAATATAAGACCAACCAAAATGTAAAAAAAAGACCCATGAGTTTCAGAATGTGTTAAAATAAGTACTGTATACAGAGATGCACTAATAATTAATTTGGGTAAATTAAAAATACACTTAATTGGAAATAAACAGTCTCATGGATAATTTTTCCTTCCAATACCCAGGAGAGTATTAATGTACCTGTATTACTGTACAGGTACCTGTATTTGCTGGAGGTGCTAAACAGTTCTAGCAAATGAAAACAAAACAGAACTCTGGTTGATTTTAGTAAGAATAAAAGCCCTGATTGTAGTGATCCAAGCCTACACCCAGCCATAACCAGTAAGATAGAGTCGAATTGATAAAGCATAATCACTGGCAACTACATAATACTTATAATAATAAAAGAATTACATAGCTAATGGGAAAGACTCAATAACAGTTTCTCAACTTCATTTCATAATTAACATGTAGAATGTATTCTTAAGTATTCTTATTGATGAGGAGGTAACATGTAAATTTTATTCTATTTCATATAAAGTAATCTCTCCGTTAGCAGGAATTGAAATTTTCTCGGTAAATCATTCCCAAAGCCGGAAATTTCCGGAAAATTCCGGCTTTGGGAGCGATTTTCCGAGGGGTACATTTTCCCGGTACCCGAAAAATTCCAAGGACGGGGGAGTTTTTTCCGGGTTTGAGAGATGAAAATCAGGTGAATTTTCTGGAAATTCCGAGAAAATTTTTACGTTACCCGGAAAATTCCGGGGGTGAGGGTTTTTTTTATATGCGTTTGAGAGATAATGTAATGGGCAATTTCTGGAACTTCTGAGAAAATTTTTCTGTTACCTGGAAAATTCCGGGGATGAGGGATTTTTTTCCGGCTTTGAGAGAGTTGTCTCGTTACCAGGAAATGTCTCATTCCCGGAAGTGCTCTGCACCAATTGTTCTGGCTAATGGAGATATCACCGTATTTCCAAATACTGTACAGGCGTACTGTGATTAGGGTGCACAAAGTATCAAACTACTATCCCGTATTAACCCCATTCTCTAATCTCATACAATACAAAAAAAAAAAAAAAAAAAAAAAAATTGCAGCCTAACTTATCATGATGCTGAAGCGAAGAGGGTGGAAAAGACCCATGATGTAGATCTTTCAAACTTTTCAGGTATCGGTTTGAACACTTTAGTGACCAAATGTGTTTATTTTGTAAGTACCTGTATAATGGTAATACTCTGGAACGCTTTTTCAGATAAACCATCAACTTTAAAATATTTTTTCCATTGGAGAACTTTTTTTTCTTACTTCAAGACAGTCCTCACAAATGAAGAATTGCATTTTTTTTATTATTATTCTGGAGATATTATTTTTTTTTATCCCAAACACTTATCTACATCCACCTGCAAAATCCCCTGACACCATTATCACTTGTGTACGTGACGACCGTTTCACACACATAACCGGTTCCAACTACAGTATTTTTACATTATGACTAAACAGAGCTAGCCAAGTTGAACCAATCTAATCTACCTTAAACTGCTAATCTTAGGATATAAATACAGTACATTATTGATTGTTTGGTTAGAATTGGTGGATTATGTTAGGTAAGATACAGAAAGGTTATTGAGAAACACTGAGTTGCTCGACAGATCAAGTGCCACACATGGTGTCAGCTGGGCATGGCAGATGGCAGTTCTATTATTTATTTTGGTAATGTCCAAGAATAGCACAACCACCAGAATTAGCTGTTGCATTTCGTAATTTTTTTCCAAAGATGTTCTTATTCTTATAGTAAGAAATTTAAAAAGAGACAACATTTACTTGAACCTAACCTGACCTAACCAACCCGAGAAACCTACCTGACCTTACTTAACTTCACAGCTGGAGGTTCTGCCCTTCAGACCCCTTGTCATATTAACCAGAAAGTACTTATTTTGATATCTGATACCTATGAATTGAAACTTGGTTGAAGCATCATGGTGTAATGTTGTCTTTTGTAAATGTAGCCTCTTTTAAAATGCTTACTATAATGATAAGAACACGTGGAAAAACTTAAGGAAATCGAACAACTTTTTCTGGTAGTACAACAGAAAGAAAAAAATAAGAAAATTACAATTCCTCTTAATAGCCAAGGATTTTTGAGGTAAGAAGTTTCATACAATGATACAAACATTCTAAAATTCCTGGTTTAACTACACAAATATTACAGAGTATTACCTAAATATTAATCATCTATCAGTTACATTATCATACATCACTGGATGACATCCTTCCATATACAGTATTCTTCAGTAACTGACCATAAATCCTTCAGTATCCTGCCATCAACACACACCTTCTGGCCACGGCCTCTAAGTTACCTGCCAATTTAACTATAATGCAATCAATCTATTACATCCCATGGACATATTTAGCGTCACCAAAATTAAATTACCATAGTTGTAGTGGCCCCTGGACCTGACAAACACGTGACTTGACATTTATATTTAATAGATATTTAGCTCACTTGGAAATTGGGGATACTGTAGCTAGGAACCCGGTTTCCCTTGAGAAAACTGTATACACTACAAAATCTCTCCCTCTCTCTCTCTATATATATATATAATGATTTTCTTTGTAATCTTATACTGTACAGTATATTATAATTACTTTTTTTGTAAATCTATTTCCACTTCTTGTAATATACAAACTTACTGTACTATCTATGAAAGTGAGAATGCATTGACTTAAATTAATGATTTGATGCATTAATTTATAAATTATATTTATATAATACATAAGAGTCAGATATTAACCCCTTCACTACAGGAATGCCACTTTTAAAATTTTTTTAGCGAATATCAGACAATTTTATTCAGCTTAGAGGGGAACACCATACACAAGTAGTTAAGAAATCATAAGACACATTCATAATGTACTACTGTACTACCCTGTATTCCAGTACAACCTGTTAATGTCTGTTGCAGCTTTTGCTCTTGGGAATCTATCTATTACAGAACAGTGCTGTGTTATATTATGGATGCACAATTTTGATTAGCCAATGGTTGTCATTATTTTGAACATATTTCCCCTTGATAATTTCAAAGCCATCATATCATAATGGTCTTGTCAATTTTGCTTTAGTTCTGAAGATGAACAAGAAGTCATAATACAGTACCTGGTTGCTTTTGGAAAAGAATGGATACCCAAGGAAGTCACAATTTTCTTTAGAATATTAGTTGAATACACTTTAGTTTTCTCATCTTAGTGATCATATCTCAACTTTGACTTCAGCTAATTTAAATGTTTCTGTAAAAGTTGTAAAGAGGCTTACCCCGGTATGCATACTTCTGTAAAACACAAAGTTAATAAAAAATCAATCGGAGAATTACTTTTACCAATACTTAACATAAATAAGGAAACTCCATACAGTACAGTAATCAATTTAATCAATGTTGCTGAACGAGTGAAGGGCAATACCCTATACTGTACTGTACCTGGCTTTTTGGGTCAGTGTGCTTAAAACTTAGAGACCAATTCACAGACTATAGTCAGAGAATGGCAACAACAGTCAAGATATAATGTGAAAAAGAAACAAAGGTAAGTTTTCAATACTATATCATATCTCTATGATCTTCTTTATAACATCATTGTGAAAAAGTTACAACACATGAAAGGATTACATTATCTATCAGTTCATGAATACATTAACACAAGTGTAAAATTTGAACAAGATCGTATCATTGGGAGCACAATTATAAATATTAACCACATGCCTTTCAAAGTACAGTAGAGCCAAACTTAATCTTTTGCCTACGATGGGAAGCAGGCACTTCATACAAATGTACAATTCTTTACCCAATCACCAATAGGTTCTAAAATAATATGCTAACAAAATTATGTACTCTGATCTGCTTTATTGTCATACTGTAGTTTCTTTCAGTTTAATATGAATACAATAAGGGAACATAGTGTTATCCTTGTCGGTCCTTCCATAAGACAATTAATTTCTCTTCATATCAAGAAAAAACAATGTCATTTTCAATAATCTCCATTTTCCAAAACTATTTATTGAAATTATAGTCCTTGTAAACTCAAAAAGAGGGCATGGCATTTATCAAGTGCCTGTTAGTTCTATTACTACTGTTTTGTACATCCTAACAGTACTGAAATATGACAGTGTACAGTAATCAATTAACAAAATGCAAATGCAATGATGTTTTTAATTTTTAATTCTCAATTTAAAGTACACTAATACATAGTCTATTCTAATCATGTAGTTTTGTTTTGTATTTTCCATGTGTATAAAGAGCGAAAATATCTGTTCCACTCTTTCTTTGTTGACAAGCTTTTCAAAAAGTGACAAGAACTGTCCTGAAATTTACAAAAGGCCCTTACCACAGAAATTTCCCTTAAACTAAAATCTTTTACAGTTAACTGCACTACCGCAGAGTCTTAAGTTCACCAATCACACAGAGAAAGGTTGACAGACATTGCACTTATCTGTATGTTGCAGAAATAGTAATAGGCAATGCAATATCTTACTATCTAAATTAATATCCCTTGTGATAGTACGGTATCAATGTTTAGGGAAATCAATGCGATAATTTTTCTTTACAATTTAGATTTCTTCTTTACATGTGATGAGAGAGTGATGGGGTACATTTTTCCATTACCAGTTCACAAGATCTGAGTTGGATACATCACCAGTCTGGGATATAGAGGGATACTCAAAGTTGGTCCTTCCATTCATGTTATACCACTGGACTATATATATAAACTCTTATAACCTGATACAATAATACAACTCTATATTCATCAAACACACCTAGTTACAATAGAATTCACTGTATATACATTCTTTTATGGAACTTGTATTTCTTATCTAAATCTACAACTCTTTCGGTACCATACAGCCCCAGCAGCCAATATAGTATAGATGACATCAACCACCCAGAATATGCATGTAATGTTGCAACTTGTGGGTTACTGTGCACCTACTACAGGATCAATTTAAAAAAAAAATTGTGATGGTAAATCCCCAAGTTTTATAAGAAAATATTATTATCAAAAAATTAAATAAAATGTACAGTATATCCGGTCAACAGTACTCTACTGTACATGAAAACTTGACGTGTAGTGAAAAATTGCTATGATACAGTACTGTACATGCTTACTTACATATATGAGACATATCATCAGCTAATTACAAGTACAGAGTTCAGGTTGGCTGGGTAAATGAAACCTGTTGATGGACTCTCATCATAATAATTAATTGCAATGATTTGTGGATGTGCAGGCATATGGTTACTGCAAATCTATAGTAATTATTGTTTCATGGTACTGTACAGGTACTGTAAAACTCTCAGTGCCTGGATTTTAAAACAAATTAAGTTCAAATCAGATGTGTACAGTAGTTGGTCTAAAAAAAATTATTTACAGTATTGTCATACTGTATGTACTGTACTGTATACAATTCACATACAAGTCCTGGTAATAGTTGTGTACCTACATGCGAGACATTGTGTGTGTTAAATTCAAGCAAATTTTCCAAATATTATAAAGTAAAAAAAAATATACATACAGTACTGTATTGCCTGAAGTTGTGCAAAGACATGTGCATCCAATTCCAAATATAAGATGCATATGTAATGCATTTAACACACCTTAAATAAATACCTACATGATTTATATGAACTGAATATATATCATGGATACAATACTGTATCCTCATGATATAAGAGAAAAATAAAATAGTCCACTAGGCCTGGCTGTTGGGGTATTTCCAGAACAAAAAACAAAGCTGACTCTCTCTTTTATTGATACTCTGATGATTGTTCAGTATCCATAGCAGCCTACATCTCCTATTCTCTCTCACTGTTGTACTCTGGTTCATTATTAAATTCAACATGACCATAATCAGCACAATTACAAATATAAAGGCTTTATTACATACAACAATAATTTCAGAGACAATATGTACGAGTAAATCCTTAGGCCACAAAACAAAAGGCACCTTGATAGTCTCCACATGGGCTTCAATAGTTATAAGGGATAGGTTTATGAGAGAGGAGGGTTCAGCTTGAGTAACAAAGTCAATAAGAAGTCAAGTATTCATAAAACCAAGAGCAAGACTCAAGTCTCACTGGCCAGGTGTGATGATGACATACTGTAGGTAGTGTCACAACCATCTTGGAGTTGTGGAACCAGATAAAACATGCTCTAGGCAGATGTGAGGGATATGGCGATCAATTAGGCATGTCTGAACAGCCTTAAGGCAAAATATTTTCTTCCATTTTTTAACTAATGTCAGTGTCCCTCAATATATGTGGCTTAGAAGCCTCTGTGTCAGTTCAATGACATTGACCTAGGATGATTCAAAATGCTATGAGCCATGAACTTAAAAGCAAGCACAGAAATACCAATATAACTTCCCATTAACAGCTATGGTAGAACATGGTCATAATCATTGTTATCACCCAAACTGTGGTATAGTACTGAAAGAGTCAAGAGCTTTAGTGACACTGTATACGTCATCTACAAACATGCAACAATGAAGCACATGCATTATGAACTGCTTATGATCATACCAATATATTTGTTGACAATTATATTTTAAATGATTGAAAGGCGCAAGGCTTTATGCATAACCTAACTTTAAGGTTACAAAGCTTGATATTATTACTGCAATATCCCAACAACTGCTTTATAAATACTGCAACCACCATAACAATTATAATCTAAATAAACAAATGGCTACTATGTGTTACCAGTCACAGAAAAATTGTATTCTTCACTTGATTGCTAAGTTTTATCATGACCTGGCAAATCAAGCTTAGGCTTAGGTAATTCAAATCTAGTTCCATCTTCCAAGTCTCACCCATTTTCTAGCTGATGACTTTTTAGTTTAGCAGAGCTGAATGATGTTCAACAGACACAAGTTCTGTATGAACATTTGTTGGCTGAATACGAAGCAAACTATATAAAAATATTTATTTTATGTTATATATCTCATATTCCAACAGGATGATGCACCTAAAAGTTTCTTTAAGACACTTTGGAAATTAATTAATCATCTTTATAAGTTCAAGCATCCAAGGCCCAAAAGTCAATGTGCTAAAAAAATCCAACTGTTGAATTAGTAAACAGATCTCCATCTGGTGGTCCTGAGAAGTAGGTTTGAGAGAAATAATTGGGGGTTGTCAGAAAGAAAAATTTGAACAGAAGGAAAACGCACGCGCACACACAGCAACACACACACACACACACCAACCCTACACATACACACAAACAAACATACCTTCATCAACACACACCATATACCCCCAAAAAACATCCACACCCCTCCTCACTCAATAAACAAGAGAGAGAGATGGGTAGCAGGAAGACAAGAATGAGATGGATGAAGGATATACAGTACTAGAAGTGAAAAGAAGACACCCATGAACCAGCAGCGCTCATGAATGAATGAAGAGCACAACATCAAGTGATTTTTAGGCAATAAAGTGCAGCAGAAGGGTAATGTTGGTTTGTGTGCTGCAACAAGGGTAAACTAGATGTGGGACCTTATTGTGAAAGGGGAGCACCAGCATACCACATCTATCACAACAATAAAAATAAGTACTAAATGACAACATTTAGTACATTTAGTGGTAAAAATCTTGAAAAACTATTCTTTGAAGGATAATGTACTATATGATGCAAAAATATGTGAACCATGTAGTGATGTGGAGTGTATAAACAGTCCTATACAATGACAACCAAAGCAAAGAAGAAAGTTAACAACACTAACCATTTCTTAGTTAAATAAAACATTACATTAGTTTCAACTACTGTATAGTTACAATAACTTGAAAATTCACTGGTCATGTTGATCATGAACCCTACCCTGGCTATCAGAGAACATACAGTATATAACTAGCACAGGATTACACCTGAGTTAACACTGAGAATTATCAATAAGTGTGTGTTGCAGGCCTATGTCTTTTTGATGTTCGTGTAACATGGTATTGCAATGTTTCTTTGATGTTAATACAACATCAAATGTTGATCTATTCTGTAAGAACATTGCAGAGACTTGTATTTGTTATGATAAACAGTAACATACCAATATCTTACAAAACTGGAATGCATAAAATAAAAACAAAGTTACATCTGCCGACTGTAGCTCTGTAGTGAAAGGGTTAAGTAAGCATATATCAAATGAGCAAATATTTTCTATACGTGGAAGTAAAACTATAAAATAAGTACATTACTCCTGTTAAGATTCCCAAATCACAAAACACCGATACAGTACTGTACAGGTATTCATAAACATCACTCTATGATCAACATGAACAACATAAAACTCAAACATATATTTCATCATAAATATATGTATACCTTTACCTCTGAGGAACAACTTTGACTTGGGTTGGTAAATAATAAAGCAAAAACATTTTGCTGTTAAGAAGAGAAACTTTCAATATAAAAAGAAATTACCAAATATTATTATAAAATGTTAATCTTTTACTATAAATGCACACATCTAGGTTAATGCATGGATGACAAGACACCTACCATAACATAATTGTAACACTGAAGAAGATCGATCCACAAGTACAGTAATAAATTTGAGGCTGTACCCACGTAAGGTTACCAAGATATTATTTATGGTGTGGGAAGAGCTAATTGCTTTGTCAAGCTAAGGTCCAGAACTAGCTAACACCTCTCACCTGGAAGGAACCAACCGCTTACTTTTCAGCTTACTGCACTTGGCTAACCCACCAACATCTAGATAAGAGTAATGGCACACACACAATTACAACTATTGTACATTTAAATTCTGCAAGACCACACACACTATACTTATAAAGAGGTACAATTACCGGTATTCATAAGCATAATTGACTTGCTTGAATGGACAACCTATGAATGCAGTCTTCTAAATGGTACAGGTTAGTTCTTCGTTAGAGAAAGCTCGTTGTTAGATACAGTACAGTACTGTACCCCTTTCTTTGATGTCTACAGATTGTAGACTTAAAAATCATACATTAGTGGAGAATATTTAAAACTATTTTTTTATGTTTTTACTATACAGTATATGGACAAAAGCACCTTTGTTACCAGCTATGTTAATGGTAAGCTAGAGTATAAAAAGTCACGGAGAATTTTTCTGTGAGTTAAAGTAATGACACACTGCTGAACACAGTTTGCAGTACAGTATCAGTAGCTTTTAGGAAGTACTGTACAGTAATAACAGTAATATAAAACTTCATGATGGCATGTGAAAAGTCTATATAACCCAGTATGGATTAAAGGGAGTATTAAGAATATACAATGCACTCTAAGTGCAAAGTCATCTATCAGGGAGACCTTTAGCCCAACCCTTGCAATAATTACTATATCAAACTAGAACAGCTTCCTATTACCAGTACTATATAAAGGTGGAGAGGAAAGGACAACTAAACTTTATGAATACAGTATTGTACTGGCAACACAAAGAGGAAAAGTACAGTATAAGAAAACCATGACAAGACAGGATAAGTCATACCAGGAAGATGAAACTTATAATACATACAGTACAACCTCAAAAATCTGTTAACTGGGAGTCTCTCAAACCTGAAATAATTAGAAAAAAAAATCACTTGTGTTAGGTTTTGACATAAGCAGTTATCAGTGAAGAATGTTCGTGGCAGGACTTTCTCTATGATTCTGTGCACTTGTAATATGAATATAACTCTAGCAAATGCCTTCAAATACAGTTCCATATATTGTATGTTTTAGTATTAGAATATAAAGGTGTGAATTGTATCAAACTATGAAAGCCACGAATGTCATTTGTTATCTGACAGGATGAGCAGAAAATCTAATTAAAACAAGGACATAAAGTTCAGTCTGTTAAACAACTGTATAAATAATAAGAGTTCCAAGAAAACTTTCATGGTAGGTACAGAACACTGATAAGAGGCAGCCTTTTAGTGATTCACACAAAAATTTCCAAATTACCTTGAAAAGATCGTGAGCAACAATAATTATTACTTTAGAAAAAGTAAAAAAATCACTTTACCAGGAGAATGAAGGAAGAGTTTAAATTTAACACAAATAAGGTGAAATAAATATATTAAATACTGTACCATGATCTTATCTATGAAGTCAGAACAGTAAAATCTATAAATAATGAAACAACACACACATACCAGCCAAGACCTACCTGACCTAACCACCCAGCAAACGATATGTTGTAAAATCACTGAAATGGTTAAGTTGATTTGCTATGTCTCACATTCTGAGAGACACACCTTCATATTTCATTTTGTTTCTATAAATCTTTACCTTTACTAAATTCTTAAGGTATGATTGATTGCTTTTCCCTAACAACAAAAACTGCTTGTGATTTTTATGAGAATTCTGCTTAATGGCTCTTAATCACTGAAGTGCACCTCACCTCTGTAGTTCACCTAATCAGGAAACACAACATAAAAATGCTTCACTGTTTCAAGAAGAGGGGGAACACAGGGGCAGTGACCTTGTTCAGAAAACTAGAAAATTCCCAATTCCAGTATGCTCTAGGTCTCCACATTGCTGGATTTCTGAGGTTATACTGTAAAACAAATATGAAATATACAGTGGAACCTTAATTTAACAGACTATACATGGAAAGGAAAGTCCCTTATAGCGAGGGTCCACTGGATGTGAAACCACCATCTAATGAACTTATATAGATATGAAAGTCCATTATATCGAGGGTCCGTTAAATGTGAAACCTTCATCTAATGGAAATGGAGATAGAAGTCCGTTATATGGAGGTTTCACTGTAGTAGTCTTTGAAGGACAGTAGAAGAATGAACAATTTCTGATAATTTAAAAGCATTCAGGCCTTTTTAAAACCACTTATTGGTTTAACTGTCAAGCAAACACGTGTCCAGTTAATGAGAGATTCAATATACATACACGATTTTGTTCACTATTACTTTTACCAAAAATTAATTTAAAATAATATTTAACTCAAATAATATAAAAATAAATAAAACAGTTATATGTTCTAATAAAAAAGATCTTTTTCTCTTCTTTACCAATGAACCACTTGATGCTTGATACATTCTTCCTCTGTATAAAAATGTACATTCTGAGTAAATCATTTAGGAAAAAACCTTTTTAATGACAACAAAATCTACCCACTGTTTACCAGGTGGATCCTAAATCAAATCTAACTCGCTCAATATCAAAGGAATTTCCAATACTTTTTGCACTGCACTGTAAATCTAATCCCATCACATAACAACTAAATATGGAAAAAATAAATCTTGAAGTAAATATATGCATTAGAAAATTTCCAGTATTGAGAACAGGCTTGGAGACATGAGAGGTTAAAGGTCATTATTTGGGAGAATGGATCTTGCGCATATAAGACAGCAGCTGGGGGGGGATCTCACGCAGCACCTCCTGTGCCAGGGTCGCTCTGGACAGATCCTGATTGTCCGACAGGTACTTCTTTAAATCTGAAACAAGGATAATGTACTTAACACACTGAAAATGCATATGTAGGAAATTCTTTATATGAGTATACCGGTAGATAAGAGGCTTTAGAAAGATGTTGAATTAATGTTCTGGTAATCAGGTTGGGTAAAATTCTGCAAGACTTACTAAGCAGTGTATTGGGAATGACATACAGTACGTATATGATTGGCAACATCAGAATTTCATCCTCATGATCTATGTGGGATAATATTTGATTTGTCTATGCTATGGCAAAAGCCAGTTAAGTCTTTTCATAATACAGTACATGAAACCCAATATGAGAAAAAAAAAGGTAAACTGAATGACAGGAAGCCCTGTTCAGAGCTGAAAGTGTGGTTGGGTATCGAGAGTACACGATATTGGTTAAGTTCTATGTAGAAAGCAAGCTGAGATAGTTGAGGCATGAGTTCAATTGGGTCAAGAGGTGCACGAGTCTAAATGTGGAGGGGGAGGAGAGACAAGGGTAGGCCGGAAAACATTGAGAGATTGTAGGAAATAACACGAAGAGACTGCAAGAGACTGTATTGCATGGTGACCTGTCATCAGGTAATTGCGACTAACCTACTCAAGCGAGGAAAATAGCCATAAAATGTCAATGATGATGACTACCTGTACTAAAATTCTCACAAAAAATATATGAAAAAAAAATGTAATATAAAAAAAATTTGGAGTAACAATTCCACATAGGATCAAGTCTAAATGTGATGACTGTCTATGGAACCTTGCAAAACTAAGGATAAAATCACTCGTAAATTGGGAGTGAAAGATCTATGCATACAGTATTTGATTTTAGCATTAGTAGTCATTAAAAGGCACATTTAGTATTGCACATCTACAAATTATACACACCAAAAAATTGTCATCCAGCAACTATGTAAGCAAGTGGAAGTGGGAGGAGGAGAAGAAGGAAGGAAGGAAGGAAGGAAGGAAGGAAGGAATGAACAGATGAGTACTGTATTGTACAATTCTACATATTAATTTACAACTGGTTTATGAGTGGAAAGACAAGATGAGAAAATGTGTTACGTAAACTCAACAGAGAACTCGTGTCTAATAAATACTACTTGACGTGGAGTGGGCAGCAACACCAAATCTTAGTAACAGAAGAAAACATGAGAAGTGAGTGAGTTTGTATGGGGTGCTGACCGACAAAAAAAACCCTAGAAAATGCAGATCAAAGGGAAAAAATTGGTTGGACATTGTGGTTTCCAGTTAACAGGAAGGTACAGTATTGTATTTGGGAAGAGTTGATGTAAGACAGTATTTAATTTTTGGGGTATTATTAGAGTTTACAATGAGGTCAATATACTGTACACCCTTAGCTCATGAACAATTTATATTTGCCTAAACAGGTACAGTATAACATTTCTCTGGTAAGGAAAGGCATTAGACTTCCTAAATCAATGAATTTCATTTCTTGCCCCTGAATAACAATGAACAGACACTTTAAAATTTTGGGAGCTTCTCATGTTTGCAAGTAGTGTGCTACAAAAGAGCTAGCAAGTAGAGTGACATCTCTGTTAGACGGAACAATTGGTGTAAAGAGATTTTCGGGTAACGAGAAGACTCTCTCAAAGCCGGAAAAATCCCTAATAACCAGAATTTTCCAGGTAAATGGAAAAATCTTCTCGGAAGTTACAGAAATTGCGCATTACATCATCTCTTGAACCCGGAAAAATATTCCCCATCCCCAGAATTTTCTGGGTACCGAGAAAATGTTCTTGGAATTTCCTGGAAAATGTGCCCCTCGGAAAATCATTCCAAAAGTCGGAATTTCCCTGAATAATCCAGCTTTGAGAACGATTTTCCGAGAAAAATTCAAATCTAGCTATCGGAGAGTTCCAGGTTTGAGGAATTCTGGCTCATGGAAATATTACTGTACAGGGTATTGTATTGTCTCAGGAAAACAAAGCCTTGGACATGAACTCTTTGACAATGAGGAATTAACCCTTTGATGACTATGATTTAACCCTTTGATGACTATGATTTAACCCTTTGATGATTATGATTTAACCCTTTGATGATTATGATTTACCGGGTAACCCTTTGAGATCTACAGTATGATTTAACTCTGATGACTCAAGTACAATTTAACCCTTTGATTATGATTTAACCCTTCAGGACTCAAGGTGTCAAACAAAAATCCAGGGAGATTACGAATAACAGGACATAAACTTACGATGGGAACCTAGCAAGTGAGTACAGTATTCTATATGACGGTAGAGGAAATTATGTGGCGAGAAATGAGAAGTTAGAAGTGGGACAGTCTACGACCACGTGAAGTAAGATGGACAGGTTCAAATAGCATTAATGGAGATGCAGGTCACTTCATATGTCCAGATGGTGTAATGCATGAAAGGTGCTTAGTGTTGGGTAGGTATGTGTCAGGATATTGGGCACTACCAGAAAGAATTGAGTGGCTAACAGGCTGATCAGTGGTGAAGAGGATCAAGTAATACCAAACCCACGGGCTACACAATAATTAAAGTTTATACACCAATAAATGATAGTGAGGATGAGGCATAAGAAGATTTTTATGAAGGTGTAATGATGGCAAAAGAAACTGCAAAGTTCAATAAATATTTTACTATACGTAATGGGTGATTATAAGGGGGGAAAAAAGAGCGAGAAGTATGACTGCATGGGTTGGGGATTGGAAATGAAAGATGAGATAGGTGAGTTTACTTTTGTAAGGAAAAAAAGTGATTACTGCAACATCAGCCAAGGCATCTTTATACAGTACAGTGGGGTATGCTATAACGAACGGATCCTACTACGAATATTCCTATAACAAACGGTTTTACCTATAAAATTGAGAATGCTATAACGAACGAAACTCCTACAAGGAACATTATTTAAAATTTTTTTTTTTTTTTTTTTTTTACTAATTTATTGTTTTTTATTACAAGTATTAATGATATTGGTTATTTCAGGGGTTTAGATGCATATTTATGCACTTTTTTACAATTTTTACAATTTTATATTATATTTTTCAGTGTTAAGTGGTTGTATTTGGGGGCCTGGAACGGATTAATCCTATAACGAACAAGGTTCTAGAACCAATTAGATTCGTTATAGCATACCCCACTGTATATGAATATTACCCCAGGATAATGAAAATGTTTAAAAAAAAAAAAAAAATTACATTTTATTTACAGGTATTTAAAATCTTAAAAGTCTGTAACCCAAATTAAGGCCAAACCAGGAGCAGACTGCAGGTCAGACCATGTCCCAGTAATAACTTTAGTTAGGTTGAAACTTAGGATATTAAAAAGGAAAAGGTTGGATAACATCAAACAGAATTTATGGAAGATAAAAACAGTCAGGGATAGAATATGAAATTGAAAACCACAACAGATTTTTGGTATACAATACTGTAGTTAAAAGGGGGACTTGAAGAACAAGAAACAGAATGGCAATGGAATGAATTCAAAGAAATAATATTAGAGAGTGAGGGGAAAAGTCTACAGCACAAAACAATAACCAGATTGAAATCACATGGCTCACAAAGAAATTTCAGAGAATAAACAGGATACGAAAGTTGGTAGGGAGAAGTGAGACCTACAAAGAAACTCATATAGAATTTCTACTATAAAAGTATTCCTAAGATGTAAGAGAACTTAGTGAATAATACAGTACAAGAAAATCATACTACAGTACCTTAAATTAAGAAATACTATCCCCATCTTCTAATACCACTGATACACAATACACATAGGTTTATAAATTTATATCCAGGTCACTCACAATTATCATCACCGGTGGAATCACACAAAATATCTTCAATCTATCTCTGGAAACTTGGGATCAGTACAGTAGAACCTCCTTTAACAGGCTTTTCTCTATATAATCCGTGAGGTGGGGTGTTTCACATCTAACGGACCCTCGATATAACAAAATTTCAACTCCATGTAGTTTGTTAGGTGGAGGTCTCACTGTATATCCCACATGGGCATAAAACTAACAATGAATATCAAACTAACTTCTCATACTACTGGTAATTCCTCCCTAAACAATGATAAACGTACTAGATGCCATATTACTTCCTCTCAAAACAATAATACAAAATATGTTTTAAAAGGTGGCTCATTCGTGAACTACTCTGTCACATAAAAAAAAAAAAAACTAGCGGGCTATATTCACACGACCATGAAGATTATGAATTATTATTAAATTGTAAAAGGAGCAACAATGAATAGCACAAGTTACAATGACGTACTTTGAGTGAAACCTATTATGGAGTGGAAAGTCCATTATATCGATGGTCTGTTCGATGTGAAACCCCATTTAATGGATAATACAGGGAGAGAATTCAGTTATATGGAGGTGTCATTGCATGTTGGTCTATTTGAACCAAAGGTGATAAACTAGTAATACAGTCAGTGATATCTCCGTTAGCCAGAACAATTGATGCAGAGCACTTCTGGGAACGAGAGATTTCCAGATAACGAGACGACACTCTCAAAGCCGGAAAAAATATCCCTCATCCCTGGCATTTTCTGGGTAACGGAAAAATGTTCTCGAAATTTCCAGAAAATGCACCTGTTACTTTTAATTTTATCCTCTTCACCACTGATCGGCTCGTTAGCCGCTTGGGCGATCGGTTACATCTGTTACTTTTCCTTTTCTTTTATCCAGTGGAATTTCTCAAACCCAGAAAAATCTCACCCGTCCCCAGAATTTTCCGGGTATTGGGAAAATTTTCTCAGAATTTTACGGAAAATGTGCCCCTCGGAAAATCGTTCCCAAAGCCAGAATTTTCCGTAAAATTCCGGTTTTGGGAACAATTATCCGAAAAATTTCAATTCCGTCTATCAGAGAGTTCTGGGTTTGAGGGATTCCGGCTAACAGAGATATTACTGTATATATAAATTGGGACATGAAAAGGATCCTCTATAATCATAATGGATAACCAAAACCACAGAGAAGCCACAGAAGTAGTCTATCTTACTCAATAAAACACATTAACTGATTTTGCAGCAAGAACATGTAGCACAACCACCTAAGAGCTTGTGTGTCATTTAAAACACAATTACGAACAATTATATCACAACACATAATAAAAGCACAACTAAAAACACACAAAAGAGAGAGAAAAGACAATGCATGAGCAAAAAAAACCTGACTTCTGAAGGATAATACCAGCAATCAGATGGCAATTCGTGACCAAACAGCCAAAACGAAAAATAGCACAAGAAATCTTTAACAAGGATAACAGATGAGAATGCAATCAAATGGCATAAAATCAATAAAAAAAATGTTCACCAATGATCAGTGCTTTCAATATTGACTAGTACTGTCTCTGGTACTTTTATCTAATTAAAGTTGTAATTGGTTCAGTCTAGAATGCAGATTGTGTATTCAAATCCCAATTCATTCATGAAAAATACCTCCTGATTCTTACCAAGCAGAACTACACCTACAAGATTCTGAAAGCAACCAGGATTGTTCAGGTGGATGACCATCAATTCAACTCTCCAATACCCAAAAATCAAATGATAATGTCATCACTAACACTACTTGCTGTCAATGAGTAGATGATATTAATGAGGCATACTAGATCCCAGTGTTATGCTAAATAGGGACAACTGTGTGTTATAAGCCTTAAAATGCACTCACACACATGCACACACACATGAAAATACACACACATGCACACACACACTCACATATGTGTTTGTTTCTCAAAACAAAAATATCTTAAACAAGTAACTGCTTCAATGAACTGAAGATTAAATCAACCACATTAAATGGGTTTGCAGTCCCTTAACTATCCTGCAGCCAAGTCATCAATTGCAACTGAATTACTCAGTGCATCTGAGTGTGGTACAGTGATCCCTCGGTTAACGAGATTTCGGTTAACGATTTACCTTCCATAAGATTCTTAACTTCGGTTAACGAGCAATCCCTCGATTAACGAGTTTTTTACGAGCCGACTTCAACATGGTTTTGCTTGCATTTGGCAGTCCACCAGCTGTAGTATTAGTCCGCCAATACAGTACTCGGTTTTAGGGCTTAAATTCCTTACTATTTTAGTAAATATCAGGCGTTAGTCTCTCTCTGTTTTCAGTGGAGGTAACATCTTGCTTGAGACTCTCTTCAACTAAATGCTTTTTTTCTGTGTTCCAAGCAAATTATTGGTCATTTTGAAATTTATTTTACATATTGATAATATATAATGCAGTGCAGTGTTGATTTAAAGAAAATAATCTTGAATTACACGAAGAGAACTAAAATTTTATGGGTGAAATGGTGCCATGGGGTGACTTCTCTTCCACCCCAATGCCTTCTCTTCTCCCTTCTCCTCCACCCCCATTCTAATTTCCATCATCATCATCCAGGAGCCTTCTACATGCACACCTCAAAGTAAGTGTACTTTTCTACCTTTTTTGTTGAATTTAGGCAATTTTCGGTGAGCTGGAACCAATTACCCAAAAACCCATTGAAACAATTGTTTCGGTTAACGAGCAACCTGCTGGAACGGATTGTGCTCGTTAACCGAGGGACCACTGTATTTGTGCCTTTGCTCGAGGCTGAGGTGTACATCATTTGACAGTTGCTCTTCATGGCAAAATTTCAACATCTGAGATGGGAGAACATACATATCCCAGCCCAAGTTCCTCACTTATATCAGCAGTAACATGGCCTCCTTAGAAAAATAATAAACAACACACAAAATTCATATAAACAATTACTAATGGCTGTCCCTTGTGTCTGAGGATGACTGGCCCCTAAGGTCACTTACAGTACAAATTTCTTTAAGGTGGAGAAACTGTAGCAAACAAAACAATCACACCAATTTGCACATCACGCTTTCAGACAGGGCTTTAAAATTCCGAGAACCTCAATGTGAACCTTATTAGTTTGAAATAAATACTGTAGAAGTTGATAGATAAACATTCTAATCTTTGTAAGATTAGAATAAAATGAATATCACAAGCCTTCTATTTAATCTAAGAATAACTGTGGGACAAAATATTACTGGGACTAGTTAGGAAAGAACCTGCAATAAAAGAGAGGCAGATATAGTGCCATATATCAACTGACACAAAGATGAGAAGATTCTTGATTCTAAGTTTCAGATAAAATGTATTTATCAAGAATACAAATTTGAACCACAGTTTGAGTTAATCGCAGTAAAAACAATAAAACTATTCACTCTTAATAGACAGTGGAAAAGTGCATGTTGCCAAATGTCAAGTGCAATGAACCTAACAAAAAAGTTAGTTGAGAGAACCACTCAAAGCAAACTTGTCAGCTGTGAAGATCATGTACAGTACTTCATTGGGTTTGGAAAAGCAGAGGTGAACAAGGACATTATGACAGCCCGAATAACAACACCAAGGCTCTATGTATAAAATATTATACCCTTACATTGTAAAGGCAATTCTTTAACCTTTAGGCATCTGACAAATATAGTAAAATATATCTAGGGTATTTGTTCTTTCATAAAACACTCTTCAATTTAATGGTATTAAAGTTAACACCGATCATGTATATTTGCTCCAAAATACGTTGCCTAAAATGTCTAAAATTAAGGTAGTGTATTTACCTAAAATATAACCACTGTATCATTAAAACATAATTAACATTAAACAATTAAAAAAGGGAAACAACCAATATTAACCCACTTCACACCAGTTCATCTGCATCCATAATACTGTACACAGATTCCCTAACTTAGAGAAGCTGCATTTTTTTTATTAACCGTGTGTGTGCGTGTGTGTGTGTGTGTGTGTGCTCATATATGTATGCATTTACACTATATAGTACAGTACAGTAGTCCTCACCTTACATGCTTTTGCTTTACACAGTTTTGCTTGAATATGGTTAACACATAACTACCTATCTTCTCAACATATGGAATATTCTTAGCAATAACAAAATTTTACTTGCCAGAACCCCTACCTCACTGTAACATACCGGGTAATCCAGCTAACCAATGGAGTTCAAGCAATGCTGTGACATAATGATCCTGTACACTTCACTAGCCAATGATATACAAGCAGATGGGAAGGTAAAATGATGATTCTTGCTGTGGTTACACATGCCCATACTGGATTACTTACAGCCTGAAAATCATGGTTTTAGTAAATATGACTTTTTTATCTACAGATGATCAAATACTGTATCTCTATATTCAACATAAATTACTGAATAACTTAAATGTGATTTACTGGTTCTCATTACAAAAAATGTGTATGGTGAAGCTTATCATATACTGTACAGTACTGTCATCAACTACATACACCCATGCTAATCAGCCATCTAGGTACTGATATGCTCTTTTCCTACACTGACAGTATATCCATTAAAACTGATCACTTCCATAGCTTCATAATTCAACAATGACAATGCATGACACACACATACAGAAATATTCAATATGTTGGTCTGTAAGTGGGTAAAGCACTTGATGTTTGCTTGTACCAAGAAACATAAGTGTGAAATGTATGAAAACAATCTTACTAAGTAAATAAAGAAAGGAAACAAGTAGACACTAGTCTAGTAAACAGCTATCAGTGGGGGATATCACAGGGGTTGAAGTTGAAACTGTATGCCTTACCAAAACTGCTGCTCCTATGTAAAGCTTGCCAAAGAAAACATCTATCAGTGGGAGGGGTATTTCACTTACTTATCATATATCACAGATGAGCTGAGGGCAATCGGCAAGGAATAAAATGAGCTAGACTCACTTCTTAGAAATCAAAGCCAATATATTATGCTTACTGAACCCAGCATGTACAGTATATGTAGTGAGTAACAATGAAACTACACTGACACCACAAATCTATACCAGGATCATATTTTGTTATGTTTTGTAATGAAACTCATTGGTTGGAAACCTGGGTACACACAGTGTGCATCTGGACACCTGACACTGGTGGTGAAGGGGTTAAAGTGGTACAACACGTAATAATGGGGAGAGAATTTGCTTAAATGCTTTAATATCTACTGTGTGACTATATATACATGGAGGGGGGGGGGGGGGGAGATTTGAACTCATCTTGAAATTAGGAACATGCAGTAAGGAGTGACAAAGTCATGCCTAAAGGGGTAACATCACCTTGACACCTCAATTTTTACCGCTGCCAATGAAACACCTGCACTAAGCTACTCAAGGCCATATGTGTTAACGGGGCCCTGGATGGTGGGAGGACGAGGAAGGTACCCATGTATTCTCATCCAGGACACCAGCTGCTGTGGAATTTCTGCCAGGACATCTTTGGCTAGCCTGGCTTGGCTGAACTGACTGTGGGATGCACTCTGACCCAAGTGACGCCTCAGCTCTTTCATGACATAGAAAGAAAAAGGATGAATGAGCAAAGCGCTAAATATAAGATACGTAACAGGAAAAGAAACAATAAAGAGTGTTCAGAAATAAGCATGAAGCCAGCCACAAAAAACATCATTAACAACTCTCTATGTGTATATTCTTAACCTATTCAAAATTATCAATACATCCACACATATATGAAATCCAGTATGAAAAAATAACCCATTTTCTAAAGCAACACAAACCTCAACCAGGTTGCCTAGCATTTAAGTGAAATAAAATAAAAAATTTCCTGGCGAACTGATTTTTCAGCCTATAACACCACATACAAAAGCATATTCTAAAATGTGCCCTCCCATCACACGTCATAAATGTTCTACACAACCAAAACACAACAAAAAAAATCCAAGGGGCAAGCTGGTAAAAGAGCATATTACCATTCTACCATCATAGTAAAAACTACAGGCTATTGTAAAATGATCTTTAGGATGAGTAATATGTGACACATAATGGAAAGAAAGAGATTCTAAAATATGGAATGTAAAAATCTGCCAATCACTACTGTACTACTTAAAAACAGGTTATTACAACAATTGGAACTCTTGTGAGGAAACAATTCTGAATCAGAATACTGTACAGTACAGCATTGTTCAAATATCCTACAAGAACTGAAAATGGATTGTTTAAAATAACAAGAGGTATACCATATATCACCAATGTCAAGTTTAACCATCTGAGCTAACAATATTGCTCTGTCTGTCTGAAGAGAAATATAATTGGAGATAATAATGAATAAGGAATTACAATATTAATTTATATTTTCAGAAAACAATGGAAATTTCACACTTCCACAGAATAACCTTCATACCTAATCTTCTTGGACGTTCTACTGACTATACTAAACATATAAATAGATTACTGTACAACACAATTTTCATTTGATTCACATACAATACAGTTCAGTCTCCCTCAACTAGCTTAATTAGAGTGCAGACAGTCTGGATGAGGGAGGATTCCAGATACTGTACTGTACTCATATATTAAGTCTCTCAAAGTTGGTTATTTTTTGGTTATTTGTCCAATTTTATTGTGTTAATGAACAAGTACCACGAAATAAACCCAAAACGCTAGATAATGAAGACAAAAAGTATAATTAAAACTAAACAAAGACAAAATTAAGAAATATAATACAGTATTAGTCACCCCTTAGGCTACATTTTCGTTAATCCATTTATGTGCTAATCATTACTATAAAATGGAATGGAAGAAATATACGGTACAGTAACAGGTCGTACTCACCACTGTAGCGGCCTACTCGCAGTGAAAATCTGAACAGCATCACATAAATCAACATCACAAGCTCATACACTACAGTACTAGTTTTTCCTTTATTTCAAATTAATTTTACCATGTCAACTGCATTCCTCCCTGAGGGTTTGGCTGGCATTTAGGCATAGTTCAGATGTCCTTTCAAACATAGAATAAGCTACAAATCAGAGTAAAATGTCACAGTGTTCCTTATTTATGAGATAAAAGCAACAGGAGACAAAAGGATTAGGAATTGAGTGCGACTGAAAAGAAGACATAAACCAAAGCAAAAGGAGCAAGCAATAAAGGCAATCACAGTACAGGGTATTACCTCCAGTTCCTGTAGAGTTATACAATAAGCCCATCAGTAACAAACACCCTCAGGCCACAGACAACTACATGTATTAAAGCACAAGAACATACTTTGGTATTTTACACAAAGCAGTGAGATGGATGAGATTTTTTTGTAAATAAAAGGGGAATATCCCAGGAAAAAAAAAAGTGATTGGCTCCCAATTCAAGTTACAGGTATTGGAGATTTCTGGTGAAGACTTCCACTTATGGGGAACTTTACATTGATATGAATTCTCCTAAATATAATTGTGAAATATTGCACTTGTAGACATCTTTGGTCAAATTGCTTTACTGTTTACTGTATTCACACTGCATATTCTCTTTTGCGAGTACAAACGAATTCTAACAAATTTTCATATGAATATTGATGATATCACTTGGTCATGGTTAGAATCAATCAACAGTACAGTGCCTTCATAGTAGTGCATCATCTACCTATTAAACGTAAGATGCATCACAAAACAGACCTTTTAACAAACACTTACTCATACCTGTACTATAAACATTTCAAGCAGTCTTTAGCTGTCAGTGATGCCCTGTTCTCTTTGACTCTTCAGGTGCAGCTCAAAGTAAAGTCTTCCTTATACATTCCTGCCACTGATCACCTTTGTATCGTTCATGATTTAAAACATTTCAGAATAACACATCAAACATTGGATGTAGAATTATATATATATATCAGTTTGAGCACTAAATAACAAATGCATGAAAGGGTAAGGAGAACTTTGGTGAGAATATACACTGAGACAAGAGTAAAGGTAACAACAAAAGATATAAAAGCAGACAAATTAGGTTGAGAAAGTGACTACCGTAACCATGGGAACACTGTACCTCCAGGGGTATACTTTTTAAATACTATATACGAGATTATTCATATCACCTCCACTTGTACCAAACTAGTTTCTAACATTTACCCCCCACCCCTCATTAAAGCAAACAAACAAACAAACACTACTTTTCTTTGTTTTCCCATTTAGTCTTTTTCTACAAACCTTATCAAACTACCTTCACTAACACCTAAACTCTCTTGGTGTTGACCCAGTTAAAGAAAATATCATCAACTTGCAATAGTACTTTTGTAATTTTCATATTTTTTTTCCAAGCATACAACACTTCCATCATTACTTTAGCTACAACTTCTGCTTATTCGATTAAAATAAGACCACAGTAATACATTTTTTTTCCACTACATGCATCTATGTACATCGGTCTACTGTACATTCATCATTACCATTTCACATCCATCTTCCGGACTTACAGAAAAATTAATGCTTTCAAACACTATCAGTAAATACAATGATTACACATTGCTCACATTCACAAGTAAATACATATACATTAAAGCAAAAAATTTTATCTAAGAATAAAGCTGGTGACAAATCAAGTTAATTCTCATATTTAGCTGAACAAGTGGAAGAGATATTAATGGCAATGATCAGTAAGTGATATAATAATCCCACTTAACAGAACCACAAAAGCAAAGCAATAATTGATAATACCAATTTAACCTAAATCCGTAAAGAGAATGAAACAGAGAAATGTTAGGATAAAGAACAGCATTGACACAGGACAAATTACTGTACAGTATACTGGGTAATTAAATTTTTCAGAAATTTCTATAAATTGTAATGTACAGAAAGAGTCCTTCCTGGAGAGACAAAATATAAATAATTTTTAAGGATCCTGTATTCCCTCAGGAACCTACTACAGTACTACCAATTCCCCCTTTCACTGTAAAATATTCCAGATGTACCAAACTTTTATTCAAGATTGACTCACCTAAGATCACAATATCCCATTCAGCACATCCTCCTCTCTGTAAGATACCTAAAAAGTATCAAACGTTAATTGAAATCCAACTCACCTACAAACTGCACAATGTCACGTTCTGCGTATCTGCCTCCAGAGCTGAGACGGTTGTCGTCTCCATCCAGCTGTTCCATGGCCGAGAAATCTTCTTTACCAACTCCAACAATGATCACCGACATGGGCAAATTAGATGCGTCAACTAATGCCTTGCGGGTATCCGCCATATCTAGAGAAACGTTAAAAGCTCTCAGTAATTATTTAAATACAAATCAGTTGGATGGGTAAATGGTGAAGGGAGATGGGGAAATATATATGTTAGCCTGAATTAAGATAGAATGCAGTCAGTGGAATATTTCAAGTATTTGGCAGTAGCCCCTGTACAGTAGATGCATCAGAGGGTAATGAACTGAATCATAAACCAACAGCAAGATTAAAATTTATAGAGACAAAACCCAGCCAAAGGAAGTAGATACTATGAGGAAATACCTGTACTGTGTATGCTAATTGTTAAGCTGACATTACTGTAAGAGTTTGAATCATGATATATGGATGTGAGGAGGAGCAAATTAACCCTCTGATGTCAATTACCATAGGGTCGGTGTTTTTTATTTGTGAGATCATTATAGGGTTTGTGTTTCTTATTAGCAAGCCATACAGTTAACTTCCCATTCTCCATGTTATTCCTTTAGAGGCTCTGAGGGCTTATACGTCTCTGCACAACCCTTGCAGCCACAGTGTGTTACTTTTGGATATCTTATGTTTCTTTGCTCTTTTATTGCTATTTAGTTGATATACTGTACTGCACTGTACTGTATCACTATCAATCTATTTACTATATTCATGATTCTGTTATGAATTCGTCTGGTGCTGCCAAATAAACTATTAAAAGTGGCATCCTTGTAATGAAGGGGTTAATACCATATGCACATGGACAATGAAGTAAATCTTACCAGTAATAATGCCGTCAGTGATGATCAGAAGGACAAAGTAGTTGTTACCGTCCTGGTGAGCTCTGGCAAACTTAGCCACATGGTTGATAACAGGGGAAAAATTGGTTGGGCCATAAAGACCAACTGGAAAAGAAATGTGTTTAATATTATAATAAACATTATCAATACAATATTTGGGATTGAAAATTACATTCTACTTAATTTGTATAGAGATTTATATACCCTGTAACTCCATAAATGTTTTCAAAATTCTGGTCGACACATAAATGAATATTGCTAGATATACAAGCAGACAATGCAATTGTGTTAATAAATGGACAAGTCCATACCAGTCTGAAGAGAGTTGTGGTAAGCCTGCAGGATCCCTTCCACACCCTGACAATAAGGGTTGTCCATACTTCCATTGAGGAAAAACTCATGACTCACTGCCCAATTTGGTGGTATTCGTCCACCAAATCCCAATGCTGGGAACAGTTTATCTGTAATAGTTAAGAGAATAATTATGCATAAATATATTTTTGAAAATGCACAAAGAGCACTTCACTTAAAAAACTAGAATAATCATATTTGTTTGGCAGGTTTCCAATGCACTAAGGAAAATATTATCCCACAAAAACTTACCTTCTTTGCAACAAATGAATACCTTCATATATCAAAGTTCACAACTAGAACTGTATGATCTAGCATAGAGTCAAGGTATATGTAGGGCAGATATATGCTGTACAGGCAAGTAGGAGCAAATAGGAGAGAATATTTATTCAAATCCTCATTAAGTGGTTTACAGTGAGTGTGTGTGTGAGAAGTATAAAATGATGATGATGATGACAATTATAAAATATAAAATTATGATACTGGGGCAAAAGTAATTTGCTATGGTATGTATCCTTTACCAAAGCAAACACAAAATTACACTACTGTATTTGTTCTCTTACCAGAGTCATAATCCTGGATGATTTCTCCCACCGACCTAATTGCCATTGAATATTGATTATCCACTCCAGGATGACGATAATGAAGTGAAGCTTCGCTGCGGGGGTCACCATTTGAAGCAGTAAAGTCGACAGCAACTGTGAAGTGAATCTGTGTCCCACCACGGATGTAGTCAAGGAAAGATGGCTCTACGTGTACAGTGATGGAGTGTAGGGTGAGTTTTCCTGAATCCTTATAGCTAGATTTCTTAGCTTTCTTCTTGGGATTGATGAACTGATAAACATTAGTTGTTCCTGGACCTTCAAGAAGTCTGCAATAATAAGAGTTATGGTTTACTGATTAAAATTTAGGTTTCAAATAAATCAAATATCTGGTTTAAACCATTTCCTAAAAGCAGGATGGGTTGATGATGTATATTACCTCCTCCTTAACCTAAGACTTGGCTGCTTAATGCTGGAAAAATGGATTATTGACCCTGATATCCTGTATCATAACCATGTCAGCATCAGCAACACTGTACAATCAGCAAATCTAAAGGTCATAACCCCATCATGTATTATAAAAGAAAACGTCATAGAGATGTCTTGCACATCACTGTATCAGAAAAAGAGAGGAGGGATTTTTGTCAGCCTCTATACCCAAAGTAGTGAGTATGCATTTTCAAAATCGCTCCCCCTTTCTTTCAGCTACAGTACAATAACACAATGAATATACAGTACCTTGAATAACTGATAAAAGTTTTAATTAAATTCAGACATCATAAATACCATCAATGGTGTCAACAATAACGCTCCTACTGAATATACTCAACTGTACTGTTGCCACTCTGAGGTTTTACTTCTTTCATTTTCTTGATTATCCCCCAAAATACTCAAGGATAAGTTTATATGCTATTCTATATTATCTTTGTATGAAGGAGGCATCATTTCTGAAAGCATTGGGCCTTACAAGATGAAAGTTTAGCAAAAAGACTAATCCAGGTACAATATCTGAAATAAGGAAATTTGGGGTCCTAAAGTTAATAGCAAATTTTGACAAAAGGATTTTACGCTGGAGTTCATGCTAAATTATATAATCTGGCACACTGCTTACATTGAATATTATTAGAAAATCTCTTCCTGTACTTTATGACTATGATCCGTTACCTTTGAAGGTTGGTGTAACATTCACCGATCAGATCATGAGTCCCATCTGAATCCCAGTCATAACACTCAATCTTGATGCTGCGGTTATGGTCCCCAGCACAGAGGACCCTGGCAGGAACGATGATGGGCTTCCAGGCTGGGTTCAGCGTCTTTTTAATAACTTCAGTCTTGTGCACAGGAAGATACGCACTGTTGTCATTACAGCGGTAAAAAATAAGAAAAGGATCACTCTTTCCCAAAAAGTCCTTTTTGTCCAGATCTGCACCAGATAAGTTCATGGTAACAACCTCCTTTGATGCAGAAGCTTCATCTCCTTGTATCAAAAGGACTCCACTGCCAGTGATGGTTTTGCTCAACTGAAATAGAATTTAGGAGAATTGTTATGACTCAGTTGCTGTACTGTCAAGTCAGATAGTAATTAAAAAAAAAAAAATCTGTATTTTGATTCCATTTACTGACTCAGAAAACAATACAATACAGGCATACATACTTCAAACTGATGCTGTACAAAGAAGAATAGTAACAAATTTAAATTTCGCTTTTTAATGAAGCAAATATCATTGTGTTGTACTGTAGCATGAAAGACAATGTATCTTATGCACAGGACTGAACAAAAATCTTCAGCACCAATCTGTCTTGCTGGTTAACCACTTCTTAATCATTCTTAGGTAAAGGAAAGTCTTTAATTACTTCTGGTTTGTACAGGGGGGTAATTCTAAACTGTTTGACATATGAGGATCTGTGATGGAATATATGTGTTCATATTTTCTTTTTAACATAAAAGTTTTTACAATTGGCTTAAATGTTTATAAATAAATTTGAAAGACAGGACTGGAAATATCAGTCTCCTCTAAACAACATCATTTTCAGTGATGGAATCAAATCTTCCCAAACAAAATAATTCTTTTTCATACCTGTGACCCCTGGTGACCCATGATTTCTCCCAGAGAGCATTCAACAGTCCCTAAGGTATCCTGGTCTTCTGGATTTGTGCTTTTGGTATCCCAATCAAAAATGGAAAATCGAATCATCTGAAAATATCAAATAGAGTAAAGATATAGTAAAAGGCATTTAGTCAGGGCTCCACTTCAGCTGATAAACAAACTCTGGATTATTTGCTTCTAAAAGATCTAGATTTAAACATATCTACATATCCATTTACTCATAAATGCCCCACTTTGCAAAGGAACACCTTACTTAGAACATGAATTCATCCCTCTCTCATTCTATTGTAACGATTGCATATTTTTTTGGCTAGCTCTAGACGATTAAGCTCAGCTGAGGAAACCCTGCTGGTATTTTCAGAGCGCTACCCTGTGTTGTAATCTCTCACAACTGATGTACACTTTCTGCCCATACCCCAAGTATCCTGTCTCCCCCTACTGACAGACACTTACTCCAACACACCTCTCCCTCCCAAGTATCCTGTCTCCCCCCACTGGCAGACACTTACTCCTACACACCTCTCCCTCCCAAGTATCCTGTCTCCCCTCACTGACAGACACTTACTCCAACACACCTCTCCCTCCCAAGTATCCTGTCTCCCCCTACTGACAGACACTTACCCCAACACACCTCTCCCTCCAAGTATCCTGTCTCCCCTCACTGACAGACACTTACCCCAACACACCTCTCCCTCCCAAGTATCCTGTCTCCCCCCACTGGCAGACACTTACTCCTACACACCTCTCCCTCCCAAGTATCCTGTCTCCCCTCACTGACAGACACTTACTCCTACACACCTCTCCCTCCCAAGTACCTTGTCTCCCCCCCACTGACAGACACTTACTCCTACACACCTTTCCCTCCCAAGTATCCTGTCTCCCCCCCACTGACAGACACTTACTCCTACACACCTCTCCCTCCCAAGTATCCTGTCTCCCCTCACTGACAGACACTTACTCCAACACACCTCTCCCTCCCAAGTATCCTGTCTCCCCCTACTGACAGACACTTACCCCAACACACCTCTCCCTCCCAAGTATCCTGTCTCCCCCCACTGACAGACACTTACCCCAACACATCTCTCCCTCCCACTCACTAGTGAATGCTTCAAATTCACATTTCAGAGTTCGGGGTTCACACCTCAGGGAGAGAGGATTGGCAATGCTAAGTTGTAAATGCAGGAGTGGAGCCAACTGTACATGTAATAATAATTAGTAATGTATAACAGTACATTGAATTATTAAAGGTTAACTGTTCTTATCAAAGGAAGCTTGGATGTCCCACTCTGTAAAAGTGGGTTGGTTATAGGAAGGGTATCCAGCCATAAAACTTGCTTCAAATCTGCCTGAAAACAACCACAACACCATATCATCAGGTAATCATGATTTAACCCACATAAGCAAGAAAAATGGCTATAAAATGTGATATTACACATTACTCATTACACCTAAAAAATTCAATAAATCTTTGAGTGGTGTTCTCACATGCAACAAATAGCATCACTGTAGAATACAGTGCATTAACAAACTCCAAAAAGTTTTGATTAGCGTGCAAATTTATGAACATCCTATACCTGTACATCTATTCAATTAAAAATGAAATAATAAAGAACTACCCCTGTATATAAAATAAACTATTTTGATATTATATTAATTTTAAAAGAATTTGTTACAATAACATTTTGAAACAATTACCTGTCGTTCCTCAAAGCGATATTCCACCTCAATCGTGCGGACCCACTGAGGGTTCAGGCAATCCTTAATCATCTCTGTTCGACCAACCTCATGATAACGATCGTTTCCAGTTTCCTTCATGTAAATGATACACAAAGGATCGCTCTTGCTAAGGGTATCCCGATCTCGCAAGCCTCTAAGAGTTAAATTGTCATTTATTATTTTTGGTTAACTTTATACATGACTTAAAATTAAAGAACATGGCCACTGTGTTTCTATTATCTTCATAAAATTTGCTTATTGACTGGATATTAATTGGATATAATATTTAAATTATTGTACCAAAACAGTTATAACCAATACTGTATTTAATATTTTCACTTAGAAGCAAATACCTTTAACCACAATATGAACTATCTACTCTGTATGAATAAAAAAATATCTGTATTAAACAGAATACAACTGAACATACTTGGCCTGAATACTCAGCTCCACCTTTGACATAGGGACCATCTGAGGGGGCCCAGGTGGCATTCCCATTGGTGAGACACCTCCAGCCTGCATCCTTCTGCAAATGTAAAGGTCTTTTCATATATGATCAGAGTAAATATTTTAAAAATACAAAATATACATCCATGTTTTCGTTTATGGGTCACTCTAAAGCCTAATTTCTCTTAAGAAAACAACTTTAGGCCGCCTTCACTTAGCCTGTCAATCATTTCACAGCTCCAATCCTTTACTGTATTACAACATACAGTAGCCTGTACAGTATATACATTATATACTGTATAAACTTTAATGTACTATAACAACATACAGTATCCTGTACAGTATACATATACATTATATACTGCATAAACTTTACTGTATTACAACATACAGTATCCTGTACACTCTATACATTATATATTGTATAAACAATCTCCCAAAACCACATGTCATACTTACTTCAAGCTCACTTCATATTATCATCATCATGGGTTACACTCTACCTCTGGAAGCATCTACAGTACTGTACTGTACTGTACCTAACCAAACCTACACTAACCTAAGGGAATGTTACAGCATTCACTACCTCCACCAACAATGCCAAGCATAAATTCAAGCTATGATTCTTTCACAAGGCATTTCCAGTGCAAATGATCCTTCACAATCATGTACAGTAATATGGTCTTGGGTATTACTGGAGATGACGAACAGAGTTGTTTGATTTCGTTCATTTTTTCAACACTATGTTCTTATCATTATAGTACAGGTACTGTAATTATTTAAAAAAAGGCGATAACTTTTTAATAATAATTACAAGTATTTTTTTGTTTTGTTTTTCTCTAGCTACAAAAATAAATCACCCTGTAGTGGGCATGACAAGAAGGATGAGGGAAATTGTAGGGTAAAACATAGTGAAAAACTGTTCATATGATACTAAAATGATGTCTCTATGTGCTATGTACATGAAGGAATTAATTATTTACTGTAAATACCCATCTGAAAAATCTCCCATTGACGGAGTATGTTATCGTCTCTGTTTACAACCAACCCACTCAGTCCAATCATACTCTCACATCCACAAAAACGTAAAATTACACCATGATGCTTCACAAATTACTTTCATTGGTACTAAATACAGAATCAAAATAAGTTCTTTCTGTTTAATATGGCAGGGGGTCCAAGGGGCAGAGCCCCCTGGCAAGGAAGTTAGGTAAGGTTAGGTAGGTTTCTTTGGTTTGTTAGGTCAGATTCTATTAAGTTGTAGTTGCCTCTTTTAAAATACTAACTATAATGATAAGAACATCAATGGAAAAAATAAACAAAAATTGAACAACGTCTTCTGGTGCAGACGTCTCCTCCAGGATTACCTGGTCTTGAGCAGTATATCTACCATACAGGTTAAGGTTACTGGTTTCTTAATGTTTGTGCAACTGTAATCACTCTCTTTGAATAAAGGACTTTACACATGCTAATTTCCAATGATTAAAGACATTATTTACATCTATACTTTTACAGATCAAGATAGTGAAGGGGTTCAATGAACTCACTGCATAAATCTCTTAATTTTGTATACAAAGTGAACAAGCTGTGAAATATAACAAGCACATAAAGCAACAAAGTTTTACCTGTAAGGAAAACATTTTTTTAAATACTGTACAGTACTGTACACTAAAAAATAGACAACAAACCGTTTCATTATTACAAGTCTCGAAGTTTAAATGTCAACAATACAACGGGAAAATGATGTGGCCTCTGCTCCTTGTGACTATTAACACGAAACTGAAGCACACAGATATCCAGTTATCTAGTACACAGTAAGCAATCATATCACATTATCATGATAATCTGATAAGGAAATTAGTATTACATCAGATAAGCCTGACCAAACCAAGTACAGTACTGCACTGTAGAGTAAAAAAAAGTTTTATAATTTTTTTAATTAGCAAAGGTTCAAAGAAATATTATTTTTACAGTGCAGTATATCATACTCCACCAGCTTGCATTCTATATTCTGTATAGTATATGTACTGTACTGTACACTACTGTACATGTACAGTACACTAAAACAAGTATGCTAGTTAAGATCCCATCAAAAAGTAAATAACTAAATGATGGCAATCATCTCCTTAACCTTACAATTTATTAGATAAGGAGAAATAAATATCTGTATTGTACGTGTGTGAGTACCTGCACTTCTTTCCAATTTAATAATACTGTACAGTACAGTTCTGTTTTATCAGGATAATCCTTTTATAACATCCTCACTGAGTACAGTACAGTAAATATGTAGACTGACACTATTGACTAAACCATTTTGCTGCAATTCCCACACTTGCCATTTTATTCTGGCTAACGCCAGACGATTTTATTCAGCTTAGGGTAACCTCCCGCAGCCAATAGGTTAATAATAGCTTGTTTTCTGTGTAGTTTTAAGTAAAATGTTATTTTTGATGCAGACTCCAAACCCGGTGAAGGAGCAAAACCAAAACAAGATTCCTTTTTTTTTTATGATAAGGCTTATAGCCCATAGCCTCCACACTTTCAGCAAATCCACATAAACCATTACTGAACTATGTCTGATTTTAGCAGGAATGAATTACTGCAGAATTTGAGAACCTGTATATAGTACAGTATTGTACCTGTACAGTATATTCTTCAGTGGTTCATTCCAGCTGAAACCATAGTTCAGTGACTATTTTCATTAATTCACAGCCAAAAAAAACATGACTAAGTCTGTAGAGACATTCTCAGTAATCAGCAAAATTAATTAAAAATAATACTGTATTTGGATTAATATGTAGGACTAACCCATGAGCAAGTTATTTTTATTACTGTTTATTTTCTAACAATATTTTCATCATTGAGTTCTGATATGATAATCATTTATTGTGATACCCGCCAACACAATAAATAACTTTTCTGCCCGGGCTCTTTAGCGCTGATGCACCCACATCATCTCACAAACAAAAAATGCCTAAAATTTCACCATATAATCTTAAGTTCTTTCTGTTTAATATACCGGGGGGTCCGGGGGGCCTCCGGTAGGGAAGTTAAGTAAGGTTGGGTAAGTTTGTTTGGTTAGGTTTAGGTCTGTGTTTCATACCCACAAATGTTAAGGAGCATTTATTTTTAATATGAATATCCAATTTTTAACATATTTCCACATACTACAACAGTGTTCAATATAATATAACAGTAAAAATCCAGTGTTTACATAACTTTTTTCAATAAATTTCGCTCATTGGGTTAGCCTATATAATTACCAATATTTGTTTGAAGTAGCCTAACCATACCTAACTGAACCTGGTAGATTCCCAAAGAGTATGTACAGTATAGACTCTGATTCGATAAAACATATTGGGCAAGTGGATAGCTTGAAAAAGTATATAATTTCTAATATCAACAACAATAATTAATTTACTGCCAATAAATAATATGTGTTGACCAATGTTATGCAAAAACTGGAATTACATCTAATCAATAAACTTGAATTTCATTATAACTATTAAACTGGCACGTATTTTAAATAACCTAAAGTTCATTAAATTTTTTAGTTTGTCGGTGAAAGACATAATGTAAGACCATATAGTGTGTAATTTCCTTCTCTGCCTCTATGGTAATTCATCTACACTTTTAACCACACACTTCCCCAATTCTTTACAGTTTTAGTTGATTTTGTTGATTAGCTTGACTCATATAATTCACTTGATAAACTGCAATTTTGTCATTTTCCCTGTACAAGAATCTCACCCAGAGTAGTTTGTCTATGACCATTTACATTATACCCTGCTAGTAAATGTATTATGCAATTTCTAAGGTACAATCAGAATAATAAGCCAATATATATATTTTAATGTCACAACCACGCCCACTGACCTAACAATATAGGGAAGTTAGACATAGGGAAATTGAAAAGCTCCTTACGGACATAATCCACTATCTCTTGTTCAGTACTTTGAACATCTTATGAAAATCATGAAGAATAAACACCTGGGAAAATAAAAATACAGCAACTTACTCGTTTTAAGTCAATAAAGATAAATTAAAAGGACAACTGCACCAGGTCCAGCTACAGCGTTGTATGAACTATAAACACCGTAGCCCGTACACGACTGACAATGTTGCCAACTCACAGGTTGTAATATAAATATTGTTAATTACCAAATCATACTATTAATATGCTAAATATTATGTAATTTACTATGTTACAACATCTTTCATATATTTCCCCATTTGGCAATCTTCGCATGTAAAAAGTCTTCTGAAAAGTGTCGGTTTTCACCAATTTTGGAAATGCGTAATTTTCACTAGATACCTTAACAGGTCCCTTTTCTACCAAAATATTAATTGTCGTAGTGTCCAGTAAATGTGGCCAGCTCTGCACCCGAGATGTATTTTCTGTATCTGTCTCTATCCCTGCTGGCCAGGGTATAGTAAAAAAAACGAGGGCTGTGTACGATAGTAAAATAATGTGTATCAACAATTTGGCGAGCGTCCGCCAGCTCCAAGGACACTTGACTGAGTAGTGCCCCCTGAGAATCTCCGGGGGCACTTATACACCTCAACTACTGTAGGTCACCCCTTGCCCGTTTGTAGTATAAGCTAGGCAAGCTCAGGTGCTCCAATCTCTCAGGGTAGCTGAGGTGCCGAAGTGCAGGAACCAGTCTGGTGGCCCTCCTTTGAACATTTTCAACTAACTGACAGTCCCTAGCATATCTTAGGGATTTCTTGTAACAAAGAATAATGTCCAAAAATATTTATTTATGTTCTGCATAATCTTTACATGGACAACATACACTAAGCATCCAAAATTATTTAATGTTACTCAAAACTGGAAATAATCTTTCATACGGCTTAAGGCTTTAAATCACTCTTATGATAATGACAGTTTTGCTTAAAATACTTGTATCAACTGATCACCTAAAACTTTTCGAAAGTATTTTTGTTGTTTTATTTTAGAATCTTTGCTATGTTGGTTTATGTACGTAACTCTAGATATTAAGGAGAAATGTATACACTAATTATCATTTTGCAGTTTATTTCACATTAACGAATACTTGTCCACTTTGCTCACTGGGAATGTATCTATTATGATCATGAATAGTCTGCTTCTACAGATGTCGCGCTGCTTTTCAATGTGTACTCTTCCGTTACCTGTGATGTTTCTGGCCATTTCTTACTATTTTCCTCTTAGTCTTAAATTGAACTTGCTCAACAGTTGATAAATTTCTTTCCATTTCGTAAATTTATAAGCTGACAACACTATTCTTATTGATGACTGTTTTGCTGACCTCTGTAGCAACTGGTTTTATTTTTGTTTTTATTCATTAAGGAATAGTGTTCTCTACTGGTGATTATTTGTAGCGCTCGTCAGACAGCATGTCGGGTGTAATGTCCGTATTTAGTTAAAATATTGAGACTAGAGAGAGAGAATGTGTAAAGACAAGTACAAGCTCTTCAAGAAGTTGACTTTTGAGGATAGATTAATAATGCTACATTTACCAACACTTGCTTATATTTTGGAAACTTATTGAATATTGCGCAGAGTTTATGATGACGTATGTGAGGATGTATTTTTTTAAAGAACCCGACTTAACAGAGATAAAAAAAAATGTCTGCAGTCGAATTGTAAATAATATTTATTTGCCATCGTATGTCAGTAATTCAATAAGTTGGTAATTTTGAAGAAAAAAATATTTAGATAAAACGCGGAAAATCATCAGAAGACATAATTATCAAGCAAAATTCATAGGACAACAACATTCTCGATTATATTCTTTATGACAAATCAGACGTTGAAGACAGGTCTGAGATTCTCTTCCAGAAAGGACTGTAGTGGATGTCACGTAGCCCTACAGGACATCTGTAAATATATATTTTTTGTTTCTTTTCTTTACCTCGAACACTTTTCTCGTGGGATAACTTTCCTGCATCTTCCGGTGGAACATTATTTTTCTTGGTGTCATCTTTGTTGGCAAATTCCCGTTTTATTTGTATTATTAATGCGTTTGTGGGTGACATCTTTCCCCTGTTATTAAATGTCTTTGGGATCCGTCTCCTCGTCATTTAACAAGAAGAATTTGACACTCTTCAGCTCTTGCTCGCCATAATTGGTGAAGATGGTGTGTCTCGTCCAGTTCACGAAGTATGCCACCTCCGTGTACACTCCGGGGAAGCCCTTGGTAGCGCACCCGATGCCCCACGACGTGATCCCCGCCAACCTGCACGACCCTACCTTCCTGGTCGACTCGCTGCAGCACACCAGTGGTCCTCCGGAATCACCCTGAAGAAAATATACTACATTTGAATGTGTTGTTAGCGACAGCACTACAAGGAAGGTCGTCCAGAGCGAATCTGGATGCACAAGAGATGAGACTCGTTGGAAGAACACTTAATGTGCAACCTGTTATCCAGAAACACCTTACAGATGACTAACAACTCAAGTGTGTTTTTTATGATATAATAAGAACGGAGGTTATCGCAGGAATCTCCACACTAAAGCACTGGAGTTCTACAGATGCCCTAAGGAAAAAAACTACAGAAAACGGATGTTGTCATTTGTTGTTGTGTTGAACAGTGGTGGAGTGCAGTCACCATACGAGAGGAAATGACATAATATGAGACTGAGTGTTACCAAGGATTCTTAGACTGTCGGAGGATAACTCACTAATTGCTTAAAAATTTGATCCTCTGCGACGGTGGCGTCGCCAAGCGGCTGGAGAGTAAAAACACATTAAGCACATTGTATTGCGCTGTACATAATATTGTGCTAAAACACCAGATTATTCAATAAACACAATTTACTGTATATATAGTCAGTAGGTTATTGACATCCAACTTTAGATATCATGGGATAATTTCTCAAAGCAACACATCGATTACTTTGCAGTAAAATATATTTATTTGCCTACTTAAGGGTGTAAGGGAATATTCTCCCTTCTATTCTTCAGTAAGAGCGATGGTGATAGCTATAGCTTTACACCAGTTTTACACCATTTGGGTCTTTCCAGTTTCATGTACCATGTCCTCCCCCGCCCCGCCCCCCCTCCCCCCCAAAAAAATAAAAATTCTGAATGTAGATTTTCCGGCTGATTCCATATATATATATATATATATATATATATATATATATATATATATATATATATATATATATATATATGCTGATAACCACAAGGAAACAAGAAAACACGAAGTTCCCAAGCGTTTGTTTCTTTGTGGTTATCAGCATATACTTGGATCACGCGCACCTACAGTGATTTACTTGCATATATATATATATATATATATATATATATATATATATATATATATATATATATATATATATATATATATATGTTGCCAACACTATAATTATATTGAGTCATATAGGGAGATAAAAAAATATACATTTCCGTCGGAAATGTATATTTTTTTCGGGTATTTTAATATAAAAATGCCAACAATATTACATGTACTTGAATCAGTGCATAGATCACTTTCGTTTAATAATTACTGTATATAGAAAATGAATTTAATATTCAGAAAATTTGATAGCTTGGCAGTAGTGAAATTATTTCTACTTTGCGAATTTGTATGGGGTCGCAGTTGTCTCGTTAATAAATACTGTATTATTATCCAAGCGTAAATCACCATTCTATTTTTTTTATTGACAGATAGGAAGCTGCAGTAGTATTGAGCAAGATACATGTGCGTGTCAAATTTCATGACAGTATAGCTAAAATTAAAACAAAAGGGAAAATCTGCTTTTTTTTTTTACGGGAATTAGCCCACCCGGGCACAGGCCGAACGACTCGCAACGGGGTCTAAGGGTCAGACATTTGACAGCCAGGTATCGATAAGGTAATACTGTGTTATTTCCACATTCGTGAGGGTACTTAATACCGTACTACAAGTTTGATTTCCCATAACAACTTTAAAGTGACTGATACGAACATACATAACTTTACATTATATTCAAGTGATTTTTAAGCCACGCCAACATACTGCCTAAGAACAGTGAACAATGCTTATACTGAAGATGCTGATGTGTTAGGAAAGCAGATTTACACTACTTATTAATCATTTCAAATGTTTATGGTCTGGGGAGAATAATATCTCTCAATCTGTCTTAAAAATATACAAAATAGCACCTAAACAAACTTAATTTGGTTCGATTTTCTCTTCATTGTCGTTTTGGTGATAAAACTTATCGCAATGAAGATTTTTGTTTGATTTTTCTTCGGTGGGATTGTGTCAAGTAGATTTTACTTGTAAGGTTTTCGATTAAGTGTTTGTTAGGCACAATTAAGGCTCTTACCTGACAGGCGTCCCTTTCTTCCCCACCGGCGCACAGGTTACTGGAGTACACGGGATAGTTGCGTTTGGAGAACTTCTTGATGCAGTCAACGTCGCTCTTCAGCTCTACCTGCACCACACAAAAAGTAATAATCTTTAGATATATTTCGCAGCGTAATAGTCTAGACTTTAGAGTACCATTTTAATTAATGTGTACTCAACATGTGGCTTTATCTTCATCGACAATGTATTATGTTCTTGTTCAATCACTTCCAAACAGTCTGATCTTTCTGAACATCAAAAATCAGAAATATTAACATGTAAAGGGTATTCTTGCAACAATGGGTTTTTAAACTTTGCACAGGTAAAACAATGAAGGATGTCTATTTATTTACTCACATAAGGTCAAATGGTCTACGGTGGTAAATCACATCAGAGGGAAAATCAGAAAACTAGATAAAATAAAAGACGAATACGTACGTCGGCAGCGAGGAGAACGTGTGGTAGATGGCCTGATTCCGCCACCTTCCCCCATCCGGAGATCGTACACCGTTGACCTATTTCAGCCTCTTTGCGTGTCTCCAAGGCGATGGGTACTCCGCCATGGCCAGCTAGTCGGGAATAAAACGAGAGGTCTGAGTGTACCAGTCTAAAGGGAGATGAAAAAATTACAAGCGTGCGCAAGGGAATCGGAAACGCCATTAAGATTCTAGAGGTAGAACGAAGTTACTCTGATCTGGTGATATTTTCGAACTTTAAACGATATTTTAAACAGTTTATCTCACATTAGATATATTAAATAGTTCAGAAAGTGGACCATCAACAAATATACCAACAATCAGAATGAAAAACGAACAAACTCATGGATAAAATTGGTCAGATACTTGCAGCTTCATCAGAGATCAAAACGTATATTCAGAACATTAATTATAAATTCTACAAGAAGCGTAATTTTTTTGAGGAACAAGTTGGTTTGTATGTAATGTACTGTACCTCTGGCATCAGGGTCCATGTTATCGACTTGGAGCTTGAGGAGAGCGATATCATTAGAGAAGTTGAAGGGGTTGTACGGTGCGGGGAGCACATTCACCACCCTGTACTTCCTGTTGCTCTCTAACAGATCCCACGCTCCGGTCACCACCTTCACATAGTTGAAACTGATAAACACGTAACAATAAGTATGTTATCGGCTATTTTAGGTTGCTGTCGAGGCGTGTTGATGGATGTAAAAAAAAAAAAAAATAACCTACACACCTTCCTGGAGAACAGATCCAAAGTCAACACACATTAGGTGAGAAAAGCATTATGTTACACTAAGTACCTTTAGTAAACGTAGGCATTATCACGTTTCATTATTCTTATATGTCTTAAGGAGTCATATGAGAGGGTTCAAAGTTGACTCATATTGTGCTTGGAACTTACATGTGCCTGTGTGTGTGTATATGACGTTTGTATAGTATGTCTTTGGGCTTGAAAATCAGTATCAAGTCAGCTTAAACATCTAAAAATAAAAAGGTATGTTAGGAACTATGTACCTGCCCAATACATTCACGCTTTTGTGATAAATTCAGGGGGATAAAGTTGACCAAACACTGACTTTTAAGTGCATTTTAACATGGTAAATAACTTTTTATGCAGACGAATTCCAGAGTACGGTAACTAAATTGCAGTAGCCTAATCGTTTTATAAATATTGACGTCTGTAATCGTATATATTTTAGATTAATATTTTTTTTGGTGTGTGTGTGTGTGTGTGCGCAGAGCTAAGTGGTAAAAAATACATAATGTGTAGTATGAGGAATGGATAAGACACTCACTCAATATTTACGGTGCAGTGGGCGGCGGTGAGCACTAAGGACGGGGAGATGAGAGTACCCCCACAGAAATGTCGGCCATTGAACTGTAACGACACCTGCCACTGGAACTCACCTGAACCATCCCAGGTCATAGAGAGAAATAGAGGCACAAGGGAAATATATTATTTACTTCGATCACTGAGGCTAAGTGTCTTTCTAGTATGTGAATGTGTAACAAATTTCATCGTTAATTCTTCGAGAGTTTCTTTAGTAAACATTCTTTTTTGTCTCTCATTATATTTTTACTAATAAAAATATTACACTGCCTTTGGTCGAGGTGGAGGTCAAACTTAAAAACCTTTGCGTGTCAGTCAGTACTACAAAATAGGAAGTCATCATTTTGGTGGTTTTAAAGCGTCAAATACAGTACTACGCCTCAAAGGGCCAATGAATGACCTTGACACTTAATTATAACCCTGACACTTAATACATGGCAACCACACTTACCCGCCACACCTGACACGCACACACACCTAACAGCTACTATACCTCTTACCTCGTTTCACAGGCTCCCCGCCCACTATACGATCTGGTCGCGCCAAGTCCCTCGGAAGCGGGTGCTTGTGGGTTTTCTGGGCGGATTCAACACCTACGGTCACTGCAGCCCACACCCATAACACTCTTGAGAGCGACCTCATCACTCTGCTGGTAAAAGGCGTATAGGTTATAACAGAAAAACACTTTTGTTTCAGAACACACGTTAAAGAGATTCTAATACCTAACCTAACCTAATACAAGGATTCTGAGACTACTGTATAGGCAGATAGCTCACTCCAATGGGTGAACGCGTTCATCTCCCACCCCCCCTCCCTATGGCGCCGCCAAACGGCCGGAGAGTAAACAAAATAATTACTTTACCAGGCAAGGAATAAGGGAAGAAGACGAAAAATTCGGCGAAATTTAGCCTTTCCATTTTTTTTTGTTTGCCAGCTGCAATAGGACTCCAGTACTGTGCAGCTATTAAGTGTTCTACCAATTCTGTAAGGAACAGAAACCTGTTTTTATATAGGTGTACGACTCGTACACCTACTACTGTTCATTAGTTTTATGAGCTCTTTATTTGATGCATTTAGTACTGATAGCATTTCACTCTTCAGAACTGCTAGTAAACATCAGAGTATCATTAGGATATATAAGATGAGCAGGATACTGTTGTATTGTCGAAAAAGGCTGGAACTTTGAAGTTTTGGGTCATTATTCGTTTAAGGACCACCCACGACTTTTTGGACGAAATTATGCTCTTCCTCCACTATTTCGATGTGTTTTGACTGGATTTCAGACTCATTTCTTAGGCAAATTGTGTGGTAAAAGAAAAAATAACCAAACCTAACCTAACGAAACCTGACCTAACTTTACCTAACCTACCTTTACGTAACGTAACGTAACCTAACTTGTCTTGGGAATTTTGTGTAGTTTCGTGAACAAAAAAACCCGGTTAAGAATCGGTAAAGTACAACCAATGGAAATTCTGTAGCCTAAGCAAAGGACCCTATATTCATGCTGAACTGTATACTGTATCTGCATACCTTTATACATTACACCTGCATAGCTTATGCCGTATACATGACAATTCCAACTTGGGATAATGCAGCCTGATCTTCAAATATTTTCCACTGTATGAGACTGATCGGTAGTTATGTAGTTTTGAAGCTGTACTGTACATTTTTTTAAATGTTGGTCATCAATAAACTAGCGAGCACCATATAAGATGTGAAATAATGGTGACACAGCCACTCTGTTACCAACTTGTAAATACTGTGATGTTCTTTATATCACTTTTAAAATGGTAGCCTGTTAAAGAAAAAAACTACAATAAAGTGCATTGGTTAGTTGTCTGTGATATCTTATTCATATTAAATGGTGTGACTACTCCAGGCGAGGAAGCACCTCACTCTTGAACATAAGAACATAAGAAAATAAGGAGTCTGCCATGTGCATGGCAGCTCCTGTCGAGAGTTACTACCACTCTCTATCATCCATGGATCTATCCAGTCTCCTTTTGAAACTTTCCTGCGTTCCCGCACTTACTACATAGTTGCTAAGCTTGTTCCACTCGTCCACCACCCTATATGTGAACCAGTTCCTTCCTATCTCCCTCCTAACCTAAACTTATCCAACTTAAATCCGTTGCTCCGAGTCCTATCCTGCTCGGATATTATAAAAACTTTATCTATATCCCCTTTATTGATTCCTTTCACCCACTTAAATACTTCTATCATATCTCCCCGCACTCTTTGTCTTTCTAGGGAATGCAAGTTTAGTTTCTTTAACCTATCCTGATATGGAAGGTTTCTAAGTCCCGGAATCATTTTCGTCATTCTTCGCTGCACCGACTCCAGTGAATTGGTATCCATTCTACAATAGGGGCACCAGAACTGAACCGCATAATCGAGGTGCGGCCTGACTAGCGCAAGATATAGTTGCAATAAGACCTCTGCACTCTTATTACTTACACTTCTATATATAAAACCCAATACTCTGTTTGCCTTATTTCGAACATTAACGCACTGTTTTCTAGGCCGTAGGTCCGGGCTTACAAGTACCCCTAGGTCTCTTTCACAAGTCGACTTCTCTAGGTTGATGTTGTTAAGGCTGTATACACTGACAGTATTTGTTCTTCCAATATTAAGTACGCTGCACTTGCTGGTGTTAAATTTCATTTGCCATTTTTCAGACCACCCCTGCAGTTTATTTGGATCCTCCTGTAATGCATTTGCATCCTGCCCTGAATTAATCTGCCGCCCTATTTTGGTGTCATCCGCAAACTTGCTTATGTCACTGCTGATCCCAGTATCTAGATCGTTTATGTAGATTATGAACAAGAGTGGGCCTAGTACTGGCCCCTGGGGAACCCCACTGGTTACACGGCCCCACTCAGATTTAACACCATCTACGCTGACCCTCTGCGTTCTATCGGTGAGCCATGATTTTATCCAATTTAAAACTTTCCCCTCGATACCATGAGCCTTAATTTTTCTCAGAAGCCTCTGATGCGGTACTTTGTCAAATGCTTTGCTAAAGTCTAAGTAAATAACATCGAAATTTTCGTCATTATCTACTACCTCGAAGACTCTCGGGCCATTGTGAGAAGAAGGTAAATCAGGCAAATAAATTATTGGGTCTTATAAGAAGGTCGTTCAAATATCTAGACGGTCCGTCCCTCGTGACGATCTTCAGGAGTGAAGTGCTTCCCCATCTGGAGTACTGTCACCCCATCTGGTCCCCGAGATATGCTAGGGACTGTCAGTTGGTTGAAAATGTTCAAAGGAGGGCCACCAAACTGGTGCCTGCACTTCGGCACCTCAGCTACCCTGAGAGATTGGAGCGCCTGAACTTGCCTAGCTTATACTACAGACGGGCAAGGGGGGACCTAGTTGAGGTGTATAAGCATCTCAGGGGGCACTACTCAGTTGAGTGTCCTTACTTGGAGCTGGCGGACGCTCGCTCCACAAGGGGTCACAGCTCAAGATTGAAGAAGCCGCAAGTCCAGAAAACCGTGACGGCAAAATTTTTCGGAGTGAGGGTTGTAAACTCTTGGAACAATCTACCAGAGAGTGTTGTGACGGCACCGAGTGTGAGCTCTTTCAAGAGAAGACTTGACCAACACTGGAGCGGGTTCAGGTACATTCAGGAGCCAGTGCATGCCCAGTATTTGCCAACAGTGCGTGACAGAGACGTGACCGATCGCCCGGGCGGCTAGCGAGCCGATCTTTTGGTGAAGAATATAAATGAAAAGAGACGTGACCGATCGCCCAAGCGGCTAACAAGCCGATCAGTGGCGAAGAGGATAAAAGTAAAAGTAAGACTTTCCTAAAAAAAGGCAGGAGATTTGTTAGACAAGATTTTCCCTTTTTAAACCCATGTTCAGAGTCGTAGATTAATTTGCTTTTCTCTAGATGCGATCGGATGCTATCTGCTATAATTGATTCAAGAAATTTCCCCACTACTGACGTCAAACTGATTGGCCGGTAATTTGACGCTGATGCTCTGTCTCCCTTTTTGAATATGGGTACTACATTTGCCTGTTTCCACAAGGCTGGCACAATTCCAGTGTCTAATGATTTTGTAAATAAATTTACGAGGTGTCCGCTAATCTGTTCCCTACACTCTTTCAAGACTCGAGGGAAAATTTCATCCGGCCCTGGGGATTTTGTATTCTTTAGTTTATTTATCCTGTTAAGAACATCCTCTTTTCTGACAGTGATAGTGACAGATCATCCATATACCTAAAGCACCTTCTCATAAGACATATTAGTTTCGTTGCCTGATTCACCTCCTCACAATGGCCGAGACACACACACCCAGGTCCTTTTCACATTTAGTCTCAATTACTGCAGTCTCTTCTTCCTGTTGGGACATGTGATACGCCTCTTTACTATTGGTGCGACCTATAGGTGTAGGTGCATCCTTTTGCACTTCGTGACATTGAATCTTAGCAGCCATTTTCTCGACTATTCTTGAAGCTCATAGAGATCTTTCTGCAGCTCTTCACAGTCTGTTTGGTACTTAATTTCCCTAAATAACTTAGCATCGTCCGCGCACATTTGTATGGAGGAGAGGAGTGTACAGATTCAGGCATGGCATTAATGAAACAGACAAACAACAGCGGGCCCAATACACTTCCCTGTGGTACCCTGCTAGTCACGGGTACACGTGACGATTTCGTCCCATTTATCACCACGCACTGTTTGCGGTCATACAGAAAGTCTCCGATCCACGCTAGGACACTTTACTGAATGCCGTACCCTCACGTGAGCAGACTTTTTCTCCTTGGACCTTGAAAATAAGCTGGCAGCTAATTTTTAAGTAATTTCCTTTCGCATATATTTTGTTTAGGGAAACCTACAGGTAAACAGATAGACTGACAGACAGAGCCTAGTCTATCGTTCTCAGAGTTGGGGGTAACACAGTTTATCTTTGTTTTACGTTCTTGAGCGGAAGTTGGGACGGTTGTGTTGATATATACTGTAGAGGAGGTGTGCGTCTTATGTTGCTTGAAAAAGATAAACTTCCTCTCTTTTGATGGACTGGGTAAGACTGAAGTGGACCAGGTGATACGGACACCTGTGTGGAAGACGGCCCATACTACACGTGGGTGTGTCGGACTGTAAGGACTGTTCCAACACCTGCGTCACCAACCACCTGGTCACCACAGTCCGCACCAACCAAGGTCTTTCCTGCTAAGCAGATGTGTGAACTATTAAGCCACACTTTTTTAAATATAATTGAAAAGGTGTCTCTGTATTGATCCACCTAAGGCTACTCTTTGATAGGATATAATGTTTTTTGTTTGTTATCAGAAGAAAAAAAAAACTAATGTGCGCTCGCTGAGGGAGGTCTGATGTAAACACGATTCACGAATTACTTTTAAGAGTTAGGTAATCTTTTGTAAATGTCCAATCAAGATAAACTGGAGCTTATCACCAAACATATGTGAAGAAGAATAAACAACTTTTAAAAGTATTAGAAATCAATTTTTTGTGTCAAGTCTAACTAAAGTGAAATCCTTTTGGTATCAATTACTCCTTAGGAAGAACATCTACTTACCTGTACATTCCCGTAAAATTCATATCAAATTTCGATAAGGTTCCAAAAATATTAGTTTGAAATTAACATGGGGTTAACAACATAAATAAATGAGGTAGTTTAGGATTAATAATGATGACCTGTGGTGTAATGCTAGCCTCGCATACCAATGGTTCCGGGTTTGCTTCCCGGACAGGGTGAAAATGTAGGCAATTTTTTATGCCATTTGCCTTTGTCTACCCAGCAATAATTGGAGACCTGGATGTTAATTGATTTGCGGATCGAGTTCCGGGGTCATAACTTTAATATAAAGTGACAGATATATTTGGGTACGGAATTAGGTCCTATAGCAGTTTGGATACAGCAGATACAAAGTCTTTGGTACACAAGGAGCCAGTGTGGTTGGCATTGCACTCGGCCACCTTTACCTCCCCAACTTTAAAGTTAGGTACCCATTCACAGCTGGGTTGAATATATAGAGGTGCCCTAGGCGAGAACCAACGACCCTTGGGACAGGAAAGAACTGTATGCATGTAGCCGTTGAACTTGTTTTGTTTAAATACTCAGTGACGTAATGCTGGGTGGGTAAAGTTTGTAATATATGGAGAGTGGATCAGCTGTAAGAGGAACACGTGCAGTAAGTGTAGCAGGTGTGCGTGTAGTTATTGACTGTGATCACTGTGCTGGAAATTAAAGATATTTAGCTAACCTGAGGTGTATTCATCGCTTACTGCTGACCTGGCCAGGATGATCACACTCACCACAAAGACGTTCCTGGCGAAGTGAACCTGAATCTTTAGTCAACATGAATAATCTCTTTTAATACCCAATAGATTATAAAGAACATAATTTTAACAATGAAATATCTGCCGACTTTATGTTTGTATATATTTGTAGGTCTTTTTTATTGATACAGTAATTTTGAGTTATCTGATCATTAAGATAAGAAAGTAATAAAAATTTATCAGTGGCACGAAAAATATAATGGAAAATGCGTATTGGGTTGACTCGACCAATGAAGGTGCCAGCATCCTATCTGAGGGTTGGCGATCTTGGCCCTCCAAATATTTTCACGACGTCTCTACCAATCTTCTCAGTGTTCTCATCTCACCATTGCCTTTCCCTGGCCTTCCTACCCCATGTTTCACCCAAATCATCCTTAAAGGGCAAAGACATCTCATTTTCCTTATTCTATAAATTTACGGTCTACCTTTTCTCATTTCTTGGTATTACTTCGTTTGTTTTTATTCCATTGGCGGTAATCTTTAGCGCTCGCTAATGCCTTCAGCCTCCTTCTGGAGTCAGCTGAAATTGTCTACACTTCTGACCCAGACAACAGTTCTAATCATGCATGGCATTTCAGCAGCCACTTTCTTGAACAAAAGATAATGTCCATAATAAGTAATCTTTAAGAATATTAAAAGGTGTCTTGAGTAGGATTCACTTGGACAAGTGATTATGTGGTAACCCAGGGCACACTGTAAACGTCTTTACAGACACAGTAAACACAGTATACCACTTCTCCAAAGCTTGTATCATTCTCTACTAAGGATAATCTATGATCAACTTCATAATAAACTTCAATATCTGGCAGTAGCCTTTACCACTCTTATTTATCTTAACCAAAAATATGGCCAGAATCCCGCGTTGACACTAATGGTTATTGTTATGCCATGATTTATTTTCAGTCTAACAAAGGACTATGGGCTCTACTAGCCTATACTATAGACGAGCAAGTGGTGACTTTAGCACCTCAGAGGACATTTCTCAGTCGAGTGTTCATACCCGGAACTAGCGGATGTCCGCCCCACTAGAAATCAAAGCTTCTGGTTAAAGAAGGCACAAGTTAAAAAACTGACAGGGCATTTTTGGGGGGAGGGTGGGGTGGAGTGAAAAATAAGCTCTTTTGAACAATCTGCCAGAGAATGTTGTGACGGCACAGACTGAACCAACACTGGTGCAGGTACAGATACATTCAGGAGCCAGTACTTGCCCAGAACTCACCAACAGCGCGTAACAGAGACGTGACCGACCGTCCAAGTGGCGACTTAATATAACTACTGTACAGTAGTTTTTAATTGGAAATTGGAATTTCTCGTTTATAAATAGCATTTAGTCTGTAATTATTCTTCAGCAGCCTGATGCACCTTCACTTTCTTGTGACTACAGTATTTCTCAAATGAATTTCTCGTTGGTTTATCATCACAGTCTCTCAGTACTAAAAAGGCAAGCTCTTTTCTTATTCAAGGGTAACTTTTGTTGTCGATTTAAACGATCCCAGATTTCCTTTCACTCGTTTTCAAATTATCTTTTGTTAGTATCGGCATTTAACCACTTGCTTAACGTCACAGTCACTGTCTTAACAAAACCCACTTAAATGGCGTTAGCTGGGGCGACCTTGACACTGATATGGCGTTATTCGTGGCGAACTTCACAATCCCTAAAGTAACGAGCTGATGTCCTCACCTGAAAGGAGTGTCGGCAGTAGGGAGAGATCGGAGTTCTTGGTGACGGGAGGCGGAGGGAACTGCACCAGTCGTGGCCAGATCACTAATGAACCTCCCTGCCTGTGTGTAACACCTGCACGTCGGCCACCCCAACCTATTACAACTATGACTCTCACAACCAATCCCAGCCACACACACACACACCTGTCTAATGCACCTTATCCTTATATTTATATCTCCTCCATTCATCCCGATAATATGTCAAACACAACACCCTGCCCATACACCTTATCCTGCCCATACACCTTATCCTGCCCATACACCTTATCCTGCCCATACACCTTATCCCACCCATACACCTTATCCTGCCCATACACCTTATCCTGCCCATACACCTTATCCCACCCATACACCTTATCCTGCCCATACACCTTATCCTGCCCATACACCTTATCCCACCCATACACCTTATCCCACCCATTCACCTTATCCTGCCCATACACCTTATCCTGCCCATACACCTTATCCCACCCATACACCTTATCCTGCCCATACACCTTATCCTGCCCATACACCTTATCCCACCCATACACCTTATCCCACCCATACACCTTATCCTGCCCATACACCTTATCCTGCCCATACACCTTATCCCGCTCAAACACCTTATCCCACCCATACACCTTATCCTGCCCATACACCTTATACCGCCCATACACCTTATCCTGCCCATACACCTTATCCTGCCCATACACCTTATCCTGCCCATACACCTTATCCAACCCATATACCTTATCCCGCACATACACCTTATCCTGCCCATACACCTTATCCCGCCCAAACACCTTATCCTGCCCATACACCTTATCCAACCCATACACCTTATCCCGCCCATACACCTTATCCTGCCCATACACCTTATCCCGCCCAAACACCTTATCCTACCCATACACCTTATCCTGCCCATACACCTTATCCTGCCCATACACCTTATCCAACCCATATACCTTATCCCGCCCATACACCTTATCCTGCCCATACACCTTATCCCGCCCAAACACCTTATCCTGCCCATACACCTTATCCAACCCATACACCTTATCCCGCCCATACACCTTATCCTGCCCATACACCTTATCCCGCCCAAACACCTTATCCCACCCATACACCTTATCCTGCCCATACACCTTATCCTGCCCATACACCTTATCCCGCCCATACACCTTATCCTGCCCATACACCTTATCCCGCCCAAACACCTTATCCTGCCCATACACCTTATCCAACCCATACACCTTATCCCGCCCATACACCTTATCCTGCCCATACACCTTATCCCGCCCAAACACCTTATCCCACCCATACACCTTATCCTGCCCATACACCTTATCCCGCCCAAACACCTTATCCCACCCACACACCTTATCCTGCCCATACACCTTATCCCGCCCATACACCTTATCCCGCCCATACACCTTATCCTGCCCATACATATTATCCCGCCCAAACACCTGCCTCACAACCCTCATCCCACTCACGCACCTTACACTTGACGCCCACACACTTGCTTCACCTCTCACACCGTCCACACCAGTTTGAATCACCTCACCGCACTCATATAGATAGATAGATAGACAGATAGATAGATAGGTAGATAGATAGATAGATAGATAGATAGATAGATATAATTCATATTAGTCTTTACCACCTTGCACATAACCACAGCTCACATATATCACACGAATTGGTAACAGCGGTGTTTACATATTCCATTCACTACTACATATTTTACTACAAGTTTCATAAGTTTACATTAATGGAGTAAAAGTGAAGACAAAAACAAAATAAGAACTATCTACCGATGAACGGCCTGAGTAGGAAGTAGGCTAGGGGACGGAGCTTCATGGCGTCATCAATCGCCTCATTTCAAAATCATAAGTGGTGACATATTCATAGTCGCGTACACTAATATGACTTTGGCTTCTCTCCACAGAATGACAGATATTCTTACGCGTGACGTCAAATGCAGTAGGTGGTTAATATGGCCTGTCGTCTGACCAACAACCTTAGATGAAGAACAAAAAAAAAACATCACTTCAGTTTGACGAGTATAAAGCATAATAACAGTATGACGAGCGCAGGTCCATCCCATATAACTTTAAAAAAAGTGAGATGCTTTGCCGTTTGGAGTACTGTCATCCCATCTGATCTTCGAGATATGTTAGAAACTGTCTGTTGATTGAGAACGTTCAAAAGAAGGTCCCCAGACTGGATGCGCGCCCCACAAGAGGTCACAGCCACAGGTTGAAGAAGTCACAAGTTCAGAAAATTGTCAGGACACACATTTTTGGAGTGATTGATGTGAACTTATGAGCTCTTAGAATAACCTGTCAGAAAGTGTTGTGATGGCACCGAGTGAGCTCATTAAGACTAGACTTGACTGGCGCAGGTACAGATACATTCAGGAGCCAGTACTTGCCCAGTACTTGCCAACAATACGTAACTTTCTGTCACCAGGTAGCCCCTGAGTTATCAGACTATCGACCCGTACCCCTATTACTGAGACACCGAATATAGAATGGTACTACATTAACACTATTTCAATATAAAATGGTAGTGTTAAAACATACTTGGTGCTTGTGGAGAGGCTACTTTCCATATTGTAAATAAAAGATTAAATTTATATCACCTCATGAATTATAAATGGTGAAATCAGTACCCCTGGGATAAGGTACAGTCAAATAAAACACTACAGTATAGTCAGACCAGTGAACAAAATCACTCAGTGACGCTTGATGTCATTTAGGTTTTTTAACTCTTGTAATTTATTATTATTTGTTCCCAGAAACTACTGATATTAACATGTTACTCATTATATAGTATTATACAGTATATTATGTTTGATATCCGTCATACTGGTTTGTTTACGGATGTTCAGAAGTGATGCATCAGGTTATTGTTTTGTTATCTCACAAATATTGGCCTTAGACAATAGTTCTGACGGTGTCACAACAATATGATTAATTTCTCACCAGCTAGGAATAGACTCCAGTTGAAGTGAATCTTGCCACCGTCAGAACCTGTGCTGCTACTCTCTTTAATTTACTTGTGTAACTCGTCTGCTATAAGTTTCATAATTATTTACATCTCACTTATGGATCCTCATATAATGAATTGATTTAATACAAACCTCCATATATAAAATCAAGATCAATCGTTAAACATTTCTACGATGACTTGTAATTTCCGCACTGTATATCTAACACTAATAATCCTGCAAAATTAGGTTAAGTTAGGTTCCGGGAACTGGTAATAAAATATTTCACTTCCATAATTTTAAATATATGTACAACATACGTAATGACCAGCGAGATCTTTGTGTGTGTGTGTGTTTTATTAAAAATCGATATAATTATGAGATACTGTAATTAGTTTTCGATGATTCATGACTAAATTGTGGAGAAAACTCTATTAACATTTTAACCGCAGTGTAAACAGGTGTGGGCGTACTTCATCGTTGTTTTGGGAAGTTGACGAATAACGTTTATGTCAGCGGAGACTTCAGAATCTTAACAATTATTTTTTGTTTATATATATATATATATATATATATATATATATATATATATATATATATATATATATATATATATATTTTGTGAAACTGTGATAAAAATTTTTATTAACTGGCATGTGAGAACATCTGTGGCAAGGTGAGTGCACAGGTGTGGCTCTCACCCATTGAACCCCACCCCGACCCCCCAACACAAACATCCGTAGTTCTTAGTAAATACCACCACACACAAGTACCTCTCAGTAAACAACTCCTTACACACACGTACACCTCAGTCAACATCACACACACACACACACATACACACACACACACACACACATCATATATATATATATTATATATATATATATATATATATATATATATATATATATATATATATATATATATATATATGTGTGTGTGTGTGTGATGTTGACTGAGGTATACATGTGTGTAAGGAGTTGTTCACACGTGTGCACTTTGAACAACAAGCACATTACCAACTCACCTCAGTAAAAACGCTTACAAAACACACCTCAATAAACCTTACCAAGCAAACACACATATACACACCTAAGTAAACACCACAATAAAACCAATACACATCATTCAAAACCTCCAGACAAACAAACATTTACATCTCTGTAAACATTACCACACTGACACAACATAGGCACTACCACACGAAACATCCAACATCACATAGACACTACCACAAACACATCAGAGAAACTACCACATAAAACTTAAAACATCTTAATTTTTACCACATGAAAGCATATTTTCGGTTACTTTTGAATTATCAAGAACGTTATCAAGTGTTAAGTTTGTAAATAAAATACGAAAATGTAATTCATCATATTTAAAACCTGCACAGACACGTAAAAAATAATTAAATATAATACTACAAGTGTGATGATGAAGTAGGCGTAACTAATATGTAAATTATCATCAAACAGCAACGCTCATACACACTTTGACCTCTTCACACACTTACGTACAATACAAACCAGGGAAATATAAAATGAGAACTATAATAACATGGACTAAAGAAACAAGAATATATTAAGATGAATATTTGGAGAATTGGGAAAAAGAAGAAAACAAAGAGGCATTCAATCTGAAAGAAAATAAGGAACAATAAAAAGTATATAAAAAATAGTAGTGAAATACTGAAGTAAAAAAAAAAATGGTAGGATGAGATTCACACTCGTTCTGCGGTGAACTTTTTTTATTTAAACATTTGAAGAACAATATAAATTTAATTTAATTAGAAGTGAAATGAGAATTACTTTTGCAGGTCTGAATACGTGTCTGCCAACTGTAGGTACTGTACAATATTGTCGTGCTCAAATTACAATGTCCTTTTGTGCTTACATTAACAATAGAGTGTAGGGAACAGATTAGCGGACACCTCGTAAACTTATTTACAAAATCATTAGACACTGGAGTTGTGCCAGACTTGTGGAAACAGGCAAATGTAGTACCCATATTCAAAAAGGGAGACAGAGCATCAGCGTCAAATTACCGGCCGATCAGTTTGACGTCAGTAGTGGGGAAATTTCTTGAATCAATTATAGCAGATAGCATCCGATCGCATCTAGAGAAAAGCAAATTAATCTACGACTCTGAACATGGGCTTACAAAGGGAAAATCTTGTCTAACAAATCTGCTAACGTTTTTTAGGAAAGTCTTCGAGGTAGTAGATAACGACGAAAATTACGATGTTATTTACTTAGACTTTAGCAAAGTATTTGACAGAGTACCGCATCAGAGGCTTCTGAGAAAAATTAAGGCTCATGGTATCGAGGGGAAAGTTTTAAATTGGATAAAATCATGGCTCACCGATAGAACGCAGAGGGTCAGCGTAGATGGTGTTAAATCTGAGTGGGGCCGTGTAACCAGTGGGGTTCCCCATGGGGTCAGTACTAGGCCCACTCTTGTTCATAATCTACATAAACGATCTAGATACTGGGATCAGCAGTGACATAAGCAAGTTTGCGGATGACACCAAAATAGGGCGGCAAATTAATTCAGGGCAGGATGCAAATGCATTACAGGAGGATCTAAATAAACTGCAGGGGTGGTCTGAAAAATGGCAAATGAAATTCAACACCAGCAAGTGCAGCGTACTTAATACTGGAAGAACAAATACTTATGATGTATACAACCTTAAAAACATCAACCTAGAGAAGTCGACTTGTGAAAGAGACCTAGGGGTACTTATAAGCCCGGACCTACGGCCTAGAAAACAGTGCGTTAATGTTCGAAATAAGGCAAACAGAGTATTGGGTTTTATATCTAGAAGTGTAAGTAACAAGAGTGCAGAGGTCTTATTGCAACTATATCTTGCGCTAGTCAGGCCACACCTCGATTATGCGGTTCAGTTCTAGTGCCCCTATTATAGAATGGATATAAATTCACTAGAGTCGGTGCAGCGAAGAATGACAAAAATGATTCCGAGACTTAGAAACCTTCCATATAAGGATAGGTTAAAGAAACTTAACTTGCATTCCCTAGAAAGACGAAGAGTGCGGGGAGATATGATAGAAGTATTTAAGTGGGTGAAAGGAATCAATAAAGGGGATATAGATAAAGTTTTTATAATATCCGAGCAGGATAGGACTCGGAGCAACGGATTCAAGTTGGATAAGTTTAGGTTTAGGAGGGAGATAGGAAGAAACTGGTTCACAAATAGGGTGGTGGACGAGTGGAACAAGCTTAACAACTTTGTAGTAAGTGCGGGAACTCTGGAAAGTTTCAAAAGGAGGCTAGATAGATTCATGGATGATAGAGAGTGGTAGTAACTCTCGACAGGAGCTGCCATGCACAGGCCAACCGGCCTATTGCAGACTCCTTATTTTCTTATGTTCTTATGTTCTTATAATAAGCCTATGTTCACCCATTGAGCTTTGTTACATTTAAAGATTTTTACACATTTAAATACGCTTCAGTGAATTTAGCATGAATAATAATAACAATATTATTATTATTATCACAGATAAACTATTGAATAAGGTAAATGACTGTGTACCAAATGGCAGCATATATGTGAAGTTGTAGCCTAAACTAATGAAACTGTAAACAGAATGTTATTTGTCAAACTGTAATATAGCAGCGTACACCGACAATATAGAAATGGAAAACACTTTTGTGTGAATCAATTAAACCGTCCATCAGCATTATACTGAATAACAACACGAAAAATTTAGTCTGTATATAGTAACATCCGCGGGTTGTAAGGAATAAGTAATGCTTTGCATCTTGCCATTAAACGCATAATATAAACAGCTTGCAACACCGCACATATCATGATCATTTACGTGATGTCTCCCTTCAGTGATATATATATATATATGCTGATAACCACCAGGAAAGAAGAAAACACGAAGTTCCCAAGCGCTTTCGTGTAATTCACATCTTCAGCGCTTGGGAACTTCGTGTTTTCTTCTTTCCTGGTGGTTATCAGCATATACCTAGATCACGCGCACCTACAGTGATTTACTTGCATATATATATATATATATATATATATATATATATATATATATATATATATATATATATATATATATATATATTCACAAAAATTTCTCACACATTCCTTTACAACTAAAAACCTGGAACGTCAATGTGGCATTTAAAAACTCATGCACTGTTAAACAAATGTTAATCAAGAACTCCCCCAACAACACAATTGGTTGCATTTATAAAGTTCCTTGCAAGGAATGTAATATGTTTTACTTAGGCCAGACAGGTAAAGATCTTGTAACTACACTTAAACAACATAAATATAGTGTTAGGACAGGCCAGGAATCCAATGCTCTGTTTGTTCATTTGAGGGATAACAAGCATTGCATTGACTGGGATAATGCCTCCTCAATATTACCTTATAATTCAATTGATAGTAGGAACATCATAGAATCTAGTCTTATTAAACATACCGAAGCATTCAACATGAATTTGAGTATGTACAAACTGGACAATTTTGTAAGTAAGAAGATTGGGTCACCTTACCCTCTGACCTGACTACCGACCGTTGCGGTGCTATTTAAAGATTAGTAGGGTCATTACCTAATACCTGACCATTGTGGACCTGATCTCACCCTCCTCTGTATATACACACACCTTGTTTTGTGCTTCTCTCTAGTCTGTACTCACTCCTGAAGATGTGAATTACACGAAAGCGCTTGGGAACTTCATGTTTTCTTCTTTCCTTGTGGTTGTCAGCATATACCTAGATCACGCGCACCTACAGTGATTTACTTGCATTTATATATATATATATATATATATATATATATATATATATATATATATATATGCTGATAACCACAAGGAAAAACGTTATGAGCCATATCTCAAATATATATATCAAAACAGTGGAAAAAAAAACACACACACAGTATATAAAAACACATGCATGCACATCCTTACACAAAAAATGCAATTTTTTTTAAAGATTGAGAAAAAAATTGAATACTGTACATAATTCTAATAATAACTTAAACAGACATAATAATGCATTTACGAACACATACAACATACAAGCCCAAACATTTGTTGAAGACCCATCCAAATTCTTTAAAATTATGAGAATGTGGTTAAAGCAGTCGATGGAAGTAATGTGCATATGCGTCTGTCTTCATCCACTACTGTTACATCTAATTCTTCTAAGGGAATTTCCATAAATGCTGAAGTTCTGAAGATATCTGCAGACACAGCGTTATTAGAGTAAGGTTTAATGCTGGGTCGATGGCGCACACCGGCAATGGTGATGAGGATAATAATGACTACGGCCATTACGGAACAAACTGCGGCGACGGTTTTAGTGATGTGGGTCCTTGGCGGAGAGGTTGCGGTTGTTGTTGGTGAAGTTCTTGCGGTTGTTAGTGGTGAAGTTGTATTTGTGGTTATTATTGTTGTGGTTGTTTTTGTTGGTGTTGTGGGTGCTGTGGTTGTTGGTGGTGTTGTGGTTGCTGTTGTTGGTGTTGCTGGGGTTGTGGGTGTTGTGGTTGTTGGTGGTGTTGTGGTTGCTGCTAGTGTTATTGTGGATGTAGTTATTGTTGTGGTTGTTGGTGTTGCTGTTGTGGGTGGTGTTGTTGTTGTGGTTGTTGGTGGTGTAGTTGTTGTCGTGGTTGTTGGTGGTGTAGTTGTTGTTATGGTTGTTGGTGTTGTGGTTGTTGGTGGTGTAGTTGTTGTCGTGGTTGGTGGTGTAGTTGTTGTCGTGGTTGTTGGTGGTGTAGTTGTTGTTATGGTTGTTGGTGTTGTGGTTGTTGGTGGTGTAGTTGTCGTGGTTGGTGGTGTAGTTGTTGTCGTGGTTGTTGGTGGTGTAGTTGTTGTTAGGGTTGTTGGTGTTGTGGTTGTGGGTGGTGTAGTTGTTGTCGTGGTTGGTGGTGTAGTTGTTGTCGTGGTTGTTGGTGGTGTAGTTGTTGGTGTGGTTGTTGGTGTAGTTGTTATGGTTGTTGGTGGTGTAGTTGTTGTCGTGGTTGGTGATGTAGTTGTCGTGGTTGTTGATGGTGATGTGGTTGTAGTTAGTTCAGTTATTGCTGCTGTTGATGCTATGGTTGTGATTTTGCCGAGCCGAGCATTGGGGTCATCATTCGCCATCTTCGTATCATCCAGATTTTTCGCTAATTCTTTTTCCACTCTATTTATCAAGTCGTCCAGGTCTTTCTCAGCATCGTTCTTATCTGAAATCCAAAACACGACACCAATATTCAGAGGCCAAAGGTCATATATATCATTTATCATTTGCTCTCCTATCAACAGCAACTTTTACTATCTGTATTTTACAGTGTTAGTACGGGAAAAACCAGGTGTAGGAAGACATATCTATGGCTTAGCGAATGATTATATAAACAACACACTCATACAAAAATATAGAAAAATACTTAAGTTTTAAAAGAAAACAATGGAAAACAGATTAAACAGACATCTATAAACACAAAGAAAAATGTCTTACTTGCACAGGACACCGCTGCCCAGCCTGCATTCAAACTCAGCTTCTCACCTCTCTCCAAAGAACATGATAGGTTTTGGGTTGATTTTTCTTCCACTTTGAATTTCTGATCCTCCTCTTGAAATGTGACCTGGAGAATATAGTGTACACCTGGTGATTGTATTATTATTATTATTATAATTACTATTTTATTTTATTTGTTTTTATTATTATCGATATTACTGTTTTAATAATTATTGTTATTATTATTATTATTATTAGTGGTGGTAGTGGTGTTATGGTTTTGAGTATTATAAAGGGAATATGAAGATGTTTTGGGAGATACTGAATAGAATGAGAAACCAAGGGAACAAATGGAAGAATCTTAATAATTAATGCTAAATGTAGTAGATGAGATACCAAGAATGAGAAGTGGAGAGTAGAAAAAATGGGCAGAGAGCGCGGGGATAAATATATAAGTAAACATGTGGGGTATGGGATATTTGGGTTCACACTCAGGATGGGATGGAGAAAGGAAGCTCACAATGTGCTCTCTGTATACATGTTGTATTGAATGTACAATGCAGCTTGGTGCTGGGAAGGCAGCATGGTTACAAGCGTGATGTAGAGAGAGCTGATTGGTGAGGGTGCTCAGGGGAGGACAGCTTGTGGGTCGCCATGCTCGCCGGCGGGAGCGAGGGCCGCCAGGCAGGCGGAGGAGGAGGTGTTGCTGGCTGGTTGGTGTAGGTAGAAAGACAGAGATCACCACGAGGTCAGGTCTTAAATAGTGGGGGATAGGCGTGGCTTAGTAGTTGACCTCTGTGATGTATGGCGGCGCTGGTTGACCCAGGCCACGAGGCATACACTGGGGAATTCGCGGGGTCGGCTACGCAGCGACAAACAGCGTTTGTAGGGGAGGAATCCACTACAAACATATGGGGTACATATGGTCAATTTATGGGTAAATATATGGTATAAATTCAGGAGGGGGGAATTTAAAGGTTAATTATATAGAACCTGAATCTCAGAGTATCTCTAGTTGAATCTTTCCTCATTAATTGAAGAGGAAGTCTCTATAAGCCCACTTGATGATTATGAAGACAGAACGTAAGCCTACAATTACATAGCTAACTAAATTAACCGTTCCCGATGGTACAGAGTCGCTACTTGCGACACCACCTGCATACAAATGGAACTAGGTTAATAGGTCCAAAAGCAATCGGTACTGCTCCTTCGTTCCCCTTACCTTTAACTTCCCATCAGGCGGAAGTGAACACGAATCATCACCTTCTCTCAATACAAGTGACCCGTTCATCAGCTTCATCCAGGTGGTTTCTTGTTCAGACGGCGAAAACGTGTCCAATTTTGTCTCATTTCGTCCACATGCTGATAATAATAATAATCTAGACTATTTGGTCATCAATAAAGGTACAGATAATGAAAATACTGTCAAATACTTGTGCTTCGTAGAGATTATGGAGTGCCATTCAACCTGTTCGTAATTGGTAACCCGTGATACCATATTTCTACAGGATCTAACCAAACCAATACTTTGATTAGGTTAGGTTGGTGTTGTAGTATGACAGTATCATGAGAAGCCATGTTACTTTATCTTTTGTTGTTACAATGTGCGCTTCTACAACGAGGGTCATTGGGCGCATAACAAGGTTGATGGACTAGTATTTCCACATTAACCTGGCCCGTATATAGGCCCTGCCCCTCTTCTATACTAATAGCTAATTGGTTCGTAGAAAATTCAAGCTAAATATGTTCACAGTTGGCAAGTAGACCTGTTATTATCTAAAATAATGTTAGATATATGGATTAACAAAATTCAAATCATTTCATGGCATTAGCACTTCAGAGAGGATATTATAAAATTTTAAATATTTATTATAAAAAGGTAGATATAAATACGCGCTTATATACGTGCAGTTCAGGGGAGGTATAACGCTCAGGGGAACCAATCAGCTTTTTGTAGCTAAAGACGAGGGGCAGGGTTTCCGGGCCAGCTTATCCTGGAAATACTAGTCCATCAACAATTATGAGATTTTAAGGCTGTACTCGTGTACTGTATGTTTCCTGCCCTTATTTTCTTATGGAGATTGTGGTATACTGAAGGCGTATCCACGTTGCTTGACGTCATTATCAGCACCGAGTGTGAGCTCTTTCATGACCAGGTTCAGATACATTCAGGAGCCAGTGCATGCCCAGTACTTGCCAACAGTGCTTAGCAGAGACGTGACCGATCGCTCAAGCGGCTAACGAGCCGATCAATGGTGAGGAGGAAGTGTAAAAAGTAAGTATAGAAAATGGGAAATTTAATAGTCCGGTGACACGCCCACAGTATTCTAAACGCCTCATACAACTCTTTATAATACAATTACCGAAGACAACGAAATTAATACTTATATTTTTATCGGTTTATTCCGAAAAAAGTGGTATAATTATCTGTGACATTCTGACTAAAAACAAATAATGTATATAAACAAACGAATCCTTCATTATATTTTCTTTACCTTTTTTTACTTTACTTTTACTTTTATCCACTTCACCACTGATCGGCTCGTTAGCTGCTTGGACGATCAGTCACGTTTGTGTTACGCAATGTTGGCAAGTACTGGGCATGCACTGGCTCCTGAATATTTCTGAACCTGCTCCAGTGCTTGCCAAATCTGGTCTTGAGAGATATCACACTCGGTGCCAAGGATAACTTTTACTTTTTTACTTTTATCCTCTTCGCCACTGATCGGCTTGTTAGCCGCTTGGGCGATCGGTCACGTCTCTTTTCCTTTGTATTCTTCACCAAAAGGTCGGCTCGCTAGCCGCCCGGGCGATCGGTCACGTCTCTGTCACGCACTGTTGGCAATTATTGGGCATGCACCGGCTCCTGAATGTACCTGAACCCGCTCCAGTGTTGGTCAAGTCTTCTCTTGAAAGAGCTCACACTCGGTGCCGTCACAACACTCTCTGGTAGATTGTTCCAAGAGTTTACAACCCTCACTCCGAAAAAGTTTGCCCTCACGGTTTTCTGGACTTGCGGCTTCTTCAATCTTGAGCTGTGACCCCTTGTGGGGCGAGCGTCCGCCAGCTGCAAGTAAGGACACTCAACTGAGTAGTGCCCCCTGAGATGCTTATAAACCTCAACTAGGTCCCCCCTTGCCCGTCTGTAGTATAAGCTAGGCAAGTTCAGGCGCTCCAATCTCTCAGGGTAGCTGAGGTGCCGAAGTGCAGGCACCAGTTTGGTGGCCCTCCTTTGAACATTTTCAACCAACTGACAGTCCCTAGCATATCTCGGGGACCAGATGGGGTGACAGTACAACATTCTCTGGCAAGTTGTTCCAAGAGTTCACAATTCTCACTCCGAAAAAAATTACCCTCACAGTTTTATGGATTTGTGGCTTCTTCAGCTTTGAGCTGTGACCTCTTGTGGACGGGCATCTGACAACTCCAGGTATTGACACTCGACTGAGCAGTGTCCTCTGAGATGTTTATACACTTCAGTTAGGTCATCCCTTGCCCAACGGAATGAAAAAACTGCAATTTGAGACTGAATGTGAGAAGGACCTAGGTGTGTATGTTGACAATGAGCTGAAGTTCTCGGGCCATTGCGAGAAGAAGGTAAATCAGGCAAATAAAATAGTAGGTCTTACAAGAAGGTCGTTCAGATATCTAGACAGCCCCGTCCCTCGTAACGATCTTCAAGAGTGAAGTGCTTCCCCATCTGGAGTACTGTCACCCCGTCTGGTCCCCGAGATATACTAGGGACTGTCAGTTAGTTGAAAATGTTCAAAGGAGGGCCACCAGATTGGAGCGCCTGAGCTTGCCTAGCTTATACTACAGACGGGCAAGGTACGACCTAACTAAGGTGTATAAGCATCTCAGGGGGCACTACTCAGTCGAGTGCCCTTACTTGGAGCTGGCGGACGCTCGCCCCACAAGGGGTCACAGCTCAAAGTTGAAGAAACGGCAAATCCAGAAAACTGTGAGGGTAAACTTTTTCGGAGTGAGAGTTGTGAACTCTTGGAACAATCTGCCAGAGAGTGTAGCGACGGTACCGAGTGTAAGCTCTTTCAAGACCAGACTTGACCAACACTGGAGCAGGTTCAGGTACATTCAGGAGCCGGTGCATGCCCAGTACTTGCCAACAGTGCGTAACAGAGACGTGGCCGATCTCCCAAGCGGCTAACAAGCCGATCAGTGGTGAAGTGGATAACAGTAAGGGCTAGAATAAAAACAAACACACCCATCCCTTATATCCTTTACTTAGTTTACGTAAGAATAAATGAAATAATCAAATTACATACCAAGTAAAATGATGTAATGATTATTTGTAGAATGTAGTAAGGGGAGAAAAATTTTGTAAAGTTTCAATACTGGTACTGTAAAAAGAAATGTTGAGCTGGATGTATTCACTGACTTCCGCCCGTCACTTCACCTTATCACTAAACGGAAGTTTGTCATCCGGTGACGCCTCCATGAGTCTCATTTACTCGCGGTTTATCTCTTAGTTTTCCACTACACACCGCTGTAACTTTTTTTTGTCGGAAGCTGTGGAAGAATCTAGCGGGTGTGTTGTTAGGAAAAAAAATAGATAAATAAATAAATAAATATATACTGTCTACATATACTTCGTGTTTTCTTATTTCCTTGTCGTTACCAGCATGTACTTGGATCACGCGCACCTACAGTGATTTACTTGCAAATATATATATATATATATATATATATATATATATATATATATATATATATATATATATATATATATATATATATTTTACAAAGTGGGGATAATCTCCACATAGCGATAACTTTTACGCATTTCTCTTGGAAATTTCTGACTGACCACAGACGATCAATTACACCATCCCTCTTAACCTAACCTACCTTTATTATAATTTGGCTATCTTATAGTGGCAAACAGCGTCTTAAATGAAACAGAGCACCTTCACCAATTAATTTCCATGAATTTTTAATAATAAAAAAGTTATCCCTATATGTGAGAAAATACAGGGCATCGTGGGCATCCATGTGACCTATTCTCTCTTACACCCTTTACAGGTCGTCCAACTTACTGTGGAGGACGACAGGGATTGCTTTGGCGTCCAGGGGTGACCCGAGCAGGCTGGGTGTATGGTTACATAAGGAAAATAAGGAGTCTGCAATAGGCCGGTTGGCCTGTGCCTGGCAGCTCCTGTCGAGCGTTACTACCACTCTCTATCATCCATGAATCTATCTAGCCTCCTTTTGAAACTTCCCAGAGTTCCCGCACTTACTACAAAGTTGCTAAGCTTGTTCCACTCTTCCACCACCCTATTTGTGAACCAGTTTCTTCCTATCTCCCTCCTAAACCAAAACTTATCCAACTTGAATCCGTTGCTCCGAGTCCTATCCTGCTCGGATATTATAAGAACTTTATCTATATCCCCTTTATTGATTCCTTTCACCCACTTAAATACTTCTATCATATCTCCCCGCACTCTTCGTCTTTCTAGGGAATGCAAGTTAAGTTTCTTTAACCTATCCTTATATGGAAGGTTTCTAAGTCCCGGAATCATTTTTTTCATTCTTCGCTGCACCGACTCTAGTGAATTTATATCCATTCTATAATAGGGGCACCAGAACTGAATCGCATAATCGAGGTGCGGCCTGACAAGCGCAAGATATAGTTGCAATAAGACCTCTGCACTCTTGTTACTTACACTTCTAGATATAAAACCCAATACTCTGTTTGCCTTATTTCGAACATTAACGCACTGTTTTCTAGGCCGTAGGTCCGGGCTTACAAGTACAAGTTTAGGCGTCCGGCAAGACCTTCCTCATTCGACTCGTGGTGTTCTCATCAGCTGAGAGGATTTCACAATTGGAAGCATTAAGGAGAGGCCTCGTGTCTATCCCTGAATCAATGCTAATCTGGTGTCCTCTGAAACTGAATCAGCCGAACCCGCCAGAGTGCGGTCATCCAGGAACAGACTGCCTATGGACTCATTTGTTGATATGTACAGTAGATGAGCAGTGGGGTGAAGGGATGCTCATGCTGAACGCCCTTCCACTGAAACCCTTCTATGGTCACCGAACAGGAAGGCTGGATCTTTGCTGAACTCTGCTTAGACGTAGGATAAGAGACAGCGGAAGAGGATGAGGGACAGCTTTTGACACCTCGTCCTTTCTCTTCTGAATAGAGGCGTTTATGAATTCTAATTTGAATACCACTTTGTCTTCAGTGGCATTGTTGATGAAGGCCCTCGCTGTATGGACTGCTGCTTCGCAACTTTAGGGGATTCTGAACCCTAATACTATATGGTTGATATTAACAGTCAGGCGGCTCCCGGCGGACATTTGCCACGGCTGCCCTGGTGACGAGACGGCGGGGGTTGTTAAAGAATGCGAAGGGCCTGATTCCGCCATCTTATTTTTTCATGATACGCAAGGATAACCCCAAAAAATTCATGGAGTTGATGTTAACCGGGGCTGGACCCTCGAGGCAGTTTTTTATATTATTATTTACGGGGAATAGCCCACCTGGGCACAGATCATCAACCCACAACTAAAAAATAAGTGGGTGGCGAAAAAATAAGAGCAAAAAAAATGGAGGAGAAAAAGACGATGTTAATCTACACCACGACGATGCCAGAAAACCAGCTATATGAAGTATTTGAAGTATTTCCATGAGTATGGAAACACAGAAGAAGGCAGCGCATTCCACAGTTTGGCTGTGTGAGGAAAAAAGTAAGTACTATAATAGGTTATTCTAGTGTGACAGACTTCCACACAGAAACGGTGGACACCGCGGTACACAGGATGCCAAAGCCTCCGAACACTGCCCGTTAAAGTACCTGTAAAAGAGAGCGTGAAGCAACATTGTAGTGAAGAGAAAGGGAAGAGAGATTATTGACAAAAGAAGGAGAGTTAATAAGACGAAATGCCTTTGATTCCACCCTGTCTAACGGTTGGACAGAAGAAGAGCCACCCCAGATATGAGAGCAGTACTCCAAGTTAGGATGTATGAATCCCTTATATACTTGAAGCAACTGCACAGGAGTGAAGTAGCTACGGCATCTGTACAACATGCACAACTTTCGGGAGGCAGCTTAAGCAATGTTGTGGATGTGTGGCTTCCATGACATATTAGAGGAAATAGTGAGGCCAAGCATATATCTATTTTAGAATTTGGCAAACTGATTGCGTCCTGAAATATGATGGGTTGTTAAGAAACATCGTGTTATCAGCCAGGAGCACCTCAACGACCCCGTGAAGATCGTACTGGGTTGATGATCTCTTTCAGGTATTGGGGGGTTACATAAGAACATAAGAATGGAGGAAACTGCAGCGGGTCTATTGGCTCATACTGGGCAGTCCCATTTACACCCAACTCCTAATGCTCATATATCCATCCAACCTATGTTTGAAGCTATCCAGCGTATTCGAGTTAATGATGATATTTGGTAACTTGTTCCACTCATCCACTACTCTATTTCCAATCCAATGTCTACCTATTTCGCGCCTAAATCTAAATTTGTCTAATTTAAAACCATTGTTACGAGTTCGCTCCTGGTTGGATAGTTTGAGTACGGTACCTTTGTAATGTCCCGTTTGTTTAGCCCCTACTTCCATTTAAACACCTCTATCATTTCGCCCCTCACTCTACGTCTCTCGAAGGAGTGCAAATTACAATGCTTTAATCTGTCTCTGTACTCAAGGATCCTAATGCCCGAGATTAGACTTGTCATTCTCCTCTGAATTCTTTCCAAGGATTCTATATCCATTCTGTCATACGGTGACCAGAATTGAAATGCGTAATCCAAGTGAGGTCTCACAAGCGCAAGATATAGTCTTAGCATGACCTAGCTGGTCTTGTAACTAACACGCCTTTGTATGAACCCAAGTACTTTATTCGCCTTGTTTCGAGCAAATACACATTGTTTACTTGGCTTAAGAGTCCTACTTATCATTACTCCTAAATCTTTATCAGAGTCGGATTTCTCAATAACATCGTTGTTCATCTAGTATCTGGCTTCCCTGTTTACATCTCCTATACTGAGTACTTTACATTTGTCCACATTGAATTTTATCTGCCATTTTTCAGACCATTCGAATTTTTTTTTTAGATCTTCCAGTAGTTTTGGGGAGTCCTCCTCAGATTTAATTACACGCCCTATTTTAGTGTCATCAGCCGATATCTATGTCGTTTATGTATATAATAAATAATAATGGTCCAAGTACTGAGCCTTGGGGAACTCCACTCGTGACGTTGCTCCAATCGGATTCAGTGCCGTTAATGCTCACTCTGTTTTTCTGTCATGTAACCACGCCCTAATCCATTTTAGAATATCTCCTTTAATGCTATGAGCCTCCACTTTGAGATGTGATTTGGTTCATGAGATGGATTAAGTGTCAGTTGAGTGATAGCCCCTAGCCTGGTAACAGTACAAAATATCATAATCACGGAGATATAGTTCCACCTGAACATACGCTGCTCTCTCTAGAATTTTATATATAACGCATAGGATACTAACTGGCCTGCAATTACCTACTAAAGTGAGGAGGCATGTATGATGATAGAAATCTAAAGAGTTTGTGAATTACATGATAAAAGGAATGAAGGAATGAGTCATACTTACTCTTGGCAAAAAAGAAGCTCCCTCTAGCCTCACAACTGCTGATCGAGTGTGAACAGATGATCACCAGTATACATAAGCCAGCGCTGCGTGCACGAACGGCTGTACCACCTCTCGTGCTCGCAATTCGCATTCCTATGTCCATATCACCTGGCTTTATGTTTGAATCAGGTGCAACTACACGTATTTTGAAGGAAGAGTAAGACATTCTCCAAAGTGAATGAGTATCAAAGACGCCCACCGTGTCTAATCAAGCACTGAGATATAGTCCTGTGGCGCGCAGTGTGACGGAGGCGCGGCTCTATTCTTTTTCTCTGCTTATTTATATTTGGAAGTTTGTCGCTCGCTTATCCGTCTCCCTTTCCGCCAGAATGACTCCAGATTGATTAAGGACTTACTATTGTTTTGTTTATGTTTTTTACCTTTCTCTACTTTTAGCCGCTTGGGCAGTTGGTCACGTCTCTGGTACGCACTATTGGCAAGTTCTGGTTTTTTTTTCGTTAACTAACAAGTACGACTGTGGTCAGCATACCGCTAGCTCCAGGTATGAACACTTGACTGAGTAATGCCCTCTGAGATGTTTATAATCTGCAATTAAGTCACCCCTGACCCGCCTAGAATATAAGCTATGTAATTGCCGTAGTGCAGGCACCAGTCTGGGCCCCGCTTTTGGACCCCTAAAGATCCTGTTCTGTAAATGCGTGGATGAGCAACAGGTTCCCAGTGATTGGAAAATGGCTTATGTGAGTCCAATCTTTAAGATGGGCGATCACCACTCCACGAATAACTATAGACTAGTGAGTCTAACCAGCATGGTATGTAAAGTACTTGCGAGCATTATAAGAGATGCCATGAGGAAACATCTACTACGAAACAACCTGTAAAGGATTGCCATCACGGTTTTCTTTTCTTTTCTTTTTATCCTCTTCACCACTGATCGGCTCGTTAGCCGCTTGGGCGATCGGTCACGTCTCTGATTACTGTTCCTTTTCTTTTATCTTCTTCACCAAAAGATCGGCTCGCTAGCCGCCCTGGCGATCGGTCACGTCTCTGTCACGCACTGTTGGCAAGTAATGGGCATGCACTGGCTCCTGAGTGTGTCTGAACCTGCCCCAGTCTGGTCTTTAAAAAACTCACACTCGGTGCTGTCACAACACTATCTGGCAGATTGTTCCAAGAGTTCACAATTCTCACCCCGAAAAGGTTACTGCTCACAGTTTTCTGGGCTTGCGGCTTCTTCAACCTTGAACTGTGACCTCTTGTGGGGCGAGCGTCCGCCTTGTCTACTATGCCTTCGTCACTCTAATGCCACAGCTGAAATAATTTTTTCAGTTGTTGATGGTACACAGCGGTAACGGCCGTTTCTTTCAATCATGTGTCAAGGGTTCAACCCCTGCCCGGACGCACATGATAAGGGTGTTATCAATGTGACCTTACCAGACACTACAGGGTCTCAGGATTTTCCTCCTGTGCTCACACTGGATAGACCAGCAGCTCGAACGATAATAAGCTGATAAGTAGTAAAAATAACAAATAAATAAGAAAATCTAAAAAAATGGAACAGATTGCCAACCAAGACACTAGTTGGAATACTCCACTCAAAGGGTTATTTAAGAAATAATCCTTGTTTCAGTCTTTCTGTTAGTGAACTCATATGTATAATGCAACTGATTCTGACTAGTGCAATGAAGGTTTTGTGTTGATGTAATAGTGAAATGTAACTTTGCCTAAAGGAAATTAACTTGAAATTTTACATTTCGTCTGTTAATATCTTAATCTTTCTTTAAACTTCACCCTTATATATATTTTTCAGGCTACTGTACTTACAAATAAATTACTGATGTAAATATGAAGTGTCTTTCAATCTCATCCCGATTCACAAAATTATATTATACGGTATTTTTTTTTTTTACTATTGCTGTACTACATGTTGGATGCTTTATCCTTTCAGTAATTGTCGTTCTTCGTTGAAATATTAAGAGAAATATCGGAAATGGGGAATTTAGGGGAATTTTGCCTCTGGATTTGGGGAATTTTAGGTCACACCGTCTGACAACACTATGCCCACAGACCTTGCCAACAATGCGTAACAGAAACGTGACCTACCGGATCAGCAGCGAAAAGGATAAACGTAAAATAAGTATACCCGCTAAACTAATTGCAAACTTGTGTGGTCATTTTTATGGCCAATCTTTCTATCTATCTGAGTGGAAAGGGAAGATCCCGAAGAACCTATCATGTTTGGTAGGTCACAGGACACCATTCTCACCCTCTACTTATTGGGCATCCACTCTACAAACTGAACTATTTGCCTTACTCACAACCTTGAAACTTGTTGAGAATGAAAACACTGTCACTGACAGTCATCATAAGTGACTCCTTATCACTACTTGCTCTTGATACCCTAACTCAGATTGTCACCACCTGAGATCCCTCGCCCGAAAATTGCTGTTCTACACCACAACCACATCCAGCCCATACAAGCACGAAAAAGATCTATATTAGAACAGCCCAGTCCCAACCATTGTAAAAATTATAAATAACTTGTAAGCAACCAGTGTATTCACTCCCAGTCAATCTTACTTTTTGCACTGTCACTATGTTGAAATGCCCTGTAGTTTGAGCTTCTCCCCACCTTGTTATTATATATCATATTTGTATCACTTATGTTGCCTGTATATTATTTGTAAATCAAGAAACCCATTACCCAATTATGTAACTGTATATTTTCAGCCTTCCGGCTGCCATACTCTTTCAATAAACTGTTAATTATTATTATTATTATTATTATTAAGCCAGACAATTAAATGCCTTGTTGACAGGGGAATGGATCAAGTTGCTGTGGATCTCCTCTCTCATTGGCATCAGTGAACATGATCGAGTTGATGCCTTAGCTAAACTCGCGTCCAACAATTACAATGCTGAATACAATCTGGGGCTGTCAAACAGAACCTTACAAATTAAAATCAGAAAAGAACTTGCTGATGAATCTGAAGCCAGTAGACAAATGCAAACAGGCACTAGTCAACCCATTGTTTACCATGATGAGATGTATCAAGTAAAACATGAATATAGAGCAAGCAACAAAGATCACTAGATTACTAGATGTAAACGCATGACTGACGTTAGGAAAAAGTACCTGGTATATGCCCCTCAAGCAGATGTGAACAAAACTAAATGTAGAGTGTGCAGCCAGACATATAATGTGACCATATTATGGCCACACACATTCCAACACGACCAAGGTCGTATTTAAGGGAGGGGGCTGTAGATAGGAATCCCCCAAGGGTTTATAATCCTTGGAATCCCCCACCCCGAAATTTCAGCATATTTTTTTTATTTGGACGGCACCTCCACCCAAAGTACAGTAGGCCATATAAACTCTCATTTAGAAGGAGCGATGCCTACGTGTATCTTATTGTCGATGGAGGACACACTTATATGAACAGGCTATATATTCTTATAGAATCCTTTAAACATCAAATATTCAATTGAATTCCAACATGGCCGCCAGTTCTGTACACTGGAGTATTTTATTACTTAAATTACAATTTTACCTTGAAAAATACATTGTAATTTGTGGGTATAAATTATTGTACACCAAATAATATAATCTAAATAGAGAGCGAAAGAGGTGTCTGACAGTCTTACTATATCATAGGTTTGTGGTGCATTTAAATAATTGAGCCTAAACGGCTAACGAGCCGTTACCAAACTTAGCTAAAGTAGCCTTAGTTACCTAAAGTTAACCTTTGTGTGTTTTGAATAAATATTGTAAAGTTTTAGGCATGCGATTAAATATGTTAAAAATCTAATTTAGACTCATTTATTTTGTCCCAGTTTAACATACTGTAAAGACAATTCCAAGTTGGGTCTTTGACCACTAAATTGGGCTGCTAGCAAGAACTTCCAGGGCAGGAACAGTGTTGCCATTTTAGCGGTTTTCCCGCTAAATCTAGATGCTTTGACCCACTATCTAGCGGGTAAATTTACTGTCTAGCTGCAAGCGGTTTTTTGCGGATTTAACTGATGTCTGGCAGATTTCTAGCGGTTTTAGTTATATAATTATACTTGCATAAGTATAGACAGTCAGTGGAAGGATCTCAGTGGAATGAAGTTTCACAAACTGTCCTATTTTGGAATGAAGTACATAACTACATGGACGCATCACATTGTAATCCATTCAAGGAGTTGGCAGAGTTTACTTTATCAGTTCTCGTCATACACCACTATAATGCTGAAGTAGAAAGGATATTCAGCCAGTTAAATATAGTGAAAAATAAACTTCGAAACAGAATGGGAAAAAAATGGCTAATGCTCTTCTTGCAATACTACCAGGTTTGAAAAAAAAATGAAAAGTTTTGTTTTGAATATTAATTACCGGCTGATATCTTGAAATTGATTGGAACTAGCAATGCATACGTCAGTGAACCGATCCTGAAGTCAACACCAAGAGCAAGTACATCTCGAGAGGAAACAGAGGTAGAAGACTTTGATGATTCCTCTCTCTTCCTGTTTTAAAGGTAGGCCATCCATATCCTTTGATATTACTTCTGTGACATTGTGCCTATCGGTGGGTTAATTAGCTATATTTCTCTGCACCATACTTTCTATATTTATCATTCTATACAGTTTTATATATATTAATCAGTTAAATTGTCTATATATCTATATACGGTATATATAAATAGGGTAACACATGCTATATTATCTGTACAGTAACAATCTAGCGGGTTAGGGGTCAAATCTAGCGGGTTAGGGGTCAAATCTAGCGGGTTAGGGGTCAAATTTAGCGGGTTAGGGGTCAAATCTAGCGGGTTAGGGGTCAAATCTAGCGGGTTAGGGGTCAAATCTAGCGGGTTAGGGGTCAAATTTAGCGGGTTAGGGGTCAAATCTAGCGGGTTAGGGGTGAAATTTAGCGGGTTAGGGGTCAAATCTAGCGGGTTAGGGGTCAAATTTAGCGGGTTAGGGGTCAAATCTAGCGGGTTTTGGAGTCTCATATAGCGTGGATGTAAATTTGTAGATGGCAACACTGGGCAGGACAGTACTAGTAAACAACAGCCAGCAAGAGTCAACAAGAAGTCGTCTCTCTTACCTTTTCCTTTCATAATTTACCGTTTTTACCGTTTAAATTTTAGGCAACCACATTTAAAACCATGGCCGATCAAAGTAAAGGTAAGAAGCAACAAAGAAAACCAATTGTGATAGGAGAATGAGAATTTATTTTAGAATTTTGTTATACCTGTGTTATTATTATTCACTTGTTGCCACTAAACGAATCTCGGGAATTTTATAGTTGTAATCAGCAATTTTGACAATTATAAGACACTTTTCTTCAATAGCATTTCTGGCAAAAATTGTGTAAACGAGATATTTAACATTTTATTATGTATGTTCGTGTACGTGGTGGTACAGTACATGTCCAGAACTTTGAATGACTATGGAGCTCCCCTGTTAGGTTAGGTTAGGTTCAAAACTGTTTTTCCAATAGTTTTAATGTGCTTACTTTTATCCTCTTCGCCACTGATCTCTACATTCTGAGATGGAAGGGGAGGGGTTTATCTCAGTAACTATTGATTTACACCAGGAATGAAGATCAAATTTTTTTATAGCACATCAAAACCCATTGGAAAAACATAACTTCTATTTCGTTTAGTGGCAATAAGTGAAAATTTGCCCGTTTTAGGGTTAAGATATTGGTAATGTCTGAGAACAGCTTTAACATCAGAAAGAGTTGTTTGATTTCATTCATTTTTTCCACTCATGTTCTTATCATTATAATGAGTATTTTAAAGGAGTCAATATTTACTATAACCTAATAGAACCTGACCTAACCAACCAAAGAAACTACCTAAGCTTACCAAACTTTGTAGCCACCGTTCCCCATGTTATATTAAACAGAAAGTACAGTACTTATTTTGATATCTGGTACCAATGAAAGCAACTTTGTTGAAATGTCATGGTGTAATTTAAAATTTTTTGTGGCTGTGAGAGTATGCTCGGACCAGCAGGTCAGTTTAAAAGAAAACACGCGGTGACTCGTCAGATTTTTTGGAGAAGAATTTAAGGTAAATAATCAATTTCTTCCTGTACAAAGTACTTCTTGTACAAAGTACTTCTTGTGCAAAGTACATAGACACATCATTTTTGTGTCATATGGTCAGCTTTTTACTGTGTTATACCCTGCAGTATCCCTCATCCTTCATGCCCTGCCTAATACAGGTGATTTATGATATTGGATAAACTAATAAAACAAAACAAGAAAATACTTATAATTAAAATCAATAGTTTCATTAGAACATAAGAAAGTGGGATACTGCAGGAGGCCGACTGGCCCATACAGGGCAGATCCCTTTCACACCCATCCCAGCACTTCCATGTGCCTATCCAACTTCGTCTTGAAGCTCCCTAGCGTCCCCGATCCTACTATAGCACTCGGTAGCATATTTCACATATCCACAACTCTATTACCAAACCAGTGCTTGCCTATATCCTTTCTGAATCGGAATTTATCTAATTTAAAGCCATTTGTTCTAGTTATTTCGTTATTACTGAGCTTCAGAACATCTTCCATTTTACCCTTGTTAATCCCACTCACCTCTTTTAAAAAACTTACTATAAAGATAAGAACATCTGTGGAAAAAATTTACGATATTGAAAGTATTTTGGTGGTAATGCTGTTCTCAGAAATTACCAAATATCTTAATACAAAACATTATTTTTAATGAATATAAATGTACTTTTTCCCACAGATGTTCTTATCTACGATCATAAATCACCTACTGTATAGTGGGCAGGGTATGAAGGATGAGGGAAATTACTGGGTAAAATGCAATGAAAACCTGATCACATGACACTAAATTGATTTGTCTATGTGCTCTGTACGCAAAGAAATTTATTTACGGTAAATATTCTACCATGTTGGCGTCTACTGCCATCCATTCTTTGTTTCCATGCAACAGCCGAGCTGTTCAGTCCAAGTTTACTCTCATGTTCACAAAAAAAAACATAAAATAATACCATTCTGCTGAAAGAAAGTTGCTTTCATTGGTACCAGATATCAAAGTAAGCACTATATTTTGTGTTTAATATGCCGGGGATGGGGGGGGGGGCTACTCCCTGCTAGGAAGTTAGATAAGGTTAAGTAGGGTTCTCTGGTTGCTTAGGTCAGGTTCTATGCATTGTTGTATTGTTTTTATTACTTACTATCATCCAAAAAATATCTTTGGAAAAAAATAAACAAAATTGAACAACTCCTAATGGTGTTAGCTGTCTGCTCCACCTTTACTGAATAAATTATTCTCTTTTTGTTTTTGCGTGTTTTCGGTGTTTAGGTCATGAGGGAGGCATAACGAGACAATACTTCTAGATGAAATTTTTGTACATGAGTAAATCTCCCAAGAGATTCGAACTCTCTTCTGATTGGTCACAGCAGAACATGTGAAACTCACATTAAAGAGATTTGAATGCAATATCCCATGAAAATGTATTTAGCAAACTTAAAATCCACCAATATTGTTGTATCCCACTCTATGTGCATCCACCAGGTAAATAAGGTAATATTTATGTTAAAATAGATTTGATGTCGGTTAGGAAAGGTTAGGTCAGGTTTTCAAAGGTTCTATTGTTATTTTTGTTTGTGTGCATTTTAAACCCATATTTTCCCCTGTCTTCAAAGCCTAGCCCTCTTTGAAAGGTTTCATTGTCATTGCTAGTGTTAAAGGGGCCATATCTCCATAAATATGAATTAGCGACAAAAATAAAGGCTATCGCTATTCTTTCAAATCACTATGAAAATGTAAGAAAAACCTATTTGGTTACAAAATTCACATTATGGTATAAAGCGAATCTTTATCATTTATTCTCCCATAACACTTGGAATAACTTGAGGAAATTTTTCGGTAATGTGGTATTTAACAGTGGGTGCAAAATCACAAGCACTGTTTTTTACATTCTGCAAAACTGGGGAACTTTCTAAGGCATTAGATAGTATAACATTACATAAGTTGTCATTCATAATACTGTACTACTGTATGAACCAAACTAACAAATGCAAACCTAACCTGCCAAAAAGTGAGCTTCACCTAAACATTATTTACAATAGGTTAGGTAGATTAGTTTGTTTCATTTTATGAAACCCAAATCCAGGTCGTAAGTCGAAAATGCGAAAATAGTACTTAGAAAATCTAAAATGGGTGTCTCTTTTTCTTCTCAGCACCACAAAACTCTCATTTTTAAGCTTGCCAGCCATTTTAAAGTGAATTACAAACGAAAATTTTGTCAGTACACAGAGCAGTCACTGACGTTGGGACTCGAAAATACGTAATTTGACAAAATTTTGGTACGACTGAGGCAGGTCGTAAGTCAAGTAGGTCATAAGTCGGGGAGGAGCTGTATATATATATATATACAGGTAGTCACCGACTTTCGACTTCTTGGACTTAGTCCATCGGTACCTACGACCTGCTCTAACCTTACGACCGTCGGGACATACGACCGTGGCAGTCTTGACCAAAAATATGTTCAAATGACACTTGCATTTTCTATACCGAAACATTTCGGTCCGGGCGAGAGCGTGGCACCCGTGTGGGTACAGCTTCCGCTGAGTGGAGCGCTTAGTTGGTGTTTGGCTATCGTACCTTATACTGATTGCGCTGTGAGCTTTCGTTTTTATCGTATTTAATTGACTTTATAATGACTGGAAAGCGTACAAGTGAGAGTGCTGGTGGTGTACGATATCACAGGTTTTAAGTGAACAATAATTTAACCATTCAGGAGTAAAAGCGTTAGGGTAATTTTTCTGTCTCCACAAAATTTGTAATGTAAATGTAAAAGTCAAACAATCATAAGATCTCACAAAAAAGAAAAGGGTGGTGTGTTTATATTTAGTTTCCTTAACTTTTATTGAATACAGTGTTAGGAATGAACCAAATGTACCTTTTAACAGTTTTAGCCCCTATCATTTACTGTATCCATGCAGACTAAATCTAATTCATGCTGTTCCTATTTTTGTTCATTTTGTAATTATTTGTTAAGCTCATACTGGCATTTCTCATGTAAAAAATTCTGCTCACTTAAGCTAACCAATCTTAGGCTAATATATACTGTACTGTATAACCTAACCAGTTATATTCTGTAAAGTATTGTATCTGATTTATTATTTCACTCCAATATATATTTTCCTAAGTATTAAATTTATTGTGGTCAACAGAGAATCCGCTGCACATTTCCTGGCATGACAGCATGTGGGTTCCCCACCTTAACTCTTCCAACATCATGGAGTATTTTGGTGAGAGAACAAACCCTTTCTACTCAAGAGAATGTAACAATGAATTTATCAAAATGCAGCAGAACACAAGAGTGGACCAACTTCAGTAAGTATTTTAAGGATTCGTATTCTGTTGTGCATCCAAAAGTTTGTCATTTCACATACTGTAATTTTTTTTTAAATTATCTTTTGTTTTAAGATAATATAACATACTTGAAATTAAAACACCTCTTATATGTACATAATCCTCTCATAAACCAGATGTGTTTAAGTTCTGTCCCTCATAACCCTGGCTGACAGATCATTGGCTATGACTGCACTCTTGTTCAAAATGAAATCTTGTTAACACAAATCACTATATAGCTACATCAGAACTTTCATTTATTTTTTTTATACAGTACTGTGTCTCACTTGTTAACTATTATTGGAGAAAAACAGTACAGCATGCCCTTAAAATTTGCGGGGTTAGGTTCTCAAAGTGGCAGCGAATAACATTTGCTTACCGGGGGGGGGGGGGGGGGGGGGGTACATTATTACTCATGTGCAAAGAAATGTATATTCCCTTTATGTGTTTGCCCTCAGGACAATTACTGTATTTATTTTTCCTGTATTGTAGATACTGTATTCGTATGTGTGTTGTGTGTGTAGACACACACCCACAAGACACATACAAATAAACAATACACTGTAATGGGAAAATTCTCTTACGAATAATCAGAAACAAGACCACAAAATTTATTAAAAATGTGAGAGTCTACCCTCAAGTCAACTCTGTGCTTTGAGGGTAGACTCACATTTTTAATACAGTACATTTTGTTGTCTTGTTTCTGATTATTTATGAGAGGATTTTCCCATTATTATTTATTTGTATGTGTTTTGTGTATGTGTGTGTCTACACAAACACAATATATATATACAGTGACCCCTCGTTTAACGAACACCTCGGTTAACGTAATTTCGATTAACGAACTGCCTTCCATAAGGATCTTCAATTCGGTTAATGAAAAAAAATTCGGTTAACGAAGTTCTTACGAACCGACCTCAACATGTTTTCGCTTGCACTGACCGGGCAACCAACTTTAGTATCAGTCTGCCAATACATTAACCGGTTCTAGGGCTTAAATTCCTTACTATTTTAGTAAATATCAAAAAGTTTATACTATTCAATAATTTTAAAAGTTTAATATTCAATTTTTTAGTCATTTTAACAATTATTGAACATAATTGAAGGTAAAGTGACAAGTTTAATGCACGGCATCCAGCCTTTTAACACAGCAAACAGGAGTTAGTCTCTCTCTCTTTTCACTGGAGGAAACATCTTGCTTGAGACTCTCTTCAACTAAATGCTTTTTTTCTGTGTTTCCAAGCAAATTATTGGTCATTTTGAAATATATTTTACATATTGACAATATATAATGCAGTGCAGTGTTGATTTAAAGAAAATAATCCTGAATTACACCAAGAGAGCTAAAATTTTAAGGGTGAAATGGCGCCATGGGGTGACTTCTCTACCACCCCAATGCCTTATCTTCTTTCTTCTCCTCCACCCCCATTCTAAATCCCATCATCATCATCCAGGAGCCTTTTACATACACACCTCAAAGTAAATGAACTTTTCTACCATTTTTGTTGAATTTAGGAAATTTTCGGTGAGCTGGAACCAATTACCCAAAAACCCATTGAAACAATGGTTTCAGTTAACGAACTTTTCGGTTAACGAACAACCTTCTGGAACGGATTGAGTTCGTTAACGGAGGGGTCACTATATACATATATATATATATATATATATATATATATATATATATATATATATATATATATATATATATATATATATATATATATATATATATATATATTGATAAAGTATTGCTTTCTTTTCACTCAGCCATATGCAAGGTGTGGAATACATATTATTGCACACCCAGGAGCCAATTCTCTATATCATCCGGAAGCAACAACGTTACAGCCCGACACAGGTCAGCCCACTCGCCAACTACCACATCATTGGGGGGCAAGTGTTTCAGACGCCAGACTTGGGCTCTGTCATCAATTCCAGAACAGTAAGTTGGTGATTGAATGGTAGTTCTGTTAGACAAGGCAGGATGAAAAATTTGGCAACTGAAACTTTGTCATGTCAAACTGAAAATTATTTAGGAATTTGTCATAGGAATTAGAAAGCTATGTTATATTCCCGTTAGCTGGAATAATTGGTGCAGAACGGTTCCGGGATTGAGAGATTTCTAAGTACTGTATGGAGGTGAATTTTCTCATCCCTAGAAAAAATTGCACATCCCGGAATTTTTATGGGTACTAGGGAAAGTTTTCCGAGAGTTTAAACTACGCATCTCACACGGACAGACACAGAGCTGTATTTATTTACACAAACACCACTATACAGGTACAATATACTATAATGTAAATAAACAAAATATACTACTGTGTACACTATACTGTACTTGCCAGCAGATGCTGTCAGATTGAGTTTGTGATGCAGGCAGGCTAAAGGGTGATGTGATGATACAGGATGGCCTGCCTTTGTCCTGTACCATTTACTGTTGCAGGTGTTGCTAACTGTCATTCTCCTCTCCTTCCTTGAAGCAGGAATTGTACACACCCTTTACACACTAACCTACAGTAGGCATACTGTGCACTGTCCTCTCTATAATGTACAGTACTGTACATATAATACTTTCACACTTACTGAATGTACAGTATTGTATATGTAACTGTAATCACTTTTTATGTCTTAACATTGCTTTAATGATATTCTCGGCTAATTATATGCTGGTACAGTATGGCAATGTTCAGTCAGAAACACTGATCTAGGGACAGGGTAAGCATCGAAATCTGGCATGTGAAGAGCCGGGCATTTGAGAGTCTCAAGCCCTCCATCCCCTTTCCCCATAAATCACTAGTCATGTAGTTGAAAATATTGCAGCTCTTAAACTCCGCCCACTCTCCTGGCTCAATCGCGGTGAGGTGGTAAGAATCCTCGTCCATTTTCCTAATGGATATTATAGTTAGAAGTGCAAATTTGATTTCATTGTGGTATTTTAAACTTACTTTTCTCTTTATTGAAGATTTTGAGTGTTAATGGTTTAGTAACCTGTCATCTCCCTGACAGTTTTTCATTGCTATCTGGCTACCCGTATTCCTCCCTATCCGTAATGCAGTGTTACTCCTATTTTGGCCAAGGATTTCTTCATAGGTATTGCATTTCCTTTTTTAAGAGTTAATTTAAAAGACATGGCAGAGAGAGGATGGGGGCATTGCCAGAAGTGATCCAGCAGAGGGCAATAATTGTTGGTCTCTAACTTGGACGACAATTGATCTCTGAGATCAGAAGAGATTTGAACGTCAACAGGAAGTCAGCGCAGCGATGGGTTAGGTGATACGAGGAAGAGGACAGTGTCATGACATGCCCCAAACCTGGTCACCCTCATGTAATGAAGGAGGCAGGGCATGAATTTGTGTTTGTAAACTGGATAAAAGAATCCCTTAAACATTTACAGTCCAGTATATGAATAATTAATTGATCCCAAACAGACTCTGATGGGGGATATATTCTGTTGTGCTACTATACTGTACAGTACTTATGGTATGGTTAAAGAAATTTGCTTTAAGTCGAGGTAGCTACAGGCAATGACCATTATACGAGGGGGTTAGGGACCCCAAGAGCCATCGCTAATTGATCAATCATACTGTATACAGGGGGTACTGTATTGATATTAATAACTTCCAGGGAAAAATAGGTTCCGTTCCTGAGCCCCTGAGGAGCCCAAACAAGTTTAGATCTTGATGCTATAATGGTTTAATTATGTCTAAATAACTCAAATAATATATACACATAAAATCAATAAATTTATACAAAATTTAATTTACCTTACATGAATGTGTGAATGTGTGTGGACTTGTCTGGTCGCCAAGTTAGATGTCACCATCGCTACACTGCCTTACCTCTCCTCCTACTGTCCCAGGTGAAAATGTGTTACTGCTATTTTTCAACCTGTAATTTTGAATAGATATACTGTATATATTTTGATTCATTTTGTTTTACTCTGTTACATGCACACATAATTGTTCATATAGGGGAGGGGGAAGGAGCAGCAGCATGGGGGATCTCTCAGCTGTTCTCTGTCTCTTGTCCTAGGAAAATATTGTCTAATGGCACTGCAGTATTTTTTCTTTTATTTTATTTATTATTTTTATTTATTTCTCACAGTTACTGGTACATCGCTGGGGATGGGCAGAACCTCCCATGTGGGTTGCATGTGTAACGCCATTTTGATATTGTGTCATGATTTCTTCAAATATTGCGAGTTATTGCACGTCACTTTTTCGTAGCAGTGACAATGAAGGAAAGGCCATCACATAGTGGAAAATGGTGTTAATCTTTTTACATTATAAAACTGATAGAGCACATATTGATCTATTGTATAATGGTTATTGCCTGTATCCATAGAGGCTGTGGGGGACACTAAAATATGAATTTTTTATTTATCTTTTTTAGCTTGGATCTCCATGTTTTTATTCGCTCTTTTGTTTCATTAACAGTTAGCTGCTGTGAGCAACTTGAACAGTGCTTTCACGGAGATGCAGTCATTCTCACAGTACCACCCATCAAGAGGATACTGGTGGCAGTTCAGGAACCAGGTGGAACAAACTGAACAGCAGAAGAAAGAAAAAGAGAAGAAGGTAGTACAGTGTTTTGATATTTTGTTGGTGTTACATTATCTTGTATGTTTTTCTTAGCTATCTCAGGATGGGTTCTCATATTTTTTTTTAGGTATTTTTACCTACCAGTCAGTTTCATTCAAGGTGTACTGTTGTCACCCTTTTTCCATGCTTGTATGTGTGTGTATACATTCATGCATATACAGAATGTAATAATAATAATAAACTGCAGTATTAAAAATAATTAATAGTTAAGTGAAAATACAGCACCCAAGATGAAAATATACAACAGACATAAATGGTATATATGGTATCTTTTATAGTGAATGGGTGGAAAGGGTCTTTTAATAAAAAAAATCAGTGTTGTTAAGTGTAACAAAGAAAAAGAAAAAAGATTGTTACCATGGTTAAATGGAACTGATCTTGTAGTGATTAGTACAATGGTTGTATGAACTTGATAAGGTTGTGGTGTTAGACAGCAATTTGCGGATGGGGTGTGATTGAGGAGTCTGGTGGCAGCAAGTGATGGTGGTAAGGATTATTTAGCAGCTGTGTCCCAAACTGATAGATGAGGGCTTGATGATGACCAGAGATACTTGAGGGAGCCAGTGTACTTAGCACCTCTTGATATGTGGTCTAAGAAGGTCAGATAATAATCTTCTGTACTGTATGTAGAAGCATTTGTTGTGTAACAATTAAGGAAGGAAAAAGACCAGGCAAGGGAAGCATAGGTAAGTTTAGGAAGTACGAGCATTGTGTAAATATTCTTCAGTTCAGGAAGTCCCACAAGCACCTTCAGACAACATAAGGTGTGGAGATGATAGCTGGAAGATTTAACATTTGTATTGATGTGTACTTGCCAATATTGTCTTGCCCAGAGCTTTAACACTGACTCATTTGCAGGCTGGACAAGGGAGACGGGAGGAACCAGCGTCAGTTTTCCAACACAGGCGAGTAGGCTCCCTGCTAGAGGACCTCCAGGCTAAGTTCCCCTATAAATTCCCATCTCAGGCACAGCAGCCAGCACAGCAACCAACACAACAGCCAGTACAGCAGCCACAGCAGCAACAACAACAACAACAGCAACAGGCATCACAGCAACAGACTCCACAGCAGGACACAATTAAGACAGGTACTGTTTTACAACCATATGTAATTTTCCTTGACTGATAAGAGTAATACTGTAGCCTGTTTTTAAACTTATATTTAAGTGAAAAATTAATAGCATTTAATGATATAAAATGATGATACAAGTAATACATAAAAAGACTGGGATTTGACTCATCAGAATTGTATGGTAGCAAATACTTTACTCAGGAAAAGGGTGGAGAGGGTCCCTGTTAAACACATGTGATGGTTTACATACTGTCAACACGAGCAGTATGTCACATTAACTGGTGAATTAATATTAACCTAAGAATATCACATAAGAAAGGAGGTTGAGGATCACACATTTTACTCACTTGCAGGTTTAAACAAGGATGTGTGTACTGTACAGTTTATGCATATTCCAAGAGTAAATGTAAAAAACATGTAACTAGTTACAGTTAGATGTGTAAAACTGCAAATAACTGTACCTGTACAGTATAGTATATGAGATTTTTTCTTGAATGTACAGGTAGATTCAAAGTTTAGGTGCCCTCTACTATATTAACAATGACAAATGTGGCCCAGAACCTACAAAGGGTAGGAGACCACTGCTTTAAGGATTCCAGGCAGTCCCCAATTTACGAAAGGATCCCGTCCCTAAAAATCTTTCGTAAATCAGACCACACATTCCCATGAACTCCCATTATAAAACCTAAGTTCTTTAATCAAATAAAAAAATGCTTCCCTAAAACCTTTCTTAACTTCTAATAATCTTACCTTTAATTGTAGTCTCTCCACAACTTACTGGTAGAGGATTTACATCATAAACAAATGCTGACTAAGGGGGAGGACTGTGTTACAGTATATTCTTACTTGTACATCTCCTCCAAATAAGAGTTGATTTTTATGGTCTTTGTATCGTTTTGTTTTAAGAAAATATGTGTATTATTGTGAAAATACGTCAACAACGTCATACAGTATTTTATCCAGGATTCCTTATGCTTTGCCATTTTCCTTGAATACTTTGACTCTCCAGGGGCCACATCATTTCAAAGAACTCATTTTTGAAACCCCAAAAACTTTTGAATATTGAGAAAAAAATGTCAGTAGTGGAAGGTAAACTAACTGTACTAGTATGGTGTCTACCATACTGAGTTGAGGCAGGAACGGGATGGTATTGTTACAGAGGTCTCACTCGTGCCGTTGATTGGCCTAGCCGCTCATCTTCCCTGGTTGTAACTGATATTCAAAGAGAACACACAGCTAGCACCCCACCCACACTCTCCACCCCTTTCCAAAAAATTTAATTTTTCTGGATAATAATGACATCCTTGCATCTTGGGTGAACATTATTGTAGGCACCATGCATAAGGAACTGGACAAGACAGTAACAATTATATTTTAAGTTTAGAAGTTTCATGTACAGTTATGCTGTAGATCAAAAGGGTAAGTTTTTTCTAGGGTCAGCAGAGAACCCGGAACACAATATTATTAGGCCTGTAGTCCATTTTTCTCATTATTAGAGACTAAAGTTGCAATTGGTAAAAAAATATTATAAATTGAACTTAATTAAATTTAACCAATCATAACCTAACTTGAATTAATGTTTATATCTTCCTTTGCAGAAGACAACAAACCAGATATAAAGACAGAAATTAAAACTGAAGTAAAAATTGAGATCAAGACGGAACCATCATCTCAACCACCCACGCCACGCTCCGTCAAGCCTCCACCGGAAAAAAGACAACGCACTGGACCGTAGAACGAGGAAAGAATAAACCATACTTAAAACTTTATAAACTGGTATATTTTAATAATCCTAAATGTATAACATTGGAAAGATAAGTTGTAGAAGGTAGTGCCAAGATTTTATTGCATTGGCATAATACTTAAAGGAGTGTGATAGCATTCTAGTTATGACAATATTGTACCTGTACTGTGTTATTATGATTTTATATACTTTTCGGTTACTGTACGGTGTAAAATGATCATTATATAAATACGAACATAAATTTTGAGTACCATAGATACCAAGATTATTCAGTACACCAATTTGTCATATTTTACATTTATTAGCTGTGAGAGATTCTCAAGGCAGTGGCACAATGGGCACTTTCCTCCAAACATGTTTGGCAAACACAGTTGGGCCAGCAAAACAAAGAAATGTTTTGCGTCTCTGGATGTTTTGTTGTTTGTCATGGATCCTGTTGCATACAGCTGAGGCCTTGCAGGATTGTGCTATAGTTCTTCAAATGCTGAAGCAAGTGAGGCTTCTGCAAAAGCTAAAGAAAAGACAATGGGTGCGTCGTGAAGTTTCTTTAAAAATGGCGGCATCTGGCTAGTGAAAGAAGACTCTAAAGAAGTTTTAAAATGACGAATAAATAGAAATATGTCATTGTTTGTTATATTTTTAATTATTTTTGTGAAATTATTTATTTCACTTTTTACTTGAAATTATATGAAGCTCATTTGAGCACTAATCCAGCCAGCAAAGATCCCCACCAAACTGTTGTCCATTTCTCGCAACAGCAGAAATTCTGCTGCTTGTTGGGCCGTCAGGTCAACAGGTAGCAAAACAGGCAACATGTTTGGAGGAACGTGTCCGGTGTGCCACCGCCTTAACTCCCCAGGACTGTTTACCATAACAATAGATGAGGAATATTTTAATTTCATCAGATTTTTGGGTAAATATACATAATTTTTGTCATTTATTTATTTAATTTTACTCTTACATGCACACAATTGTTCATACAGAATGTGGCGTTCCCTCACAGCTCTGCTGTCTTGTGCTGGCAACAAATTGCTAAATGGCAACGCAGTATTTTTGTTTTGTTTTATTATTATTTTTATTTATTCCTAACATTTACTGGTACAATATATGTTATTTTATGTACAAAGAATTGATTCCATACGCAAACCAACCTCTGGGCAACTTGACTGTTTAAAAGCATGTGTGTGTCTTTGCTGTTCATTTGATCTATGGTGTAATTAATTGTACAGTGTAGTGAAGAGAGCAAACACCTACAAGTATAGTATTGTGTGAAACAAATTTGATCAGTCAACACAGTAGGTGATCAAGTTTCCAATATAAGCTAACATTTTAAGAAAAGCTTCGCATCTCGATTTTGGCTGTAAAATATATGATAATACTGTATTGTAACCAGTTTACCTCAGTGAAAAAATAAAGAAATTCTGGCAGACAAGATACAGAACTTTTCAGTAGTTTATGCCCAACTTCATAGCAGTCTTCCAGCCCTGGGCAGTGGATTTGTTGGACTTTGATATTGTCAACACTAGAAAATGTATGCTAATACTGTACTGTATCAAGCTATCTAATAAATTGAGAAAATTACTGAAATCTTTCTAGAAAACCGTCATAGAAAATCATAGACACATGAAATACAAAGATGAGCTACAAGATAACTGTTATATCTTGGGACTGTATAACCTAATGGATCACCATATAGTAACTACTAATCCATTGAGAGAAATAAAAGCTCAAAATTTCTTACGCAAAACATCCGATTATTTCTCTTCCTGACAAGCACTTGAGTTTTAACTTAAACTTTTTATCTCACCAGAGATAATGCTTTACCAGAACTAAATGATTAACCACAATTGGCCCATACTCAGGAGTGTGTCCCAAAACTTTCTACTGTACACTATTATTAATGATATTTTGCACCAATCACTTTCAAGCACAGCACCAACATGAAAATGTTCAAGAAAATTTCTTATTTATATGAGGCATTTTGTGAGACAACCATTTTCCTTTATGTGTATTGTTTATAACTGAAAACTAACTAAAATAAATTATTACAGTGATTCAAAATAAACAGTCACTGATGCTTCAATTCAGCATGATGTTACTGCATTGTCCTTCGCTGTCGCAGATGATCTGCACGACTTCGCCCTGTTAAAAATGCAGGAAAAGTATCTCAATGCAAATCTTTCAATATTTTAATACAGTAATATCTCCAGTGCACTAACTTTATCCCAAAGAAATAACATCTAACTGAAGTTTGTAATGACCTCTCTTTTAATCAGACCCATGTACAGTATTTGTGCTTATGTATCCATGCCTATGACTAATTTGTGTACAAGCTAGAGGAACAAAGGTATCTGCACTTTACATTTTAAATAATTATCAGCAAAATATTCTTAAGAAAACTCACAAATACAAATTCTGAAGACTGTGTACACATTTTTCAGTACTTCAAATTAATAGTTAATCACAATTTTCTAAAACAGCCACTATAGCATACTGTCAATAAGAAAAAGGTAAAATCTACTTGGTAAAATTCCATTATATTAATTAAAAAATATCCCATCAATCTACTGGGTATCCATATCATGTACACACTATCCTACATTCATAACAAACAGATTCACCCAAAAGTTGTAAAAGCTGCTTTTGCTGAGACATGTGTGATACAGGTAACATGTACAGTACAGTACTGATAAGAGTACAGTTAGAGTTGCTGTTCTGAGTACTGTACATATAAACTGGAAAAATTTAAAGAAACAAGCAGGAGAAATATAAGGAAACAATTACACAAAGTACCCTGTATTAGAAAATAGTAAAATGATGATAATAGGGTCATTGTGGAGGTTGGCAAACTAGGAATGTGTTGTTTAGTAATGTGGCCAAAGAACCAATATTTAGATAAATATATATTCCTTAATGTCCCTCACCCTCTCCACAGTGAAACTATGAGCATTAAAGGTAAGCCACTCCACTACAGTACTTGATGACACAGCAAGTGTTCATAAACACTATGCTGTACAGTATTGTACAGTATTTTGATCATTCTGACCTTCACCTTAGCTGAATTAAATTATTTACTTTTCAATGAACTTTACCATTAGACCATCATTTTTTTTTTTACCAAGCCCCTCATACAGAGTTCACATTACAAGTAAAATAATTGTTGTTGTATTATTAAATGTTTTAATCATTCAATGGTGAAGAAGAATGTGAGAGAAGGCCCCAAGATTGCTTCTGTCACAACTATGAATTATGCAACTGCTAGTTCTTATGCCCTGTTCATCATCTCTATAAAGTTCCAGACTATCAGGTAGGTAGCATCAATCCCATCAGTCACTGTGATAGCATCCCATGACCTTTCCACTTAGAGGACAGCAGTCTCCATCCCCTTACACAAGAGAAGAACTGCCCCCAGGGTATGGTATACAATGTGGTAGGTGTTTGTGGGTCCTGGGTTAAGTTGTCAAATTTATAAGAATTTTTACATATGAGAAAAAGGTACACTTAGTTTTAATTTGTAGCAGATAAAAGGTTAATTAAATTCTACATCTTCACCAACAAGGGCAAAGGATGATGACACACACAGGTATCTACATTTTCACCACTGAGTGTATTATGGTTGAACATTGTCACTTTAAAACTGAATAAACGAGTAAACACCACCATTAAAGCCATACGATGAATATCTAACAATAACCGAATGAAACTGTTACCAAAGCAGTGAATGACTGACATGATATACACAACATGCAAAAGAGAAAATAACTGACTGCCTGAAGACTTTACTCTTAATATGCATTTTTTAATCTCTCCAGTATACTACTCCCCATTTTCTTGCAGTCTCCTCCAAGCATTTTTATTTCAGCACACACTCATACTAACTTTCATTCCTACACCCCATTCTTTCATTAGTCCTTGGTCTTCTTCCTTTCCTTCCTTCTATTCACTTCCTTCATGTTCATATCTGCACTCACAAGTAAATAGGATGTTAATTGGTATTGAAACTCCATTACTGAAACAGTTTTAAATCCATGAGTTGGGTATGTTTTAAAAACATGATATACTACTATACATGTTATTGCCAATATTTTTACTTTTACATCATTGTAGCATTTCACAATATTGTCTTCCAATTTAGTCATTACAGTAATGTTTTAGATAAACAAAATAGGCTGTCAGACTAAAAAAAAATATCAAAAATATTTTAGAAATTGATGGTCAGATTTTCTTGGAAAGTGTAGCACAAATGGCCTTCAATTTTACTTGGGCCACAACTAACAACATGCACTAAACTAATGTACCTCATGTTAAGGCTTTTGGCAATTCAAGATCATCCAAAGAAGGAACTAAATTTCATCAAATCTTGCTTCAGATCTACTCCAGCCAAAGAGCTCCCAGAACTTGATGCAGCCAATAATTTTGAACTTGATTCACTTTAGCTCAAATTGCTGTCTATAAGTGTTAACAACCTGGTATATAAGTTTCACTAATGATATAATGTAAACAGCAACCTCTTGGCAGAGGGTAATGACTATCTCTAATTGATAATGAATGATCCCCCACCCCCCAACAAATATAGGTATATGTACGGTATATGTAATCATAATCATAAGATGGTACCTACAAAAAACAGAAACAAATACAGTACCGTATATCTTTATTTTCAGTGACTTCAGGTAGAATCATTCTTGAAATTAAACTTGGCCTGCATTTCATAATCCTCTCCATTTACACAAAATACAAAAATTATACTGTGACAAGAATGTTTATAAGATATGGTGAGGATTTTAAATGAAAAATGATGAACCAGAAATTTGAGAATTTAAGTACAAATACTGTATTTGGGATTGGTACTGTACTGTCCAAACAAGACAGAGCGAAGAGTAAAAATATGATGGGAATGCAGACATTATGACACTTATCACAGGAGGTGGGGTTAGTAGAGTTACTCTTTTTATTTCTCCCATGGTTTTTGTACTCTTCCTCACCTCTTTACCCCTTAAAAAAGTATCATTATAGTGTTAAACCATTCATCTGTTACTTTCCCTGTTCCACATGTCATTTGATAAACTCTTGATAAGTGGATGCTTATTGTTTTCTTATCTCCATGTTTCAACATCTTTCCTTTAACACGATCCACTCCTGGACCTTTCCCTAATTTTCATCTGCTTACTCTCATTTTCATCTATTATTTAAATATTTCCTTCCTCCCTTCCACCCCCAATCATAAATTACTTGCCACTTTTCCATCATTAAATCTTTAAAATATAAATTCCACCCACTTAACCTCTCTCCTATTTCCAGCCAGTTAAAAGCCTTAATATGTTTGTGGGTTAAACAAAATAATACAGTTGATCCCAGCATATCTTTGAAATTCAGTGCAAATAATTTGTTGAAACTGAATTTTTCATCAGCAATATCGACTTATGATCAATAAGAGGTAAAATTTGTGTAGTTAAAAAATGTGCAAGACTACCCTTCAAATACTGTATGATGTTGATACAAAAATAAGTGGTTTTCTAAGTACGGTACAGAAACATTCATAAATACTGTATTATAAAATAACCTGATTTCTAGTCAATAATGTAGACTACAGCTTCATTCTTACTCATACCTTATACAAACCTCAGTAATGACATAAGAGCCAGGTAATGGCCCATGGTATCAGCAGTGTTAGCAAGATGGTCAACAATTCAACCTTTTCCTGGATATTCAGGAACTTCTTATATTGACTGTTGAAATTCTATATCAGGTTAACATATTTGGGCAGAGGGTGATGACATACAGTATTACAAAACAAGATACAGTACCCCCCTGTATAGTATACTGTATGTACATCAGATGAAAAATACAACACAGTATGCACTCATGACACAAAAAAAAGAGAGTCCTGTATAGGGACTGGACGGAAGTACTGTACAGTAAACCCTCGTTAACTTGGAATTTCATATAACTCAACATGGATATGGTCTCGGAATGTATTATAGTATAACGGGAAATTCTGAGATATATAAAATTATCTGGGAAAATATTTCAGCTTATCTGGCCACCTGCATCACCTACCATGCATCTGTGTCACTTACTATGATGCTTCATTCTTTGCCTGCAGTGCTGGTAAGTGTTACTTTTTTACATTTAGCAATTACATGTACCAGGTACACATATATGGGTCGATAATTGTTTCTTGTATTTTTGTAAGAGGGGGAAGTGCCTTGATAAGTCGGAATTTGGGATAACTCGGCAAAGTCAGAGACCTATGTACCGAGTTATCAAGGGTTTACTGTAAAAGCATATACAAACAATGTCCAACTTTGTGCCTTCAAGTGTAAGGCTTAGGGAGAAAATTTACCACTCATATTGAGTAAAAAAAATTTTGAAGATTTCTTAAATTACCAAAGATAAACAAAAATGTGAGAGACGCACAACTGCTTGTTCTCTTCGTGCAAGAGTGAATGCAACCAAGTACTGTACACATTAAACATGTTCAAGTGGAGGTATTTCTGTGCCATTAGGCTTGAACAGAGTCGAGAGTGGCAACAGTGACAACACACACAGCTGCCAGACATACTGTATGAGTGTGCAAAGAAACACCAGCTGAGAGGTGACTCGCCACGTACAGCTGTACTGAGAGCTGCCAAGAGCGTATGAGACTGAAGAAAAATTAACTTTTTCCACAGATGTTAAAACCTTAGGCGGCTAAAAATAAAACTTTCATTTGGTGTATAAAAACCCTGAGGGTGTCAAGTCTAGGCAAAAAATTACAGTAGGTTCAGTGCTCTTAGGTAGCTTGAGTTGGAAATCCCACAGACCTTCTCGAATTTACCCCCTTTCAATATAGACATTACAGACCCCGCCCATCCCGGAATTTCGGCTAAACCAGACAGGCCTTACCCCCAATTAGCCGGATTAGAGGAAGTTTACTGCATTTGGTTAAAAGTAAGACTACTAATAAATATTGTAATCCCAATCAATACACAACATTACAGATTAATCCACATCACTTTTAATCCCACTGGTAAAACATAAAACTATTACATAAACATAGATGAAAAGTATTTTGTATGGTTTTGTATGGTATGTGTGGTATCCAGACAACACATTCATGGAAACTATTACAGTACAGTCCAGTACTGAGGTTGGTTATGTGAGACCTCCCAAGGCACATAATGTATTAGGACTACAGTTCATTCTTGCACCAACGCTGTTCATGGAAGCTGATCAACCGATACAATATTTTATTCAGCTTACAACCTCATTCAATATTGAATATCTTCTACCAAAGACTCTGTTGAAATATTAGGTCTACAACATGCCAATTTAGTTATAGTGGTTGTTTCGTGAAGAGTATTAGAAATCAGAAGTAAATTAAACCATTTTACAGTTTGTCAATAAGAGATATGCAGACTGATGAACAATACAGCATGACAAATAATATAATAGTAATCACTTTATACAGTGTCTTAAAAGAAGTTTGGGTACTGATCCAAAGCCTCAATAAAGATTTTACTCCCACAATTTAAACAGTCTGGTGTAAATTTACAATATTACTTCTAAAATTAAAGCAAATGAAGGTATGGTAATAATAATACTAAAAATTTCAATAATGATCAATATTTTAATATAAAAAGATTCGACGTATATCATGAATGTAGCAATAAAAAAATTAATTCACTAATCAATAAATGGCCAGAATATGTTCATTAACTAAAATAATTATAATACAAAATTTACCTACAGTACAGTACAGTACAAACTTCCAGATATAAGCAAAAGTGGATCATCATCCCTAACACACAGCACTGTTTACTCCAGTCCTTGTGACACATAACTCTTCATTATTTTCATGCTGCCATAAAGAGTTTTACATTTCAGATGATTTGTTTTACAAAAGAAAAAAATATCTTTTTAGCACATAACTTGACACTTTTTTCTAAAGCCGCACTGCATAGGTATATACATCTGCTTAGTTATAGTCATGTATTATAAGAACTATCACAGCTAATTAATAGTTCTCACCTGGTTAGCTAATACAATATATCATAAATTACATCTACTCATCAATAGGTTACCTCCTACATTAAATATGTCTTCCCAGCACTCAATAATCCTGAACAATACGTACTGACACACAACAGGCAGATACCAATAATATACCAAATCTTAAAGCCAGCTCAATCTTTCAATACCACAGTTATATGGTAGGATTTCTGCCCCTTAATAGTCATCAGCTTCACATCAATTCAATACAGTATCTATTTCATACATCTAAGTCAGTTGCTAAATACACAAGAGACCATAGAAATGCATAATCTAAGGTATGGTTATGTGTCAATAAAAGACCCACAAGCAGTTTATGACTTGCTTACAGGAAAATGAACCAACAACAGGATTCATCATCATCATCAAAATAAAGCTTGGCAAGTATTCTGTAGCAATATATATTCACACAAGGTCTACAAAACAAAGACTACTGTACTTAATTCATTGAATACAAAAAAAAAAAAAAAAATCAAGAATAAACAGACAGATGGATAGAATGTGGAACCATCATCATAATTAGAGTCAATCTTGGCCTGTGTTTTGTAGTAATCAGACTCTACAAAAATAAGAAAACAAATAATTACCAAAATAAAAGTAAACCTTAATGAGCAAGAAAAAAGAATGACATCTGGTAACTTTAAGGACCAACCTACTATGAGTACTGAAAGAATATACTATTAGATGTATGTCTCAACATGAACTCCTTATCACCCCAAAAAGATAAGACAAAATCACTGGCTGCCTGTATGTTGACTGATTGTGAATATTTTCTCCATCTAAAAGGAAAGTACTTTCGAGGAACAAAAAATCAACTAGATAAATACGCACATTAAATACCCTTAAAATTAAGTCTTAGACTACATTTTGTACAAAAATTCATTCACAAAAAATTTAAGAGATACAGTACTGTACTGCCAAAGATTATATGAGTTATGATGTGGAACATAAAACCACAAAAAGAGACATGTTGATCCCATCACCAAATTTGAACTGAATTCTGAAATGTCCTTGAAAAATAAAAGTTAAAGGAAAAAATCATTAAATGGAATGAAAGATATAATTAATTCTAACAAAGTAGCTTCAATAATAACTGCTGTCATTGAAAACAGAATCTGGTTTGTGTATTCTATTAAATTATATCAACAAAAACTATGAGTATTCAAGCACAATATCAAAGAAAACTTGCTTCATAAAGGAAGGACTAATCCTAAAACTAATTTATAATAACACATGTTTTGTAGACATGACAGCCAATGACTCCTTACATGTATGATGGACTATATTCTAGAAAATATTCCATCTTTCCCAACACAATTGTAACCCTAAAAATGGGATTCTTGGAGGAGTCAAGTTCCCAATTAGGTGAAAGCTGAGAGTCCTTGCTTGCCATACAAAAACACATGCATTATGTGACCCATGTTGCCATTGGTTACAAACTGGAGGAAAGAATGAGGGATCTTAGCTGCCCAATTGATACTTGGTTAACCCCTTCACTACGGGGTATGCCACTCTCAATATTTTATTTGGCTAACACAAGGGGTTAGATGTCAGACTGATACTGAAGTTTTAGTTCCTCAGGTAGGCATGCTTGGGACCTGGGGGTTCACAGATTTGTTTTTTTCTGGAATTTGGAGTGCTGGAACTAAAATGTATAGCAAACCCTCTGTAATTGGCTGTGAAGCCTCTGTTCAGATCACTAGATTCACCCCTAAAAGCAGCTTTAACTGCACACGGAAACATTAAACCTTAATATTATATGCACATGAACAGCAATAACAAAATCATATAACTAGTACAGCAATAATGAAAGCATAAAAAGAGCAAATATGAAATAAGTTAGTGTACAAACTGTGTCACAGTCACCCCTGATACTTGCCTGAGCAACAGTAATCCGCCACGGACCCTCCGACTTCACCACACAGCTTCATGGATATAAACTCGTAGATACGTAATTATTTCTTTTACTGTATTTATTTTTGTACATTCTGTATGTAGGATTGTGTGTTCATGTAACAGTAAAAAATTCAGAAAATTACGTGTATCTACCCGAAATCACAAGCTGAAAAATACTTATGCTTCATAATAATTTTGTTTTGTATTTTTTTCACCTTCTGTATGTAAGATTGAGTTTGTATGTAACTGAGTAAAGAAAATTGAGAAAATTATATATTCAGTATCTTCCCTGAAATTATAAGTTGAAAAATAACCATAACATAACATAGCTCACAGGTGTGGAATGGTTGGAAATATGCCCCTGAATCTATACTCCTCGGTTTATCCTAAACCAAACATGTCCAACCAGTGAACCCAAATATGGCCCACCAGCAATACTGTATCTAGCTGGCCCTCTCCATAAATTTATGTGAATATATTATTTATTAGTTTTCAGATGGTTGCATACAAAGTTTAGACAGTACAGTACAGTAATATGTAATGATTCACATTCCTATTGTTGTTAAGATCAATGTGGATTAATGTTAAGATCAACAAAGATTTAATAACCGTGAATGGACGGACTGTGTAACAGAACATGAAAAATAATAATACTGTGTACCAAAACAGATGTAGTGCAAAGTGGCTCACTAGTAAGAGATTCTACACTACATGAATGATGGTAAAATAATTATGCTCTTTTGTTAAATTTTAAAAAGATGCTGTCTTTTAGTCAATTGTATATTTTAACATGCATACATTCTAAAAATTAAATGTACAGGTAAACCTCGATAAATAATGGGGTTAGGTTCCCGAAAAACCCATCACTAAGTGAAATATCGTAGATAGGGAGCATTAAAACATGGGGTTCAGTGGGATATGATCCCAGACACACATGTATCACCGATAAAAACAATTCCTACACTTATAAAATCAATCAAAAACAATTAAACAACTCACCACATCCAGAAGAATAAGCCTGGTTATCATTACATATCCCCTTTGAGGCTAAGGGGACTCTTGTAGGTGAAGTGATGTCACTCTGGCTCTCACACAACCACTGGGGAGTTTCATGCTCCTTCACAATGTCAAGCTCCACTTCAGCGACATGGTTGTCTTGGATGCCTTGGCCTTCCTAGACATTTTCAAAGTTACATTGCTTTATTCAGTCACAAAAACAAAGCAAAAGCATTTGTTACAAACCAGAGTGATAACATAAAAACAATGATAGCACCGACACTGTTCACATCATTTTCACAACAGAGGCGAAGTACTTTGCAGTATATATAATAAAAAAAAAAAAAAAAAAAAAAAAAAAAAAAAAAAAAAAAAAAAAAAAAAATCACTTCACATCCACCATAACACAGTTCAATCTGAATGTTAGTGCTATCTTCTCACTATACGGGGGGTGGGAAAACACCAATGATAAGTACGATGCTGACCGATAATCATGGCGCAATGCGATGGCAGGTTTACAATCGACAAAGTGACAAGTGAAGTAAGAAATGTGTGGTGCATAGGGTTAAATATTGAAATATTGTTTCCTTATAAAATGCAGCTGACTTGAGATAGAAAAATATTGTATAGTACAGTAATTTGCATTGCTGGAATCCTTGCAAGACAGCAATTAATTTGAGTATACTGTATACTGTACAACCCATAGTTTCCACTAGATATAAAAAACAAACAATAGATATAGATGGATATCTTTAAAACAACTTTATTTTTTATCGTATATAGGGACATGATCTTAATTCATGACCATCATTAAAGAGGAATGTCACTGAATGAGATCTCGTTTATCGAGATTTACCTGTACGTACAGTCAACCAAAGATGCACTGACCCCACCCTGGGTCTTGTGCTGGCAATTTTACCTGGCAATACTTGGTAAAGTAAGGCTGTTTGTAATGGTGATTGTGATTGATGGATTTATTTTTGGCTGTATCACTCTCAGGATAAATATTAAACACACCAAAGGTAGCATTTTTATAATAATAAAACTCTTCTTCATTATTTTAGATCATGAAAAGTTTCCAAATGTTCGTATATATGCTTAAATAATGAAGAAAATTATATTAATGAATTGGCAACTTGACTACAACCACAACTGCCACAAGATTCTCACATCAAATTTTCTTCATTATCCCTACAACTCTAATGGGACAGTATCTAAAAAAAATATATATATAAATAAAAAAAATGGGAAACAGTATGTGTTTGTTGTTACTAAGGAAGGTATTCTTCCTATAATACTGTACACTATAAGGTGCTGGTTATGAAAGTAACAGTTTGCCTTAAAATGAAAAAAGAAATCATCCATCATCCAAAATGACTTATGGCTTATGTCTTTTGATGAGTGATGGTTACCGTACCACTATCATTATAAATGGATTTATATATATTTATTTATTTATTTATTTATTTTTATTTTTTTTTTTATTTTTTTTTTTTTTTTTACAAATAACTGATAAGTTAGGTCATTATCTAAACTGAAAATAATATACAGCTTTGTTGAAAAGCAAAATATAACATCAGTTTTGTCTATCAAAATTAGCTGTTCAGTAAACTGACCATCTCAACTACCTCAAAAATACAGAACAGTTTTCATGAACGAAAAATCATCAGTAAAACCCCATGTCTTTATTAACTTTCTATAATAAAGAGCTGCTCACACATTTGGCCTGTTAAATAAACATTGAGGTTGGCAGATGAGTAAACAAGAACCTTCACACCTTTGGCACTCAACTTTCAACATTCCCAATTTTCTAAAAGAACTCTTCGATATAAAATACAGGGAAACCCCGAATGGATATTGACCAATAGTGTAAAGTTAAAAGAGTGGGACCACATAGGGACGTGGTTATTTACATTTCAGTGTACAGTACTGTCTATAATATCCAAAACTACCAATATACTACTTCCTGCCCTGAGAGGAGGGAGTTGAATATAATAACTTACTAAAACACTTGTGTCAGTACAGTACAGTATACATTTTTTGGATAATCTGAGATCACACACCTACCAACTACTGCACATTTCAAAGATTTACCAAACAACTTTAAATGTCATTTGCTTCGGTTACAAAAAAGATATGAAGCCATTACAATATTACCTATACAGCAATATAAATTACCTTAGTATAAAACATGTGCAAACAACAAATCCTCAGCATGCAAGGTTCCCTAATACTAGTTAGTGAGGAGCTATAAGTAACAGAACAGGATTTTCCTTTTTTTTTTTTGTAATGTTAAATGCTGTTAACTTGGATTACAGTAACCCAAGAATGTCACTCAGAGATATTGTGAGGAATATTCTTCATTTTGAAAACATTAAAGCTGCTCTCCAGGGCACCCAGATATGGCTCCTAATAGTTGAGGAAAACCAAATTCCAAAGCTTTTTTTTCCCTACATATTCAAACCTTGTATTACAGGTCATAAATTTTTCTTACAATCACCTCACAGTTATACCCTCATAAATACACCTCACAGTTATACCCTCATACATACACCTCACAGTTATACCCTCATACATACACCTCACAGTTATACCCTCATACATACACCTCACAGTTATACCCTCATACATACACCTCACAGTTATACCCTCATACATACACCTCACAGTTATACCCTCACACATACACCTCACAGTTATACCCTCACACATACACCTCACAGTTATACCCTCATACATACATCTCACAGTTATACCCTCATACATACACCTCACAGTTATACCCTCATACATACACCTCACAGTTATACCCTCATACATACACCTCACAGTTATACCCTCACACATACACCTCACAGTTATACCCTCACACATACACCTCACAGTTATACCCTCATACATACATCTCACAGTTATACCCTCATACATACACCTCACAGTTATACCCTCATACATACACCTCACAGTTATACCCTCATACATACACCTCACAGAGTTATATCATACACTGTACTTACACCTCCCAGACCTGCAACACCATATATGTAGCCCAGTATGTGTACCTTTGGTAAACTAATAATGTGACACAATCTTCAATCAGGGAGAAATACAGTAGTGTTACCCTGTATGTTTGTATGTATGTCTGTACATCTATCAAAATGAAGCAATGTTCTGTTCAATAACATGAGAAGGCTATAAAGGATAAAATTAAATCTGGCAATTAGGTATATATTATGAATGTCTAGGGCAAGTCTAATAATCACCATCTTCCACTTTATAAACCAGAATCATGACTTTTGTTTGATACATTTTGCAGGGGACAAACATCACCCTCAATGACTTTAAGTACAGTACAGTATAACACTTTTCTCAGAAGTCACCCTATCATTCATAGTACTACAGGTATTTACATACACATTCAAACAAGAATATACAGAAATATAAGAAGCTTATTAGTCACACCTATGTACCCCATATCATTAAATAACAAGTATGTGCAGTCGCAGACACTTCTGAATTAATTCGTATTTCAAATGGGAACCTCTTACACACTTAAGGATTCTACAATTCAGAAGTACAGTAACTTAAAATAAGGATAACTTTGTAATTTACCTTTTACCGATTTCGGAGAACAATGGAATGACAAATGTCTCGAAAGGCAAGTAGCTTTAGTCCAGTGTACCGAGAGAAGTCAATATTTTGTAGCAGTAATAGACCTAGCTCACCAACCCGCTGTAGATAAAGGCATCAAACAAGTCCTTACTTAGATAAGCATTCATTGCATTCTTTAATTAATTCAATCTTCTCTTTAGAATCCCACATATGTACATACAAAATTATTTACACACACACACCTAAGTAGTACTGTATATTCCAAAGTCAATCCACAGGATATTATGGAATCGAACACAGTAACAGGTCATGGTCTATCCTTTGACTGGGGTATAGAAATTTTCTTGATACTTGGCAGGAATAGTAATACAGCCATGAACCAATTAAAATTGCATATTTCCAAGTCATTTTTACTTCAATAAGTTTCCACAAAAAGCATCAATTCCTGAGGAGCCTTGTAAGTTTTAAGCTTTTGTCTTTGATGAAAGTGTACAAGGGTACATGTCTGATGAAGGTGTTCAAGGATACATGCCTCTGATGAAGGTGTTCAAGGATCATGAATGTGTTCAAGGATACACAACTTGACGTTAATGAAAACACCATCTTGGAGCAACTTGAAAGGAGAGCCACAGGAGAAATTTTTACAACCATCTTTATCCCTTTCTTTTTTACGTACATATTCTATTCTTTTCCACGGGTCTCCCACAAACTTTGCAACCCTCCCAAATCTCACATACACTGCTTTCCTTTTCCCTTAGTTCATATGCAGTATTTCATCTCACATTTCATTGACACCAAAATATTCCTAATTCTCCTCATAGTCTTGTTTTCTTACATTCCTTTTGAATTTAATTTTAATATTCTGATGTTTGTGTTACTTTTTTTTCCACTCTTGCAAGTCCTTTCTAGTCATGATGCACACACACACTCTTTTTATTCACTACACTATCATTCATTCACTAACTGCTGCAACACATGTTTGTTTGTATATAACTATAATAAAAGTCTATTTCAGGAGAATCCCCATAAATCCAGAAATTTTTTTATACACGTCTCAAAAAAAAACGAATAGAGTACTGTACTCTAAAAATAAAAAATAAACAAAAACACTAACTCAGGGCTCTTGGACATTAGTTGAATCATTACTTCAAATGTCCAGCTGCCCACAATCTTGATGTAAACTTTATCAGCAGGGTTCATGTATAGCAGTACTTGCATAGCAAGCACCCAGTATCAATATCTACAACACTAGATAGTTCAAAATATAGTATTGAACACTTGGCTCATCAAATTTTTACAATTCATTTGCAATGGTGTTTTAGTTATAAAGTATAGCAGTGCATGCCAACCTCCACAGGCACAAGCACAAAACCAAATTACAGGAACCGGGTATACATTATTAAGAAATCAGAAGTGCTCATTGTAGATTTACACTAATAGTGAAATGACTAATTAAATTAAAATTACAACTAACATTGTAGATATGCTAGACCTAATTGGCAACTTTATGGACACATAACTGATGTAACTTTACTCTTCAGCTAGGTATCAGCCCAGCAGTGAAATGTGTTTAGTGAATCATTAACATGAAATTGATTTGAGGCACAGTTAAAGATAAACATCCTTGTAAATTACACATTATGATCATTTCTACCTACAGAAAAAAGTCAGAGCAATGGAGGAAGTGTGATTATAAGGTGTACAAGCAAACTCAGTGCTGCAGTCCCGTAAACAAGGCAAGTGTAAACCCTTAACCTATTAAGGACAGTGATAGCAACTCATGGTCATTACCCGCTGGATGAGAGAATAAAAAATTAATCATAATACATTAAATCTACCATACACTGATTTACACCATCTAAGTTCAGAGGGAATAAACAAAGAATCTTTTTAATTCCATGTGGGATCCTCATAGGTGAATAAGTGGTTCGTAGAAGCTACTCCAGCACTGAAAGCATATGCCTTATCCTGATTTCAGAATAAAACATTGTCATCAATTTCCTCCTGCATGGGGAGCTGCACATGAGCAAATGCCATACATCTTAACTTGGACATGGTCCAGTCATTACTAGTGGGCAAGAGGCTTACATTGCCTGAAGGCAGTTGCCAGAAGTCTCCACAAAGAGGCTCAGCAAGTACAAAGCATAGAATATTTGTATTGGGCCCACAAGAAATATATCACAACAGTTGAGGTATATGTCCAGAACAGTGAGACCCTCCATACTGCAACTGATGCAGGATATGTCAACAAAAGGTTAAGGACAACATACTGATCCATTATGAACCAACCAACCCTAACCTAAATTACCCCCCCCCCAAAACACACACAAAATATCATAAGATCATCAGAATAAGTCAGGTTGTTACATCTGTTATCATAAACAGTTTAATCTTACAGGGTATACAGTACTGTACTTGTTTATAGCATCAGAGTACTTTGTATGCCTATTTCACCTTGAAACTTTTCTACAATGTCCAAGCAAAGTGATTTGTTGTTTGTAAGTACGTAATTAAAAGTACTGTACAATGAGTTTCCCGTTAGCCAGAACAATTGGTGCAGAGCTCTTCTGGGGGATGAGAGATTTCCGGATAATAAGATGACTCTCAAACACGGATAAATTTGACATCCCTGGAACTTTTCCGGGTATTGGGAAAAGTTTCCAATAGTCAAAACTATGCATTTTGTACAGACAGACACTAGCCCACACTCCCAGAATGTTTCTGGGTGCTGGGGGAAATTTTCCAAGAGTCTAAACTGGTCACCCCATCTCACACGGACACACACTCTTCCAATATACTGTATATAGACTACAGGCACAAGCGAAAAACTGCACAGTATAAACATTTATTCACAGCATCTGTTCTAATTGTGTTAAAGAGATGAATTTGATACCATAATGATCCTGAATAAATTCTCTACAAGATATAACTCTCAAAATTATATTATGGTGGGGACTCCATTCTTTTATAATAAAAAACATAAGAAATGTTGATACAGTAGTCTGTAAAAGCAGTTCTAATTAAGTTACACACAATTTTTTACCCAAATAATCCTGATTGACTTATCTAAAAGATTGGTTAAATAAATATATTTAAAAAAATAATCTACAGTACATGATATGGTTGTGAAAGGAGCTGTGTGTTAGAGCAAAGACAATGTAATTTTCCACTCTTCACAGGAAAATTTTCCAAACGTCTAAACAACGCATCTTGCAAGGAGCCGTATTTTTTTATGCAAACACCACTGTACATACAATATATTGTTAATATTGTCAACAAAATAATGTATACTACTACTATACTGTATATACTGTATTAATCAGCAGATGCTATCATCTTAAACATAGAGTAGACAGATACTGTCCACTCAGCTGCATGTAATATATAACTAATCATATCCTTACAATTGCAGAGGTAGGGTGGGGGATTAGTGGGTTTCATGACCTTAGGAGGTCTTGAATAAAGACGTAGGTGCTACAGTGTTTCCCACTTATCGAATGTAAATACAGGTACTGTACAGTATACGTAACTAATCACTTTTTACATTCTTAACACTGTATTTGTGACTGATTTTGTTCTAATACAGTAATGTACAGCATTGCATAGCAAAAATTGTATGCAAAACCTGCAATTAGCGAGGGAACAACCTTCTTCAATGGCAGCAGATTATGAACTAAGCAGCTAAGCCACCCATGCACCTGACACGTGGGAATGCTGCAATCTCTCATAATTCCCTGAAAATTTATTCCCAGGCCCAGAATGGAGAGATTTTCCGTAATTTTTCTCAAAATTTTCCAAAAAATGAGCCGGAAAATTCTAAGTAAATTTAAATTCCGGGTAACGGAGATATTATTGTACTATGTATGATTTTTATCAAAAACTTCTACTTAATAATTGTTTAATTACTACTGAACATTTAATAGAAAAAAGCCTAATAGTTTCAAGGGGATTGAGGGCATAGGTGAGGTGATTTTTGTTCAGAAAAATGGAAAATTCATCTTGCTCTCAGTCTCAACATTTCTGGAGTTCTAAGGTAGTTCTGTACTGCACATAAGCTTTTCATGGCTAATCACACTCCCATGTCTTGAGGGTACACCATACTACTAATTTCTCAATCAGAGCAATAGTTGACAGGGGTATTCAAAGATCTTAAAGCTTCCAACAATTACCATGGCCTTTGGGTTTAATAACACTCCCCAAAAAATCTGAATACAGTATGACATTCACAGGTCACTCATAACTGGTTTATGAGTACACTATGAAATGCAAGTTAAGACATCCCCAACAATATGGATTTGTTTTTATTTTTTTGGTTAGACGTGCAAAATACTTCATATATCTTTAATTAAAATGGTAAATAGATTACCATTTCTCAAACTGCAATCATAACTGTACTACTAACTGATAAAAGATTCGGCTACTGTATAAAGGTATGTTTTTAGTCATATACAGTACATATCTTTTGAGTACTGTCATGGGTGTTCCTTTTCGTTTCCTAAATATATTACTACGGTTTATGAATACAAAGGTTCGTAAAAGTGTATGAGGAACTCTTAACACATATTGTCATCCTCTGTATATATAATGTAAACATCAGTGACTAATTATTCCATTATACAGTAAACCCTCCCAATAAGGGACTTCTCAATAAGGGATATTCCCAATAAGGTACATCTTTTTAAACCGCATAATTGGTGGAGTCACCCAATAAGATCTGGTAATGGGAACATTTTCTACTATTGACCACATGATACATGTTGTAACTTACTAGACTCAGAGTACACAAGCATCTCAGCTGACGGCACACTCATGCTGACTGTAAAACTCTTTCATCACTTAGAAACAAAGCACTGTAGATTCTAACCAGGAATAATGCTCTTAAAATGTCTCAAAAGAAACTCAAAGGTGATGGTACTGAGTGCAGTTGTGTAAAAAGAAAACAAAATGCTTATTATCAATGGAAAAAGTGGAAATTCAACAAAAACTTGATATGAAAACTCCTTGACCAGTATATTGTTTGTAAGAACCACAATTTATGATTTAGACAAACATGACAAATTAATTAAAATTTTATGCTGATAACAAGTCACATAAGGCCATGAGCAAGAAAAACCCCTCAGCGAAGGCAAGGCAGCCAGCGAGGATAAACTGATTACTACAGCAGATGATAGAAGTGCTTCAAATTACGTAACTTTCAATTCTCTATGTCAACTTTAAGTAAATATTCAATGGAAGATTTACGTTCATAGCTTTTATAAATATGCATTTCTCTATCTTACTGTAAATATATTATGATTTGTAGTGGTGTTCATTTGAGCATCCAACACCAGTGACTGCTGCAGGTCAGTCAAAAAAAAAAAAAAAAAAAAAAAAAAAAAAAAAAAAAAAAAAAAAAAAAAATGTACAGTATACAGGCCCTTGGAGTAGATACTGTTTATCAAATTTTCGAAAGCCTCTTACTCCCAAGCATCTTGGATTCCTGATACTCAAGTGAACCATATAATAATATGTATTTTGATTGTTGGGAATGATGTGTGAAATTATTATTTTATGTAAACATTAGGGAAAAGGAGGCCCTCCCAATAAGGGACAGGACCTACAAGATTTAGTGTGGTACAGGTATCCCTCGTTATCTAAATGGGAAAAACTAGGGTTTGGTTTCCCAATGACAAGAAACCCCCTATATTAAACCCAAAAGAATGAGTTTGGTTCATAAACAGCAAAATCTTACCAAATTACTATAAATTAGTACCTAACTACTGTATGATAATTGCTAAATTAAATAAAATATACTGGGAAGTTTACTGTATTAACTTTCACCAGCACCATTTTCTCTTTATAGCAAAAGGTAAATAATTGCTCTTCCAGTTCTCCTCTTATTACCCAACAACTACCTGGCAACATCACAAATTTAATGTACAGTATTGCAATCATCCTGCTTGTGCCACTATTCTATTATCACATTTTTCTTTTGGAAAAATATTTGTTACAAACATCATCAGTATATCTCCACCAAGTACAGTTTCCCGTGTGAAGATCTTTATCCTGTATAAACAGTTTCTGAACATATGATACAAACTTTCCTTAAAATAATAATTTACACTGTAAAGGTTTTATTACTGTATCCATCTACTACTGACACCACTCCACTTCGGTACAGTAAAAGTGAAGGTGGTACGTAATACACAAACATATACACACCTGCATCACAAGTTAGCCATCTCAATGGGCACACATACTATATTCTAAAGTGAGATTTTCTCTCAGAGACACTAAAGATCTGTCACTTTTATTGTTTGTTCAAAGAATTGTTGAAGAAAAACCCTAAAGAAGCTAATAAAATTTTCGCATTTCCTATAATTTGTGGGGTGACAACCCCCAACATGGAAGGATTAGCTTAATCTAGGACACTTACATGGCTGGTGGCCAGATCAGTGCACACCAGAATACAATAACATCTCATCAACCTACCTTACCATGGTATTTGAGTTCAGAGCCATTAATCAAGCAAATTCCCATTTTAAAGGTACTGTATATTCATCATACAAAAATTTTCAGCACTTAACCTTTTCTTTTTATGAGATTTTCACACAAAGATTCATACCCTATGATATAACACATGTAACACCCAAGATAAATTTAAGAAATATTTTGCTGATACTTCTGACATAAACAAAAAAAAAGAACAAATTAGACAACACATACTGTAAATTATATAAAATATACACTGATCTGATCATCCATAAACCCCAATACTGAGAGATCCCAACATGAAGTCCTGTGTCTCAAAGGATAAAAAGTGATTCATGGATTCATCTCTTCTCTTCCACCTTCCCAATACACATTGCAGAACATGATGAAGCTACATACCAAGAAATTATTACAACTAGTAGTTGAATAATCAACATGAATAAATGCAAAAAATGTCTGGATAAAATTAGATATGGCCTCCATGTGCATTATCTATATCATTACCTTAGGGTGGAATTGTAGAGTGATTAAACTGTTGATGAGGCACTTGAAGGCAAGTGATATTGATGACTGACTTTGTGGTATACAAAACTGAGAAAGCCAAGCACCTTAAAGAATCACAATTCCCCATTGAGTTCACTTATCCTACATAGCACCATAAATTTCACTGGATTATTTTTTGAACACTACTTAACTTTTCTTGGGCTTAATCTTCCCATAGACAAAGTTCTGCCCTCTATCCACAAGGACACCTCCATGCCCTGCTTCCACAAGGGTCTTCTTACGAAGAAAATGAAAGTGATCCAGAGCAAAGTTGTAAAATTCATTTTCCAGTCTCCATACCTGCAAAGATAAACACATCAATCAAAGCTGATTAAGATGGCATTGGCAAAATTAGATTGCAATTATTTTCAGTAACATGAAATGGGTTTCTTGTTCCTTCATACACCTCACTTATATTTTATCATTGTGACTGACTATCCAAATTACTACCATTTTCCTATACTATATTGAACTATACAATGAACCCTCAATCACCTGGACTAATAGGATGCGGGGTCTGGATCAGCTGAAAGTCTCAACTATTGAAATCCAGTACAAGTGTAAAGAAACTCCCTCATTTAAAGTAATGGTTCCCAGATGAACCCAGAGTGAAATACTGTACAGTAAAACACAAAGCCCCAAATCCTACAATCTTGGGTTGTTACCCAGACTAAAGCAGCCGACTCTGCTGCAGATTACGACTTCTGAGTGAGTGACGAGAAAGCAGCCGACTCTGCTGCAGATTACGACTTCTGAGTGAATGACGAGAAAGCAGCCGACTCTGCTGCAGATTACGACTTCTGAGTGAGTGACGAGAAAGCAAACGACTCTGCTGCAAACTATGACTTCTAAGGTGAGTGTAAATGGGTTGCTAGTGACATGAAAAGTGAAGTGAGGATAATGGAAAGCTTAATGAAAATGATTTAAAATTGTAACTAATATTTTTGGTGTTCATTTATGTAGGTGTGGGATTGTCAAGTGAGGGTGGCAGTGTGGCGTCTGGTGTTCCCAGGATGGTGCGTCTGCTGCCGAGTCTTGTGTTCCCAGGATGGTGCGTCTGCTGCCGAGTCTTGTGTTCCCAGGATGGTGCGTCTGCTGCCGAGTCTGGTGTTCCCAGGATGGTGCGTCTGCTGCCAAGTATGGTGTTCCCAGGATGGTGCGTCAGCTGCCGAGTCAGGTGTTCCCAGGATGGTGCGTCTGCTGCAGAGTCTGGTGTTCCCAGGATGGTGCGTCTGCTGCCGAGTCTGGCGTTCCCAGGATGGTGCGTCTGCTGCCGAGTCCGGTGTTCCCAGGATGGTGCGTCTGCTGCCGAGTCCGGTGTTCCCAGGATGGTGCGTCTGCTGCCGAGTCCGGTGTTCCCAGGATGGTGCGTCTGCTGCCGAGTCCGGTGTTCCCAGGATGGTGCGTCTGCTGCCGAGTCTGGTGTTCCCAGGATGGTGCGTCTGCTGCCGAGTCTGGTGTTCCCAGGATGGTGCGTCTGCTGCCGAGTCTGGTGTTCCCAGGATGGTGCGTCTGCTGCCGAGTCTGGTGTTCCCAGGATGGTGCGTCTGCTGCCGAGTCTGGTGTTCCCAGGATGGTGCCTCTGGATGCAAGGTGACAGGAGTTATGCCCTCATGTGATAAGTGTTACTGCCACTGACATGATATTATTGGAGAAGGGGTGGAGTGTAGTTAGGGGAGGTGATCACAGGTACCACCTCTGCCCTCCCACACACTCTGTAGGTGTGAGGTGACAGGAATTACGACATCATATGACAAAGGTTACTGACTCCATTTAGAGGGACACAGGTGATCTATGAGTTGATACACACATTAAATTTGAATATTTAAATGTTGTTTATCTAACTTTTCCCATAAAAAATATTTCTGGACAAGTAAATTTCAAAAGTCACTTGCCCATATAATCTGAACAGTCTGTGCCCAACCATTAAATTAGCAAATGTACACACGCACACTTTCAAACAATTTATAATTATTATAAAAACTTTCTCCCAACAAATGAATAAGCACTACAGTACTTTACCTTTGTATTTTGAAGCTTAGTTATAGTTTCATCCGAGGGCATGATCTTCTTTGAGGTCTTTCTTATATGTGATTTTGAACCTGTGAAATAAGACATCTTAGCAGATACCCAAATTTCTCCATAATAATATTGTTAAGCAATCAGGCAATCATGCAGAACAGCTACAAACATAGTCAGTACACAGTCTGCACACAGGGAAAAGCATCTTCTAAGAGTTATGAGGGTACTACAGGAATGGGACCATTTATCCGGCATGCTTGGGACCCTGGGGTTACCGGATAAGGGGTTTTTTCCGTAATTTTGCAGCGCCAGCCCTAAAATGTACTAAATGTACCGTAAAACCTCTATAACTGTCTGTGAAGACTGTTCGGATCACTAGAATAACCCATAAAAGTAGCTTTAACAGTACACTGAAGCATTAAAACTAAAAATTGTAGGAAGCAATAATAAAAGCATAAAAAGACCAAAATTCATAAAGTTGTCTCGATAATTCGTAAAAATATAAATTCGTGGGTACCTCTATTATTTTTTCAAATTTCACGGTCAAATACAGTAATGTCTCCATGAGCTGGAATCCCTCTTAACGGGAACTCTCCAATAGCTGAAATTGAAATTTGCTCAGATTTTTTCTGGAAAATTTCTCTCAATTCCAGGTTTGGGAATAATTTTTTGAGGTTGAAAATCAGGCACATTTTCTGGAAAATTATAAGAAAAACTCAAGAAACTCTATCCAAATCTCTCCATTCTGGGCCTGGGAATAAATTTTCAGGGAGTTTTTCGAGATTGCATCATGCTCCAACGCATCCCCACGTGTCAGGCGTGTGGGTGTAAACCTAGCTGCTTGGATTGCTTTTTTCAGATTCTGCTGCCATTGTATAAGGTTGCTCCCTCAGTAGTTGCTGTTTTTGACATACAAATTGTGTTGTGCAATGCTGCACATTACTGTACCAGAACAAAGCAGCAAATCAGCCAATCAGCCAAGAATAGTGTTAAACAGTGTTAAGAACATAAACAGAAACTATAATTATGTATACTAATGTACTGTACACTCAGAAAGTGGGAAATGCTGGAGCACTTTAGTTTTTGTCTTTATTCAAGGCATCTTCGGGTCATGAGACACACTAATCCCCCACCAAGGACAATGGGTGACCTGACATAGCATCAAGTTAGGTCAGTAACATGACCCACTAATCCCCCACCCCACATCCATCACAAGTGTTAAGACATGATTAAAATTACATATTACTTTACATTCAGCCGAGTGAACAGTGTCTGCCTACTCTAGGTTTCAAGATGACAGCATCTGTAGGTGAGTACAGTACTGTATATATAATATATTAGTAGTATACATTATTTTGTTTACAGTATTAACAATATACTGTACAGTGGTGTTTGCATAAATAAATATAGGTCTGTGCAAAATGCGTCATTTAGACTCGGGGAAAATTTTCCTGTGAAGTCGAAAATTCCACTGTTTCTGCTGTAACCCACAGCACTGTTCATGCCCGTATCATATAGATTTTTTGTTAAATATATTTATTTTACAAAAGTTATAGATAAGTTATTCAGGACTATTTCGGTAAAAAAAAAAAAAGTGTGTGTCCAACTTAATAAGAAATGAATTTTTTTACTCCGGTATCAACTTGAGTTTTTTTTATAAAAGAATGGAGTCTCTATCATTATATCGTGCCAAAACATTTTGTCTAAGGCTCTCTTAATGGAAACGTTTTGTTTGCCTGTATTATATGGATTTTTAGTTTTCAAAATATATTTGTTAACCAAACTTTTAGATAAACTATTCAGGATTATTCTGGTAAAGAAATCGAGTTTCTAACTCAATTATAACTACAGCCCCTCCCCAACGTACGACCTACTCGACTTCTGACCACCCGCACTTACGACCTGCCTCAGTTGCACCAAAATTTTATCAAATTACGTATTTTCGAATCCCAACATCAGAATACAGACAAAATTTTCATTTGTAATTCACTTTAAAATAGCTGGCAAGCTTAAAAGTGAGAGTTTTGTGGTGCTGAGAAGAAAAAGTGACTCCCATTTTAGATTTTTTTTATATATTAGTTAAGCATTTTCGACTTACGACCTGGATTTGGGTCCCTAACCCCGTCGTAAGTTGGGGAGGAGCTGTACTTCTACAGACTCCAATATAAACATTTCTTATGTTTTTTCATTAAGGAATACAGTTCCCATCATTGTATCATGTCAAAATATTTTGTTTAAGGATCTCTTATTGGAAACATCTTGTAGAGAATTTGTTCAGATTCATTATGGTATCAAACTCATCTCTCTAACACAATTAGAACAAATGCTGTGAATAAATGATTATAGTTTTTCACTAGCCATAAATATTTTCACTCGTGCCCATTGGTCTAGAGGTTAATGGGAGTGTGTTTGTCCGTGTAAGATGAGATGCGTAGTTTAGACTCTCGGAAAATTTTCCACAGCACCCAGAAATATTCTGGGGGTATGGGCTAGTGTCAGTCTGTCTAATATACAAAGTTTAGTCTCTTGGAACTTTTCCCAAAACCTAGAAAAATTCCGGGGGTGTGGGATTTTTCCGTGTTTGAGAGTCATCTCATTCCCCGAAAATCTCTCATCCCCAGAAGAGCTCTGCACGGGCTATCATGTAGTTTTATGACATGTAACAATGGCAACATGTGTAGCCATCTATCAGCTGAGTGGTGACATGTTAAGGGAAGTTATATTGGTACTTATAATAGTTACTTTACATGATATTAGTACAGGTATCCTCACAATACAATTGGGTTAGGTTAAAAATATATTCGTCGGGTGAATTTTCGTATCTCGAACAGAAAAACACACGGGGAAAAAAAAATGTTCAGTTCCCCAATGACAATAACTGAAAAACACAAAATCAGCTCACAAATAATACAAAAATATCTACCTAAACTACTGATAAATAATACACAACTACTCTGTACTGTACTGTAATTTACTACAGGCAACCCTGCGATACAGACTCCTGGGTTATGCAAATTCATCTTTTTGGAATTTTGAAATTATGACCAAAAAAATTCACAATATGGACAAAATCTTGTAGTTACGGAATTTGGGTAATTTTTTTTTTTCAAACATAAAATTCAACACATACTATATAACAAAGAACTTTACCCAAATTATAATGTTTATTTTGTGTGGATTCTTGATGGTAACTACAAGATGGTTGGAGGCAGCTATCCTCCACAACATCCACCACAACAATGGCAATGCTCTATTTGAATTCTTTCCCCAGCTTATGTTCAGTTATGAGTGTGTTCAGGACTATATTCGCCCTTATGGAATTTTTCTTTTATTTATTAAGATTTTGAAAGAAAAAATTGCAATATAGAACAAAAAATTTTACCAAAATTTTTAAATTTATTTCATGTGGATTCTGGTGGTAGCTACAAGCCGGCTGAAGGGCGGCTCACCTCCCCAGTTAAAATTCTTTCCCCAGTGTTCTGTTATGTGTTTGTGTTACTGTGTACCTTATTCAGGACGCGTGGAAAAAGACCATCAAGTTTAAGTAAACGCAGTAGTGATAAAAGATTCTATAAAGGAATTACGCTGGACAATAAACATTATGATTTAAGGAGGTAACTCCCAGTAACTCTGATCATATTACCTCACCTCACAACCTCCTGCAGCACTCAACATCATTTCTGGTGAGTTAAATTCAAGTGTGTGCACTCATTGTTGTGTTACATAATGAATGAATCATTGTATGTGTCTATTTTCATTCATATATGTGCCTGTGTTAAGTTTTTGAGCCACAAAAATTTCCATAAGAACGCATCTCAACTTATATAATGGGAGTCAATAGGAAAAATGGTTTTGCGATATGGAAAATTTTTCAGGAATGGAACAGTTCCATGACCCGGGGGATGCATGTGATTCTTAAAAATGTCACTATAAATAAATTCAATGGTATAGACTAAAAAAATTAGCTGGAAAAATTTTGTTTGTTTGAGATTTTTTGTCATGCAGCAGCCATTACCAGAAGTTTACTGTATCAAGTTTAGTCAAAATTCCATGCTACGTATTATAGAGGTTTCTCACTCACTAAGTCAGATACACACACAAACATGGATGCCTGTGAGTGATGGTGGACAACAATAATCACAGATAGTCCTTACCTGAGACATAAAGATCAAGAGCACCTTTAAACAGGCGTGGAAGAGAATATTCAAGCATAGCCACAAAATCCTCAAGTTCTTCAGTGACCCCAACAAGGAAGTAATTTTGTACGAGGTTATGTTTTGCCATTTCTAGAGCCCAGCTTGAACCTGGTATCCTGCAAGATAAATGACAATCAAAATCAATTAAGAAATAAAACTACTGTATAAATATTTGTTATTGAATGCTATGATAAGTTGAAGATTAACTCCTTGGGTATGGAGCTAAAGAAAATATTAAAAATGTCGTCCGGTAGGGAAGGGGTTAACACTGAAAAACCAAAAATAAAGGAACGAGGTACAAAATCGCTTATCAGGATCAAGGGGCATTTGACATGAATAACACAACCATTAAACATCCTCTCTGTTGCCCTTCAGAGACTGCATATAGTTTAATAGCAAGAGAGTGAAAAAAGTGGGTCTTCATACTTCAATCCTTCAATTATGATTTATAAAGTAATTGCAGGTGACCTGTGAGATCCTTGCCCGCTTGAAAGCAGGATGGAGGAATTCATTTGTCAAGAACTAATGAAAACCCACAAAAGGATTCACTTTATCAACTTACCAATGACACACAGTTGGAGTTATCAATCTCTCTATTAAGATATCTAGAGATGAAGACTTAAGCATACAGTATTTGTTATTTACTCGTGGCCTCATATAATTCTTCATAGCTTACCAGCATTCAGCATAGTGACCACAGAAGAAAGGTATCTGCATCCAGAGGTGGTTGGTTGAGCAATCTGGATGCTGGAGGGCTACACATTCATCTAGTGTCTGAAAATGTCAACATATTTATGCTGTGTATGTTGAGTTATCATACTCATGTGAATCATACTGTACTGTATATATTAAATACCATATCTATACCATATCTACTTGAGTATACAGTCATCCCTTGGTTTTAGCACACTTGTTTACCGCGATTTTCATTATCACGCCTCCATCAAAATCTGCACACCTGCTGTTATAGCGCATTTTTCAAGCCGAGAATTTCGTTATCACGCAGTTGCCTCCAGGTGTTTTTAACCATTTGCTTCACCTACATCTATTGAGGATAAAATCTTTCACCAACAAATTGACAATAACACATTTGCTGTAATCAGACATATCTAAGTTGCCTCAACAATTGCAATTTCAAATTCTGTGTCATTACTAAGGAATAACGAGGTCCCGGGTGCACTCTAAGATTGAGAGAAAACGGAGGACTCAGGCGTCCTGAAGCAATGAGAAAATGGACTCCTCAGACGGGGAACTCAAATAAAGAAAGCATAGCTACATGTTTTGTGGACTACAGTATTGAGAGTACCTTTTCATCACTTTGTAATAAACCTAGCCATGCCTATGTGTTTTTCTGATACTTACCATAACATTATCTATATATTTAGTGGGTCTAAATCAGTGGTGTCAAACTCAATACCTTTCGAGGGCCAATTCTTATTTTAGTTACCCTCTTCAGGGTCAACACAAGTGCTATATCACATATTTGCAGGATTGAAGTTTACAGCTTCACACATTGCCATACCTGGCTTACCAGGAATACCTGATTTGGGTTTGTCTAATCTTAAGTATGTAAAATTCATTTTACTAAATAAACATGATTACATCTATTTCTTTCATAATTTCATGGGTCGATAAATTTTACAGTCATCCCGTGAGCCAAACCTGACCATCTCAAGGGCCACATTTGGCCCGCGGACCATGAATTTGACACCCCTAGTCTTACAACTTACAAAATTTTTGACCAAAATATACTTTTTTATCAGAATTGAAATTTAAGGGGTTTAGCTAATTAAGGACTTTCAGAATAACACACAAACTCTAAATCACACCTTGGAAACCCATAGTTGATGAGTAATTAGTATTGAAAAATGTCAGTAAAATATTTCAAGGGTCATTTTGGCCACTAATTACTTTGCAATCGAATCGTGGACCACATATGAATAATCAGCAAACTCAGGAGTACCCAAACTGTGATTTTCAGCAAAATCAAATTTTTGGCCAAAACCACCAAAAATGTAAGTCTTACACCTTACAAAATTTTTCACCAAAATATACTTTTTTCTCAGAATTGAAATTTAAGGGGTTTAGCTAATTAAGTACTTTCAGAATAACACACAAACCCTAAATCACATCTTGGAAACCCATAGTTGATGAGTAATTAACAGTGAAAAATTTCAATAAAATCTTTCAAGGGTCATTTTGGCCACTAATTACTCTGCAATCGAATTGTGGACCACATATTCATAATCAGTTAAGGGGGTGTGAGGGGTCTAACCTGTTTCATCTCCCATATGTAGTAAAACGATTGATAAATTTTGTCATCCAGCAGCCTTTTTGTTTTATTTATTAGTAAAGTATTACATACTGTATTTTAATTTATTCTTCACATTTACTGGCATACTGTATATTATTTTATCTTATTCCTCATATGAGTTGGTAATTGGCAGGAATTCAGTTTCAGAGTTGGTAAATATGTTCAAAGCAACTGCTATTGTAGTGGTGGTTATGGCCACGACACATTGGTGTGACTCTGGTGTCTTCCTACAAATTATGTCTAGGATTATACTTAATGTTTCTCAAAATATAGGGTCAAATTATACAAGATACTGTCTATGAAAAACTCAAGGATTTTTTACCCAAAAATCAGGGGTTGAACTACTGTATACTATACAGGTATATGAGATCAGTACAGTATACAGGTAGTCGTCGACTTACGACCTATGCGACTTACGTCTGTTCGACTTTACGACCGGCGGTACGACAGTTTTGGCCCCAGCCCCAGTGTAAATAATAAACCAATTGTACTGTAGTATGCAGTGATTTACTTAAACCTGACGACCGTAACAATAATGAACAAAGAAAATGTTGATAAAATATGACTTAAAGATGATTATATTATCATTACACATTACAGTATAATATACGTAAGGTAATTATAACATAGGCCGACTTACGACCAGATCAACTTACGACCGGTCGGCTGTAACCAATCTAGGTCGTAAGTCGACGACTACCTGTACTGTATACATGAGTATACACCAGTACAGTGTATACGGTAAATTATATCTTGACATCCTGTTCAGGTAATTACGAGTGATATTTGCAGAATTTAAAAGTTGTCGACATTTAAAAAATGTATCCCTTCTAAATACTAAGGAAAGGGGGTACTGAAACAAATGGCAGGATAAATGCTACTACGCATAAAGCTTCACTAAAAATACCATTTTTTATCAGAAAATATAGAGGAACAATGAGAACTTACCATCTTGTCACCCATTTTCTTATAAACACGTTGTGGCATGAGATCATCACCATATCGGATGAAATAATAGTGGGAGACAAGGCGCTCCAAAGGATTTCTAATGATGTTAATGTATAGTGGCTGCACATTCACTCCAAACCTTTTTGTAAAGAGAAGGCAAGTCACCATTATATAATCTTAACAATTACTGAGATGTAATATAACTTAATTTATGCAAAACTGAAGCATCACTATTCCAGTTAACATTAAAGTGAACTAACCTGTTAAAATCCAAGTATGCAAGATGTCCATGATATATTCCAGGTTTCTTTTCTTCCCAGTTTGACATATTATATACAAGCCGCATCTGGAGAAATTATTAATATTCATAATACAGTTTATAATAAAAAATAAATAAATAAACTGTGTCCCTGTTGTTTAGAGTCAATTTACCTTGGATGAGAAGCTTGTTTAATATAAGAGTCCTAAGTTGAGTCACTCCCTCTATTCTCACCATATAAAGTCTGTACACTTTTTATAAATAAAAATAACTGCAATAAGGACTAAAACATCTCTGTAGGAATAATTGGTCTGACTATTATAATGTACAGAAAGTCGGACTAAATGGAGCTTGAGGCTGTCTGACTTCTCTAAAATTCTGACCTAGGCGTAAACTCCTCCCAGGTGCTTTTAACCATCCTTTTGCAAATCCCTTCCCAAAACAAAATTCAAGTTAACAGTGCAGGTATATACAATTACACTGCTCTTACATTTATTGTAGCTGATGAATTTTGGGGTGGAGGACTGCTTGCACTTGTAATAATGAACATATATACTGTATTTACACTTACATTGAAATACATTTTATATTTAGTTACACTTATATTTATTATGTCTATGTTTGACTTTGATACCCCCAAAATGTTCTACACTACGGAGGGTATACGCAAACACTTGCTATCTTGAAAATAGGTTCTTATTCTAGTACGGGAGATAAATACAGAAGAACAAAGAAACTAGCTTCCACACCATAAGGACTAGTGATCTCAACTCTCTGTATCACTCCGCACTGGCATGTACAGATGCCAGCATTCACAAGCTGAATACATAATATGTAAATATGATAATTCACATACATAACATGGTGCATAATAAATGGAAATATTACATAGGATTAATACATGTTCTGTAATATTTTACAATACATAATTAATAGAGTAATATAAGAATACACAGCTTAAGGTACTACTTCGTGTCCATATTATACAGTATGCACTTAAATCTAGCTGAAGCTGTAAAATGTACCCTGGTTCAGCCCAAACTCCTCAAAGATAATATTTATGGAGACCACAGCATAGTTTTGGTCTCGTATCTTCAGTTTCTCTTCAATCAGTAGAGTTCTAAGCACTATACTGTTTCTATGTTCCCAATGGTCCTCAGTGGTGCTGTTTTACCATTTCTTGCTTTAAAGACCATAGTAATACACTCAGAAATCCCTATATATGTACAAAACACAAGAGTGCGTGGCAGAGCAAGAGTCGCAAGAAGAAACACATGGGAACTGACAACTAGCCCAATTGCCACCCTCTCAGCTGGAGCTTGTCCAACTTGTGGGGGTTTCTGACTTACATGAGTCTAACTGAGAGGGGTCTTACTTAGTGGCATATGGAAGAAAATTTAATACAAAGAATTATGAATTAAGGAGAAAGGAGCAATGCAGAATAGTCACAATGTGATTATTAAGATTACAATATTTACAATTTCAATTCCTTGACTGCAATAAAGAGAAAAATAAGTGTGTGTGTGTGTGTGCGTGAGATTAGACTGGATTTTCTCTGGTAATTATACTGTAATACAGGTATTATTAAATAAATAATGGAATAATAACAAAACAAACATTATGCCAACTCAGTAGTGAGGCATGACAGTGAAATCTTAAGAAAGAGATGAATGGAGAGGATCTATGAAGCTGTTAGGGGTTAAAATTTTATAATGGAAGAAAAGGAACAACAGATACATTACGTCCTTAGTAGATGGAGTGGCCTCATTACAATAATGATATACAGCAGGTCAGTGGTTCTTAACCTATTTGAAGCTGCGCCCTCCTATGATCTACCTTGAATCCATATGCCCCCTCCCCCCCCCCCATGATCCCCAAAGGACCTTGGAACACATTCTTTCATAGAAGTAATAATTTTAGAAGTTCAGTTGTTTGAGGGTTGGCACTGCTGCTTCTCCAGAAACATCTGAATTCTTGGTGAGGTATAAGAAAGAGCATACTACATGTCACTTTCAACATTCAGCCTGATTCAATACTTAGTCTTCACAGCAACAAGCGTTGAAAAGCCTGTGCCACAAAGGTATGGGGACCTCGGTATACCCCTCCCAGGCCAAACTGTAGTTGTGTTATTTTTCAACTTGTATTTTTGGGTACTTATACAATACGTATTTCTTTTTAATTTTTACTCTATTATATGCACATATAATCATTCAACAGAATGTGCAAAAAATTAAAATAAATAGATAAATACAGTAAATAAAAAAAATTAAAGAAATGATTATATATCATTAGGGTCTGAGTGTGGCTCCAACTGGATCTGGATAGTGTGTGTTCCCCTGTGGTTGCAGGGGCCCTTTTATTAGGGAGTTCAGGGTCACATGATGTTACCAGGCCTATCCTGGTGCCTTCTTATCAATAATCATATCGATGTGCCTCACCTTTGTCCCTTGTTATCATGTGGTTTGGATTCACACATGTGGTGTACTGGCCATATGTCTACCAGCAGCGCCAGCCCTATAAAGTTACTGTTATATACAGTACACCATTTTCCTGGTCTGGATAGCTTTTATCTGACAGAAACTCACTATACTGTACAGTACTATAAACATATTTTAGTTCATGAACTAGAAACCCCATGCTATGGTAACACTGTCCCAGCTTAGTCAGGCAGAACTGCAGCTTTAGTATGCATTCAAACTCCGGCACTGTCTTTGCATCTCATTTTTTTTTTATTCTCCTCCACAATCATACCCATTGGAAACATTTCTTCTCTTCCAATCAGTGATGTTAAGCAACATTGGGTCTGTTTAGTACTTGGATGGGTGACCTGCCTTGGAATACATATATAAATGCTGTTGGCACTAAGACCCTACAGGAAATGCCCATAAGCATCTCATGGCTTTCTTGGCTATTCTTGGTCAAATTGACTAAATACTGTACAGTACTGCATTTCTATTTATGTCGTCTTAATCTCCAAAATATGTCATATTATCCTCAAGGGGAACCCTTGAAACAAATGACATCTCTGACAATACTGTACTACATGAAGTTAAGATTGAGATTAATAAAAGGCAAGTTTTCCCTGCCCCACACAGCCACGCCAATATCTTAATTATAATTTAATTTCATTACGAATATATATTCCGATTCAGAAATATGTTCAATCCTTTGCATGCAACCCCTCTGAAAGATTGAACTCCCACCCCCCCCCCCCCCCCCCTCCTCAATAGAAGCACATCCCCCAGGTTAAGAGCCACTGCTATAGACCAAATATATGGATAAATATCAAATATATTTCTCCAGTTCACGTATTGTTGAGTGTAAAGCCTCCTGAAATGTACTGATAACTTGTATATGTCAAGCTGAATACTATTTCTAAAAACACTTAACACTTTACCTGATCTGTTAAGGAGAGAGTTGGATTCTTCTTGGTTGTGTTTACATTAATAACATTGAACTTGTTCTTGGAGCACAGATCATAAGCCAAGCCAATAAATGAAGTGGATCCTGTCTTTGGGACCCGGTTGTAAATAACTATTAAACTCTCAAGGTCAAGACCTCTGCCATTAATACTGCTGATGGTATGGCCACCATTTTTTTTATCTTTCCTTTTGCCATTATTATTGCTGCTGCTTCTGCTGTTGCTACTACTACTGCTACTTTCTGTAAGTGTGCCACTCATTGGAAGTTCCACGGCAGCTGCATGGAAAAAAAGTCAAGATTTAGTAAAGAAATACCATACATTAATATTTTGTAGAAAACAAAATACTGCTGCCATATTATGTAAAATGCTTCTACCCTGTACTGTATAAGTCAAATTTATCTTATTTACAACAATGTGAGGGGTCATGTGGGGTAGGTAGCATAAGGATGTGTTGATAATGATAATGTGGGTGTGTTTAATTATCACCTGGATAAGATAAATCCAGATAAAACCACACTACTAGAGCAAAACAATTTGACACCTCTTTTTCTTTATATGTAAGCAGGAACTTTCTAACAAATAAAATTTACATAATGAAACCCAGTTTCTCTTTATACAAACACAAATATTTGCCTTAATAAGTAGCACCCCTTTGTCACCCCTTTTTCTTTAAGGAATGCAAACTTTTAGCTGACATGTAGTGAAGAGGCCACCCAGGATGTGCAGAGATGCATTTATGCTCTATTGTACCCAGGGTTGTTATGATTTAAATCAAATGATTTAAATCACATGATTTAAATCGATTTAAATCAGAGTAAAAAAATCATGATTTAAATCAAAATGATTTTTTCAATGTATTTATTCTTGACATATATTAGTGACCCGTGTGTGAAAAACTACCCAGTTGACCAACATTTTCTCTCCTAGATTTCCAGGAAATGCAGTTGAATGGGTTGTGGTATAAGCAAGTGATGAGGGTAGAAGTAGGGGGATTGTGTGGTTAATGGCAAAAAATTTGACCATTAATGGACTTATATAAATACTTTTGCATTACCACTATATAAACGTGATAAATACCAATAATGAAGTTAACCTCTGAACTTTCTTCTATGCTATTTTTACTCTTTCCTTTGCCATGCTTAATCTAGCTATACTGTACATTCTTTTTGTACTGTTAATATTCTTATACAATACAGTACTGAATATATAATGCACTAGCATGTGCCTACAGTAATACTGTAAAGTGGTCCCTCGGTTAACGAGCACAATCCGTTCCAGCAGGTTGCTCGTTAACCGAAACCATTGTTTCAATGGGTTTTTGGGTAATTGGTTCCAGCTCACCGAAAATTGCCTAAATTCAACAAAAAAGGTAGAAAAGTTCACTTACTTTGAGGTGTGTATGCAGAAGGCTCCTGGATGATGATGATGATGGGAATTAGAATGGGGGTGGAGGAGAAGGGAGAAGAGAAGGCATTGGAGTGGAAGAGAAGTCACCCCATGGCACCATTTCACCCATAAAATTTTAGTTCTCTTGGTGCAATTCAAAATTATTTTCTTTAAATCAACACTGCACTGCATTATATATTGTCAATATGTAAAATAAATTTCAAAATGACCAATAATTTGCTTGGAAACACAGAAAAAAAGCATTTAGTTGAAGAGAGTCTCAAGCAAGATGTTACCTCTACTGAAAACAGAGAGATACTAACGCCTGTCTGGTGTGTTAACAGGCTGGATGGCACGCCAGAAACTAGTTTCTTTACCTTCAATTATGTTCAATAATTGTTAAAATGACTAAAAAAGTTAATATTAAACTTTTAAAATTATTGAATAGTATAAACTTCTTGATATTTACTAAAATAGTAAGGAATTTAAGCCCTAAAACCGATTACTGTATTGGCGGACTAATACTACAGCTGGTGGACCGCCAAATGCAAGCGAAAACATGTTGAAGTCGGCTCGTAAAAAACTCGTTAATCGAGGGATTGCTCGTTAACCAAAGTTAAGAATCTTATGGAAGGTAAATCGTTAACCGAAATCTCGTTAACCGAGGCGCTCGTTAACCGAGGGATCACTGTACAGTACTGTATATGTACAACCACACCCATATGATCTTTTATATTGTTCACTTACGATGAGAATGGATATAGTTGCGCAGGTGACACACTTCCTTTGCCAAGTGTAAATACATAAGCATTACCACTGCACTCACTCCCACCATAAACAAGACCACCACACGGGAGGCCTGAAGACGGGAGCTTGTCATACTGAAAATAGGAAAGGCAATTACAGTCGGCATGGAAAAATTTTGAAGCCACTTTAAAAATCAGCTGTTATAACACAATGATGGAGCCACACAGTCCACCCAAAGTGAACTGAGGGGCTCCTGTCCATCCAAGTAGAAAAGTTTATAAACATTTGAAATTTGTGGCATCATCTTCAGTCGTAACGTTTGATGAATTTTAAAAACGGATGACAATATTTTCAGTATCAGATTGCCAATGGTTTGTGAAAGTGGTTTTACAGGTATGTGAAAATACTTGTAGTCAAGAGTTTTCTGTAAGCCCATACCATGACATAACAAATTATATGCTCCAACATTTTATACCTTAAGTTTTTCAGATAACCAAATTTTGGGTCAATTTACAACACAAAGTTATGAATTTTATAAATAACATATCCTTACATGATGATTAAGGTCATACAGGTGTCTCTCACTCACTATAACTTAACAACCATAGTTTTAACATACTAGTACTTGATAAATTAGGGAACATGCTTATAAAATACACCAACAGTAGTCCAAGATTCATTATTACTATACTGTACTATACACAGTTTGGAGGTTGGTGACAAAGTGTGTTTTTAATGTGGATTCACAGTGCTTTGGTCGTCTCACTTCTGTAAAAATGGAATAATGATCCAAAATTGTAAAATACCAGTTTTTAGTGTTAATTAATAATCTTTGAAATAATTAAACACATTTAGAATAGTTTAAATGTCAATTACAGTACAAGGTATGCTGTCCCTGTAAATTTTATATTGACATTAGAGAATATACTTTTTCTCAAAAAATATAGATTAACTTTACAATTTAAAGCTGTACTTTTCACTTATCATAAAAAAGTTATATGCCCAGAAAATACCTGACCTAGTGCTACCTTAAATTTCGGCCCACAAGGTCAAAAATAATATTTTCATCAAATCTCTTATCCCAAAAACCTGCCATGTTTGGTAAGGTCACTCTGGATAATGAGCCCAGGCCATGGATTGAACCCAGGACACAAATGGAGAGATATGCACATTACTGCTATAGCATCATTTATTGCAATAACTATAGAAATATAACATGGATGAATAAAGTCAACCTGGAGATGATAGTACGGGAGAGTAATTGAAATTTTGCTAACCTTTTCTTACGTAGAGCTCTGATCGGCCAAGTACTTTCTGTTTAATTTGAAGTTAGGTAACGTTATTTAGGTTTTTTGGGTTGGTTAGGTCCGGTTCTATTAGGTTCCAGTAAATGTCGACTTTTATAATGACAAGCACAACAGAAATATGGTTAGGTATGTTTATAGCTACACAACAATAAACTCACGGCAAAATAAATGCCAAGTGCCGCCAGAGTCATGGTCAAAATATAGTTCTCACAATTTTGCTGGTAATGGACAATTAGCCAATCAGAGCACACTCACGGTAAAATAGCATTAGTAGGAACTTAGTCAGTCACAGCAAAATACCCACTGCCTTATTACTACAACTTCCCCTCAATAAGGTAAATTAATTAACTCATATATAACGTGGCACAGGGGAATTAATAAAAATAAATAAATAAAATAAAAAAACAAGTAAAAGATGTCACTTTTAAACTTGCACACTTAATGGGTTTGTTGAATTTTCATTTGTAAATAATGTGTCATTCTTGCACACCTAAACTGGCTATTTTTGAGACTTTTGTATTTAGATAAAAAAATCCTTATCTCGCTCTGGTTCTGTCAGCATTTCCCATGCATGCACACTCGTAAATTTTTTCCTTATTGTCGAATTTTAACACATAAACGAGTCATCCATGCGCTCCACAAGACATCATGAAAGTGAGATATGCAAAGCCTTTTGATCTTTCTTTTATAAAATTTATATTTCTAATAATTATGTTCATTATTGATCATTTAAATTGGTTCTATTCTGTACAGGATGCATGGTTTGTGAGAGTTCACACTGTTCTTTACCTTGAGTAGGGTTACTATAGTACAGAAAATGGGTTTTACGTACCTAGGTATATATACAGTACAGGGGAACTTGAATATACGCAAAATTCGTTCTTACATGAGGCTCCCAGAACGTATCCCTCGCATACTTTGAGACCCTACTGTAAACTTCTCAGTATTATTACAGTTTTAACCACAACTCAGTTAAAGCAATTTTGTGTTTGTCAATAGGAACAGCTTTTTCTAATACTACTTCCGTCACAAGTGGATATTAACCACGAAAGTAAATTCACATAAGAAATTAGCGTAAATCTGCAGTCACCGTGTGTCGTCTGTTTGCTCACAGCCGACCTGTTCAATCTGAGCTTACTCTCAGGTCCACAAAAAACATAAAATTATACCATGATGCTTCAACAAAGTTGCTTTCATTGGTACCAGATATCAAAATAAGTACTTTCTGTTTATTATAGCGGTAATGGCTAGGAATTTAGATAAGGTTAGGTAGGTTTCTTTGGTTGCTTGGTTAGGTCAGATTGTATGGGGGGGTGGTACATCTAAAACGACTCATTTCCGGCTGAAATGAAGGTCAAATACCATGGGAAAAACAAAAATATGTGGTCAAACAGCAGTTGTGGCTGAAATTGTATATTTACCAACTTCTCATACAAGTTCACATTGGTTTATCATGTAACACTAATAGGACACAGTATGTAATCGCAAGTAAAATGTAAACAAAGAAAACCCAATTAGTCTTTCCTGCTATTAGACAAATTTTAGTTTTTTATTAAGTCACCGGATTTGTTTTCTATGCATAAAACTGTTTATGAAAATCTTGAGGAAAAAACACCTATTACTAGTAGTATGGGCTTAAAAAAGACCTTTACCAATGGTATTCGTTGTATAAAATTTGTAGGTTAAGTAGAATATTACTGTCATTAGCGGTTATAAAAGACAAACTGTAATAAGAATCATATTTGGACGTAAGCATATGATACCCTGGCATGAATACTCTCTAACTTTGGTGACGAGTTTGTCTTTTAGTGTCAATTACACGACTAATTACATTTTCATACCACAAAACACTCAGCCTTTGTTGAAAGTTACTCTGGTGATGACCGTGCCGAGTTAAAGTATTACCTGTTTGCTGGGGTTCATGAAATACACACAACAAACACAAACATGGCCACTGACAGTAAGGATGTGGACACATATTCTCAAGGACAGACTATTATGACTTGGACACAAAAGATCAAGAAATTAAACAATGAGTTCGATTTCCAAACTATAAAATTTATAAGAGAGTAACAACTGTATTCATAATTTTATAGGGTAGATATGGCAATATTAACAGTAAGACCTGCTACAGCAAAGAGCGCCATCAACCGGCGCGAGGGGAATGTATTCCAAAAAGTTCTTAATTAATCAGCATGTCAAGGATTACTCTTACAAAAATTTTGAGCACAATTAAATTTTACAACTCAAACTGTTAGGCTTGGTGTTTTTCTCGATAAAAATACCCACTCTCTCGGAACTGGAAATCAGTATCTTTGCCACCTGGCAGCTTCGTCGGTTATCCTCGGTCAAGTTGTTTTACTGTATACTCCCACGGCCAATATGCACTGCATACTTACATGCTGAACTATATAATTGCATAATTTATAAACACACTTATCCAATTGTCAACCTGTATTACAATTGGTGAAGAGGATAACGAAAAAGAAAGTATCAGAGACGTGACCGATCGCCCAAGCGGCTAACGAGCCGATCAGTGGTGCAGAGAATAAAAGTAAATATAATAATAATAATAATAATAATAATAATAATAATAATAATAATAATAATAATAATAATAATAATAATAATAATGATGATGATGATGATGATGATTTATCTTTCTTTTAACCTCTTCGCTACTCGTTAGCCGCTTGACGGTCGGTCACATCTCCGTTACACACTGTTGGCAAGTACTGGGCATGCACTGGCTCCTGAATCATTGTATCTCTGTTCCAGTGTTGTGTTGATCAAGTATGGTCTTGAATGAGTTCACACTCGGTGCCGTCATAACGCTCTCCGGCAGATAGTTCCAAGAGTTCACAATTCTCACTCCGAAAAAAATTTGCCTTCACAGTTTTCTGGACTTGTGGTTTCTTCAACCTTGAGCCTTGAGCCTGTGACCCCTTGTGGGCGGACGTCCGCCAGCTCAAGGTATGTACAGTAGACCAAGCAGTACCCCCTGAGATGTTTATACACTTCGATTAGGTCACCCCTCGCCCGTCTATAGTATAAGCTAGGTAGTTGCAGGCACTCCAATCTCCCTGGATAACTGAGGTTCCGTAGAGCATACCTCGGGGACCAGATGGGGTGACAATACTCCAGGCGGGGAAGCACCTCGCTCTTGAAGATCTTGACGAGTGACGGACCATCCAGATACCTAAACGACCTTCTTATAAGACAAACTAGTTTCGTTGACTGATCACCTTCTCACAATGTCCCGAGAATTTGAGTTCATTGCCGACATACACACCCAGGTCCTTTTCACATTCAGCCTCAATTAATGCAGTCTCTTCGATCTGTTGGGACATTGTGATACACCTTATTATTGGTGCGACACAGGTGCATCCTTTTGCACTTCGTGACATTGAATTTCAGCAGCCATTTCCTCAACTATTCTTGAAGCTCATAGAGATCTTTCTGCAGCTCTTCACGGTCTGTTTGGTTTTCCATATCCCTAAATAACTTAGCATCGTCCGCGCACATTTGTATGGAGGAGAGGAGTGTACAGATTCTGGCATGGCATTAATGAAACAGACAAACAACAGCGGGCCCAATACACTTCCCTGTGGTACCCTGCTAGTCACGGGTACACATGACGATTTCGTACCATTTATCACCACACACTGTTTGCGGTCATGCAGAAAGTCTCTGAGCCACGCTAGAACACTTCCCCGAATCCCGTACCTTTCCAGTTTAATTCTCACCCTTTCATGGGGTACGCTGTCGAAAGCCTTGCCAAAATCTACGTATATATTGTCGATATTCCCACCTTGTTCTAGAATTTGAGTCCAAACATCGATTACCTTGAGTAATTGTGTTAAGTAGGATCTTCCTGGCATAAAACCGTGTAGGGCTGTAGGCATTCCTTTACAAGGTTTTTTCGTAGCAAATATTCCATCATGGTATCTCTTACGATGCTCTCTAGTACTTTGCTGGTTAGGCTCACTGGTCTAAATTATTTGTGGAGTGACGATCGCCCTTGACTATAGGACTCACATAAACCATCTTCCAGTCGTTGGGGACCTTTTGTTCCTCCAGGCATTTGCAGAACAGTATCTTAAGGGGTTCCACGAGCTAATTACACTCTGGGGTGTACCATGTCTGGACCGGGACTCTTGTGAATCTTTAGCTTTAACAGTTTAGTTCTTATAACCTCGTCCGAGAACACAATGCGGGTCAGCTCTGTGTCAAACCGTCTTTCTCCCACCGAAGGAAGATTATTCACATCCTCTCATGAACACCGATGAAAAAAAAAATTGCTCAACGCCTCCATCTTATCCTGTTCAGAATCTGCATAACTACCACCTTCTAGCCTCTGGTCCGATATACCTACTCACGTATTTCATTTCGACTTTGTGTAGTGGCAAAAACGCCTTTGGGCTCGACTTGACCTCACTAGCAATCTGCCTCTGGAACTCTTTTTCAGCCCTTCTACACTGACTTTGCTTAGTTCCTGGATCTGGCATACATCCTCCTGGTCCTGCTCATCATTTGTCCTAACCCACGTCTCGAAATCCTGAGATTTCTTCTTATTTTATCCTTCCGCCGCATGGTTGATGTGTAGCGGTCTCCTTGGATTCCTGGAGGCACTGGGTTTGGTCTTAGGTATATATTTATTGGTCGAATGGTTTACTTTACTGGCTACGGTATTCATCATAGCATCTGCGGTTTTTATTCCTTAGTAAGTCAGGCCAGTTTATACTCATCTCCCTCATTTCATCGTAATTTCCTTTGTAATATTTGAACCTGGATCTGGTTTTATCATAAACCAAATAACAGCAAAATGTGAAGGACAACGTTTCGTGGTGACTGGTCCAGCGGTTTGGATGTTTGCTCTCCTCTGTAGTGAGACGGATCTTTAACATGTTGGAATAATAAATTGTCTCCGAGTTTCTACTAAAAGAGTGGCTGGATTATTTAGGTCGTTTGGCAGAGATCCATTTCTCCAGTCAATGTCACCACAATTAGTTTCCCATGACAAGGTGGCGGCTAAGGTTCTGCACCGTTACATTGTCAATTAAGGTTCTTAAGTTTCTCTGGTTTAATACGCTACGGTTTGGGAATCTGTAGATACATCCAACAATGAGTAAGTCTCTCCCCTTCAGTATAATTTTATACCACTTTGATTTTTCGAAAACATCCTCTCCTCTCACCTGGCTGGCTCTAAGGTCTTAGCTAGCATATATAATTACACCCCTCTCGCAAGTTTCTTCGGAAAGTTTCGTGAGCATGTCATATCCATCTATACTGAACTCACATTCCTGGACACGTGGCCAAATATAGCCACGTAGTAGGCAGCTACCAAGCAGGTAGGTACTACCGCCTGGGAAGATATTGGAAGCATAATGTATTGTCTAATGGTAGACCCTGCTGCCATATGGCATTGTAGCGTACTGTATGTGGCCAGTTGTCACTTCTCTTAGTATGGGCACACAAACGTACGTACATGTAGATATCTCACACGCAGGAATGAGGTAGAATAGAAACTCACAATGCGCTTTCTGTATATATATTGTTGTACAGCGCAGTGCTTAGGAGTGACTAGGTGAGGAGAAACTTGCTCAGAGGTCCTGTAGGGCGAGGAGGTTTCTGAGGAAGCTGGGTGGTGAGGAGCTGTGAGATATCTACATGTACGTACGTTTGTGTGCCCATACTAAGAGAATTGACAACTGGCCACATACAGTACGCTACAATTGGTGACCCCTGGAGCTGAGAAGATCGTCCTGCCTGCTGCCAGCCTAGACCAACCACCTTACCTGCACCACCCGCTACCCCACTACTCCACAACACCATCTCACGACCGTAAGGTTTATAACGAATTAGTCTGTTCTCCCCACTGGCGGTGTGAGTGACCCACATCACGGCTGGAGAGCAACTATTGTGCGATATTCCAAACGTGGTTTGAGCTCTTTTGCCTATTCTCCTATTTTTCTTTTGTTTTTTTAGTTCTGGCCTAAGGACCTGCACCCTAAAAAGTGTATTCGTCCCGAAGTCCCCCCTGCAACTGTTCATCTCCCTCCCAGGAGATTGTGAACACGGAAGGGGGTCGGAACAAGCACCCATCCCACATCCTTCCCTAACAGGTGTGACATACTCCCGCAAGAATGGACGGACGGATCTCTCTACCGACCTTCAACCACAACGTAGAGGACTGGTTAGTTCATGTGGAAGCAACCCTCATCGGCTCTACAGCTACAGACGAGCAAATGTACGGCGCCCTGCTCTGTTCCTTGCCCACTGAAGTCGCCAACAAGTCTCACAGACCATCTCCAACCCTACAGCGAACAACAAATTCGCCACTCTGCGGGATGCCTTAAAAACGCATTACCAACGGACCCGCCCCAGTCTCCTACAGAACCTATCTTCTATCTCCCTTGGAAACTCAACTCCGGGATTTCTCTGGGAGGAGATGTGCAGGTTGAACTCCCAGTACACAGACAGACTTCTTGACTCTATCCTGCGCCAGCTTCACGCACAAAAGCTACCCACACAAGTACGCAACATCCTGTCCGCAGTAGATTACTCTACGGCACCAGAAATGTATGCAACCGCGGCAGACAGAATTTTCAACGAGTGCGCTGCTGCGTGCCTTGCCGCCACGGACAACCCCACGGTCACACCAGTACCTACCACCGAACAACCCCACGGTCACACCAGTACCTACCACCGAACTTATAAGCCGGGTCAACACCCCTCAGCCGAGCAATACCTCACAAGACATCAGGGACCTGTTGCAAACTTTGAACCGCAGGATGGACACCATTGAGCAGTTCTGCTCCTCCATACCCGCTGCTGTGCCAGTTCCTGACTCACGCACCACGCCCTACAAGTCCCGACGCACAGCAGCCAGCCCCCAGCACAACAAATATACCCTCTGCTGGTATCACTGGACTTTCGGCCACAATGCTCAAAACTGTGAGCCCCACTGCACCTACTCGGGAAACGGCAACACCGGAGGCTGGTAGACGCCTCAGCCCCCGTCCCTTCAGGCGTCTCATTACTGCACGTCACTGACCGCACCTCCGGCAAGAATTTCCTCATCGACACAGGTGTTACCCCCATCGCCTCCTACGGCGTACGCACCCTCGCCTTAGACCTCGGTCTGCCCAAGACTTTGCGTTGGTTATTCGTGGTCGCAGACGTGTCTCAACCCATCCTTGGTTTCGATTTCCTCACCTTCCACAAGCTCGGCGTCGACCCAAGCCATCTATGCCTCATCCATGAGCCTACAGCACCTAAGATCCAGGGTTCTCGTGCCAGACACACCGACACTATCACCTGTCTTGCACCTTCCAACGAGTTCTCCTCCCTGCTCGACGAATTCAAGGAGCTTTTCTCACCCCGAGTCTCTCTACCCCCACCACCTACGTCGGGAATTTTCCACCACATCGAAACCAAAGGACCACCAGTCTTTTCACGCCCTCGCCGCCTGTGCCCTAAGCTTCTGAACACAGCCAAAGCAGAATTCAATAAATTACTGCAAGACGGCATCATTCGTCCTTCAAAGAGTCCCTGGGCATCGCCTCTTCACATGGTTCCTAAGCAAACACCCGGCGAGTGGAGGGTGTGTGGCGACTACAGAGCCCTGAATCTCGTCACCAAACCTGACAGGTACCCTATTCAGCATGTCCAGGACTTCCACCACAAACTACATGGCAAGACTATCTTCTCGAAGATCGACTTGGAGCGTGCCTTCCACCAGATCCCAGTAGCACCTGCAGATACCCAGAAGACAGCCATCACCACTCCATTTGGACTCTTCGAGTACACTTTCATGAGTTTTGACCTACGCAATGCAGCACAGACTTTCCAGAGGTACATGGACCATATGCTTCGCGACCTCAATTTTGTCACCGTCTACATTGACGACATCCTTGTCGCATCTTCGATGCCTGCTGAGCACCACCACCTCCTACAACTCCTTCTCCAACGCTTGCAGAACAACAACATGAAAGTTCATCCTGCTAAGTGCGTATTTGGAGCCTCTACCATCGATTTCCTCGGTCACAGAGTCTCGCCCAGTGGCATACAACCCCTACCACAGAAGATAACTGTGATTAGGGAGTTCCCCAAACCTGAAACGGCGAAGAAACTCCGAGAATTCCTGGGTTTAGTCAACTACTACCACCGCTTCATTGACAAAGCTGCCACCGTCCTAGTCCCCCTATACTACAACCTTCTCAAGGGACTCCCAAAGAAGTCTCACAAGCCTCTCGTGTGGACTCAAGAGGCTGTTACAGCATTCACCACTATCAAACAGCACATTACACGCCTCACCCTCCTGGCCCACCCCGCACCACTCTCACAACAGACGCTTCTTCTACTGCAGTGGGCGCCGTCTTACAGCAGATCAACGGAATTCTCACACCCGTTGCTTTCTTCTCACAACGGCTTCAACCACCACACCTCAAGTACAGCGCCTTTGATCGAGAACTCCTGGCCATATACCTGGCTATCAAACATTTCCAGCACTTCCTCGAGGACCGTCAGTTCACCATCTTCACTGATCACAAGCCCCTCGTCCACGCCTTCGCTTCAGCTTCCCAGTAACATACACCTCGTGTCCTGCGCCACTTGGCTTACATCTCGGAGTTCTCCAGCGACGTACAACACATTAAAGGCAGCCACAACGAGATCGCCGACGCCCTCTCTTGTTGTAAATCCAACATTCTTCCCTCACCTCCACCCATTGATTATGGGCAGCTAACCGCGGCCTCACACTCCAAGAACTCCCTGTTCCTGGCACGAACATATAATTGTGGTGCGACGTATCCTGTGGGCAGCCTAGACCGTTTGTGCCTCACGTCCACCGTTGCGCTGTTTTCGACCGCATCCATGGTCTCAGCCACCCAGGTGGGCGGGCCTCCCAGCGCCTCTTCACGCAACGTGTCGTCTAGCCCGGCATCAAGTCTGATACTAAGAAATGGGCTGCCCAGTGCCTGGCCTGCCAGTCCTCCAAAATACATCGTCACATACGGGCCCCCTTAGGAACCTTCCCTATTCCCAAAGGACGTTTTCAAGTAGTACACCTCGACATCATGGGACCTCTTCCATCATCCTACGGGAGCACCTACACATCGACCATTTCACCAGGTGGACAGAAGCCATTCCCATGCCCAATGCTACAGCAGAAACTACCGTACCCTACAAATTGGTGACCCCCGGAGGTTCGCACTCACACAGGATGGAGGAGAAACAGATCACGCTCCCAGTCTTCAAGCAACATGGAAGACTGGCTTATCCACCCAGAAGCAGCTCTCATCGGCTCTACAGCTACACTGTCTCTAAACCGCAGGTTAGACACCCTAGAGCAGCTCTGCGACTCTAAGCAGACAGCCGCTCCTCTTCCTGCCCCAAGCACCACGTCCTACCGACTCCAGCACACCCATCCTGCCTCAGACGCCACCCCCAGCCCAGCAGTACCCCCTGTCGCCGCTCCTGATGCAGCCCCTGCTCCCAACGCGGCCCATGCGTCTGAATGCGGACCCACACACCCCTCTTTTCCCTCTCAGGTACTCCCTGCTACTGTCCTGCACCCTGCTGCTGTCACGAGCCCTCATTCGCTTCTGCTGACGCAGCCCCTGCTCCTGACCCAGGCCCACACACCCCAGCAGGCGCATCTGACGACTCTGTACCTGCCATGGGGGAAGCACAACATTCATCGCCTCTACACACCCTTTTTCTCCCTCTCTACTCCTACAGATATTGTGTATTTAGACAGTTGTCTCCACTAGCGGCTGGATCATCCACGCCCTCGCCGTTCTGGCTCTCATGTGGCATGCACCGCCAGTTCTGCCTCACATGTGCCATGCACCCCTGCAGACAACAAGTCTCCTACACCGCCTGGAGGGAAGGAGGGAGTATTGTAGGGGATTTCTCCCCTACAAACGCTGTTTGTCGCCGAGTAGCCGACCCCGCAAATTCCCCAGTGAATGCTTCGTGGTCTAGGTCAATCAGCGCCGCCTTACATAGCGGAGGTCAACTATTAAGCCACGCCTACCTCCGCTATAAAAGACCTGACCTCGTGGTGACCACCCTCTTCTTCTAGCTACAGCCGCAGCAAGCTACACCACCTCCTCAGCCGCTCCCGCCGGCGAGCATGGCGACCCACAAGCTGTCCTCCTCTGAGCATCCTCACCAACCAGCTCTCTCTACATCACGCTTGTAACCACACTGCAAACTTCCCAGCACCAAGTTGCATTGTACATCCAATATAACATGTATACAGAGAGCGCATTGAGAGTTTCCTTTCTCCATCCCATCCCGAGTGTGAACCAAACTACCGTACCCCACAGCATCACGAAAATTGTGAGCAAGTCCCAGGTTGCTGATCTGACTTTCTGCCTCATTTATATAGAATTACAGGATCTCACTTGTTTCTCGTACTATTGACAACACAACATACATATATTGTCTCACTCTCTTTTTTTTTATTTCTTTGATTTATTATTATTGCAGTGTTGTTTTTATCATCATTGCTATTTTATTATATATAAATAAATAATATAAATAAAATATATATATATATATATATATATATATATATATATATATATATATATATATATATATATATATATATATATATATATAATCAACGACCTCACCAGCAAGGAATCGAACCCTCGACCTACTGGGTGAGACTAGGGAACGCTTACCGGCTAGCCCACAAGGACACTAAAAGCAGTTCTAGACTGTTATATTTCACACAAAGCCTGTTCATCGAGCTGATGGCGCCGTGAACCTCATTGGGAAACTGCCCGTGCCTCGTATGTGGTGTCAGTAGCATTTTACCGAATCCAGCTGGTATGAAATGCGAGGTACATATATATACTTCATTTTTAGTCCATATAACAATATAACACGCGGACTTTGAACATATAATCAACGACCTCACCAACAAGGAATCGAACCCTCGACCTACTGGGTGGGACTAGGGAACGCTTACCGGCTAGCCTCAACGTTTAGGAAGCTTAATCAAGACCGCAGCCGGAAGTCCATCCCCCCTTCACCCCTCCCTCTCTCTTTGACCATTGACCCTGTATAGTGTGTGAGGAGTAGGGCATACTAATGACCTTCCCTCCCTCTCCTATCTATCAGTCCACCACCCTTATTTTATCTCTTCTCTTCTCCTTCCAACCCCTATCCCGTTTATCCTACTACTCTCACTCCTGTTCTTTTTGTCTTAATTTTGTCCTTTCTCTTCCTTCCTCTTTCCCTACAAGGAGAGAGAGATCTATAGATCCAGTATGTCAAGTAATAGATAAATAAAAATACACAAAGGCCTAAACAGACTGCAAATGGACAAACAACAATTACCACCACCACCATTACTGTACTACCGTCACTACTATACTACCACCACCGCCAGAGTGAAATCATGGCTCTGGGGTCTATCAGTGTTGCCAGTCATCATCAGAGTAGGAGAGATTCTGGTGTCTATAACTTTAAGACACCATTATATCCACGACTGCTGAACACACTCCTCACTGCAAAAGATGCTGTACCCTGCTGTTGTAGATGCTTTACCCTCCTGCTGGAAATGTTGTGCCCTGCTTTAGATACTGTACCCTGCCGTAGATGCTGCGTTGCTTCAAATACTGTACCTGTTGTAGAAGCTGTATTTTGCTGTAAATGCTGTACCGTGCTCGAGGTGTTATGGGTAAGTGTGTCTTGTGTTTTCTGAACTGGGATACGCAAGTCAAAGATTGAAGGGAAACGGAAATTGTGTTGGATTTGGTGTACCCATGACAGGTGGTGGCAGATGGCAAGGGAACAAAGGCAGGTAGGCAGGTGGTGGTAATGGACAAGTGGCAAGGGACAGACAGGTGGATAGGGAACAAAGGCAGGTGGTGGTAGTGGACAGACAGATAGAGAGGTGGTGGTGGAAGGTATTGTTTTTAAATTCACCGTGTAAATACTGTATATGTGATTAAATATACACACTTCAACTTTTTATTTCTTCTTGAGGTCATGTTACATCATGCTTGTTTATCCTATCCAGGTACTTTCCTTTCTAAAACAACAACATACTTAGTACAGTCAATTACTAAACTCCTCCATTCACCTCTCCCCCTGAACCAAGAACCCCCTAGAGATTCAAACTCATGAACCCGAAGCAGAAGACCGATACATTATTCTCTTCATAAATGCTTCGGGTTCACGAGTCTGAATCTCTTGGAAGTTCGTGGTTCAGGGGGAGAGGTGAACAGACTTTAGTAGTTGACTGTACATTAAAATTTATATAAAAAATAAATTTGTGATCAAGAAAAGTCTTGGGCAAAAACCCGAGACCAGTGATGTTATACTTTATGTCTGTCTGTGATCTTTGTATGTCTTTATGTCTACTGTATATATTTCTATCTGTCTCTATGAGTACAGTGTTTGTACAGGATGAAAGTGGCGTGCCCATAAAATATAAGTTATGTTGAAGTGGATCACAGTATACTACTGACTCAAGATTGAACCTAGGACATAATGGCGAGAGATAAATGCACCACTGCTGTACCACAAATAATAATAATAATAATAATAATAATAATAATAATAATAATAAAATAATTAACGGTTTATTGAAAGAGCTTGGCAGCCAGAAGGCTGAAAATATACCGAAGGCCAGCATTTCTCAATCCATCTAAAGTATTACTTTCTTTCCTTCCACTAATCTGTGGTTAAAACCATTTCTCCATCTTCAGACAATCCACTCTCAGATACCTAAAACCCTCCACTTCATCCATAACATCTCTATTCATGCAACATTTATCTGATCTTTCATTCTCTCTGGGAATTCCTTATGAGTAAGTGGGCAGCAGCCACTTGTAAAATATTCCACACACATAAATTCCCCTTGTTCAGTAAAAATGGCTGAGAAAATCTCAAGCTGCTGAGGTGCTACACATACAAAATTCTTGTGCTGGAACCTCTTTTAATACCATATGCCAAATCATTTAAGCTTTGTGATATCTTTATACCAACAAGCATTTATCTCGACTCTAAACCTCAAATACTGTACATCTAAACTTGAGTGGCATCTAGTTAATTTTCATTTGTACCTTATGAAAATCCACTTGACTCACTTTTGCTTTACTGGATAACAATGAAATTGTAAATGTGGTTTTATTATTTGTTTATCCTAATCCTTACTATGGGATTCTAGGCACCCAACTTCATCAATTTAATTATTTACATTTCTAAGTGATTGTATATATTTCTTGAGACCAATCTCTTTTTCATTATACAAAAAGTTTATTTTCCTTATCACAATTAAGCTGCGCACACCAACCCATGCATTGATTTACATACAAAATATCATCACTTAAATACTGTACTGTACATGTAGTTACAAACTTTCAATGTTAAGATAATATTGACAGTTAACATTAAACACATATCTAGCAAAAAGTTAAAAGCATCACAAAATTATATAAATCATTCAACAGCCAATTCTCCTTACAAAGAGAATCAAATAATCTTGATATTGTACACTACTATAAATAAAGTTTCTAGTTAAAAGCATGTAAACAGATCACAGTCTTACAGTATTTAATTAAATGTACAGTATCAACAATTACATCATCCCACAAAGCACAAATGATCTTCAAGGTTTAGAAGCACAAACTGGCCACATTCAGTTCATCATCATAAAAACAAATGTTCTCAATGTAAACATGAACCACAGGATGACTACTCTCTCCCACCCAATACTGATTCATATACACATTATCAACACACATACACATGTAATTACATTATAGACTTAGTAAGATCACAGTGATTGTCCATTGACCCTTACATATTTAACAATGTTAATAAAATACTTAACAATATTACATCATCTGGTTATAAGTTGTAGAAAGTTAACAACCTTTATGTCATTTCCCAAAAATTGTGGGGTGGCATCCACCATTCCACCAGACTTAACCAATGGCAATGATTTCTCCGATAGCCAACTCGGTGCACACCACTACAGACTAATGCCCCGTCAATGTAGCCTGCATATGGGGATCAAACCTGTGAGTTATGGGTTCAGAGCAGAGTACCACCACCTGAGTCCATGTAAGTTAGATTCAGATGCCCTGTTCTTACCATTATCTCCCATAACTAATGGGTACATAATTAATAATCAAGTTCTTATATAGAAGCCTGTAAACATCATACTATAATGTTCATAAAATGCCAACATTTCAGTCATATACCAAAAACTTCTATCACACACATTTGATGTGTGGCAGTTTTAAGTATACAAACAGGTACAAACACAAAACAAGTAGAACAATGTTATATAATAAACCCATTGCTAAACTTGACATTCAGCTGTAACTTTGAATTTGGAGTTCTGCATTTCATGGTGATGTAAATATTCATGTGAAGTACTGTACAGGTATTGATCATGTAATGTCATTATCTGTATCAATAATTTTTACAGAAACCAAAATAACACCCCCAAACCATGAAGAAGTTCAAAATGTCCTAATTTAAAAATAATGTACGTACATACAAAAATATAAACTATCTAAAACTTGAAAAGTAGGCTTAATCCCATACTGATTTTACACATATACTCAATGTCCAGAAATACTGATGTAGCACCTCTGCTCTAAATGCAAGAATCCATTTACTGATCACTTACTGATTACATAAGACTATGAACATCAATGAAGATATTGAAACATTGACAGCACAGCTTCTTCAAACTCCTATTCTTAAGATCCTCTTGTAATATGTATATTTTAGAATACATACTGGTACACGTTTACAATTCCCATACACAAAACTTTAATGCGGCTAAAATAATTATCCTTAAATTACTGCCCAAAATACCTTTGTTAATTCCAGTACTGCATGGACTCAAATTAATAATATATGCACTTATTATTGCTAACACTGAAGGTAGTAGACCTTTGTCATTTGCAGTTTTACAGTTCCCCTATACATGGTTCACCCCCCCCCCCCCCAAAAAAAAATAAGAATAATAAATAAATAAAGAAAGAAAGAAATAAAGAAATAAATAAATAAATAATATTAATAAATGCATAGAAAAATAAAAATAAAATACATATATACAATATATTGGTTGGAGAAACAAAATAGTAGTTCTATATTACATAAACAGCAGCTCCTCCCTTTCTCATAATAATCCTCTGGGTGACACCATTAAATAAATAGATTTATAAATAAATAACAGACAGGTAAACACCAGGGAGCTCAGATGTTCGCATTTGTAAACAAACAATAACTCATCTAAGGTTAAGTGTGGGATTTTTTCCCCAGGAAATTGGATTATTTTATGTTGTTTTATAAACCTGGCACCAAATGAACCTAAATAATATGGGAAATATGGTGAAATTGTACTGTATACTATTGTTATAAAGAAGTGGGAAATTTCTGTTGGTCTAGCCCAGCCGCTCGCCATACTTCGTCACACACAATTCCCTTTCCACTTAATTTTTTCTTATTTTATACATACTGTGCAGTATATTTTATCACTTCAGTGTTTCATTAATGTTGTTTACCATTTTATGTGTATTTAAAGAAAACATTCTGAAATATATACAATTGTGTTTATGGGCGACTCAAGTATCTCAAACATAACATACAAACTGGTTCCGTACATCTATACAGTATAGTACAGTACGTAATGTATTGTACAGGCATCCCCACGTTACAAAATCCCGGGTTGCGGAATTTCGCTCTTACGGAATCTGTAAATTATGACCAATAATTTCATGATACGGCCCGTAAATCCGCCCTTATGGAAATTGGGGTAAATTTTAACAATTAAAAAAAATCACTATAAAAATAAAATTTTTTGTTAAAATATATAATTTGTTTGGTGTGGATTTCTTGGTGTTTGCTACCGCCAAGCGTGGCGTCGCCATGCGGAGTCAGTCCATGTTTCTCGCCCCAGGAGTTGGATTTAACTTTTACAAACATATAGTTAGTACAGTACAGTGCATTACCCTTAGTCAAGATAACTGGAAAGAGGCCATCAATTGGAAGTGACCGCAGTAGTGCAAAAAGAAGCTGCAAAGGCATTACATTGGATATTAAACTTGATGTTTTAAGAAGGTATATCATAAATTATTTAATGTACTGTATTGTATGTGTTTATAAATGATTTTTTCATTCATAAAAGTGCTTGAATTACTTTTTTGGGGCCGAAAAAATTCCTTAGGAACACATCTCCAGTTTTATAATGGAAGTCAATGGGAAAATAGGTTTCACAATACGGAATTTTGCGATAAGGTCAATTTTCCAGGGACGCAACCCTTCCGTAACGCCGGGTATGCTTGTATATTGTTGTAAGTAAATATATTTCATTGTTTTATTAATGCTTTTCACCAATGTACGAGTACAGTACTGTACGTGTATTTAAAGAAAAACATCCTGAAATACTACACAGTATACAGAGTACAGTTGTGTTTATGGGTGACTCAAGTATCTCAATCATACACAACTATGGCTGCTAATCACAGATTTTGACAATTCTCTGGGGTACAGGGAACCTAACCCCCATGAATAGCAAGGTATCAATTGTACTGATAAACTGTGACCAGCTTAATGTAAAAGTATATAAATTTTACTCATTGACACTTCTTGTCAACACTGCATTAAATTAATTCTATAAAAAAAAATATATACTGAATGTAGTTTTAAATTCGATAAAATAATTAAAACATTACTCTCTCACACAAGCACAATACAGGAATATACTGTAATTCTGCATAATTATTTGAGCCATCACTTTATGTGTGTGTAGTGTTATGGTTGCTGTAACTTAGATTTCAGAGAAAATCCGAGATAGAAGAAAGGTGGATATACTGTACAGTCCTTCTGTAATTATAATCATGGATACAGTAGAGGTATTTACACAGTACAGGTTGACAACCCTTTATCCGAAATTCCAAAAACCGAAAAGCTCTGAAAACCGAAACTTTTTTTTTTTGTGCAGCAATTTTTTTTTTATTTTTATTTTTATTTTTTTGTACTAGCCCACCCGGGCACAGGTCACTGACCCACATCGGGGCCTGGGGGGAGGGGGTGAAAATGTAATAGTAATAATAATTATAATAATAATGATAATACAGTACAGTAATAATAATAATTATTCATAGTAAATAAAAATTTTCATAAAAAATACAGTACACAAAAATAAAATAAGAATAATAACAATAATAACAATAATACTGTAATAATAAAATAATAATAAAGAAATACAAGAATGAAAAAAAGATCAAAAGTGAGAAGCACAACCTAGACCTATGAAGAATTATTATTATTATTATTATTATTATTATTATTATTGTTATTATTATTATATCTTAGCCCCCAGGCCCCAATGTGGGTCAGTGACCTGTGCCCGGGTGGGCTGATCCCTGTAAAAAAAAAAAAAAACATTCTGAAAACCGAAAAATTCCAAAAACCGAAATGCATCTGGCTCCAAGGATTTCGGATAAGGGATTGTCAACCTGTATTTTATTTACTATCCACATGAGCTGAGGAAAAGCCTCCAGCATCCACAGTAAACCTCTACTACAATAAGGAAATGTCTTGACTGTTGTTGCAATATATATGACATTGTAACTTATTTATAATCTTAAAGGGAAAATAAAGTTGTGTTCTAAGACTGGGAAATCAATGCCATTAGTGGTCCTTAAATTTATACAGTATTGTAGTAATAAAGAAATCCGAGTTAAAGTTCACAGCTGACACCATGATTTGTGTCTTAGGTCCTCTTAAATCAATGTAGCTACAGTGAAGATCAAGTATGCACTGGTCAGCCCACAAAACGTTGATGTGGTACAATATGAAACCATGTAACAACGATCATTGCAAAACAAAGTAACAATTATTATTAAATGGGCTGAGCGGGGATAAATCTACTGTTGGGTGGGACAAATAAAGTGGAGAATGAGGAGTAGAGTACTGAATGGTTAACTAATGTCAAGCAGTATTTCTTACAACAAAGGGGGCGAAGAGAAATTCTAATAAGTGAGGTCAATCAATCACTCAAAGTAATGTCCTCATATATGAGGGTTGATGACCACAGTCCTCCACACTTAATGTTTTTGGACCATTTTTACCAATCCTCCAAGATTTTGCATCTCTCTGGGGACCCAGTTTTTAAATTCATTCATCCACTTGTCTCTTCTTTCCTCTGGCGCTCCAATCTTCAACTTTGCCCATTAATATTTCTGTTATCATTCCCTCATCCCTTAAGTATATGACCAAAGTATCTCATTTTACTTTTTTTTTTTAATTTCAAGTATTTCTCTAAGTTTTTGCCAATCTTAGTGCTTCTTCATTTGTTTTCCTGTTGGTGTAACTCATTTTTAACATTCTCCTGTAACATCACATTTCAAAGGCCTCTAACCTTTCCGGTGTCTGCTGAAATTGTCCACGCTTCTGACATATGCAACAGACCTGACCAAATACAGTATACAGTACAGTATAGCATTTCAGCAGAATTTTTCTTAAATTTAAGTGAATGTCCCTTTTTATGAGGTCTTTTAGGTTATTTTTAAATGCTGTTTTTTGCTTGACCTATACTTGTTTTAATTTCTTTCGCACATCTACCAATACATTAAGGTTACTTCCCAAATACATAGAATTATCTATTTGTTAAGTTTGTTGCCTACCATAATTCTTAATTTAGGATTTATTTCCAATTTGAATACAACCATTAGTTTCGTCTTTACAACATTAAACTCTTAACCCATATTCTTCACCTCTTTCCACTAATTTGTTAACCAGTTTTTGTAATGCCTCTTCACTATCTGTGATAAGAGCAGTATCATCTGATAATTTGAATAGGGTAGAGCCCTGAGAATGTCAAGGTTTGGGTGTACAGAATACAGTTAGTCACTTTAAAATTTACACGATTACCATCAGCATTGGACAAAGTGGCCATATCCAGCAAAGGTTTCATTTAATCCTCAAATAATACTGGCACCCATTTGTAAGTGTTCTGTCATTGTGGATTTTTTCTTTTCTATTTTGTAAGTATTTTGACTTTCACATACCTGTACCCATACAGTGAGGCTAGTGTATGACCGCATGTGTGATAAATTTCCTTTGATCCTTACGTTCTCATGCTTTTTGTTTTGTGACACCGAGCTATAACCATGCTCACCTTAATGTTTACATTTCTTGGTTAAATTTATGTTGCCTATATTTACTGTGTTCAGTGTGATTTAGCTATCAGCATAAAGGTGAATATTAATTTCATACTGTACAGTATGTTTGGAATATATATTATATGATTCTAGAATGTGATGTGTTGAAGTGATAGAGAGGTGAGGCATCAATGTGCTGTGTACATATGACTGGTGATGGTGGAAGGGAAGTTACATAATACTGTGTAAAGGTGAAAGTTAATTTCATATAAGCGTGTTTCATTTGTATTTCATGTTAAAATAGAAAATGTGAAGTGTTGTGGTGGTAAAGTGAATGAGGCAAAAATGTGCTGGCAACATAATTATAACTTAGAAGGGGATGAGGTGGGGAAGGAATGTGGATGGCTGGTGGTGGTTTCAGGAATATTATCGTCCCAATTAAGTCCTAAGTAAATCATGTTCACAAGGTCTCCAGGAACCCAAACCCGAGATCCTGCAGTGCATTACTGTACTGGCATATTAAGACACTCATCAAACTTTTGTATGCAAGAATATGTCTCTAAAAATCTACACACATGGTATTATATTACATTGTATAATCATTTCTGTATACAGTGCAGTATACTGTACATGTATTTTTCTAATTATAAAACTAATATAAGTTAATATTCAAAGCCTATTTTCTAGATATACATGAAAGTATTTACCCATGTGACACCATACAAAACTAATTACTGTACATTAATCCTCCTGATACATTGCTTTGGAGTTTGAGTGCTGGTCTTCAAAGCTGTATCTCGTATTGTATACCGGCACCCAAAGATGACAATAATAATAATAATATTATTAATAATTACAATAACAACAATAATAATAAAAACTTATTCACACCAGTTAATGAAGTAAAACTCTCCAAAACAGGTACTGTATAATGTTACTCTCATATCATCTAGCTGCACCCAAGTTTCAATGTAACAAAAATCTTTGTTTTACTTTGTACTAACAATATTACATGAAGAAAATCAAGAGTTTATAACTTAAAAATACCCTTCTAGTCTTCGATACATTTCACCAAAAAGCTAAATTCCTATACAAAATTTACATACAGTACTGTACATTCTTTGTCTTAACACTATATACGGGCACATACCTGATAACATACAGTACTATAATTAAGTAATATTCTCACTTCACAGTGTAGAAATACCTTTAGAAAGTGATCATTTAAGTTATGAGAAATCAAATGTCACAAATCTAAATGACTTTATTTGGGTTTCTTAACCAATAGTGCAATGATAAAGTTTAGTAAACATGAGATGCAAAAGAATAAAACATACTGAAAGAAAGAGGTCATACCGGAACCACCAGCTGCACAAATATTAATAACTTAGCATTTAAACAGGAGTACTTCGATTAACAAAACCTTGATAAAAAAAAATTCCCAAATACATTTTTTTGTTCGTGCTTTGGTATATTATTGAAAACCCTGCTTATATGAAAAAAAAAAAAAAACTTTGTTTTGCAGCATCGGAAGAGGCTGAGTCTGTCTGACAAACACATCTGAGAGCATCCCGTGCTGAAAACGGACAGTAAGTAGTGTACTGTGGTGCAGGCTAGAGTGTGGGAACATTTCTATGCTTATATATGCATAAACAGTTATGTTACATGAAGGTGGTGGTGATGGCGAGGCGATGTTCCAGCTCCCACACCATCATCCTCCGAGTAGCCCCATCTACCACGATCCTGCCACACCATCACCCTTAACATCGACCACCTACAGTTTCCCAAAAGTGAAATATATTCTAATATAGATTAAATAAACTTGATACTGTAGTGTACTTCTTTATTAATGTTATTATAATTAGTACTTATTCTTAGAAGTACAGGTATCCCATGATATACGAATGGTTGAGATACAAAAATTCGTTCATAGAAATTTCCTAAATTAGCACCTCTTTTTCGTGTTACGAAAGCTTATATGAATTTGGGTCCTGACAATAATTCAAGTCAGCTGAGGCAGCCACATCCCCCAAACTCTCTCCCTACCAGGCTGAAGTAGGAGTTTTGTGATGGTTATTTTTCAACTTGTAATTTCGAGTACACAGTACTGTATACAGTAAACATTCCTTTCTTCATATTTTTTCATTCAGTTAATGCACACACAATCCTGAATACAAAATGTGCAAAATATAAATAAAAAATATACTGATATTATCATGAGGTCAAAAATATAAAAGTAATAAACATTTCTTTGTGCAGCAGAGAGAGTTAGCAGGATGTCATGCTTATATTTCAACTCGTAGTTTTGGATAGATAAACTTGACTTTCTTCACCCTTTTTTTTTAACTGGTTACATGCACACACAATCTACATACATAATGTGCAAAAGTAAAAGAAATAGCAATCAAAGTAAAAAACATACAGGGCATAAATATTTCTTTGCGTGTGAAAGCGGGAGGGGAAGCATTGCTAAGGGGCGGCAGAGGCAGCCGGGCTGCGTCGCTATGGTAATGCTTGAAGCAGACAGCATCTATGCAAATGGCACCGCTGGCAGCTGTGTTAAACTTTGATAAGCTTTTCCTAAATAGTTTTACTGCATATTTTCATCTAGATAGTATTTTATTAATGTTTTAACGTGTTATGTAGTAAATTAAAGCACTTCTGCACCATTTATCATTTGTTAGGTAGGTTTTTTTCTTGTTTGTAAATCAATTTTGTTTTTTAGGTTATAATATTGGGGTATTTTTGTCATTGGGGAACTGAACCCTATTTTTTCCATATGTTCTTCTATTCGAGATACGAAAATTCACCTAATGAATGGTTTTCTTGGAACCTGACCACTTGTATATCAAGGGATAGCTTTAATGTTTCCCACAAAAATTGCTAAAAAATTTGAATTTTGACATTTGAGGGACTTTTTTTCTCATAGAAACATTATCAATGGGAAAATGGCTTCAATTTACAAAAGGTTTTTTCAGAAACATATATTCCTTTTATAAAGCGAAGCACTCCTGTATATATTATTTAGTATTCATTCACTATCATCTCACTGTAAAATTTTTAGACGCAAGTCATGATGAGCAATATTGAAATTAAATTAAGTACAACTTCAGATAACTAAATGTAATAGCAAATTCATATACCTAATGTCATAGCATAGACTTTTTGCTCCTCTGTAAGTACACATGAGCTCCATACCTCAGTCCAACTCATTGCCTCACCCCACAGTATCATGTGAGAGGTCAGAACCAGGTGTGCTTGTTTCCGAGTGACTACCATTAGAAGCTGTAGCATCTTCAGTTCCTACCTGAGCCATGTATGGCTGGCTACTTCTGCTTGGTGAGTCATGATCTTGTTCTTGGATATCCTCAGGTGTAGAAGGAGCCACAATTTGATGAAAAGCAACTAAAGCCAGGGCTCCCACCACGAGATAAGATACACGATATATGTGCACGCTGCCAAACAGGAGTGCAATAACTGCTATGGAGTGTATTATGTATGACAGTTCTTTGTAGTATTTTCTGAAAATAACACAAACAAATATTAACTCGCTGTCGATGGTTTATTTTTCCAGTCACTCTGCAGTAGATGATTTTTACTTTGTTTTAATAAATTGACTCTCTGTTCCCTTTTCATGTTGGTTGCTATTATACCAACTGCCATTTCAAGTTTACTTCAGCAAAATTATATATAAATGTCTACTTGTTCATATGACTGCACTTGACTCCTGTCTCAATGACTTCACGACCAAGCCATGTACTGTATTGTAATGGAAAAGCTGTCAAAGCTGTAATAGTACTGTGAAATTATGATGACCAAATGTAAGATGACCCATGAGAATGTAAGTAGAGTAATGTGAGCTCTTTAGAGGCAGCGTTTACAATGACCAGCTACAAATCAAGAAATATACAATTAGCCAATAGAAGGAAAGAGGTAGTTCATGAGTCTAAGAAATACCCAGCGAGTCCCCAGTTAGCCAAATGCTTAAAACTGCTGTCAGCAGGACACAGACTCTAGCTCTGGACTTAAGAAGAACAACTTCCATTATACTGTAATCACCCTGTAAGTCTTCCCATCTTCCCTCCCCGATTGGGGAAGAGACCTAGTCATAAAAGTGACCCTCTGCAATAGAAAAAGACTTCAAATTGCACTCACATACAGTATTGTTATTCTGGGAGTACTAACAATAATAACTATAGTAGTATAGTTTAGGAATTTATCGAAGAGAACAAAGACAAACAAATACAACTACAAGTTACACAGTCCAAGTGATTGCTCTGTTAAGATGGTTAGTCGTGAGAAACTGATATTTTCATAGAAGAATTCAAACATGTGTAGAATAACATTACAATACTCAAAATTACCTTTTGGCTTGTGGAAGCTTCTTCTGCCACAAGAAACAAAGAGTGACCAGAATGGCAACTGTTACCATCAGTGTTGGGTCTTCTGAAAGCTGTAGGTTGTTCCTGTAAATAGATAACTCCACTGCAGTACAGATAACTTTTCATAACTTTTTATAATTCATTCTCATCATGATGAAAATAAAAACCATTATAAGCAATAATGGAATACCTATTGGAACTAAAATTTACAAATTATGTAGGGCTAGATTGAGGATTATCTGGTACAGGAATACCTCGCTATTTGCAACCCTACTCATTCGCAACTGATGTTTTAACATCCATATTCGACATACGCAAAGCATACCCCACTTATTGGCAAAGGAAAAGCTCTGAGTGGATGGTACCTGTATAAGGATACAAATGTTTAAACATGGAGAGGATAAAATACTAAGCATTCTACTAAAAGCTTGTCAGATGACATAAAAAATACAGAAAATAACTGTAGTAGTTGAGTGGTTATAGATTATAAGAATACTTTTGTACACTGAACCCTCACTAATGGAATATTTCAAGTTAATTTTATATTTTTACCCATACAGTTGTCCTCCAAACAATTTTGTGTTATTCTTGCAGCCATGCCACCCAAAAGGAATTTTTTTAAGAAACACCTACAAATTAATAAACATTACAGGAACTGCATAAAAACATGTGTGAAATTCAATATAAAATAGTACAATTGACTGGCATGTGCATAATCTCCTTCTGACGACTGTTCATCAACTGACTCCCCACCACTACAGACTACCCAGGATTAGCTAGCCATATGTATATACAGCTAGACCCCGACTTACAACGGGGTTAGGGACCCAAATCCAGGTCGTAAGTCTGAATGGTCGTAAGTCCGAATGGTCGTAAGTCCGACAGATATAAATTTTTTTTTTTTTTTTTAATAAAAAATCTACAATGAAATACAGTACAGTAAAGGTAATAAATAACGAGGAATGGATACAGTACAGTGAAAGTAATAAATAATGAGGAATGGATACAGTGTGACTGAGCACTTACTTTTAATGTAGTCAGCTGAGTGCACATGGGGCCCCCACAATTTTCTAATTATACATGGAGACTACATTAACTGGAAACATTTCGGTATAGAAAATGCGTGTGTCATTTTGAAAAAATAAATAAATAAATAAATAAATGGTCACAACTGCGGCGGTCGTAAGTCGGGGTCTAGCTGTATACAAGTATCTACACCCATTTCTCAAATCTTATTAAAACACTAAACAGGAAACATCTTCAAAAATGCATAAAACAATAAAAGAAGTTGTGGTAATGGATGATTTATTGACAAGTACATGCATGTTTCTCTCTCAATGAAATATGAGGTTTACAAGCTACTGCAGCACCACGACTCATCACCCTCAGCCATAAGTGCCAAATGTTGCCAAAAATACTTCTTTTTAAGGAGTATGGTTGTGATGAGGGTGCTCCTAATAGTGTGAGTGATACTAGCTTTCAATATCCAGGGTCCAACTGGGTTTCCAATCTGAAGACTCCTGTAGGTGAGCAATATACCCAGGTCTCCTAGTGTAACAATGTCATGAGTTTTCCGCCAAGTTCGAGCCAATAGAAATGCCCTAGGCCTGCCGGAACCAATGAGAAGGCCGTGAGATGTGATATCATGAAAGTTATAGGATCCGTTTGTAGGCTGAGGCAGTTTGAAAAAGCAGAGTGTGTTTGGTCAGGGTTAAGTGTGGTTGAGTTGTGAGTGTCTACTCATATGGCAGCTATAATGTGAGTACCTATTAGGTTTGATCCATTTCCCGAAATGTATTGTGAGTCGGATGACCCCTGGGTAGCTAGCTAGGAAGATAGGATTATTGTTTTGAGAGTTTAACTGTTCAATTTGAGTAACGTCATTTATAAATGAAGAACCGTTGTGATCTAGTTTTCTATTCCCTCGTGTTGACTAAACCATTGTCATGCATTTCTTTGGTATCATACATTAATACAGCGAGTCCTAAGTAATAAGTATTGTCATATTTCCCCTCTGTTAAGTGTTGTATCTCAGTCCCCCCCCCCCCCCCGCCCCACACAGCTATCCACCTCTCGGCCTCCCCTTGGTGTGAGAACCGACTGTAGGCCTATACCACCACTGACCACAACTTCCTCCCTCCACTCACACTCTCCTCCCTCAGTCTCCCAGTCTCTCTCACTCCCTCCCTTCTCAAGCAAAAGAAGTAAAGGAAAGAATAAAATATGAAATATATAAATTAGTAAAAAGTAAATAAAGGTAAACAAACAGGCCCCCCTTCGTTACACTACGGTAGGCCTAATTCAAGTTATACAGTTAGATTTCCGGGATCAATTAATTATTTACTAACCACAATTTTTAACATCCTTCCATCGCTTCACCACAATATCATAATACAAAAGATCAAAGAAAGTCCGAAATAAAAATCCCGTACAACTAACCTTATTAATCGGCTCCATATAATCAAAGTAGGTATGTTGATGACGGTAACAAGGAACACCAACATCATGAGAGTCAGATGGAAGTGTACTCTTGAGAGAGCTCGATCTGTGGTGCTTCCATCACCAGATACACCTGGTATTAGTCCCAATACTATCTTCTCAATGTAATCTTCATACAGTTTGAACACCTGATAGAAAAATGGAATTCTTGAAACTATTGCTTTCCAAATTTACTTTTTACAGCAATACCAACAGGAGTAATTTTAGCATTTTAACTATTTAAAAATTTTTTTTTTTAGTCCTTATGCTTATTTCACCTAATGATTAAATACCCTAACACTGACTGTTGGTACAGGGGTTGGGTTGGGTTAGCATAAGAGCAACTGTCCTTATCAGTAAATTCCCTTACCTTTATGAAGTAAAATATGCCAGCCAAACTCAGTGCCAGTGTGCCGCATGAAGAATAAGCCAGAGAAATGAGTGCCACACCCACTAGCATTGGCACCCGTGAAAGTCCTGACACTGCTAGATCAGCAACAATATCTGTTCCACCTAGAGAATGCCCCAATATCCTGAAAGGTTAATGGATCAACATTAGCATTTGTGTTACCACTCAGTTTTTTGTAACACAGTACAAGTACAGTAGGGGGCAGGGAAAAAACACTTTTATTTGAGTTGCAGGCTGCACTTTTCAGGCATCGTTTGTATGGCTGTAACAAACACCTGTACAAAATTTCATGCCATTTCATGCATACTTACCCTGCCGCATCGCGAACGACTTTTTGTCAACTTTTAGTGTATACCAAAAATTAGGTGTCATTTAATGTTTTCCAGGATAATGATAAATTTTACATGGGTGACATCGATTTAATTTACATGTTATTTTACAGGTACACCGTATAGAAAATCATTACAAGTTCATATTGAAATTCTTTTTTGTGCGGAACCTTGGCATCATTTTCCTAGACAATAATCTTTGCCTAATATATCCATCTCTCGATTCGTATCCCGTCACTTCAGTGCAAGCTTCAGTCATCACTTTTATGCCTCTCTCGACCGCCTGAGTGCTGTATGGCCACTTGGGCACCACTAATGGTGTCTCAAGAATGTCATTAACCTGTAGATTTGACAGAGAAGCAATGTAAGGAGGCTCAGTCTTGAGTTCATTCCTCCAGTTAATCATGGAATGATAGTTTTTTGCTTGCCACTTTAGTTTCGGAGTCACCACCTTTCTCATGTTGACTACAGGAGGCACATCCTCATTCCCATCTCCATCTTTACCCTCCTCATCAGTATAGTTTAACAAATTCTCGTCAACAGCAGCATCAGAATCTTCCTCCTACTCTTCAGATCTGCCAGTGCATTCTTCCTTTTGCTGATTCTCCTCTCTAATTTTTCTTATCATTGAGACAGCATTTTCTCTAACAGTCATGTCCTCATCTGCACACATACCAAGAAGAAGTTCATCTGTGTGGGCGAAGTATGCATTTCTCTGGACAGCCTTCTTCACTATCGTCTCCTCCTCACTATTCAGGTGTTTCATATATAGCAGGGACTGGAATACGCTCCTTGAGCCGTGTGTTACGTAAGGGTGTATCTTGATGCAAAACCACATTGGAACACTGAACTTTATTATTGTAATGACAATTCTTTTCAACTCATGGCTGGGTCTTGATGTTGCTACATACAGCCTGAGGATTCTACTCTATAAGGTGCTCCACCTTGACACACAGGGAGGACCTGGCTCAATAGCAGCCAAGTCATCTTCAACAACACCTGTGATAACTCCTTTACAAATCCTATACAGGTATTTCTGATCCCAGGACAGATCTTTCTCCACTTCATCATTAAACACGAGGAAATCAGGGAAACTGACTGGCTGGAAGGCGACAACTGGAAGCTCAGACAAAGACTCCTTGATCTGCTTTCCAATGGGACCACGCCAATGCTCAGGACCACTTGGTTTACCATCATAGTGATAAAAACTGCGCGGAAAGGCAGCTCATTTCCGTGAAGCTGACATATGAAATAATGGAGCGGGTGACCAAGTAACATTTCAAGATGATGAATGACTCCATTTTCTGATCCTACATTTACATTGGTTCCATGACAACCAACACACACAATGGGCTGCTGGGTTAGATTTTTCTCCACCAGAAACTCGTGAATAGTTTTGGCAATCTGCTTTCCGTGTCCAGTCTTGGGAGTCACATGTGTGAGATATTCATTGCCAGGCTCAACCATGATGACATAATGATCTTTCACCATCATCCTCGAACTCCATTTCTCGGTCTTCTCATTCTTTATCATCACACGAGTGGCGGTCTTCTTACCATCAAAATAGAGTGACGTCAAATGAAATGAGAAATGAAATGAGAAAAGGCTGATAATCAATATAGACATAGCACCATACTCATCTGCAACAAGACAACTTAAATGAAATAAGAGATATGAAAAAAAAGTTGATAAACACTGAACAGAACATTGCACCGCCACAGTGGCTGTTTGGCTAGTACTGTAGGTAAATTTAAAAATTTCAGTAGAAAATGCGGCAGACTAAACCTCGACATATCAGCTTCAAATTTGGCATGGAGTCTTAGATATGTATAAGGAACAATGCCTGAAGAGTGCAGCTTTGAGCAAAATTTCACTGCCCCCCCTAAAGTACAGTACTGGTTTTCTTGCATAAAAAGAACTTTGTACAGTATATACTGTACCTGTTAAAAAAAAATATCAATCACCGAATGACCACATCTACTAACTTATCAATGTGCGGTACAATGAGTACAGTACCTGCATGACACACACACACACACACACAGAAGAACACACGGAGAACAAGGTCACCATCAACCACACCAAAACCGTAGTCATGCACTTCAATACGGCCACCACTCCAGCGCAAGCCCCAGCAGTCACAGTGGGTGCCCATCCTCTCCAGCTGGTGCAGTCTGCCAAACTCCTGGGTGTTACTATAGACAACAAACTTGACTGGAAGTCCCGTGTAAATAACACAGTCAAGGCAGCCTCGTACCATCTCTACATGCTACGACGACTTAAATCACTTGGGACACCCACGCCAGAGCTGAGGACCATCTACAACGCCTTATTCTCCCCAAACTATCGTATGTGTCACCAGCCTGGTCGTCTTCTCTCAACTCCACCCAACAACGTCAGCTGGAGAAGGTACAGAAAAGGGCCTGCAGATACTCGGCGCAGAATAGTCCGGCTACACCAACGCTCTCTCCACCCTGGAAATGCCATCCCTCAGAGACCTCCACCACCAAGCACTGGAAAGGTTTGGCAGCCAACTAATGCACCACTCTCGTCATTGCCACCTCCTGCCACCGGCAGCCCCCCACCCACCTCGAGCAGTCCGCCACTACAACAAAATTCAGCCCATAAGGGCCCGCACCGATAGATATAAGAACAGCACCATCCCATCTATTGTTAAAATAATAAACAACTCCTGATTTATGTACTGTACAGCCCTGTAAATATATTCAATGCCTATTATATCATTATGTCTAAATCAAATGTAAGTCTGTGTATTTTCAGCCACCGGCTGCAACTCTATTAATAAACCGTATATTATTATTATTACTAAGGGACTCAGAGTATGAGAAGGTTATATTCCTGGGATCCCCACATAAGTGCAAATTCATGTATACAGTATTCGGGTCCCCTTTTACTGTACATATATAGTCTCTCCTCCACTTACGATGGGGTTCCGTTCCGACGATCAGGTCGTAAGTCGAACTGATGAAAATAATACATAGTACAAGGAGACAGGTAATACTTGTAAAACTTTTACCTTTTTAATACACAAACTGAGCAGAATACGCGGCAGCGTGCCAGCTGAAGTTGTCGTAAGGAGTAATTAGACATTGCGACGAAATTTCTAGACTCGAAAACAATGTAAAATATTTTAATATAACGACAATGACCGTCTTAAGTCGAGGAGAGAATGTACATAAATCCCCTTTTTTATACTAAGGTAACTGATGCACAACTTCAGAATTCAATATGTCACTCCATATTAAGTCTAATATCTTGACTCTTCTTTAAAAGCACTTTATTAAAACAGGGAACTCTCGGTATGACGGACACTGTATATAACAGAATCCAGTTATAACCGACACCCCCTCAGGATAATGAACAAGTGTCCGTTATCCCGAGGAGGTGTCCAATAGTTTGTCACAGCATGAATACTAACTAGAAGAATAACAGACAAAGCTGAAGATTTTTTAAAAACTTCAGCTTCAAACAACCATCATCACATATTATGCATTGCTCTACTCATAACCACACTTGTTACATGCTACTTTATCCTGAGCTTGCATTTTGAATTTATACAATAGCAAGTAATAAAACCTCCTCCTATTTCGAAATATCTGGTATTTCAAACCCATTTAATTCAAAGTAATTATTGGTCAATCGAATTTAACAGATTTTCAGCATTAGTGACCGTGGTCTTCCCCCAATTAGTCCGTAATCCTGAAGGTTTACTGGAAATGTCGATAACAATCAGTCATATGATTTTTCCCAAAACAAACAATAATACAGGAACTCGTCTACTCACCTTACAACAAAAGAATGTGCTGCATTGCCACTAAGTAAGATCAGACCCCAAGCAGCTGCACCCAATGCTAATGTAAGAGGTAACGTTCCTAAGAACAACAATATTGGGAGGACTGGCAAATCCTCTCCATTATTACTCATAATTACCATATCATCAATTATCTCCAGATTCCTGAAAGAAACAAGAAAGCAACCATTAATAATGCTACACTTGAAGGGCTTTTGAGAGGAAGAAATATCTCAACACAGATCTATGATACCCTGTATGTATTAGCCTCTGTCACATATAGAGACAGTAGTATTACATAAATATGGGGTAAAAACATATATTCATTATACAGTATACATTCTATCACCCAGAGTAATGACCATCTAAGGTAGAATAAGCACTTGCTTATATCACACCATCTTGACTTGACAGCCCATTAACTTTCACACTCAACCCTCTTGTGTGTGTCAGCTGTTTCGTTAATGTCCTTTGGAAGTGATGCTACCCCCCAACCACCAGTTCATAGCGTGACACAACACCCTAAAGATGTGTCCCGAGAAAAGCTAAATGCAAGTTTAATATAACCACCATGCATAGACGCTGGCTAATTGGCCGTCTCAACACTCACTAGTCACCATAGCAATTCTCTCCCCCCCCCCCCCCCCCCCACACACACACACACACACATTTTGCTCCTTCCCGCTCCCCCAGCTCAACCTCCTAACTCGTGTGCAAAGAAATGTTTATTCCCTTTATGCGTTTGACCTTTATGATAATTACTTCCTTTACTTCTTCTCTAAACAATATGTATGAAGGATTGTGTGTGCATGTAACTGAGCAAAATAAAAAATGAAGAAAGTTACACATATTACCCAAAATTATGAGTTGAAAATAACCATAACATCCCACAGCTCGGTAATGTTAGTCTAACACAAGAGCATCTCAGGTAGCTTATGGTTCACCGTAAATGACCTGCAGAAATGAATAAAATTTTACCCTTAAAAATACTATGAACCTATAGTTTGACCACTTACTTTTTGCATAAAAATTTTATCATAAAAGCTAAAATCGTACTCAAGTATATATGGTACACTATACACATCATTCACTTTATCTCGCACCGTACAAGGCCATCCATGCCATTACACGTAAGTCAGGACTAGGGAACCTTAAAAAATCTTCTCTGCGACTCTGAAAGCTTCTAGAATTTAGAACCTTACCTTTATCTATTGACACTTTAAATAAAAAAAAAACACTTAATTTACGGACAGTTCATCATAAGTATAATATTACTTGAACTAATTTATTATGATCTTAAATAAGCCAATTTGTGTTAGAGTAATATGCTGGCTGTTGTTTTGAACAGTTATGCCTCCCTGGTGATATGGAATTTTGAATAATGGATTACGTCTGATTAATGACATCGCTGTGGCTTAATTAATCCAGTACCCAATTTTTTATTTATTTTTTACATTACAGTACTATGTATTACTATTTTTAGGGAATGAACCGCGAATAGTTGAAACCGCGAACTGTAAAACCGGCAAGGGTCTACTGTATGTACATTATGCGTGTTCAATGATTACCAACAGAAGGGTCACTTTTGGCTTATGGATAGTTTCCAGGAATGGAACCCATCTGTAACCTGGGAAGTGTCTGTATACCAGTATAACAAATTCAGTCTGTACAGAGGTTTTATTGATTGAAATTGTAGTACAGTACTGGAATCTGAGAAGCTGTTTGGTATAATGTATAATGAATTTTGGGACATAGAGGTAATACTGTATAATATCTGGCTGGATCTTTTAAATTATCTGGTATCTGGCCAGATTGTAAAATACACTATCTAGCACATCCCTACTTCTGAACCTCTTATTTCATGTGAATGAGTGTCATCCCTATATCACAACAAATACAACACAGAGGTGAAGGACATGCAAACACTTATTAAATTTGTGAGGGGAAAAATATAAATCTATTTTGTTTTACTAAACTGTGAAATTAGAATAATTTTTTTAAAAAACAATGCCCACTCTAGAGTATATATATATAAATTAATGAAAATAAATTCAGGTAAACTAATCCTTACTTTAGTACAAGGCTGCCGATTTTAACAAAAGGAACAACAGCCAAAGGTGTGAGGCTAAGCATGGATGAAAAGAATGATGGACAGTATCCATCCTTCTCAATCATCTGAAAAAAAAAGGAAAGAAAATAATGGTTAAATGGATGTACTGTACTGTCCTGTATATTCAACAAGATACACACTAATTACATTAAAATCAAGATATATTCTGCATACAAAATTAACCATAAAAAACACATCTTTATGATAAGGATCACAAATAAATTACAGTACATTAAAATTTCTATGCACAAAAATAATCAAATTCCCCAACTCCTAAAAATAACTTCATGCTCTATGAGTAATAAAGTCCACAAAGTATCACTGACACATAAAAGAGTAGGAGACCATTTGTTAGTGAGGACGCAGCATCCCTGATGTTTATTCTGTAAGTGAAAATTGTAGCTACACATATACAGGGGGTCTACGGTTTAAGAACGGGTTCTGCTCCCGAGGCCGTCCTTAAGTTGGAAATGAACGTAAGTCGGAACACCTACCCTTTGTGCACTATATCATTGCCCAAGTCCTTTTATACATTTTGAATCACTTAATTTAAGAGAAAGGAAGATATTGAATGACAAAATACAGTAAATAAAAGTAAAAATTAAAGTTTAACACTTATATTGAAACCTGGGAATGGCTTGCATGAAGAGATGGGCATTTATGGGAGTGACAGAGGCTTTATTGGGTTGGTTGAACTGAAACTTTCTTCTTTTCGTCATAAATCTCTCAGTAGCAGCATAGATATTCAGTAATACCTCTATGAATATTGGTGAATCTTGCTGTTTAAATTTAAACAATCCTTCTTCAATAAGCCTGAAACCTTCTGCCATTTCTTTTGTAATGAATCCATTTGTTTCTGAAGTTTCAGCTTCCTCTACATCCTCTGACAAAATTTGCTTCTCCAGTTTAATCAGGTCCTCATTGCTTAATTCTTCAGCATGAGACTCAAGCAACTGCGTGATATTCTCCTCATGAATATCAAGCTGGAGTTGGTTCCTAAGGTCTACCACTGTCTTTATCACTTCCCAACATCATTTTCAGAGCCCCTGAAATCGTGGACAAACTGAGGGCAATGTTTTTTCCAAAACACCATTTGCCCTCACCATGAACTGGTTATACCAACCCCTACTAGCAACAAAATCTTCCCCATCACTTTCACCACCATGTTTAGCCTTCAAGTCAGCATGCAAGTTTCTCGCTTTTTCCTGAATCAAGGCTAGACTCAAGAGGCAAATCCTGTTGATTTTGATCTTCCACCCATATCACAAACAATCTTTCCATTTCAATTAACAATCCACTCCTTTGTTTTGTTATCACAGTTGAGTGCACTGGTTTTTCAAAATTGTTCCGACCGTTGAACGACTGAAACCCAAAGCCTTACTAATCACTGAGGGTGTTTTGCCTTTTTCAGAATGTTTAATTGCATTAACTTTCACTTCCATTGTAATTATTTTCCTTTTCTTGGATGTACTGCTATCACTTGCATCAGGTTTGTATTTGGGAGCCATGATAAGGGCCATAAAAGTTAATAAGCTAAAAAAAAAGTTTGCACTTGATCACACAGGTTACTGAGGTGAGGGTAAGGAAATATTGACACTCCCTCAAGGCGGGTGCCTGGGTGACGCACCGCTCCGCATCCCCTCTACGCCACGGTAACTACTTCTTGTACGTAAATACTAAGACCCATTGTCCGAATGTCGGATTTTTAAGATGATTGACCTTATGGGACCTTGTTCGTATCAGTGGGCATCTGTATGTCAGGCGTTTGTGAACTGGGGACCTCCTGTACATACATTAAGTACTGGAATAATTAGGATAAGTTCTGGTCACCACCAATAACATTCATGACAACAATATTTATCCTATATTGCAGTACCTCCTTGATATACAATAATTGTATAGTACAATAAAATGCTTACCTAATTGATCTTCAGATACTGTATCATAAAAACTTTACGCTCAAGGATGCACATGATAAACCACTGTAAATATTCAAATGATCAGCACAATTCCAATACAGGGGTGAAGGGGTAAAGTTACTTTATGTCAAGCAAGCTGCTACCTACAGCAAGATAAAATGTATGTGGTGTGTGCATAATAAATGTTGCAACAGTCACTGGCAAAAGATAGAGAATGGCTCATAGTAAAGAATATCACCCCAGATGTGCCAGGTAATGAGGTGCTTGAGAAGGTGAAGTGAGAGTATTGCTAGGTCACCAAGTGAGATGTGTTAATGTACTCTGGAAGGGAGGTGGCCTGGAAATGGTGGAGTAGCCTAATAGTGTTAGTTACTACACATTGTGCAGAACATTTACTTGTCCCAGTCAGGTGACTTATGAAATTTACTTGCCCAGATATTTTTCTTACTTTCCTTGACCAATCTTGGAGGAAATTTCCTTGCCCATTTTTTTTATGGGAAAAGTTAAATAAACATAAAACATTCATATACAGTGAGTCTATCAACTTGCAAATTCCATGTGTCTGTCTAAATGCCTTTTACCTTCACTCAAGTCAATTTTCCTTGCTTCTTTTTCATGCTGATATTTTCACTTCAATTTGTAGCACTTCTTGTTTACACAGCAATCAATGGTAGCTATTGTACAGACATTCAGGTCAGGTCATTGCGAGAATAAACCAATAAAAATAGGAAGGATCAACTACACAAACATCCCCCCCCCCCCCCACATCACCTCAATGGATGACAAAATATTTACACATGCATTGGGCAAGTGCCAGGAAAACACAGATTATAAAATTGATTTGCCCGGCCTCTAGTCCGGGAACATCCAGGCTGCCAGGTACTGCTAATCTGCACAGCCTGTAGTGGTGGTAATGTTAGTGGTGGTGGTAATGTTGGTGGTAGTAATGTTGGTGTTGGTAATGGTGGTGGTGGTAATGGTGTTGGTGGTGGTGGTAATGGTGTTGGTGGTGGTAATGGTGTTGGTGATAATGGTGTTGGTGGTGGTAATGGTGTTGGTGGTGGTAATGTTGGTGGTGGTAATGTTGGTGGTAGTAATATTAGTGGTGGTGGTGGTGGGAATGCTGCTAGTGGTGGCAGTAATGTTGGTGGCACTGTTGTTGGTGGTGGTAATGGTGGTGCTGGTAATGTTGTTGCTGGTGGTGGTGGTATTTGTGGTAATGGTGGTGGAATGTTGAGGTGCATGGGAGTGTTGGTGGTATTGTACTGTACTACCTTGGGACTATATACTGTACAGATGTAAAAAAATTACATACAGTACTTTTGAGCGGTGATTGCCATGAAGTGTTTTTCCCCCATAAAATATAACTTTGAATGGTATATGATATAAATATAAAAAGGCAAATAAATGGAAGGAGACACAAATAAAAAAATAAAAAAATAATGATGAGTAATTTTGGAGGTTATAGGAATGTATGTGTTGCCACTACATTGATAAAATATTATGGTACAAATATATTTCTAAAGTCTGGTAAAACTCTCTGGGTTTTCCACACAAAAGAGGTCAGAAATATACACCCCTTCACCTTTCTATTACCTAATCCTTCAACAGTGATTCCTGGAACTGTTGCATTTTGACTTTTCCTCTCCATTTATGAAAGATTAGGAACAGTATAAATCTATGGGTCCCAAATGAGCCTGGTATCTTTGGGGTAAGAATTTTTGTGCATTTTGAAATATTTAACTAGAACAGTTCCATATGTCAGTTTGGTAAGTATTTATCATCAGAATTATACCGAGGATTAATATACTGTAGGTACCCTTTCATACATTTGTGTTCTCTCATATCAAATATATTTTCTACAATAAGTAAATGGGGAACTGCTAAAAAATCAAGCTCAATAGATGGGCAATTATAAATAACAGATATGTAAACTTAGAAGGTGCTGATCACTGCCTTTAGATAACCCTTCAGCAAAGGTCATAAGGCTAGTTTCAGATATTTTTTATTACACAGAATGTGTTTTGGCATAGCTAGGAGGACAGGAGTGAGTTAAAACCACCATTTTTTTAACGACCCTAAAAATCTGTTGTCGGACAACCATCCAAAATATTCACGCAATCACCATAAAAGGGTTAACCCACTCATACAATACTGTGTCAGGATGCACTGACCTTGCTCTATGCAATGATCAATACTTGCCCATGCCTTTGTTTCACTATCTGCACAAAATTTCAAATTCCTGTTATGTTGCCTCATTTTGTTTCTAAAATCATGTTCAGAAACCTGTGTACTACAATACCCTTGTCTAGTTTTATTAATACTATATTTAAGCTATTTGTATGACATTAATAACAACAGACTTCCTCTTCACACTATTTCAAGCATTACCATCACTTGGTCTTTATTTGAAATCCATTGTCACGGTAGAACTTCTAACTAAAAAAATATACCCAGTACCTGTATATACTCAGTCTCAGTCATGATAAACAATAAGACAATGACTGCATGGGTGGCTGGAGAGCACACAGATTAAAACAAGCAAACTTCCACTTCACCTACAACCTACTGACATTATAACTGTCACAATCGACAAACAATTGATGATACTGTACTTACAGAACATTAAACATGAATAGACCATAAGAAGTAAGGCAAATTTCATTATTCACTACCGTCTAATACTTACCGGTAATTATATAAAAATCTAAAATGTTTGAATTTTATGAATAAAAATAGAGATACCTGTACATGGAATCTACTAATGCTTCAGTCAGACAGTTTAATACATCTTACCCGAAGCTGCTTGGCAAGGGTGAGGAGGAGGTGAATTACACAGTAGGTGGGAACCTGGGACCCATACAGCCACACAAGACGCCGGAAAACTCCAATAAAGCTGCCCTGGATACTGAAAAATATTGAAAATCAAGACAACTGCAGGACAAACATTAAGCTTTTAGAATATCAGTTCTTTAAATAAAATTGTTTTACAATCTACACACAGTAGACAATAAGACACATCATCCCTAGGAGACACTTGTGTCCTAAACAAAAGGCTCTAGGATCCCCCTAATAGGAGAACATATATTACTAGTGCTGTAAGTCCTCGTTTAACGTTGCCCCCGATAACGTCGCTATTCTTTAGATACCCATGATTCGGATAACGTCCCGCCGATTCAGTATAACATCGTCACGGGCTACTTTGTACGGCGCATCACCCTCTCCCACCTTGGCGCACTATGCTCTCACCCACGGAGCGTCACGGCGTCCCTAAACATCACCAAACTTTGTTAAGCTACCACAGCGTTCGTGCGTGTTTAAGTACAGAATTTCTGCTCTTAATACTGTACTCTAACCATTCGAAATGGCTTCCAAGCGCCCATCAAGTGCTACTGATGCTAGTGTTGTGAAGAAGCTACGTAAGACCATTAGCCTTGCTACGAAAATGGAGGTTTCAAACCAGGAGGAGTCACCCGCCGGGTCTCAGTGACTAGCCACCCTCCTCCTCCGCTCCAGTACCCACCACACACACTCGCTCCACCACCTCTGTCTATCAGTCAGTACAATACAAAATGATTTAATTTATTTATATATACAGTGGTCCCTCAATTAACGAACAGTCCAATTAACAAAATTTCGGTTAACGAATTAGCTCCCATAAGGATTTTCAATTCCATTAACGAACAAAACTTCGATTAACAAAAGCCTTATGAGAAACACTCTTTGTTGTGCGCATCAGCTGATCGGCTAGTCTGCCAATACAGTAATTGATTCTATGTTTACATTCGTTTCCAGTGGAGGAAATATCAAGAAAGATGTGCTCTTGAATATTTTTGCATTTTTATATTAAAATTATTGGTCATTCTAATTTAGTTAACATATTGATAATATATACTGTACAGGGAACAGTTTTTATGTGACAATCAGCTGATCGAATCACCCACCAACGCTTCTCAGTTTATCTTTGTTTACAGTGGAGTGAACATCCAGTTTGTTGGTCTCTTGAATATTTTTGCATTTTTACATTAAAATTATTGGTGATTCTGAAATTTAGTTCACATATTGATAATATACAGTGCATAAATTATTATGAAACATGAAGAAGGCTATTTGATATGTAAACAAAGCTGCCAGGAATACGACATACACACCTCAAAGTACAGTAAGTTAAAATAGTATTCCATGGTTTTTTATTTATTATTATACAGTATACTGTACTGTACAGCACAGTACTGTATTTAGTTTATATTTAATGTTTTGTTAATTCTATTACCGGTATACAATACTGTACTCTGTATGTACTTTTCCTGTGAGTTGGAACCAATTACCCAATATCCCATTGAAATAATAGATCCAGTTAACGAAATATTTGGTTAACGAATGATTCTGTGGAACCAATTGTGTTCGTTAATCGAGGGATCACTGTATATATTTTCTATAAAAATGCCATTGAATATCTGTATAGGTAATGTATTTTGTGGGGCAAAGGGAGGCTGGGGAACGAAATTCCCATATTTTATCTATTTCTTATGGGGAAAATTGATTCCGTTAACGTTGTTTCCGTTAACATCGCGGTTTTCAGGAACGGAACCACGACGTTAAGCGAGGACTTACTGTACAAGAGCAGTCCGCCAGAGGGTGGTAAGGCAGAAAAATCTACAATGTCATCAGGAATTATGGAATCACCCATAATGAGAAACAGGTTTCCTTATCTGGCTGAGCCTATATTAAATGCAGTGGCTCATAGATAAACTAGCTACAGTATACAAGTATAATAACCATAGCATCATATTTTAATTATACCCATTCACTTGCAACTCCTCCTGTCTCATTAATCATAAACTGTAATAAAAGTATGAACCAAGTTTATCAATACAACACAATATTGCTAAAAAAAACTTACAGTATGGAGTAAGTACATTCAGGATTCAGAATAAACTGGATACTCGCAGAGGAATTATCATCAAGAGGTGGAATACTGAGCTCAGCAATGTAGGATATACCTGGACCACTGAAACAAATAATACGTGATAAAAATTAATGCAAGATTACTTCAAAATGGATTATCCACTTATAAATTACTTGAAAGAAAGCACAACTCCATTACTGTTCTTTCAGACATTTAGGTTTTAAAAAATTCTATGCAATTTAAAATAGTAAGCAAAAGACAAAAAAACAGCTTTAAATTTTCTGAATTAGCAATGATTTTTTTAGGGTGGTGTGAGGGGTAGCATTATGTTAACAGGAGACCTTTTAAAATCACTATCATCATTAAAATATTTGTTACTGACAACTGTTGTCAGCCCATAATAGAAAATTTTATTAAACCATTTCACATTATATTAATTGCCCAGCAACCTCTGATGTACAGTAGCTGCCATAAATAGTAGCAAAGCACATGACATTCCATTACTTTTGCAACACTTCAATGACACTCCACAACTGCCTCCTATGGGCAGAATTATTATACGTACAGTATTGGTTAACCCTTAGGCCCCGGGTGACGTTCCAGAACGTCCGCCTATTTTCACACCATTTTTTTTATTATTATTTTTGGAAATGTTTATTTTTTTTCTTGATTTAACCCCACGTGGGGGTACTGCCAGCAGCACCCTAACCCGGGGCTTAAGGATTAATGTGACAGGTAGCCCACTCATATGATAACATTATGGAAGTTACCAAATTAACTCGGTGTCTGTAACACTGCGAGAGGAGGGTGATGTGATTCTAGGATCTCAAGTGGAATTTTCCATATTCCGAGCATACTTTTTAAAGTGTTTTGATTGCTCTGCTTGACATCACCTAAACATCAGAGTAATGTAGATTCAGCAGCTGGGGGACACTATACTATTATTCTTAATTTGCATCTTACAAAGTTGTCTTTAGGACTATTTGTACAATTGCCAAATGAATAATATCACAATTTTCAGAAACTTTCAATCAGAAAGTGGTGTCTGGCAACTAACACTCACTTTATTTTTACAGGGGTACTCTTATTTTTTTGACGTGGAACACAATTTTGTGAAATAGTAACCAATTAACTAATAAATGCTAAAGTAATTTTTCATAGGAATATTCATCCCCATATTTTAGTACATAATCCAATGAATAATGGATAACGGGGACTCTCTGTAAAGTACTAGTTACAAGTAACTTCAGATATTGTTGTCTCGGTAACATTTTCTCTTCTATATAAATCACCAATAACAAAGAATGTTCAGCAGCAAAATCATTTCTCCAATACATTGCTATTCCTTACTTCTACATGACTAATATCATTAACCCCTGAAGCTGCCTGACCACCTACAGCATTACTGTAGTTTGGAAAATAATTTCAGGATAACACCCTAAAAGTTTCTCATTACCCACATGCTCCATACCTGGTTTTCAACCTACACAGGAGATCCACAAGATACCTATTTTTGCTGCACTATACCCTGGCTTTATTTCTTTTTCCATAAAAAGAAGGAAATTGTTTAATAGTTTGTTCTTACCTATAGGTAAATAGGTAGGATGATACCAAGCTCCCCATCAACATGTGAGGCCATCCCAGATCATGAACTCCAATCCTAACTGGGGGCTACAACCATTCACAATGAATGCTTCAGGCCCCATATACAGTATATTGTACAGTCCTGTATGTGGTTTATTTACAATATGAAAAAAGATGGACTATTATACAATGTGAGCATATATAAATTTATATGGTTTCAATTTACAAAATCAAAACTTACCTACTCTCCAGGGAAGACTCTTTCTGAACCCATGGTGTGTACATCTTTGCCACTGGTACATTTTCTGTTGCGCATGTAGAGCGAGGTCGCACAATAATCTTAAATGACTGCCACATATCTTGTAAACCTTTTAGAGTTACATTGTAAGACAGAGCTTTCTGAGGCGTGGTATCCACAATCAAAGTCTGCATAAATGACCGAAAAAAAGCTGGCACATCAATGGCTCTTTGCCGTCCATTCTTACTGTGGATATCTATGGCAACTTGCACCTGTAATTATAGATACATACAGAATAAACTACCTACAGTATAACCTAATATACTGTAATAGATTATTTAGTCTGTTTAATTGCATAAATAAAAATGCACTACATCTTAAAATTAGGATACTAAAGCAAAATTACCCATTAAGACTTCACAACATTCACATGGTATTGGACTACTTTCATACCCCTACATTAGTCTGGCTGGGTCTAACCTTACAGTCTACCTCACTGTTACAAGCAGATTATAAAAGAAATCACATATCAAATATAGAGGTTGACCTCATGGATAATAGAGGGCATGAAGGCCTGAGAGTGAAGATGACACAGCAGGATCTGGCACACAAAGCCAAAGGTATCATATATCTATGATGGATTTTATGACACCCATTCAGTTCCAGTTCACCAAACTACTGTCCAGTTTGGTCAGAACCTTTGGAAAATGGGTCCCATTGAATAAGAATTCCCCTAACAAGCATGTTTTCTGGAACACATATTGCTTGTTAAATGGAACCTTCCTGTACTGATCAAAATACACTGAGTCACAGATTCAAATTTACTAATGACACTAAGAGTTACAGGAAAGTGGTAAGTCATGAAGACACTGCATCCTTGCAAAATGATCTGTAGGAACTTTTTAAACGGTTGAATGAGTGGAAAATTGTTTTTTATTATATCAAAATATAAGACCCTGCATGTACTGCACAATAACCCAAAACACAACTACATGTATACCCAGATAACTGACACATATGTGGATTGTGAAAAGTCAATGGATAGTGAATCAACGGTTTTCTAAGCAATTAATCCCATAAGAATATAAATTTGGGGGGGGGGGGGGGTTTAAGGATCAGCCACCCACCAAAAACTCCCATCCACCCTTGATACATCTCTGTCGTTCAGACTGTCAAGCAAGAAAAAAACACACATATAAAGCAAGCATAATAAGCATTAAATAGGGAATACAGCAAGTCTTCGTTTAACATTGCCGCTGTTAACGTTGTTTCGTTATAAGTCGTTGAGTGCAACAAAGATAAGTCATACTCGAAGTTCCATGATTGAAAAGATGGAAAAGATGGAAAAGATGCTGGCTGTGTGGATGGAAGACCAGAATCAACGCAATGCCACCGTGAGCCTTATAGTTATCCAGCATAAAGCAAAATCCTTGTTTGACGACTTAAAGGCAGAAGAGGGTGAAGGATCAAAGGAAGAGAACTTTAGGGCCAGCCGAGGATGGTTTCAACGTTTTAAGCACCGTTATAACTTCCATAATATTAAGATGACTGATGAAGCTGCGAGTTCAGATACGGTTGCTGCCAAGATATTCCCGCCTGAATTCAAAAACATTATCGAGGATGGAGGCTACTTAGCAAAGAAAGTGTTTAATATGGATGAAACTGGTCTCTTTTGGAAGAGGATGCCAGATAAAGCCCATATCTCAAAGGAAGAGAAAAGAGCGCCAGGTTTGACGCTGCTGCTTGGCTCGAACGCTGCTGGCGACTTCAAGCTGAAGCCTATGCTGATTTCTCGCACTGCCCTAAAAGGCTACTCCAAGAAACACCTTCCTGTCATTTAAAAGGAAAATAAGAAGGCATGGATAACCAACGCCATATTTAGCCAGTGGTTAACCATATACTCCGTCCCTGCAATGAAGGAATAATGTGCCAAGGAGAACCTAGATGTCAAAATTCTTCTTGTCGTTGACAGTGATCCAGCTCAGCCTCCCAATATCGACGACTTACATGAAAATGTTCGAGTTGTCTTCCTGTCTCCCAACATGACAGCACTGATGCAGCCTATGGACCAAGGCATTCAAGACGTATTATTTACGGCGTACCATGGATCAACTGCTAACCGCTACTGATGGAGAAAATAAACCTACGATCCAAGAATATTAGTGGGGCTTCAACATTCTTCATGCAATAGACAACATTGGCAAGGCATGAAAAGAAGTCAGAAAGTTGCCTGAATGGTGTGGGGCGTAATTGTGGCCCGAGTGCGTCAACAGTTTTATGGGATTCACGGACTTAGTCCCAGCAGTGAATAGGGATATCCTCAGCTTGGCTAGACAGGCAGGCTTTCATGAGCTGGAATCAGAGAAAATTGAGCAAGTCCTGGCATCCCATACAGAAAAGCTACCTAATGAGGATTTGCAACACCTCACAAAACACAGACCTGTTGAAGACGATGACGAGGAAGAAATAACACAACGAACGTTAACTACCAAGAGGATGGCAGAAACGTTCAACATGATTGAGCAAGGAATTAAAATCTTTATTGATGACGACCCAAACAGAGAACGTAACTCAAAGATTCAAGGCAACATTGATGACAGTCCTGCTGGTTACAATGAAACCTACAAGAAGAAGAGGAGCACTAAGCAGTCAATGCTGGGTTCTTTTTTTCGTCGCAGAGAGGCAGCAGCAGCAGCTGCATCTTCACAACAGCCTGCAAGCAAGGAGAAGCAAAGGAACCCGCCAGAGCGAGAGGAGGAGGCACCTGCCAAGTCTCAGTGACTCGCCATCCTCCTCCGCTCCCCTACCCACAACACACTCCGGCCATCAGTGAGTACAATACATAATGATTTAGTTCTATACAGTGGTCCCTCGGTTAACGAGCACAATCCGTTCTAGAAGGTTGCTCGCTAACCGAAAAAGTCGTTAACCAAAACCATTGTTTCAATGGGTTTTTGGGTAATTGGTTCCAGCTCACCGAAAATTGCCTAAATTCAACAATAAAGGTAGAAAAGTACACCTACTTTGAGGTGTGTATGTAGAAGGCTCCTGGATGATGATGATGGGAATTGGAATGGGGGTGGAGAAGGGAGAAGAGAAGGCATTGGGGTGGAAGAGAAGTCACCCCATGGCGCCATTTCACCCATTAAATTTTAGTTATCTTGGTGCAATTCAAGATTATTTTCTTTAAATGAACACTGCACTGCATTATATATTGTCAATCTGTAAAATAAATTTCAAAATGACCAAAAATTTGCTTGCAAAAACAGAAAAAAGGCATTTAGTTGAAGAGAGTCTCAAGCAAGATGTTACCTCCACTGAAAAGATACAAAGACTGACGCCTGTATGGTGTGTTGAGAGGCTGGATGGCACGCATAAAACTAGTTTCATTACCTTCAATTATGTTCAATAATTGTTAAAATGAGTAAAAAATTTAATATTAAACTTTTAAAATTATTGAATAGTATAAACTTCTTGATATTTGCTAAAATGGTAAGGAATTTAAGCCCTAGAACAGATTACTGTACAGTGACCCCTCGTTTAACGAACGCCTCGGTTAACGAAATTTCGGTTAACGAACTGCCTTCCATAAGGATCTTCAATTCGGTTAACGAATTTCTTACGAACCGACCTCAACATGTTTTCGCTTGCACTGGCCGGGCAACCAGCTTTAGTATCAGTCCGCCAATACATTAATCGGTTCTAGGGCTTAAATTCCTTACTATTTTAGTAAATATCAAGAAGTTTATACTAGTCAATAATTTTAAAAGTTTAATATTCAATTTTTTAGTCATTTTAACAATTATTGAACATAATTGAAGGTAAAGTGACTAGTATAATGCGCGGCATCCAGCCTCTTAACACAGCAAACAGGCGTTAGTCTCTCTCTGTTTTCACTGGAGGTAACATCTTGCTTGAGACTCTCTTCAACTAAATGCTTTTTTCTGTGTTTCCAAGCAAATTATTGGTCATTTTGAAATATATTTTACATATTGACAATATATAATGCAGTGCAGTGTTGATTTAAAGAAAATAATCTTGAAATACACCAAGAGAACTAAAATTTTATGGGTGAAATGGTGCCATGGGGTGACCTCTCTTCCACCCCAATGCCTTCTCTTCTTCCTTCTCCTCCACCTCCATTCTAATTCCCATCATCATCATCATCATCCAGAAGCCTTCTACATACACACTTCAAAGTAAGTGAACTTTTCTACCATTTTTGTTGAATTTAGGAAATTTTCGGTGAGCTGGCACCAATTACCCAAAAACCCATTGAAACAATGGTTTCGGTTAACGAACTTTTCGGTGAACGAACGACCTTCTGGAACGGATTGAGTTCGTTAACCGAGGGGTCACTGTATTGGCGGCCTAATACTACAGCTGGTGGACCGCCAAATGCAAGCAAAATCATGTTCAGGTTGGCTCATAAGAAACTTGTTAATCGAGGGATTGCTCGTTAACCGAAGATGAGAATCTTATGGAAGGCAACTCGTTAACCGAAATCTCGTTAACCGAGGCGCTCGTTAGCCGAGGGACCACTGTATACAGTACTGTACAGTATAGTCTCGGTTTAAGTGGTCAATTGAACCCGTGGAGGTCCGCATAAAATGAGAAATGCGTAAACGAAATAACAGAACATATGGGATTAACTGAAATAAGAGACTGGGCCGACCCCCAAACTACCCTTTTACCGACACTGTACGTACGTTGTAGTAAAAATAACATCTTAATTTTATGATGGTATGCACACACAATTAATATTTAAGAGAAATATCAATAATATTAGGTGTTTTAACACTTACGTTAATAGAAGAGATGGCTGGGCACACGGGGATGTGGGGTTGGTTCCGAGGCAGAGGGCAGATTATTGGCCCTCACCTGTATCACTTGTATCACCTGTATCACTATCCACCACAGAGGCTTGCAGGGCCCCTTTGTCAAACCCCTCAAAGTCCATATCCTCACTCTCACTATCACTGACTTCGGCTGGCTGTGGTGGGTGGCGGGTGAAGAACTCGGGAATGTTTTGTTGACTGGGCGACCTAGTGCGCACCATGCCCACGCCGCTTCCCGCGTAAATGATGGAATGTACCGCATAACTAATAATTGCCGGTCTGGCCAGGTGCCGAGTAAATGACCAAACGCGTAAAGGAAATCCACGTAAATCGAGACTATACTGTATATATACAGTTGGTCCTCTTATTACGCGGTCCCGCATTCTGCGTTTCACCGTTAACGCGGTGCCTTGCCAGAACCTAACATTTTCACATTCCGCGGTCGTGAACCCCATTATGCGGAGAGCGGCTGGCAAGCCGCGCCATTTTTGGATCCAAACCTCCCGCCATCCGCCATGTTGTGTAAGAGGCGCGAAAATGGTGCGCACAAGGTCGCCCAGTCATCAAAACATTACCGAGTTCTTCACCCACCACCCACTACAGCCGGCCCAAGTCAGTGATAGTGATAATTATAGTGAGGATATGGACTTATATGAACTTTGGGGGGTTTGACAAAGAGGCCCTGCAAGCCTCTGTGGTGGATAGTGATACAATTGATACAAGTGATACAGGTGAGGGCCAATAATCTGCCCTCTGCCTCGGAACCAACCGCCCATCCCCGTGTGCCCAGCCATCTTTTCTACTAATGTAAGTGTTAAAAAACCTAATATTATTGATATTTCTCTTAATTATTAATTGTGTGTGCATGCCATCATAAAGTTAAGATAATATTTTTACTACAACATAGTTGTGTGTCGTCAAAAAGTGGAGTTTGGGGATCGGCCCGGACTCCATTTCAATTAATCCCATATGTTATGTTATTCACTTTACGCGTTTCTCACTTTCCGCGGTACCCTCCGGGTTACATTAACCGCGTAATATGAGGACCAACTGTATACTAATTTCTATATAAATACCATTGAATTTCTGTATATTTAATGTATTTCATGGGGCAAAGGGAGGCTCGGGAACGTAACTCCCGTATTTTATCTATTTCTTATGGGGAAAATTTATTCCGTTAATGTCGCGGTTTCCAGGAACGGAACCACGACGTTGAGCGAGGACTTGCTGTACTTTTTGTGAAAATTTTTTTTTTTTTAACTATTAACTTACAATACATACATTAATGTGCATTTTATTATATTTCATCAGTTTGCCTTTATCGGCAACATCAAATCATTCTTATTTTATATATACAGTACTGTATATATATTTTTGTTTACATTTTCACTTGCCTTGAGGGCTGACTGTGAAAGGCATGAAGTGATATGAAATGATTAAAAAAGCCACATTAATAAAGGATATTCAGTACTTGTGAATAGTAAATTTGTGCAAGGTACAGTGCAATATTTACCATATTTATATTCTTTCTGGGGATGAGGCACATTAAAAAATCTGCTCATGGTGAGGTTAAAAGGGGGTTAAACAATTGCTACAACAAATTTATTTTCACTTGAGGGGAAGGGCGTAGAGTTCCTAATTTTTCTCTGTTTTACCTGTTTTTATGGACTCCCTTTTTCACAGATTTTTTCGCCATATTCAAAGTATAATGATTAATTTTCAGGTCTTGAGCAGTCATTTTCAAATTCCAAAACTTTTCAAGGTCTTTTTATGACTACAGGCATCCTCTATGATGGACAAAAGGATTCAACAGGCAGTCCCTCTATACCCCAGACCCCTAATAATTCATTGGAAGAGACCCTTTAAATAAAATGAACTAACCTTCTCATCTGTTGTAGGAATGTGGACAATGATGTGTGTGTGACCAGCTGCTCCAAGGGTCCCCATGTCTAGTTCCACAGTCTTCAATTTACCCTTCAACTTCTTGGTTTTGCTGGATAAGTTTTCACCTGTCAAGCTATAGAGAGAATGTTTACTACAGGTAAAGTAAGTTTCACAGACAATAGAGATACAACACACAGTAGACTTACCCATTTATTAATACAAAGGAGGTGGTGTGATCAGCACTGCACTCAAACACCTTCACTTCCCCAGCTGTAAATTAATTACCCATTAACAGCTGTGGAAACTGAGGGTGTCCCATGGAATAAGAGATGAGTGCTGTGTCCACTTAGCCAAAGCATCTATTATTATTAGTAACATTAACAATTAGTGATTGATCCCGAAATCCTATCTCCTAGCATGACCCACCAGTAGCCAGGCAGCTCTCATTATTATCTTCAACTTGTTTACAGATCCAAGTCATTGGACCACACTTACTGTATATGGCAGCAGTGCTAATTTGTTATGTTTCAAATACGTGTTACAGTCCACTGATAGTGCACATGTTGAGTCACACTGAAGAACATATACAATTTTATTTGTTAACAAACAAAATGCAAAAAAATTAATTATTCTATCTACCCAGAATATTAAAAATAGAAGAGGTATGAATGGACACCCTGTACATAACAAGCAGGTTGGAGCCCAAGCTGTGCAGATTATGTGGAACATTTACTTGTCCCAAGCAAGTGCCCCTCAAAAAATTTGCTTGCACAGTTTTTTATGGGAAATATTTAATAAACAATTAAACATTCAAATTTATTGTGTTTATTAGCTCACAGATCACCTGTGTCCGTCTAAATCAGTGGTTCCCAACCTTTTTTGGCTGCGACCCTAAATTTCCCAACAATGCAGTGTCGTGACCCTCAGGCATATAATATATTATATAGCTTGAATGTTAAGCAAAATTTTTTTTTGACTTTGTGATAAGTACTATATTTTTTTTTAATTGTCTGAGGGCCCCTCACGACCCTACTGAGGACACCCCGCAACCCTGATTTGGGTCGCGACCTGAGGTTGGGAACCGCTGGTCTAAATGCACCCAGTCAAAGTTCCTTGCTTCTTATTCATGTTGAAGTTTTCACTTCAGTTTGCAACACAACTCTGGTTACACAGCAATCAGTGGGAGCTCTTATACAAATTTTCAAGTCAGTTCATTGGGAATATAAACCAATTAAAATAGGAGGGACAAGCTATGATGTCACAATATGGCATCAGGTCAAGCACACACACTTCGCTGGTTGATGAACCTCACTGGTTAAACATGTACAATGGGGTGGGGCCGCGCTGCCCCTTACAAATTCCTGTCTGGGTATTTTCCTCTCAAAATATTAACTTATCTGCCCGGCAGTGCTGGGCACAAGGACATGAAAAATCACTTGTCTGGCCCCTAGTCTGGGTAAGCCCAGGCTGCTGGGCTCTGCTAATCTGCTCAGCCTATTAGAGCCTCAATTTTTATTCATTTGTCCCATAATCCTTATCCTGAAGTCTATGCCATGGAAGCAAAACACCACATGGCAAGATATCAGACTCTGGGGAAAAAGTCTTAAAATATTTGGAGTTGTAAGAGCAAACCATAAAAATAAGTGAAGTACTGTAATGGGATAAAAAAAAATACGGGTGAGAAAAATGAACCACTTACATGGATGCATTACCTTGGAATTCAATTTGAAGTTAACCAACAGTAATAATAATCACTGATGGTTGAGGGGTAAATTAGACTTAATGGGAAAATTTTAAACCACCCAGCTGTCTCCAGTAAACAGCCAGGACAGTTATCCAGCTTTTATATCCTCTGAAGGATTCAAACATGTCCCAATATTAGGTATGAAGGAGTACAGGAATGCACCTAAATGAGGCAAGTTTCATGCATTTGCAACTCAGCCAAAGGCGGGCTTCAATGTTTACTTACCAGAAAGGGGACTTTCAATACATAGTGCTTCAGAAAAACCCTAAGGGAACCTAAAATTTCTCTCATTGACCCTGAATCAGATTCATACAATTTGGAAAATCAAAGGGAAGTCGAGCATTGTGGATAATAAGCACAACCCAAAGATATAGACACCTAACCCCTTCACAATGGGGATGCCACTAAGTCTATCCAACTTATTACAATACTTTAATAAAATTGAAAAACTATAAATCTCGCTTCTTACCACTTTCGTATCTCTTTCTGTACAATGTTAGCATTACAAGCCATGACCCAGCTTTTACTATCCAGATTTGTAGCAACAATGGTTGCCTGATGATACAGCTGATGACCAGGGTTTAGAGGGATCATTAGATAGGTTCTATGTGGTGTTGCTTTGGCTACATGAGTATGTTGGCGTTTTGGCAATTCCTTCCATTCTGCCTCTTTGTCAAACTCAATAGTAGTCGGGTAAAAAGCACTCTTGTAGCGTTTTCCTGTGATCCTCTGAAAAGATATATTCAGTTATGTAATCTATAATTTAGATTATTAGAAAGGAAAAATTATTGCATTTGGGATCAACAAAATGGAAGGGATAAGAAATGGTTAAGTGCATGGGGTGTCTAAAAGGGCACACAATGTGTAAATTGTAGTGGTGGAAGAGCTAAAGTGAACGGGGTTAATTCACCCAAAACATTTGTACCCAAACATGCCAATTTACATAATGAACAAAGTGAGTAAGAAGAATCCATAAAGTGTATTCTAGCTGTGAGTAAAACCCTTAGAATGGCCTTATTTCATTCAACATAACTTGATATCTTTGTCTTGTGAAATAAGGTTTTCATGCCTGGGACTGTAATCACCTTGACAGATAGAAAGCATAAAAAATGTACTGTACTATAACACAATATGATTCAAAAAGAGAGAAATAAAAGTATACAAACCTTTGAAAGATGATAGTCAAAGACATCAACTATGAGCTTCCTGTTGGTCGTTAGCATTAACGTATGTGGATCAATACAATCAAACAGAGCTCGTACAACTGCCAACACCAGCTGCCGGCACCAGACAATGGCTTGATGGTCAGCAGTTACCCAACAAGATGGAACCTGCAAATCCACATTCACTATTCAATTGTTAATTACTGGAAACAAAGTGCTATACAGGTAATTAATTTAAAAAAAAAAAAAAAAAATACCCTGAATTGAGACGGAAATTCAGGTGCAATTTCACATCACATATTGAATTCCAAAAAGACAGCCGAGAAGAGAATAAAGGGTAATGTTGTTACTGAATGCTGTATACACAATAATTATATTGGGCATGTCAGGAACACTTGTCACTGAGCCCTGACACTTTGTGGTTGGGGTCAACCTGTTTCAGATCACAAGCGATGACTTGGTAATGCTGTTGACTTCATGAGTCAGCCTGTCATGTCATATATAATTGACCAGTCCCAGTAAATTGCTTCAGTTGTGGAAGATATCATACTGTAAACTTATGGATTTACTTTAATGGAAGACATCAAATCATAGAGTAAGAAACAAGTTAATTCTATATAAAAATTACAAAACTAACCCATAAGATATGATTTGCTTTTCTAAAAAGAAGAAAAAAGGTACTACTTAGTCTTTAAACTGCTATCCACATCTAGAGACAATGCATGCTTCACTACTATCCATGTTAACTGACATGTTTCTGCACCATGATTTAAACTGGGTGGATTGATGTAACTCTGGGCGATGTACTGTAAGCAACTGAGCACCTCCTTCCCCTCTCAGTTAGTGTTTTGCTTTACATCACGGAAGACACGCCTGTTAGCCTCTCACAGTGGAGGTACCAAGCATAAGAGCCACATGTACAGTTGCCTCAAAGAGTTCCTTTACCCCACTGATGAAGTTTATGTACATGTGGAATCATCGTAATACTAGAGTAAACCTATGAATGAATCGATAGTATAGTTGTCTTGTAACGATGGAGCTGATTGGTGGAAAAGTTTCCTTGATGCAATTTTACTTTGCAATAATGATACAGATGTTAAATATAAACTCAATATAAACAATACATACGTACATAGATACTTCTAATAGGGAAGAATACCAATATGAGTGATATAGCTTTAAAAATAACATGTATGAGTAAATTTGTGTAATTCGTAATTTTCATACACCATGAAACTTCTTCACACATGGACATTGGCACCTTGGTAAATCACACAATGGCTCATACAAATGTTCAACGTAAACCCTCAGAATTCATAATACAGATGTGGAGATTGATTTATGCATGATACATATTATAACAATACAAAGCAATGTAACAGTGGAAGGAATAATATACTGCATTATATAAATATGAAAAATGTTCTGCACTGTACAGTATAGTACAGTACAGTACTCTAATGTGACTTAGAAATAAAGGAAATATAGTATAATAGAAAGAAAAAAAATGAAAAGCATGAGTGTAAACAGTATTCTGTGTGGGAGGTGAACGTATGTTTGGATGCTTCATGCTCTCCCAATGTGACATCACGGCATATATGGCATAGCAGCCACTCGTCCCCCAAGTCAACTGGGTGGCTAAACTCATACACTCTCAGCATCACCCTTTGGATGGTTCAAGGGCGGAAGGAGCTAATAGCGCATATAAAATATGCGCTATTGTATATTATGATTTGTCATGCATTTTTTTTTGGGGGGGGGGGGGTGTACTCGGTATGCAAAATACAGAAAAATTAACCCTTAGGCCCCGGGTGACGTTCCAGAACGTCCGCCTATTTTCCTGCCTTTTTTTTACTTATTTTTTCTTATTATTTTTGGAAAATGTGATTTTTTTCCACGATTTAACCCCACGCGCGGGGAGAGGGGGGGGGTGTTACTGCCAACTGCACCCTAACCAGTGGCTTAAGGGTTAAGGATTGGAACATATTCCCTTTTATGCATTGTTAAGTCTGCTTATGACAATGAAGTTCCTGAGAACGATTGCTAGAGGTATCTAGAATCTCGAACCATACCTACATTTATTAACACTTCAAATAAATAATAAAAGAATTTACTGAAAGTATATCAAAAGTATGATTATTTTACTTTAATTTATCATGAGCTTAAATAAGCTAATCTGTGTTAATGTAATATACTGGCCGTTGTTTTGAACAGTTGTATCTCTGCTGATAAGGACATCTGAATTACAAATTCTGTCTGATTAACGATGTTGCTTTAGCTTAATTGGTCCAATACTCAGTTTTTTACAGTATTTAGCCTTCAAGGCATGGATGGCACCAGGCTGGTCGACTGGGCCTCTTAATTGATGTGGATCTACAACAATGTTGGCAACTGTGTTATCAATAATGTTGTAAAAATTAAACAAAAAATGTTTGCAACATTAGTGGTGGGAACATTGTCACCAAGAGAAATAAGATTGCTGTGGACTATGTGATGATTTCACCTTTCTCTCCAGCAATGTTGACATCTTTTATCCAACTAATTGACGACACTGTTACCAACAGTGTTATGTTTGTGTGGGTCCACCTTTAGTTGTTCCCATGACAACATTGTACAGTGACCCCTCGTTTAACGAACGCCTCGGTTAACGAACTGCCTTCCATAAGGATCTTCAATTCGATTAACGAACAAAAATTCGGTTAACGAATTTCTTACGAACCGACCTCAACATGTTTTCGCTTGCACTGACCGGGCAACCAGCTTTAGTATCAGTCCGCCAATACATTAATCGGTTCTAGGGCTTAAATTCCTTACTATTTTAGTAAATATCAATTAGTTTATACTATTCAATAATTTTAAAAGTTTAATATTCAATTTTTTAGTCATTTTAACGATTATTGAACATAATTGAAGGTAAAGTGACTAGTTTAATGCGCAGCATCCAGCCTCTTAACACAGCAAACAGGCGTTAGTCTCTCTCTGTTTTCACTGGAGGTAACATCTTGCTTGAGACTCTCTTCAACTAAACACTTTTTTCTGTGTTTCCAAGCAAATTATTGGTCATTTTGAAATACATTTTACATATTGACAATATATAATGCAGTGCAGTGCTGATTTAAAGAAAATAATCTTGAATTACACCAAGAGAGCGAAAATTTTATGGGTGAAATGGCGCCATGGGGTGACTTCTCTTCCACCCCAATGCCTTCTCTTCTTCCCTCTCCTCCACCCCCATTCTAAATCCCATCATCATCATCATCCAGGAGCCTTCTACAAACACACCTCAAAGTAAGTGAACTTTTCTACCATTTTTGTTGAATTTAGGAAATTTTCGGTGAGCTGGAACCAATTACCCAAAAACCCATTGAAACAATGGTTTCGGTTAACGAACGACCTTCTGGAATGGATTGAGTTCGTTAACCGAGGGGTCACTGTACTTTTAATCAAGCCTCTCATAATATATTTTATTCCTACATGGCAACTCATCTCAAGGTGGAAAAAATGTCTAATGTGAGTAAAACTAAGTAATTAATTTGATTGTTTTTGTTAATATATTTCATCCTATCTCTTAGCTTTATTTATAAAAGAGGCACTATATTAGTGAGATATTACAATCAATAAGAAATGCATCTCACAATCATGTACAGTACTGTATATTAACAACAGGAATCAGTGTTCATTTCAAAACCCATTGTACCCAGAGGTGAAGATAGTTTTTCAATGACTGTATCTAATCAAAATGGCAGAAAACTCCAGACTGTGATGTCCCATTATGTGTAGGAGAATGTGATGAAATATGCATCACTATATCAGTATTTTTTTAGTTTATTGTCTAAATGTCTATAAGTACTAAATACTCAGTTTTATTAAGTCTGTCTACTGTAATATTTGTGTCATGAAACATTATTAAAAATACAAATTGCAGTAAACTTAGTGGAGGAAGTTTGTGAAAGCCAATTTTATGAGCCTGCCAGCCCTACTAAAAATTAAAGTACAGTATAGTCTCCATTTACGTGGTCAATTGAACCCGTGGGGGTCCGTGTAAAACGAGAAACGCGTAAACGAAATAGTAGAACATATGGGATTAATTGAAATAGAGACTGGGCCGACCCCCAAACTCCACTTTTTCCGACACAATACGTACGTTGTAGTAAAAATAGTATCTTAATTTTATGATGGTATGCACACACGCATAATATAGAAGAGAAATATCAATAAGAGAATAATATACTGTACCAGGTAAAAGAAAAATCAAGGTTTAGCACTTACGTTAGTAGAAGAGATGGGTCGGCACACAGGAATGGCGGCTAGTTCCGAGGCAGAGGGCACATTAGTTGCCCTCCGGTGAATCACTATCACTATTCACAGAGGTTTGCAGGGCCTCCCTGACAAACTCCTCAAAAGTCCATATCGTCACTGTCACTATCACTGACTTGGGCTGGCTGTGGTTGTGGTGGGTTGCGGGCGAAGAAGTCCATAATACTACATTGACAACTTGCATTGATGTTGTCGTGATACATCTGGACATACGGCTCCATAATTTTCGACAGAAGGTTATTTGACACTTCATGCCAATGCTTGACTGTGTCTTTGTCAAGGATGAGATTGATTTTCTCCCCCAACTCAATGACTTCCTTCACATAACCATGGCTTGGTCCAGGTTCAAGGTTTTTCTGGGGTGGTGGGGGTCCAGCAGAAGCCATTGTGAGGGGAATAGAGGGCAAAAGAGAGAACTGTATATGAGGAGAACTGAGAACAATGAGAGTGGCCCGGGTAGGTCAGCGACTCCTTCCCTCTGGTGGCAGGGCATGTCATGTTACATTAAACCAATCACAGCTAGCGGCGGAGGGAGGTAAGGATGCGTGACCCAATCACAGTCCGATACGTCATATGACGTCAGCAATAACGTAAGAGCGACCTAAAGTGCACCCCTCACCGCGCCGCTTCCTGCGTATGGTCAAGAATGGACCGCGTGAGTAAGAAATGGAGGGGCACGTCTGGACCTCTCCAGCCGCTCGCCACGTAAATGATGAAATTTACTGTGTAATTAAAACATTTCATTCTGACAAGGCACCACGTAAATGACCAAACGCGTAAACAAAATCCGCGTAAATCAAGACTATACTGTACAGTACAGTACTCAACTTATATTAGACAGACCCTCAAAACAGGGTGTCAGAAAATTGGAGAATCTCTGAAACTGGACATTTTCAACCCTAGCTAAACTTTTGTGTCCGCACTATCATACAAACTCAGTGGAACATTGTATTACTTTTTAAATATTGTAAATATAGTGTGATCCCTCAGTTAACAAGCGCCTCGGTTAACGAGATTTCAGTTAACGATTTACCTTCCATAAGATTCTTAACTTCAGTTAACGAGCAATCCCTCGATTAACGACATTTTTACGAGCCGACTTCAACATGTTTTCGCTTGCATTTGGCGGTCCACCAGCTGTAGTATTAGTCCGCCAATACAGTAATCGGTTTTAGGGCTTAAATTCTTTACTATTTTAGTAAATATCAAGAAGTTTATACTATTCAATAATTTTAAAAGTTTAATATTAACTTTTTTAGTCATTTTAACAATTATTGAACATAATTGAAGGTAAAGAAACTAGTTTCTGGCGTGCCTTCCAGCCTGTTAACACACCAGACAGGCATTAGTCTCTCTCTGTTTTCAGTGGAGGTAACATCTTGCGTGAGACTTTCTTCAACTAAACGCTTTTTTTCCGAGTTTCCAAGCAAATTATTGGTCATTTTGAAATTTATTTAACATATTGACAATATATAATGCAGTGCAGTGTTGATTTTAAGAAAATAATCTTGAATTACACCAAGAGAACTAAAATTTTATGGGTGAAATGGTGCCATGGGGGGACTTCTCTTCCACCCCAATGCCTTCTCTTCTCCCTTCTCCTCCACCCCCATTCTAATTCCCATCATCATCATCATCATTCATCCAGGAGCCTTCTACATACACACCTCAAAGTAAGTGTACTTTTCTACCTTTTTTGTTGAATTTAGGCAATTTTCGGTGAGCTGGAACCAATTACCCAAAAACCCATTGAAACAATGGTTTCGGTTAACGAGTTTTTCGATTAACGAGCAACCTGCTGGAACGGATTGTGCTCGTTAACCGAGGGGCCACTGTATAAAGAAAATGTCATTGCATACTTATCTAAAAAAAATAAGTAAATAAATAAATAGTCTATTTATAATTAAGAATTCCCTAAAAGTGAGTTAAATGGGTAAAAGCACTGTCATGAATGCATCTTTATTGGGACTCTTTTATAACGTCCTCTAGTAGGGCTGTTTCTTTTAGTGGTCCATTTTCCGGGAATGTAATTAGAGAACTAAAAGAGGTACTGTATACCTGTAATGCACAGTAGAGACATATAGCATATTTAAAGTAGTGAGAGAATGAAGACAGGAGTCTATGAAAACTTACAAGAAGGAACCAAAATAAATGTTCATAAGTCATTCCAAGAAGGTGGAATTCTTGATCACTCGGCAAGAAGTATTGATTCTTGGGTTAGTGACAAAGCTAATAAGGAGAGAATGGTCATTTATGGATGCATCTAAAGACAATGAGAAAATAACCATAAGAAGAAAGAACAGGTTACTGTAACTGGGTAAAGGAATCCTCAGAAATGTTAAAAGATTATAACTAGAAATTTGGCAGCATGGGACATACTGCTGTATAAAAAAAATATCAAGACATTGATCTCTTGAGAAAGAATAAAAAAAAACTTACATCTGATGTTGTAGTTGCAATATCAGCAAGAGGTGTATGAGTGTGTGATGTTGGTACTTGTACATCATTCCTACCACCTCCAATAGATACAAGCACAACATCATTTAAGTCAAAGGGGCGTTCCATGGTCCAATATGTGTTAACCTGAAAAAGATGAGTAAAAATTCTATTATAAATAATGATAACATCAAGAAAATTACAAGTTCCTGCCTTAGGAATGGAACTGTATATAAGGTACATTTGAGTAACAGGACACCAAAATGCTTAAGACCAAGAAACTTTTGGGAAGTAGATAATGTCAGAAATTTGATATACGGTACCCAGGTAAAGTATACTCTACACTACATATACTGTATATCTAACAGAATTAAGATATTTTTAATTTGACAGTGTGTGGCAAACAGTTGGTCACTGAATGTGCACATGAATGCTAATATTGTATACAGTAGGGTCGCAGAATACGCATATCCTTAGCATGCGACCCCGCTTATACACGTCTGACCCCCTGATGCTTGAGTCTCACTTTCGTGCAAGCCAAGGCACCCAGCATCTCTCACTCTCTCAGCATGTTCATCACTTGTTCATATTCATTTTAGAAAAAAATATAAATCAAATAATTACAATACAGTAGAACCTCGATAAATAGGGGACAGACCCCAGTTCGAAAAATGCGAGTCCCAAAACAGGGAATAAATGGGGTGGAGGGAGTTGGATATAACACTGCTAATCTGAACTGTTTAAAGAAAATCAGTTATGTTATTACTGCATTACAACAATTAAGGTCTTTAAGTGTATAACAAGGTTATTAAAACAATAAAACATAAACAAATGTGAAACACAAATCTCTGGGTTGAAAATCGGACATCAAAGTCTGGTTGTCAGCAACTGTTGTCACTGAGATGACTGTTATTTAGTGTAAAGTGTTATATGTAAGTAACCACAGAATTTGTCTTATGAATAGAGAGAAAAGTGTATACTGTACAGTACTATTAAGATAAAAATAAGAACATGTAAGTGTAGGAGTATATTGTATGTGGAAGACAAATGTTTATCTGGGAGCAGCTGGCAGAGGGGTGGGTGGCTCCCTCCTCCTCTCTCCCACAAGATTCCTTTAACACTTCTATATCCAATTCCACCACAATTCTCATATAATTTAGGATCATTTGGTGCCATGTTGATAAAATATTATCCTAAAAGAATCAAATTTCCTGAAAAAAGAATCCCACACTGAAGACAAGTCATTTCATACTGATTTGTTTACAAAGAGCAAACAGCTGATTGGCTGTGTATTTACCATCACTTAAAAAATACTATTGCAGTGTATTTATCACCACATAATAAATACTATTGTAGTGTATTTATCATCATAGAGTAAAATATTATGCATCTGCATATACCCTGGTTTATTCATTAATAGTAGCCAAACTGAGTTACCATATAAAACTCAAAGGTAGTAAATAACGTTTTAAAGAAGGTATCTTCATATCAAATACTATTCGGTACAGTGTGTTATAGTGACCCCTGTTGTAAGCTGGTCGACTGAAAGCTCACACGAATGCATTTTAAGTAAATAACCTTCTGATACAGCTTACCCTTTTATTTTCAAGTCATATTACAAATTACATAGAGTATTGTATTTTTTCTCTATTACTGAAGATGTTTTATTAATTTTGATGAACCATAAACCATAAGAGGCCAATCATATGAGAATATAATACTGAATCAATAAATAAATAAACCTGACGAATGTGGCAACACCTGATCAGCCCCAGCCTGCTTACATACTCAAGTGCCTTAGTTCTCAGTAGGACTATAGCAAATCTGATTAGACAACTGTACAGTATTCAGTAAGTGTTGTTTATTTCATAATATATTATTTATTTAATCTTCCCCATTTCTTACTTTTTTTTTTTTAGTATTTCTGGTGACCAGAGCATCTCAGTCCAAAAAAAAGCAAATTCCGGTGTATTGGAGTCCGATTTATCAAGGTTTTATTATACAGGTAGTCGTCGACTTACGACCTATGCGACTTACGTCTGTTCGACTTTACGACCGGCGGTACGACAGTTTTGGCCCCAGCCCCAGTGTAAATAATAAACCAATTGTACTGTAGTATGCAGTGATTTACTTAAACCTGACGACCGTAACAATAATGAACAAAGAAAATGTTGATAAAATATGACTTAAAGATGATTATATTATCATTACACATTACAGTATAATATACGTAAGGTAATTATAACATAGGCCGACTTACGACCAGATCAACTTACGACCGGTCGGCCGTAACCAATCTAGGTCGTAAGTCGACGACTACCTGTACTCTAATGTGGTCCAGAAAAAATAAATATATACAATATAATACTATAAATTAAGAAATATGAAGAGCATGGGCACATATGTGTAGAAAGTGAACATTTGTACTGACGCAGTTAGCTGTAACTGTGTCGCCGATTCAGCACCAGCCGCACTCTCCCTCCTCCTATATGATGTCACAGCATACACAGAGCACCTGCGCGGCAGTAGCCACACGTCTTTGAGTCAGCTGATTAACTGCCCGGCTGAACTGTGTCACGTCACCCAGAGAATGGTTTGAGTGTTTGTTTGTACATTAAATGTTTTTGCATGGTACTGTCGGTTTAATATTTGTCAACATCACTCTCAGTATTGTTAAGATCAATGGTGACGCACCAAATGAGATCACTGACATACAGTAAACCAACATTTGTGAGTATGGGTGTCATAGAGGAACAGGTTATTTGGAAGACCACACCAAGCCTGTCAGTCAGGTGATGGGCTTGTTGTGTCTACATCATACCCACATGCCCTTGTCATATCCAGCATTTGTACAGTTATCATAATACAGTAATTGCCCATAAAAGTGGAAGCAAAATGGGTAGGGCTCTGTAAAGGGCCAAAAGCACATTATCTTGTGAGATGGAGATACCGGGTAAGGATTTCTCACTTCTACGCAAACACATGCACACACCCTTGTTTTTCTTTTCAAATTTCAAAACAACTTTGTAATGACTTAATGCAAATGAAATTATATTCCCTAATTCATCAGCAATGTTGTAGAGAAGCACTTTAAATGAAAGCAAAGGATTACAGTATACAGTAAATTTACTACTGTATAAATTAAAATTGTACACTTGGAGACTGAGGAATCGAGGGTTTACTCTTCTATATTAATTAGCATGTTAAAGAAACATTTAGGTAGGTTAAGTATCAAAATTAAAGTTAATTTCATTGTTACCATATTAACAGTGGCTTCATAACACAGCTTGAAAAGGGCCTTACTTTCTCATAGAATTGTTCAAGGTGTTGGTCCAAAATCACCAACGGGCGGGTGTGTGGTGTAGCCTTGGTAATGATGAGTGGCACCGTAGATACTGTTATGCTTCTATTTGTATACACTGCTCTTGCTACCAAACCTCCCTCAAGAATGAAAAAAAGTTACAAGAATGAAAAACCTGTACATCTATAAGTACTCTGTTTATGCTTTAAGGTGAGTAAGAAAAACATTAATGTATTTCATTATCTCAATGACTGCTTAATAAGCCTATTGACACTGCTAAGCTGAAAGTGTTTAGTGGTAGTGTGGGCAAAAGTCAAGCATGGAGGAGTGAAATTACTTTGGAAAAAAAAATATGGCTATAATGATGTACATTTATAACATAAGCAAACTAGGCATGGCAACTGAGTTTTACATCATAAATAGGAGAATTTTATACACAGCAGAAGAGAAAATTACAGATAAATTAAAATTAACTCAAATACAACAGCAGCGAAGTCTGGGTCTGAAATATAATTAAATGAACAAATATGGAAAAGGCTAAATGTCCATCTACAATATCTGTCAAGTAATGCTATTGGTTTAGTGAAAAAAATATGGATGATACCAAATGAAAGAAAACAATAATATATGTGCAACATAAATACATTGAACCTATTCAAAGATGGGCCACTACACTGAAGGATGGTCAGTCAAAAGACTGCATCTGAGATATCTTATTTGGTGTAGGAAAGTTAAAGAACTCTTGCAGCATTACTTTATTCCAAATTTAAGGATTCTTATATTAGCTAAAAACTGATAAAGGGCGTGTTTAACCGATATACAAGAAATAAATGTTGGAACAGGATTAACGACTTAAAAGACTATACACAAATACAAAGACCAAAACTTACCATAGAATGACCAACAAGGATTAAAGACTCGGGTGTAACTGGAGCATCACCATACAACTCAAGGATGCGGTTCACAGCAATGGAAACAAATTCTGTCTGTTTCTCCAATGCTGGTCCATAAAATGCCCCTAATTCTTCATTGATGTCAACAGTAAAGAAATCAAAGTGAAAGTCCGTTTCATCATCAAGAGCTTTGCGGAATGCCACAGATGCTAAAGATCGCACTGAAATATGAAAAAAAAACTACTTTACTGAAAAAAATCTCATAGATCTTTACTTCCTTACCTTAACAACTTTCTTTACTTGAACCAAGAAGAATCATTTTAAAATAATAACGCTCTAAGATGTTTGATCTTTTACATTTAATGCATGAATTCCACATACAAAATACTTGGTATATTTACAGTTTCCATTTTCATTATGTCCTGCAAAATGATATCACCTCAAGTGTACTTGGCTAAATGTGAACATTAGATATGAACATCAAAGAACAAAACCTATGAAACATTACAGAACAAAATTCACAAGACCTTCAAATTGATAAGTTAAATGATGAGCCCAGTTTAAGTTTCATAATAACAACAACACATACCAAAAGAGAAAAACAATCAGTGAAACTCCAGGTGTATGAAAAGTGTAAAATGGTCACAATGAAAATTTGATTGTCTGACAACAAAAATTTTGCAAACTTTGCAAGTACAGTATAATATAATGACAATACACTGTAATGGAGATTGAGTTAAAATTAGTGGCGTAAAGTTCATGCCCTAATATAAAAAACTTAAATGTTTTTGATGCCATGATTATTATTATGTAGCCTACATTCCCCTATTTATCTAATATATATACAGTATACCGGGGTACTGTATAGTACTGTATAACGCAGTGTCTGTTTATTTGTTTGTGTGGTTGTTCACTATGCACAGGTACAGTGGAATGAAATTTTGCATTAAAATATGCAGGCACCCTAGACATATCACAAAGGTGGAAAACATTACAGTATTCTTAATCCTATAAATAACCAGCAATCATTAAAAACTGTATAAAGAACACAAAAATCACAAAATCTAGCTAAAAACAATATCCAGCACTTACCCTGCTTATGGGAGCCACTGTTGCCAGGTATGAAGAGAACTGGGATACCCGTGTAAAGGCCTTTCTTCAATGAATCTGAGTAGCTGCCTTCTCCATATGCATAAACTCCATAATACGGGAAACGTTCAACCACTTCAGCAGATAATTTTATTGGCTGTGAAGAATGATGGGCTATGATCAACAAAAAGAGACTGTTTTACATGAAGTGAATGATTCCTAATCTGCATGGTTTGGTTCTGACAGACCCTCATGGATTTAAATTATCACAAAACTACAAACCAATGGTGCCTGTGGGAAAGAAGGGGTTACATTCTGGGTCCCAAATAATTTACTATACAGTACTTAAACCACAAAAATATTTTGTTCTTATTCTTCCTCTGGTATGTAAATTAACCCCTTCACTAATGGATGCCACTCAATATTTTATTTGGCTAACACCAGACAATTTTATTCAACACAAAGAGACCCTTCATACCCAAGAGGTTAATAAACTACTCTATCTCCATTAACCCATTCACTAGTGGGAGCTTTCCAAATTGTAAGATACTGCTACATTACATAACGTAACATTCATAAAATGAACAAAACTAACCTTCCTAATCTAACCTAGGCTACCTAAACTTGAGCTTCACCTGAATATTATTACATTAATTATTTAGGTTAGATCAGGGTAAAGATTCAGCAGAGCACATGCACGGAAAGTAATAACAAAAATATTTTTTTCTTATGTCCTTCAATTGAATCTGACTCCAATTTTGATTTCACAGGGCAGGGCTTTGAAGTAGGGGGAAATTGTGGGGTAAGAACATGCAAACAACTGACTTGACCTAACGTAACCTACCTGGTAGCTCTCTTAGTCTTGGCAATTTTGTCTTTTAGTGCAATACTAACCATATTTATTGTCCCAATAATGGCAGTTTACATCACACTTTGGACAGTTAAAGGAAGTATGCAGAATATAATGGGAGTTGAAAATGTCAATTGTAATGGTGTTATTTACAAAAAAAAACATGAAATGGTTTGTCATTATGACTGGAAATACCTTTCACACATGGAAGATATTTTGCGACTGACAATTTCAAACTCGAAGCTTGGGCTTGCGTATCGTGTGGCAGCATCACTTACGCTAATTTGCGGTATATAATCACATGAGTATAGTGTCAACAATATAACCCTTGAACTTGTTAGAGTAAGCTTAAATCCCTCCATATTGTAATTTATTAAGTACATTCGAAAAGTCAAAATTTTTACTGTACAGTATTCTCTGGCTCTATCAATCCTGTATAAAAATTAATATAGAGTTCTGTACATGTACAGTATACAGTACTCTATCATATCTTAACCTAGATGAAGTTAGTTTGTTCCATTTTATGAATGATAAATTTTATACAATAACAGTACAGTATATAGTCACCTCGCATTTTACGCCTGTTTGATTTAAGTGTTTTTGGAATGACGCGATTGTTCAATTAATACCAAAACCTAATTTACGCGCACCTATTTTTGAAATAATGCGCTCAAATGATCTGAAATTTGCTGTGTATTCACCTGGTAGCGGAGTTGAGTGTGATGCCTGGTGAGGTGCTTGTACGTGTTACTATAGTCACATTCATATCAACATCAACGGTTTTAATTTTACTAATAATAATTATTATACTGTAATTATGTAATAATAAAAATTATTACTACTAATGATGATGATGAAGATAATGAGGTACTGTATTGTACAACAACTGTGACGGCGTCCAGCAAGCTTCCCGTGTATCGCTTTCTCAGTTCACATCTGCACTACTTTTTGCTCTGTGCGTTCATTTGCTTTGTGTGTTCATTACGTATCTCTTTAGTGTTAAACACTGTTTTCCCAATCGAGCATGTCTGGAAAACATCCACCTGCCTCCTCTGGGGAACCTAAAGCCAAAAAGGCATGAAAAGCAATACAATAGATGTGAAATTAGATGTTAGCCCCGTGCTTGGTTTAGGCGAGAGCATTGTTCGCACCATGCGAGACAATGCTGAGACGATAAAAAACAGTGCTCAATCAGGTACATCTGCAAGTGCAACGAAAACCTCTAATGCTCAGAGTTCTATAATGGAGCACATGGAAAGGATGCTGAGTACGTGGATCATAAGATCAAAATCAGCGCAACGTACCAGTCAGCATGTTCCTAGTCCAGGCAAAAGCACCCGCCATCATGAAGAGCTATAAAAGTATGAAGAAGGCCCAGTGAAACCATTCAGTGCTAGTTCTGGTTGGTTCGCAAACTTCAGGCAAAGATACGGGTATCACAACATCAAGATGGGTGGGGAGGCTGCATCTGCCGATGCCGTGGCTGTCGAGCAGTTCGTCGTAACTCTGAAGGGTATTATTGAGGAGGGAGGCTACTCTGCAAAGCAGATTTTCAATCTGGATGAAACTGCTCTATTTTGGAAGAGAATGCCAGCACGAACGTATATCTCTCACGAGGAAAAAGCAGCTCCAGGCTTCAAAGCCGCTAAGGATCGGTATACATTATTGTTAGGAGTATGACGTTACGTTACTTTGAGTCCCGGGAGTAGAAACCAGCAATTAAAAACTACCGCAACAACAACAACAACAAACCTAGGTAGACCACGCGGGCATGGAACGTGAGAAGCCGGCTGAAATGGCGCCACTGGAAAACTGATGCCTGATTGGTTGTAGATTCCTGCCAAAAAGTGATGTGATGACCATAGTACACTAGACAGAGAAGAAGCAGGTTCGACATGGCTGAGGAAGGTGGAAACGGTGGAATGACCTTAGAACGACCTTAACTTGTGTATACTGTACATTATATTGTTGAGTGTGTGTGTCAAGGAAAGTGAAGGAAAATTAGGATATCATATTTTCTGTGTATAGGATGTAATATTGTTTGTAGGATATACTATTGTTTGTAGGATATACTATTGTTTGTAGGATGTACTATTGTATGTAGGATATACTTTTGTGTGTAGGATATTACTATTGTGTTCTAGGCTTGAAATTTCGTAACATTATACAGTACTGGTAAAAGAACCGTGACGCTATCTAATCTTCTTTGTATTGTATTGGTTGGTGTACCCCAACCCTCGTTATTATTTGCTCACTTATCACTGTAATTATGATTAACGTAACTTGTTTGTCTGCTGAATTGTGAATACAGTGGTCCCTCGGCTAACGAGTTACCTTCCATAAGATTCTTAACTTCGGTTAACGAGCAATCCCTCGATTAACGAGTTTCTTACGAGCCGACCTGAACATGTTTTCGCTTGCATTTGGCTGTCCACCAGCTGTAGTATTAGTCCGCCAATACAGTAATCGGTTCTAGGGCTAAAATTCCTTACCATTTTATCAAATATCAATAAGTTTATACTATTCAATAATTTTAAAAGTTTAATATGAAATTTTTTAGTCATTTTAACAATTATTGAACATAATTGAAGGTAATGAAACTAGTTTTATGCGCGCCATCCAGCCTCTCAACACACCATACAGGCGTCAGTCTTTGTGTCTTTTCAGTGGAGGTAACATCTTGCTTGAGACTCTCTTCAACTAAATGCTTTTTTTCTGTGTTTTCAAGCAAATTATTAGTCATTTTGAAATTCATTTTACATATTGACAATATATAATGCAGTGCAGTGTGGATTTAAAATAATCTTGAATTACACCAAGAGAACTAAAATTTTATGGGTGATATGGCACCATGGGGTGACTTCTCTTCCACCCCAATGCCTTCTCTTCTCCCTTCTCCTCCATCTCCATTCTAATTCATCATCATCATCATCCAGGAGCCTTCTACATACACACCTCAAAGTAAGTGTACTTTTCTACCTTTTTTGTTGAATTTAGGCAATTTTCGGTGAGCTGGAACCAATTACCCAAAAACCCATTGAAACATACTGCAAGATAATAAAAATATGAAATCCCATGTTCGACCTAAAACGAATCTTTACCTTTGGTCCAAGTTATTTCTACCGCTAACCGTGCTCTCCACCTTTAGATTTTTTTTTTCCTCTATCTCCTTACGGAAATATCAGCATACAATTCTGTGGTCGACCTTGCCCGAATCTGGTATTATTGAGTTTACACACCATTCATTTCTACCACTTATCTATTATCACATTCGAATAAGACGTCTAATTATAAGATAATTTTCATCTATTACATTACCGGCGGAAATGTATAATAAAGGAGATAGCTTTTCCCCCAAAAATTCTATTTTCTTCCATTAACCTCCCGCCATTATCGTCTGCCTCTCACCCAACACTGCGTGTCTCTCGAGTCTCCTTCATAAACTATTACGCGCATGCGTACCCGTACACGTCATGCGGCAAATCAAAAACGTTTTTGCTTTTGGAACCAATTAAAATGATTTTGGGTTTAATTCAGAGTATATTTGGCCCAATCAAAATCTTGTTTTATTTTGGGTCTCATATTGTGAAATTCAAGTTCAGCTCCGACCATGGAAGTCTGCGATGGATGTCACTTACAGTATATGGAGCTGATTGCGAGTTTTTGGGAAAAAAACGTAGAAACTACAGCATTTTTTTGATCGCATGGTGTTCATCCAATCTCAGTAAAGTGTTCTAAGAGCAAGACGGAATGTAAATATCACAAAGACCAACATATGTGGTGTTGTGTAAGAATCCCAGAATCCAACGACGAACAAGAACCAGGCCAATAAGGTAAGAAATAGGTGATTCCATCATATGGTGAGAGTCAGTTAAATTAGGTTAGGTTTTTGTTTTTCTAGTTTTTTTTTTGTGTATTTTTTAGTCGCTTAGCCACTTTTTTTTCGCAAAACGTCAAACGAAAAAAAATCGCAAAAAAAAAACGGCGAATTTCCGTCAAAAATGAAGGTCATATTCGGTGTAAACACACACAAATACAATAGAAAAATATATTTTTTACTTGCTAAAAGTGAACTGTGACAATGCAAATTTACCCCGAATCTTAACCATAATTCATATTTAACAATGAAATACACACAGTAAAACCCTATTTTTCCCTATAGCAATTTCCGTGCATGGCAACTTCAAAATATTCTCCATGTATAGTCTCTGACATATCATTTATGAAATAAACAAACAACAAAGGTCCCAATACATTGCCCTGTGGTATCCCACTTCTCACAGACACACATGACAATTCCATATCATTAATCACCCCATACCGTTTCCGGTCATGAAGAAAGTCTCCAGTCTACACTAGGACTCCCCCCAAATTCCATGTCCTTCCAGTTTAATTGTCAGCCTTTCATGGGGTATGCTGTCAAAAGCCTTGGCAAGGTCTAGAATCTAGATACTGTATATATTAATGATATTGCCACCATGTTACAGGACCTGAGTCCATACATCCAGCACCTAAGTAACTGCATTCTATCCTGAGATACCATGATACTACTCTATTATTAATTCAAGAAATCAATACCATTAAAAATACGGGTACAAATGTAGAAACTTACAATGTACTGTGGAAGTTGATACATATATGTCATTTCACACTTATTTGGTTCAATGTTCACAACATGTTCGTATATTCCACATGTCAGCAAGGCACTCAGGAGGCCCGCAAGCACCAGTTTCACTTCAGCAGCCATAATAAAGTTGACTCGCAAGTTAACAGCACGATTTAAGCATCCAAACGCGAATTTAGCGGGCCGGTTACAGAGACACCGGTCCGTTCCCTCCTTCAGAGACACAGCTGAGATAACATGTTTACCTGTCGACCATCAGCAGCGCAGCGTAATGCGCACTCATTTCTAATTCGTCAATAATCCGGTAGTTATTTTATTTTAAACATTGATTTAATTGTATAGTGTTATCATATGACCCGCGTCCCTTCCCACCATATTTATGTTTTCATAAATGTGACATGACGCTAAAAAAAAGTAAATAAATAAATAAATAAATAAATAAATATATATATATACTTCATTTTTAGTCCATTTAACACGCGGACTTTGAACATATTATCAACGACCTCACCAGCAAGGAATCGAACCCTCGACCTACTGGGTGGCCCTAGGGAACGCTTACCGGCTAGCCCACAAGGACACTAAAAGCAGTTCTAGACTCTGTTATATTTCACACAAAGCCTGTTCATCGAGCTGATGGCGCCATCAGCTCGATGAACAGGCTTTGTGTGAAATATAACAGAGTCTAGAACTGCTTTTAGTGTCCTTGTGGGCTAGCCGGTAAGCGTTCCCTAGGGCCACCCAGTAGGTCGAGGGTTCGATTCCTTGCTGGTGAGGTCGTTGATAATATATATATATATATATATATATATATACGTCATGTAGCTCCACAATGAAAACGTGGATAAGATAAATCTTGATAAAATCACACGGGAAAAGGGAAACAACGGAGCACCTTAGCTTCCGTTGTTTCCCTTTTCCAGTGTGATTTTATCAATATATATATATATATATATATATATATATATATATATATATATATATATATATATATATATATATATACAGTATACTAGTAAGTATTACTCCTTAGTCGGTACTCACCCCTGAAGATGTGAATTACAGGAAAAAGGGAAACAATGGAGCACCTTAGCTTTCGTCTTTATTCAAGACTTTTGAAAATACGTTGTGGGGTTTGAGATTGTTTGGTTCACACTCAGGATGGGGTGGAGAAAGGAAATTCACGATGTGCTCTCTATATACATGTTGTATTGGATGTACAATGCAGCTTGGTGCTGGGAAGGCAGCATGGTTACAAGCGTGATGTAGAGAGAGCTGGTTGGTGAGGACGCTCAGAGAAGGACAGCTTGAGGGTCGCCAGGCAGGCGGAGGAGGAGCGAAGGCCGCCAGGCAGCGGCAGAGGAGGAGGTGTTACTGGCTGTGGCTGTAGGTAGAGAGAGAGCAGGTCACCACGAGGTCAGGTCTTAAATAGCGGGGGTAGGCGTGGCTTAGCAGTTGACCCCCGCTCCGTGGTGTATGGCGGCGCTGGTTGACCTAGACCACGAGGCATACACTGGGGAATTGGTGGGGTCGGCTAGGCAGTGACAAACAGCGTTTGTAGGGGAGAATTCCACTACAACGTACTGGCTCCACTGCGCCAGTGTTGGTAAAGTTTTGCTCCCAGCTGTGTTGAACTTACACATAACGCTATATACAACATTTGTAGAAATTTGTGTATTATGGGACACGTTTCACGAAAAAGAAAGAGAAAAAAAACGCTGCGGGAATGTTGTAACACTGGATCTAATGTTGGCGTAACATTGTGCCACATATATAAAACCGTTATATAATTTATTTAAATACTTTCAAGAACGTCACAGTAAGTGATTACAAACCCTTATAATCAAGCATTCGACAATGTATTGTAGTGGAATTCTCCCCTACAAACGCTGTTTGTCGCTACCTAGCCGACCCCACCTATTCCCCAGTGTATGCCTCGTGACCTAGGTCAACCAGCGCCGCCATACACCACGGAGCGGGGGTCAACTACTAAGCCACGCCTACCCCCGCTATTTAAGACCTGACCTCGCGGTGATCTGCCTCTCGCTCTCTCGCTCACTCTCTACATACAGCCACAGCCAGCAACACCACCTCCTCTGCCGCTGCCCGGCGGGCCTCGCTCCTCTGCCTGCCTGGCGGTCCTCTCTCCCGCTGGCGAGCATGGCGACCCACAAGCTGTCCTCCTGTGAGCATCCTCACCAACCAGCTCTCTCTACATCACGCTTGTAACCACGCTGCCTTCCCAGCACCAAGCTGCATTGTACATTCAATACAACATGTATATAGAGAGCACATTGTGAGTTTCCTTTCTCCATCCCATCCTGAGTGCGAACACCAAACAATCACATACCCCACAAATGGTGACTCCCGGAGATTCGCACTCACACAGGATGGAGGAGAAACTGATCACGCTCCCAGTCTTCAAGCAACATGGAAGACTGGCTTATCCACCCAGAAGCAGCTGTCATCGACTCTACAACTACAGTTTCTACACCGCAGGTCAGACACCCTAGAGCAGCTCTGCTACTCTAAGCAGACACCAGCTCCTCTTCCTGCCCCAAGCACCACGTCCTACCGACCCCAGCACACCCGTCCTGCCTCAGACGCCGACCCCGGCCCAGCAGTAACCCCCGCCGCCCTGACGCGGCCTCTGTTCCTGAGTGCGGACCCACACACCCCTCTTTTCTCCCTCAGGTACTCCCTGCTAATGTCCTGCACCCTGCTGCTGTCGTGGACCCAGCTGCTGTCACGAGCCCTCATCCGCTGCTGCTGACACAGCCCCTGCTCCTGACCCAGGCCCACACACCCCAGCAGGCGCATCTGGCGACTCTGTACCTGCCGTGAGGGAAGCACAACATTCATCGCCTCCACACACACTTATTCTCCCTCTCTACTCCCACAGATATTGTGTATCTAGACAGTTGTCGCCAGCGACCGGCTCATCCACGCCATCGCCGTTGTCTCACATGAGGCACGCACCGCCCGTTCTGCCTCACATGTGCTATGCAACTCTGCAGACAACAAGTCTCCTACACAGCCTGGAGGGAAGGGGGAGTACTGTAGTGGAATTCTCCCCTACAAACGCTGTTTGTCGCTACCTAGCCGACCCCACCTATTCCCCAGTGTATGCCTCGTGACCTAGGTCAACCAGCGCCGCCATACACCACAGAGCGGGGGTCAACTACTAAGCCACGCCTACCCCCGCTATTTAAGACCTGACCTCGCGGTGATCTGCCTCTCGCTCACTCGCTGACTCTCTACGTACAGCCACAGCCAGCAACACCTCCCTCCTCCCATACCCCACAGTATATGTTTTTTTTTCTCACTTCTATGCCCTTCGCTACTGATCAGCTCGTTAGCCGCTTGGGCGGTCGTCCACGGCTGTTACATAACGTCAATAATAATATTAGTAATAATAATAATAGCTGGTACTTCGTTTCTCAAAATTGCCATTCTTTTAATGAATTCAAGCGCTCGAAACATTACAAAGTCAAAGACTAGAAAATATAAATAAACACAGATGCTACTGTAGTGTGCGGTCTACCGAGCTGGTGCTACTATAGTAAGCGGTCTACCGAGCTGGTGCTACTATAATATGCGATCTACCAAGCTGGTGCTACTATAGTAAGCGGTCTACCGAGCTGGTGCTACTATAATATGCGATCTACCAAGCTGTGCTACTATAGTAAGCGGTCTACCAAGCTGGTGCTACTATAGTATGCGATCTACCGAGCTGGTGCTACTATAGTAAGCGGTCTACCAAGCTGGTGCTACTATAGTATGCGATCTACCAAGCTGGTGCTACTATAGTAAGCGATCTACCGAGCTGGTGCTACTATAGTATGCGATCTACCGAGCTGGTGCTACTATAGTAAGCGATCTACCGAGCTGGTGCTACTATAGTATGCGATCTACCAAGCTGGTGCTACTATAGTAAGCGGTCTACCGAGCTGGTGCTACTATAGTATGCGATCTACCAAGCTGGTGCTACTATAGTAAGCGGTCTACCAAGCTGGTGCTACTATAGTAAGCGGTCTACCAAGCTGGTGCTACTATAGTAAGCGGTCTACCAAGCTGGTGCTACTATAGTAAGCGGTCTACCGAGCTGGTGCTACTATAATATGCGATCTACTGAGCTGGTGCTACTATAGTAAGCGGTCTACCGAGCTGGTGCTACTATAGTAAGCGGTCTACCAAGCTGGTGCTACTATAGTAAGCGGTCTACCAAGCTGGTGCTACTATAGTATGCGATCTACCGAGCTGGTGCTACTATAGTAAGCGGTCTACCAAGCTGGTGCTACTATAGTATGCGATCTACCAAGCTGGTGCTACTATAGTAAGCGGTCTACCGAGCTGGTGCTACTATAGTAAGCGGTCTACCAAGCTGGTGCTACTATAGTAAGCGGTCTACCAAGCTGGTGCTACTATAGTAAGCGGTCTACCGAGCTGGTGCTACTATAGTAAGCGGTCTACCAAGCTGGTGCTACTATAGTAAGCGGTCTACCAAGGTGGTGCTACTATAGTATGCGATCTACCGAGCTGGTGCTACTATAGTAAGCGGTCTACCAAGCTGGTGCTACTATAGTAAGCGGTCTACCGAGCTGGTGCTACTATAGTAAGCGGTCTACCAAGCTGGTGCTACTATAGTAAGCGGTCTACCAAGCTGGTGCTACTATAGTAAGCGGTCTACCGAGCTGGTGCTACTATAGTAAGCGGTCTACCAAGCTGGTGCTACTATAGTAAGCGGTCTACCGAGCTGGTGCTACTATAGTAAGCGGTCTACCGAGCTGGTGCTACTATAGTAAGCGGTCTACCAAGCTGGTGCTACTATAGTAAGCGGTCTACCAAGCTGGTGCTACTATAGTATGCGATCTACCGAGCTGGTGCTACTATAGTAAGCGGTCTACCAAGCTGGTGCTACTATAGTAAGCGGTCTACCAAGCTGGTGCTACTATAGTATGCGATCTACCGAGCTGGTGCTACTATAGTAAGCGGTCTACCGAGCTGGTGCTACTATAGTATGCGATCTACCGAGCTGGTGCTACTATAGTAAGCGGTCTACCAAGCTGGTGCTACTATAGTAAGCGGTCTACCAAGCTGGTGCTACTATAGTATGCGATCTACCGAGCTGGTGCTACTATAGTAAGCGGTCTACCAAGTTGGTGCTACTATAGTATGCGGTCTACCGACGCCAAGTTATTTCGGGAAATGAAGAACCAAACGGACTGCGAAGAACTGCAGAAGGATCTCTGTGAGCTCCAAGAATGGTCGAAGAAATGGCTGCAGCGATGTCACAAAGTGTAAGAGGATGCACCTGGGGCGTACCAACGGTAAGGAGCGTATCATATGTCCCAACGGGATGAAGAAACTGCACTATTTGAGACAATGTAAGAAGGACCTAGGTGTGTATGTTGACAATGAGCTGAAGTTCTCGGGTCATTGCGATTTGAAGGTAAATCGGGCAAATAAGTTAGTAGGTCTTACAAGAAGGTCGTTAAGACATCTAGACGGCCCCGTCCCTCGTAACGCTTTTCAAGAGTGAAGTGCTTCCCCATCTGGAGTACTGTCACCCCGTCTGGTCCCCGAGATATACTAGGGACTGTCAGTTGGTTGAAAATGTTCAAAGGAGGGCCACCAGACTGGTGCCTGCGCTTCGGCACCTCAACTACCCTGAGAGATTGGAGAGCCTGAACTTGCCTTGCTTATACTACAGACGGGCAAGGGGTGAGTGGGCGACCTAACTGAGGTGTATTATGTATAAGCATCTCAGGGGGCACTACTCAGTCGAGTATCCTTACTTGGAGCTGGCGGACGCTCGCCCCACAAGGGGTCACAGCTCAAGATTGAAGTAGCCGCAAGTCCAGAAAACTGTGAGGGCAAACTTTTTCGGAGTGAGGGTTGTAAACTCTTGGAACAATCTACCAGAGAGTGTTGTGACGGTACCGAGTACATTCAGGAGCCGGTGCATGCCCAGTACTTGCCAACAGTGCGTGACAGAGACGTGACCGATCGCCCAAGCGGTTAACAATCAGAGGCGAAGAGGATAAAAGTAAAGGAGCTGGAGTTGTGTCTACCAGGATCTTTACACTGTAGGTTAGGCTAAAATAGGTTAAGTTAGGTTCAGTTAGGGTTAGGTTGGGTTAATAGACGCGAGTGTAAATATACCAGTAGACCAACTCCAACTCAATAGACCGATACTATAGTAGCACTGAAATACGACTTTACAATAAAATATCACAAAAAGTGACAGTTCGACTTCCTAAACCCTGTAATGGACGAGTTGACGATTCTGGGCAAACACAAGGAATACACTCTGCCACGTTCGTAGAGTGATACGGTATATATAATTTATATTAAAAATTTAAAGTCCTGCTATAATAGTCGAGGTAAGTTTATTTCTCTAGAAACAGGGCCGCCATTTGCAATGACGTCACTAGTTTCAAACTCCGCTGCACTGCTGTCGGAAGTAGTTGAAAGGATGGCTTGTTCAGGCCCCAAATGCCACGTTCAGGTAAGTTTTAAGGGTGTTTTTTTTTGTGTTTAAGTCATGGACATTTCGTAAGTGAATAAATGTGTCGTGAAGAGCAGCTTCAAACACAGGTTGGATGGATATATGAGCGATAGGGGTTGGGTGCAAATGGGCCAATAGGCCCGCTGCAGTTTTCTCATTCCTATCTTCTTTGGGACTTAAAAAAACTCCCATGTTCACCCCAGCTTAGCTGTCATGTTCTCTTACCTGGTAGACTTTATCTTTTTTCAGTAAATTTACATAGTATATCAGTACTAGATGGAGAAGCGAGTAAATTTAGAAGTATTGAAATTGAGATTGCCTGATGCTAGGTAAACATGACAACATAGTGCTGTTATTGTTTTGATGATTCACTAATGAACCACTGGGATACATCATAATTTATATTAATTAATGGTTAAAATTTTACTTCAACTACCATCAGTATTTTGATGTTTAGATTTGAGATAGGCTATATTGGGTATATTTTAAGGTTTGGTCATCCTTGTACTTAGACATGCAGACTTTTTTTTTCTGATGCTTTGCGATGTGTTATGAACGATTTAGATCTTCATTTCTATCGGAAATCACTAGTTTTGAGTTACCACCCCCCCCCTTACCAATGTATGTTAAGCTAACCTTATAACTCTTCATATCCTAACCTAACCTAACCTATGATCTGTATTTTCTTGTGCGATTGAAAATGTTTTGCGACAGAAATCCTGTAGAGATAACGTGTCTTATTGTTTAAAATACTTAATCCCATAGTTAGAATCTTAAGGTTCCCCAGATGACCAAAAACCAAAATAATACCAATATTGTTTGGAATGTTTATACCATGAAATTTGTTGTATGGGCAGCTAATATCCATTTAATTAGTTTATGTGCATAGTAATATTTATATATTCAAAATAGTATTACTGTGTTGCACAGTAAAGCACAATTAATTATCGAATAATATTTATAGACAGCTGATCAGCCGAGAAGGATGGACAACTACAGCTGGCCTCCCGCTGGGAAGCTTGTAGTGGATCCTCTCCTCTACAACTACCAACTGAGCTCCGGCCGCACGCCTACCAGCCAATCAGCGTACAGTTCAAGTTTAGAAGCTCCAAAAAGTTGTTGGTAACGAAAGTCAGAGCGGGGAAGATGACAGAGGAAGGAGTAGGAGGTTAGGAAGGGAATTGTAGTGGGAGAGACAGTGTCGTGGCTTTACACGACTGCGTTTATTTGGTTAGCGCATAGCGCACGTATTTGGTTTTGTCTGTGTTGGGTGTGTGATCCTCGGGTCACCACTCCTCCGGATTGTGTTAGTTCAAGTTTAGAAGCTCCAACAACTTTCCCTGAATACGAATTCGCAACCTTTCGATTTACAACAGGTACCTACTTTAATGCTAGGTGAACAGGGACCAAGGGGGCTAGGAAGGGTGTCCAAACAACTTCCGCTTGCCCAGGAATCGAACCCGTGACATCTTGCTTGCGAGGCAAGAGCTGCACCGCTTCTACCACAAGCACCCTTTACGCCGAGACTAGGTCTATAGAGCGGACGTAGGGGTACGATCGCCGACCTAGTCTTAACCTTCCACCTCAAGCTCAGGGTCAAAGAGTTTCACACCTTTCGCGTTCTCCCCCGTGATTGGCTCTCGCGCTACGTGCGCCTCGATTCCTGATGCTGCAGAATCATATAAATACGGGACCAGCTGGCTGGGGAAGTCATTCTACACTCTGCGACTGGACCAGCAAAATCTCTCAACAGCTCCACACCAACCCTCTCCCTCAGAAAGCTCCTTGCCCAACAGGATCTCTGAGCAAGCTTCTCCTGACCTAGTAACTCCTTAGCACTGCACTGTACAACAATATATATATATATATATATATATATATATATATATATATATATATATATATATATATATATATATATATAAAATGCATTGCGAGTTTCTATTCTACCTCAATCCTGAGTGTTAGATATATTACATGAACGTACGTTGTGAGGCCATATAAAGAGAATTTGACAACCTACCACAACAGTACGCTACAAGCTCGCCCTAACCAGTGATGTCACAACCAATCACAGAGCTTTTCGCAGTCACGTGGTTTTTTTTTTTTTTTATCAACTTTTACCCTTATTTTTGACACTTTTTGCCCGAATTTATTTAAAAAATATCATTACCATAGTGAATTTAAGTATTTTCTTTACCCATTGACCTGCCATCTCACGAAAAAATTTCGACCATCAACTCGTCCATTCCCCATCACCTACCTGTTCAGGATCATAAATCTTGAAAAAAGAAAGGTCTTAAGTTATTTCTTAAAGGCCTACACAGTAGTTAGCTGCTTCATGAATACAGACAACCAATTGTACTATCTGGGTGCTGTACTGAGTAGGAAAAGGATCGAGCAGCAAAAGAACATTCCCCTACTGCTCAAGGCACCTCAAGGCTTGAAAGACCATCACTACTAAGCAAAATCATTTCATAATGTGAAGTCAGTGAAATTAGTAGGTTGGCCTGATAATTAGTCTCATCAAACATTAGTGTCTTAGAAGTCATTTGACAGAGTTTGAACTCTATCCTTGCTTTAATTGGAAGCCAATATAATTCATTCAAGACCGGGATAATGGCTGTTTGCATATACTGTACTGTAATGGGCATGCACTGGTTCCAGATTGTACTTGCTCCAATATTGGTCATGTCTGATCTTGAATGAACTCACACTCGGTGCTGCTACAAAACTCTGGCAGACTGTTCCAAGAGTTAACAATTTTCACTCCCAAAAAGTTTGCCTGCAGAATTTTCTGGACATGTGGCTTCATTAACCTTGAGCTGTGACCCCTTGTGGGACGGGCGTCTGGCAGCTCCAGGTATGGACACCTGATGGTGTAGTGCTCACTGAGATGTTTATAAACTTCATTTAGGTTGCCCCTTGCCCATCTGTAGTATAAGCTAGGCAGTTGCAGGCATTCTAATCTCTCGGGGTAACTGAGGTGACGCAGTGCAGGCTAGGGGTGAGCAGTTAGGCAGCTTCATGCCTTCAACTAGCTTGAATATTAGCTGTGAGGCTTAACTACAGTTGTCCAATCACAGTGTTGTATTCGTTTATGAAAACTTTACTGTGCTGGTACGGTATAATTAATCAAAATATACTACTATACTGTACTCATCAGCAGCTGCTGTTAGCTTGTGATGAAGACCAAATGGTGATTATGATACAGGATGGCCTGCCTTCGTCCTGTACCATCTACTGTAGAAGGTGTTGTTGTCACTCTTTTCCCTTCATGAAGGAGGGATTGTACACATGCTATATACTGTGTACATGCATCCTCTACAGTCTACACACATCCTACAGTACTAACAGTAGGCACATACAGTGGGGTATGCTATAACGAACGTAATTGGTTCCAGAACCTCGTTCGTTATAGGATTAATCTGTTCCAGGCCCCCAAATACAACCACTTAACACTGAAAAAATTATGTGGAAAATGTAAAAAATACAGTACTTTATCTTACCTTAGTGTTATTCAGCATGCAGGTACCCCTAAACACTGGCACAGCACTAGCACTTCCACTGGGAGTCTTGGCTTTAAGGTCCTCAAACAATTGTTTAGCCTTCTCACAAATTATAGCTTCACTAATGTTACCACCTGCCATTTCTTTCTCCTTTATTCACACTAAGAGTAAATTTTCCATCTCTTCAATCACATTACACCTTGCTTTGCAAGTCTAAAGATTCCCTTAGCCACTTGCACTGTTTTTAACTCCCCTTTATTCTTCAAAATCGTACATATAGTCGATTTAGCCATCCCATGTTCATCACTAAGTTTCGCAATGCTTCTTCCATTCTCACGTTTCTTTATAATTTCTTTCTTAGTTTCAAGGGTTATTAGCTTTCTCACTCGCTTTGGACGATTCATTGTTACAATTGTATACTTGTACAACAAAATAGTGATACAAATAACGCGAATTTCCACATTAAAAGACGAAATTTCAACAATAACAGTGGTGCACTGGCTACACAATGAGAAAGAGATGGCGCCTGACGCTCTTGTTGTGGGTCTCGGTACAACAATATTCATGCGCCAGGCGAAATAGTCCCATATTTATCCGCGGTCGTTGTAGGAGTTGCGTTCGTTATAGCATTCTCAATTTTATAGGTAAAACCGTTCGTTATAGGAATATTCGTAGTAGGATCCGTTCGTTATAGCATACCCCACTGTACTGTTCACTGCTATATATGGTACTTCACACTTTAAGTATGGTTCATGTAACTACAGTAATCACTTTTCCTGTCTTAAATCTGCTTTAACAGTATTCTTGGCTGGTTGTATCCTGTTACAGTACTGAACAACAGATTGTATGTAAAAACAGCAGCAAGTGAGCAAACAAGCTTGTACAGTGGCAGCAGACAATGAACTAAGTGCACATAGAGTTTGAGATAAGAACATAAGAATGGAGGAAACTGCAGCAGGCCTATTGGCCCAAACTGGGCAGTCCCATTTACACTCAACCCCTTTTGTTCATACATCCATCCAACCTATGTTTGAAGCTATCCAGCATATTCGAGTTAATGATGATGTACTGTATGGTAACTTGTTCCATTCATCCACTACTCTATTTCCAAACCAAAATTTACCTACCACAGGCATCCCTGACAGTCATAACAGTACAGTAGTAGCCAATCACAGTGCACGAGCACTTAGAGCCTATGACTCAAGTTCTCCAAGCAGCAAAGCCCACCCATGCTCTTGGCACATAATGCAATCGCTCAGAAATTTATTTGAATATCTGGAACCGAGTAAGCTTTTGGGAATTTTATCTGTTATTTTCCAGGTACAGCTGCTGAGATGTGTTCCTACATCCCCTGCGGTAACCTGTGTCTCCAAAAGCAACGTCACAATAGTAGAACAGTATCACTATTTATGAATTAATGGGTATTGGTCGTGTAACGATGGGCGTGATTGGAGGATAGGTTTGCTATACTGTAGGACTAGGTCATATAGGTTGGCCATTTGGAGACATGGGTTACCACTGGGGGAGTAGGAACACATTTCTGCAACTGTATTATTGGAAAGTTCTGGGAATCAAAGATTCCAGATATCAGGGATATTACTTGCATATTTCCCCAAAATTGAATTTTTTGGCAGGAGACCATACGCAACACACATAAGATCTGGGCCTATCAGAGTAACGGTAGGTTCGTATCTGCTTCACACAAATAACAACTATACTTCTTGGCAATCCCAAAGCACATGTACTCCTGGATAATCAAACTGTACTGTAACTGCAATTGGTAAACCAATGGTTGGTGAGGGATTACTTTACGAGCTGTTTTTGTTTAGTATAAACCTACCTAATATATCAATTTATTACTTTATGGAATATTTTATAATCAGACTTTAATGTCTATCCTATACAGTGACCCCTCGTTTAACGAACTGCCTTCCATAAGGATCTTCATTTTGGTTAACGAATTTCTTACGAACCGACCTCAACATGTTTTCGCTTGCACTGACCGGGCAACCAGCTTTAGTATCAGTTCGCCAATACATTAATCGGTTCTAGGGCTTAAATTCCTTACTATTTTAGTAAATATCAAGAAGTTTATACTATTCAATAATTTTAAAAGTTTAATACTCAATTTTTTAGTCATTTTAACACTTATTGAACATACTAATTGAAGGTAAAATGACTAGTTTAATGCGCGGCATCCAGCCTCTTAACACAGCAAACAGGCGTTAGTCTTTCTCTGTTTTCACTGGAGGTAACATCTTGCTTGAGACTCTCTTCAACTAAACGCTTTTTTCTGTGTTCCAAGCAAATTATTGGTCATTTTGAAATATATTTTACATATTGACAATATATAATGCAGTGCAGTGTTGATTTAAAGAAAATAATCTTGAATTACACCAAGAGAGCTAAAATTTTATGGGTGAAATGGTGCCATGGGGTGACTTCTCTTCCACCCCAATGCCTTCTCCTCCACCCCCATTCTAAATCCCATCATCATCATCATCATCCAGGAGCCTTCTACATACACACCTCAAAGTAAGTGAACTTTTCTACCATTTTTGTTGAGTTTAGGAAATTTTCGGTGAGCTGGAACCAATTACCTAAAAACCCATTGAAACAATGGTTTCGGTTAACGAACGACCTTCTGGAACGGATTAAGTTCGTTAACCGAGGGGTCACTGTACACAAAGTTTTCAAAAGTTGGCTGTTTTTACTTGTCAGAAATTAATTACTGGAGAATCCCTAGTCTTTTCTTACAATGTTCCAGGCATACAGTTTTTCAGTAATACCCCATTGAGAGCAAATTCACTTGTAAGCACTTGGCTATTTTCTTTTAATTCTATAAAGTACAGGTACCTACCGTACTATATTATACGGCATGTAAGACACTCTTTTTCTGAAAAATGGCCGAAAAAATCACCCCACATCCTGTTTGTGAAGTTGCGGTCTCCTGTGAGTTAATGAATTCCCCAGTTGCTGTCTCTAGTAGGCTAAATTCGACCAAGCCCAACTCCATATTTAATTTGTTTATTATTTACTAAGTCACATTATCATAACTATTAATTAATAAAAATGGAATTATTGTAAATATAAAAGCTGGATATACAACAATTGATGTTAATAACCCAAGCCAAATAGCATCCATATGGCACCTAACTCTTTAGAGTACTGTACACTAATTTCTATACTGTACTGTGTTGTCCACCACATGATGGAAAAGTCTCAATCATTCAAATTGTACTTGATAAAATGTAGTACACTAAAGTTTGTTGCATTTGTAAACAAGAACAATGATATCCCCTTTTATGTCAAGAAAAGGGTATTTCATGTAGCATTGACGTCCGCCCTGTTATATGGTTGTGAATCGTAGTTAAATGGTGACTTTACGCCTGTGAATAAACTTTACATGTGGTGTATTAAACAGTTATTAGGTGTCAGGAAACCGACCAGCAATGATTTATGCATGGTGGAACTTGATTATATTCTGTTGCGTGCCCTCATAATAGCTAAGCAGCTTAAATTTTCTTGAGGTTATGGACGGGAAGTGAAATGGTAGACGATCCACTTGCCCATACTATTAATGTTGTATCAAGTTTTAATACCCCCCACGTCACTATATGTACGCGATCTTTTATTTAATGATATTGATGATGTTCAAATAGCTTTACACTCTGAAACAGAAACTGTCAAACTCAAACAGTACAATTATACAAGACTATCAATCCAGATTTGATATTCATGCACTCTATAATACAAAGATAGAGGTGAATGAGCTATAATGAGTACAGTATCTTGGACACGAATGAGTGAGTGCCCATTCCCTCACTGCAGACGAGGGGCGCTGGAACAGTCGAGGCAGGGGCCGTCTGCCCATTTGAAGAGAGATTGTGTTCATGCTGTGTTATTCAGTATGAATGGCATGATGTTGAAGAGTGCCCCTGAACAATAGATATACACCATCAATATAGTATTTAAAATTTTGTAAATTTGCTTTATGAAAGAACGAAGTATGAAACATTGTTGTGCAGTACAGTACATCTAATACTTCATGTTTACAGTGACCCCTCGGTTAACGAACTCAATCCGTTCCAGAAGGTCGTTCGTTAACCGAAACCATTGTTTCAATGGGTTTTTGGGTAATTGGTTCCAGCTTACCGAAAATTTCCTAAATTCAACAAAAATGGTAGAAAAGTTACACTTACTTTGAGGTGTGTATGTAGAAGGCTCCTGGAGGATGATGATGATGATGGGAATTAGAATGGGGGTGGAGGAGAAGGCATTGGGGTGGAAGAGAAGTCACCCCATGGCACCATTTCACCCATAAAATTTTAGTTCTCTTGGTGTATTTCAAGATTATTTTCTTTAAATCAACACTGCACTGCATTATATATTGTCAATATGTAAAATATATTTCAAAATGACCAATAATTTGCTTGGAAACACAGAAAAAAAGCGTTTAGTTGAGGAGAGTCTCAAGCAAGATGTTACCTCCACTGGAAACAGAGAGACTAATGCCTGTCTGGTGTGTTAACAGGCTGGATGGCATGCCAGAAACTAGTTTCTTTGCCTTCAATTATGCTCAATAATTGTTAAAATGACTAAAAAAAGTTAATATTAAACTTTTAAAATTATTGAATAGTATAAACTTCTTGATATTTACTAAAATATTAAGGAATTTAAGCCCTAGAACCGATTAATGTATTGGCGGACTGATACTAAAGCTGGTTGCCCAGTCAGTGGAAGCGAAAACATGTTGAGGTCGGTTCGTAAGAAATTCGATAAACGAGGGGTCACTGTATACAGTAATTAGAAGTCACAGGGACATACCATTACCCAGAACTTTTTGTATGTTTTATTTTATTTACTCATGGTTTTCCTGGTTTTTGTGTTGATGGTTGAATCAGTGAACTTTAATTAATGTTTGGTTTTTTAAAGCATTTGGACCATTTTATGTAAAATTTTAGTGTATAATTTGTGGTCAATAAAATATCTATCTATCTAGTGGCCAGAATAAAAAATAAAACTTCAACATTCCAGTGAGTTAGGCTTTATTAGCAGACTTACTCTGTACAGTATTGGACACAAGGTCAACACAGATCCCTGAAACAGGTGTGAGCGGAGAAGCTCTCATTAACCAATTAGCTTGCGTCACTAACAATGGATTTAGTTGTGACAAAAAATGAGAATTTATATGGAAATCAATGATATGGTTTAATATGTTACAGAGCTTTAGGCAAAACACTTTAAAGTTTGTAGTAGTGTCGTGCTGCTCCTACCCAATAATTGTTAAAACATGTTCCACTCCACCCACACCTCATTAACTACATCCACTGTTTTGCCAAAAAATCCCTACTCCCAAAATTGTACAAATGTATACGAGCTCATCTAGTAGGTGAGCAGGACAACACCTTACATACACGAGGAGGAAGAATAGACTTAGGGTGTTCTTTTTACATTACATACAGATAGAACTCCATACGTTTTAAATAACATAAATAACTGTAGGCAATACAGTGCTGGATTTACAAAACTGCTAATAGAAAAAGCCCTTATTACAGCAACATACAGTTCATAATTTCTATTTACTACTGCATGGCTGAAAATTTGATGTGACTGACACCTTTTTTTTTTTAATATATATATATACTTTTCTTACAAAGGAGAGATGAATTCGTTATAAAAGCATGAATATGTTCCATGTGTAATACTGAGGACAAACTAGAATGTGTCACATGAAAAACTATACATGATACAAGTTCAGAATAAAGTTTGGGGTGAATCAATAGGGAGGAGTGGAGAGGAAGTTATGAACTAAATCCTTAGACAGCACTTGAAAAATAGCAAGCTGTCTTGTACTGTGTAGCTTGTTGGTGACTCAGTATGTGCTACAGTCAATACTAAGTTCATAATTAAGTGAAATTGCTAGAACTCAAGTGAGGTTTAAGGACTCAATCCTTGGTGCACAGCCTTCTGGTATGGATATTGTTCAAGAGTTCTCAGCTCAGAGCTCACATTATTTGTTCAGCCTTCCACAATGCGAGGGCATCGTAAGGACTTGCGGTCAACAGCATCGACATAATAAATCTTTAGTGTGGAACTTATTTCCTTAGGCACGCCCATTTCAGGTACAATTTGTTGAGCACTCAGTTTGCCATACTTTATGTTTCTCCAGAATTTCCAAAAATATTGTCTGAAGGGCCTACTGCTCACCATTTCCACCTGACATGAGCCTTAATTGGAAACAAATACATCTGAATGCAATTTAAAATGCATAGCAATTGTCAAAACTAAAATATCTGTTAATTCAGAACTGATAACAAAGAAAGAAAGGTCAACAATAAAAAAAAAATAAAAAATAAATAACAAACAGCAACTATAGAAAGGAAATGACTATAAAATCATACTGCCCAACATTTTAGAGTTGCACATTCATTCAAAAAAATCCCAAAATATGGGATTAGTGATTCTGAACCACACACATGGATAAATTTGTAAAATACTGTAGGGATGGGGGAAGACAACACTAATAAAACAATAACAGGAAAATCTGTCCATACATCTGTCATTCCTTCAAGATGCACTGGGATGGACGGACATAATGAGTTAGGGTTCTTGCTGGGATACTATAACTGAGTTATTTAATGTAACCAAATCATTCAGTAAAAATATATGTATCTGTACATAACAAAACTGCTGATCACAAAGCATCCAGAACAATGCATGTGGAAAGATTTAAGATGGGTAAGCTCTAAGTGAGAATTTGCAAAGTGGTAGATTTTGTGGCAGTTAAGATTATCACAAGATAAAACACTCACTTCTTGTGGCAGTGATTTGAAACCTTTTAATGCACACACACCTGTAACTACAACTAAGGCCAGTCCCTTTGGCTGGTAACTTGGAAGGAGAACATAATGCGTAGGCAAGGCTAATAAATTAAGACTGGGTAGTACCATACCATCAACCACACGCAATTTCTACTACCCCGACTACAGCTAAGTCAGCACTGGCTGTTAACCATCTTGGCAACCACTATTATTACCATGAGGAAATGACATGGTGGTTCCTGCGCTTTAGTCCTGGCACAATTGCAAGTCCATCATTGAACCACCACACACACACACACAAACATGCCCAAAACACTCTCCAAATGTCAGCGATGCTTGCTTCCCTGTGTCCTTGAGTTCTATGAGATCATTATCATTATGCCTTGGAGAGTGGCAGCACATAAAGCACACTTTCTAGGTGCTTCTTTTCAACAATCACACAGTTCACACATTTTCTCCATTCACTCAATGTCTCGGCAGCATTTTTTCATAATGCCCATTTTTTCACTGCAATAACTTCCAAGAATTAGGGTGTGAAAAATACGGCCACCGTGACTACAAGGAGTCAATAATAGAAAAGGCCTCTGGAAGGTGCACTGGCAGTGACGTAAATTCTTATTAATAACTTAATGCTACTTGCAGCAAATCACTTTGTCTTTCTACAGTAACACACTGCTGCTCACTAACATTTGCCGTCTCTTGTAGATGTGCTTCTCCACCCATGTACGAATGCTGGCACAGTACAGGTAGAGCATAGACAGTCATATTCTTCACAAGAGATGTATCCTGTGTGGCTAGGAACCACCCCTTGTCACAATGAACACAATGGAGTGGCCACTAGGACTGGGCTAGGTCACGTAAGGGGGGTTGGAGTTGAGGAGGTAGGGGGTGGGGTTGGTGCTTGGCCTGGTAACGTCTGTCCCTGAACCTGAAATTAATAATAATGAACTAGTGGATAGCACCAAATGAGGAAAATCAACAGTATCAATCCTCTTTTCCTTTAAAATAAATAATACAATCATTACCTTTCTGCAAAACTACAACTGTTGTAGTACAATAATTTAGGTGGTTAACAACTACTGTGTATTTAACACATTGTTCATATAGTCAAGCAACAGTGAAGTGATATCAGATATTATCTCACAAGGATTGTTTTCACCTTTGAAATATTTACCATTACAGCAATGTTTTGGATAATATAACAAACTTTCATTATCATACTTACTGAGTGCAAAACAAAGTTGTCATAAACCTGGCAAAGGTCATTCATATGGTATTCCTCCAACACAACAAAGCCTTCAAGGCGGGGGGCTTGACGCCGTGCACAGTCAATGCAGTGTACCACGTGTCGTCTCTCTTGTTCTTTGACAAAAAGCACATTAAATACCTGTAAAATTTAAAATTAAAAAATAGTCTCTTATAAAAGTTTGATTGAATAAAAATCTGAAGATGAACAGGAATTACAGGACAAAGGTACACACACAATTATACAGTAAAAACCCTAGTATCGGACAAATTAAGCCACAGCAATGATGTTAATCGGACGGAATCCGTTATTCAGACATACATATGAACAGGGAGGCACAACTGTTCAAAACAACAGCCAGCATATTACACTAACACATTGACTTATTTAAACTCTTAATAAATTAGTTAAAAGTAAAATTATCAAACTTAAGATATATTTTCAGGAAATTCAGTTGTTTTTTTATTTAAAATATTAATAGATGTACACAAGGTTCTAGATTCTAGAATACTTCAGAGCTACAGAAGATTTTTTTAAGGTTCCCGAGTCCCTTGTGCAATGTGAGATAAAGTGGATGTATACAGTATACCACTCACAATGAAGCGGATATGTTCATGAAATCCACTTCGTTATCGGGAACTTCATTATAATAAATAGATTTAACAATGAATAAAATGGAATAGCTTCCAATCCTTCGTTATTCTGGGTTCGTGTATACCAAGTATGCCACTCGCAACACCAAGTTGTGGTGGAAATGCATGAAAGTTTCAATGGTCACTGTCAGGTATGGTGACAATCTTTGATTCATTACTTTAAGTTGTTTAAGGTATTTAATACAGTAACACTTTTTACATATACCTAAAATGCCATGATATATTATGGAAGTCATGTACTGTATAGTCTAGTAACAAGCATCTTAAAAAGATTTTGGTTTTATCACTTTAATTGTAAAAGGTATTGAAATAAAATATTACTTTTCATACCCATAATTGTGACAACTGTACTGTACTATTTCCCCTCATAAAATCCTTTATCCACATAAATTATATAGGATCAAATTAGAATGTTTTGAGTTAATCCTATGTTGTAAAAAAAAATTGGGACAGTAGTCCTATCTAATACTAACAAATTTCCTTTACCAAATATATAGATAATAGATCCAGAAGCTGTACAACATGAATTACATCTAGACTTTGCCATTTTAAGTTGTTTTTTATGACTCCAGTTGCTTGAGAGATAGTATAATACTTTCTGCTTTATCTACAGCAGTGAAACATGGAATTAGAAAATAAATAAATTTTTATGCTTATCTTTTGGAACGATTGGATTATTGAGTTATTTTTAAAGAACACTGTGAAGTGGTATTTACAGAGTACAGTACATCACTCTCTAGCCTGAACTGGCTTCTTAGTGATCCTTGACAAGATTTGAAATGTAACTGTTAATTATACCATCCTATTCCCCGAAAACTGAAAATTTTTGGAGTTAAAAAGGGACCAAGCAACTGTGAGACTGCAAATTGAGGGATGAGTAAACTGATTACAAATCTTTTATGCCATATCATATTTCCTACAAGTAGTGAAAATTCTGCATTTTTTCCAAGTCATAAAAAAATTTATGAATCTAGTTATGTGGCAATTGAAAAAATTTTCCCAATAAAACTGCCATGATTCAGTTGACTGTGACGAAAACACTAACACTTTATTCAGATTCCACTGTATTCAAATTATCTTCTACTAACCTCAATCTCACAAACACCACAGTAGTGAGATGCATCAGTGCGAGTGCGTCCATGGAACTTAATATCCAAGCCACACATCTTGACAAAATCTAAAGATAAGCAGACTTGACGAAGTGAACGCATTAGACAGCCCCTACAAGAGAAAATCTCAATTAATACATCTTGTTACAACTTTACATGATGTAGATTGTATATATTATTTGTGAGTAAGTACTGTAGCATGTACTGGAATGAGTAGAGAATATGAAAATATTAGAATGATGAGTGGAAAGGTCTATGCAAGAATGAAGTGTTTCAGCTGAGGCAAAACTAACAAAATTAGCAAGGAAAAGTATTATGACATTTGAGAATTGGATTTTTCTTCACTCCTACATAACATCTTAATTTCAAAAGACAATAGTGAATGCAAAATGTTTACAATTTAGTTTTATTTAGCTTCTTTGAAATGTATGCGTTTAATTAAATTATGCAGATAAACATGAATGACAGTAATATTATAAGAACTCTAAATCTAGGTGTAATTCTGTGGCTGACAGAAGATCTTGACTCTGATATTACTTGGTTTCATTCCATCATAGAAGTTAACACAAACATATCAGTCAAATAAATATTGTACAGTATATTCAAAACAGCTACCACAGTATGCTATGACTTACTTGATTGATTCAAAGAGCTTGGGATCAGAAACTTTGATATTTCTGGCCAAATTCCAAGAGAGATGAATGAGAGGCACAATGGACTTGAAGCTCTGTAGTTTATTCCACTCATAGCGCTCCAATGCCAAAGAATATTGGCGTGCAGTAAGAGGTCCCACATTCCAGGCAATGTTGTTGCACCAACCTACAGCTTGGACCCAGTGAACACACCCTACAGAGAACACAGCAAGTCACATTAGGTGACATGACAAAAAAAAAAGCAGAAGAGCATTTTTGAAGAAAACTATAGTACACATAATCAACAAAACACTGAACAAAAGATGTGATGGTATTAATTTGAAATTAGTATGCCATATGCTTCAACAAGAGATATTAATTTGAAATTAGTATACCATATCCTTCAACAAGAGATATCTCAATTAAAAACAGGAACAAAAGGAGAAACATACTTAAGATGGTAAGGGTGAATACAATTTAGGAAAGAAGAGGAATTGACAAAGACTTGCACTTACCTGAATTAACCCAGACCATGTCTCCTGGTTTCTGATGAAAACGATACACAGGAACATTTTCTTCATACAGCTCTTGTAAATCTGGCCACCATGATCCATGAAGATAATTTGTTCCATTTCTGTATGAAGAGCAAAATATATATAGTATTAGTTTGGTGAATAACAACTTTTCATAATGTGGAAAGCAACTTTTGCAACAAGGTTTTGTTATGAAAAATCCTAAAAAAAAGAAGAGGAAAAGGTAATTTATATCTCCCTTCTCTACTGCTGCATACAATTTATTGAAACTTCCCATTAAATTCTGAACCATTTATGTATTGTTTCACTTACACCATTTATACACATTTAAGTAATAACTAAACAGAGAGAAAGTACAGCTATACACCTGTGCATTCAGAAGCATGGTAGTATGTATGCGCAATGTGTTCATGCAAACATACAGTAGTTACCATTCCAAGGTATTACAGGTATTGGTGTTATTTATCATCGATTTTTTTTCACCTTACTGTACAGTGACATTGTATTCTGTTTTATTGACTGACTGTAAAGTGCTTTGTAGCTGTTGTTGTGAACATGATGTGAGCAATGTCGACTGTAATAGTTATCATCATTTGCTCTGTTTTTGTGACAAGTACTTTTGCTCTGTTTCAGTGTCTATACAGTGAGCAGTATAACTTAGAAAATGTCTGGGAAGACCAAGGCATCCAGGAAAACTGTCTCTGGAAGTGAAGCTTGACACTGAAGCAGCAGGAGACACCCCACCTTCAAGAGTTCTTAATGATGTGACGAGTGTTGTATGTGTTGGAGGCATATTATTAGTGAACGATTTTTTTTTTCAGTGATGCATGTGGGTATTCGACTGGCTGGGGATGTATCTCATTGAACCCCACATTATAATGCTCTTGAATTATGATATTTTGACCTGTGATGGGCTTTTCAGGAACCTAACCACATTGTAAATAGGGGGACACCTGTATTCATGAAACTGAAGACATTATTAAGAAATTAAGAAGGCCAACTATCAGAAAAGATTATTGTGTGTTTCCTGTTATACTAAAGCCTTATTTATAGCTTATGGAATTAAAAATATTCTACTGTAACATATTTTATGTTTTTCTGGAACCATTTGTTTCATATTTGCTACTTTAAAACACATATTTTGACCTCTAGTCCCATTAGCCCCATTTTGTGGGGGAAATGGGCCCAGATCTTACTTAAGTGTCTTGTTCATTTACTGTGAAAGATATTTTGATTTCCTTTATATCATGCACAGCTCCAGCAAGATCTTACTCAATGTTGATATAAAACTCAGAATTGTACAGCATGTCTTTTTTGTAATCTTAAAAAAAAAAAAAAAAAACCTGACCCAATAACCCCAATTTACGGTACTGTTTGAACTGCGAGTCCTAAACACAGTTACCTACAAAATTAATATAAGCTCCAGTAATGTGCATGCTATATTTATTACTGGGCTATAGCTGTACTGTCCATCCTTAAATTATTCATGTTTTACAATACTGTACAGCGTGTTTGGTACATAAAAAAGTTGGACTTATGAACATGCCTCAGAAACATAACTACTGTAGTTCATAAATAGAGGAGCACCTGTCTATTACTATTATCATTTTTTTATCGTGAAATTCCATGATCAGGAGGGTTAAAATATCTTACTAAGAATTAAACATTTTTCTGATTTTACAAAATTGAAAATTTATCATGATGAAATAATTTTACATAAACAGCCCCTTCAACATCTGAAAAGGGAATAAAAAATAACTTACCTATCACAAAGGTTGGCAATAACTCCCCAATAAGCATCAGGGACACCAAACCACTCACAGTCTCCTGGTCCAATATTGATATTTATGGAGCAAAAATTATTATTTTCTTGGTGACCTGGTGTTCTTGAACCAGGAACCTGGAAATCATGATTCGTAAATTAGCACTACAGATTATTTTCCTACTTTATACAGGTTGTCAATAAGTACCAAATGCTGATTAAAAAGTTTGGTAAAAAAAATCCAAATGATTGGCTTGTATTAATTCAATTCCAAACAAATTACAATATGATAAAAAAGCAATACTGTATTTTACTTTAAAGTGAAGAAATTAATTGAATCAATGTCTCCAAAATTATAAAACATATGGACCGTCCTGGTGTCTTCAACCTACTGGTCCACCAACCAGGAGGCCTTATAGATCCCCTGTGATCTCAGCCAAATCAGCTGATGTTGAAGTATGGTATGTTTTGAAGTGTTTCAATAATAATCCTTCAATAACAACATGCAGAACATTTTATATCTTATCATGATACAATTTCACCAAAAAATTATTAACTTGCAAATGTTTACCTTCATATAAAGTTGTACAGTGTTCATGCCAAGGATTGAGTGCCCAACATGTGACAACATGTTTCCTGCAGAGACAACACGTGCAAATGCTGGTAACTTCATCAATTCTTGTAATTGTGCTCGCCACTTCTTTTCATCAGATAAGTCAACATTTGTGCCAAACTTTATCATTTTTTGGGTCTTCTTCTTTTTAGAATCATCAGTCTTTGGTGCACCTGCTGCAATACGATCCTGTTCTTCTTTTAAGCTCTCCTGGAAACTGGATGCCTGATATTGGGCATATTTGGCGACTGTGGTATGGGAACGATGACTGGCACAAGGCCAAATTTTAGTTTCAGTTCCTAAATCAAGGTTTTCGTCCGCATCTTGCTTCATTTGAGTTCGAACTTCAACTGTATGTTCTGGATTTACTTCAACTAAAGTTTTAGTAGAAAAAAGACCCAAATCTAATTTAAGTGCAGAGGCTAAACCTCTCACAACAGCTATTGGATGCTGTAGACAGAATTCTTGCAATTGCGGTGAGAAAGCTAGCTTTTTGTTGTCTAAAAGTACTGAAGGTGTATTAGGTAGAAGCTGTTCTTTATTCAGCTTTACTTTTGGAGGTTCTGGCAATGCTGGGGGTAACTGTTTATCCGATATCATACTCGAGTTTCGGGCACTGGCTCCTCGACCTTTACATCCACCGATGATATCAGAACTATTCATAGTGATTGAGAATACAGGTTCAGTTGTTGGCTCAACTTTAATTTCACAAAGCCTCATATTGCTCAAACGAGGTTTAGTTTCAGACAAAATGCTTTGAGTTGTCAGCTTATTATCGGTCATTTCTTGCTTGATATATGCAACTCCAGACTGTAACGTAGCGGAAGCAGATGCAGTGGTTGGGGCAGATGTTGTGGATGGAGAGGTGGCTGTTGTGGAGAACTGGGTATTAGGCAAGACTACTTCTGGGCCAACATCACTTGCCTTTGCTAACTCATCAATTACATCTTCCCCCTGCGCTAAGCGATTTAATAAATCTTCTGCAAGTGATGTGGTAAATTCCCTTTGGCTAATAAGCTCCTTTAGCTCCTGGAGTTCTTGATCACTAACTGTGGTCTCTGGTGTAATGCCACTTAGGTCTTTGGGTAATGCCTCATTCAAGTTACTGTTATTGTAGCCATTATTGAAACCATAACTAGCAGAAGTTGTTGGAACTCCTCCATTAGTATATGATGGAGTTTGGGTAATGTATCCACCAGTAGATGAGGGTTGTGAATAGGCCTGATTAGTCTGACCGTAATTGGTAGTTGGTGTCTGAGGTCTCTGGGTAACAAATCCTCTGTTTACACCATTTGTTGCTGGTTGGGTATAGCTTGTAACACCAGTTGGTTGTCCTGGACGAGTCATTTGACCACCTTGAACAAAACCAGGAGGCTGAGCAAGGCTTGGGGATACTTGTGGACCCTGCACACCTGTCTGTTGTTGTTGCTGCTGCTGTTGTTGTTGTAACTGCTGTTGTTGATGCATTTTCATCTGGTGCTGTTGCATGAGACGGTAGTTCTGTTGTAACTGTTGAAGTTGTTGTTGTTGCTGTGGAGTTAAGTTTGCTTGGTTCTGTTGCTGATAATGCAACACCTGCATTTGTTGTTGATTGAGGTAGAAGTGCGGTCGCTGCTGATCTCCAGCCAAATCAGGTTTGAACCGCTTGGCATCATTACCTGGGGCTGGATATGGTGGTGGTGGTCCTGTGGACCCAGTAGGTCCAAACTGTTGGCCATACTTTTGGAAACTACTAGCCCCAGCACCTAGTGCCCTTTGCTGACCAGACACCTGCTGGCTCTGGCCCTGTTGCTGCCTGTTGGACATGTCTGTTGTGACAGGTAGGTTCCAGGCCTCCTCAATGCTCAGCAGTTGCCGAGGCTTGTTAATTGCACTCGGCATGGGAGCATTTGCCAGTTGCTGCTGGAGAAATTTTATGCGTGGCGCAAGGTTGGGGTTTACAGGTTTGTTGCTACCACGTGTTGCATTCATATAGCAGGCTAGAGCATCACGTGGTTGATTGCACGTTTCATATAGTATGCCTAGATTAGTCCATGCTGCAGTGTGCCCTTTGTCATATTGCACTGCACAAATATATGCTTGTAATGCATCAATTGGCTGATTTTGTTGCTGGTATAACACTCTGTAAAAAATAATAATAATAATAAATCAACAGCATCTTTACCACAAACATTAGAATGAGAGCTCTATCATATTACAGTAGCTAAAAGTATACCTTGTATGGGCATACACAGTGTGCATGCATATATATCAGATGAGCATAGTATATCTTCATTAATGCAGAGTTCACAATTTGTTGGTTAAGCTTCTCTCCACCTACAATACTCTATAAAATATGTGTTTAGGCTAGTTGTATGATGTCATTGTACATTTAAAATTTCCTGAAGACAGAATAGTGTCTTCCAATGATGAAATGACCCCATTTCCATCTGCCACCATAAATGATTCAAAACAGGTGTTACTGCATATTCAGATGGAGTTGGAAAGATCAATTATTCACTCTTCACTGTGATATTATTCATACATCTATTATATTATTATTCTCATCTGTCATGATTATTTAAGAAAAATAATATTACTGTTAAAGAAAGATTGGCCAAGCACGGTAAGTTTAACTTTTTGTGGCTGTAAAGAAAGCTTTTTTATGCCTAACTTTCATAGTGCAACAATATGATGTTCTTTTGTAGTATAATAGTATTCATGAAATGTGAATATGGTTCTACCTCCAGTTATTATAATTTCACTGCAGAAAATACCCATACTTTAAACAACTAGAGTATTTTGGTTATTTTTTAATGCTTTTTTGGGGGGAGGGGGGTTCTTACTGCAAAATGCAAAGATTATTCATATTCTACACTAAATTTATATAAGTTGAACATTGATCAATTGAACATAAACAATCATTTGACTGAGCAAGATTTAATGGACTGGAAAACAATGAGGAAGTCATTGGGCAGTCTCTGATAATGCAAGGGGATGTCAACAAGTGTGAAGGATTGATAATGACTATGAAACCACTACACAATACCTTTGGCCAAAACTTTTTTTTTTAAACTACAGTACTTTATAAAACCTTTAATGGACCAGAAGGGTTAAACCCTACTTTTTATTGATTGAATTTTGAATACCAATATCTTATGTCCTTATCTTTTACACAGTTCTGCTAAAAAACATTAAAATATGTAAAAGCACCTTAATGATGTTTGATACATTTAAATTCTCTCTTCTTTTATAGTTAAAATTTTGACACAAAGGCCAATAATTATACATACTGTATACCTTTCCCTACGCAAAAGGCAAACAAGTCATCGATTTGGATATCATAGAACTATAAAAACAAGTACAGTTCTCTCAAAATAAGCACTCACTTAACCCATCACTAAAAGAAGAAAGGAACTGTCACTAAGATAAAGCAGGATCAATTGTTTCAGTTGGCCCGGCCACTTCAGAAACCCTTCTTTCCCCATTACCATGCTCCTTCAAATTCCATAATCCATGGCCATACATTTTACCCCTTACTCTCAACACTGTTACATTTCTTAATACAGTATATTGATACACTCCCACTAACCATTACAGTATACATAAGCATCTGAAATCACAAGTCTCCCTCTTGCTCACCATCTGTCAATAACAACTTTATCTTTTTCTTTAACCTTATCTCATTTAAATGTAGTATAAATTTTTTAAACTTTTTGTAGCATATGGTTACAATCTTTAAATGACTCATGTATGTAGGGTATTTCCAAATTCTTTATTTCTATCAAGGTCTCCTAACACAGTATGATGTTCTAGTACAGTACAGTATCGCCATGGCTGTGGTAAACTACAGTGTTTCTCCTTTCATTTTATTTGTATATCGCTGATTACTGATAAAAAATGATGGCTTCAAAAGATGAAAGATTTCAGACAAGAAAAAGTTTTGAAACGTCTCTCAGTACAGTAAATCTAAACCGTATTAAATTTCTCTATGAGTAACTAATCCCTTGGTATAAGAGGCAAATAAATGTCCACTTACCCTATTGAACACCAAGTGTCTGCATTGCCCTCACACTTGTCAACTGAATTTCTGTAAGCAATAAATGCATCATGAACTTTTCCAAGGGCAGAGTAACAACGACCAAGCAGGTACAGGCTCTGTCCACTTTTGGGGTCAGCCTCAATAGACTTTTGAAGATACTGTAAGGCAGTGTTTTCTCTGTACGATTTCTCTCCCAAACTTTCAACAGTATGGTACATCCATCCTAGCTGACGTTGTATATCTGCACGGAGATGATTGGGAAGGTCCGATTCTTTTAGCAAGTTCTCATATGCTTCCCGAGCAGCTCTGTGCTTGTTTTGAAGCTCATACAGGTGAGCTACATGGAACTGGACTGAAAGAAAACAATAATGTAAGCATAAAATTCATATATGGAAATATAATCAGTCTTTGTGATGTGTATGGTATGCTTTAACAAATATAGTACAGTACAGAACTTTCAATGTCTAATAATGGACGAGTTGACGGTTCTGGGTAACAGAAGAAATACACTCTTCCATGTTCGTAGAGTGATACGGTATGTATAATTTGTAAAAAACAGTTTAAAGTCCTGCTATATAGTAGAGAAAAGTTTATTTCTCTAGAAACAGGGCTACCATTTACAATGACGTCACTAGTTTCCCAGCAGACAACACTCTCTATCAAACTCACTGCTGCAGTTGGAGGTAGTACAAAGGTGGCCTCTTTAGACCACAAATGCCACATTCAGGTAAGTTTTAAGGGCGATTTTTTTATGGTCTAAGTCATGGACATTTCGTGAGAAGAAATGTGCCGTGAATAACTGCTTCAAACATAGGATGGATGGATATATGAGCGATAGGGGTTGGGTGTAAATGGGACTGCCCAGTATGGGCCAATAGGCCCGCTGCAAGTTTCCTCCATTCTTATGTTCTTATGGAAAAAAAAAATTCCCATGTTCACACCAGCTCAGCTGTCACGGAGATACAAGCCAATTTAGAAGTAATGACATTGTCTTGACTTTGTTTTGAGAATGGCTGATGCTTGGTAAACATGACAACATAGTGCTGTTATTGTTTTGATGATTAATGAACAACTGGGATACATCATCATTTATATTAATTAATGGGTAATATTTTACTTTAACTACCATAAGTATTTGGATGTTTAGATTTGAGATAGGCTATTTTGGGTAAATTTTAAATTTTGGTCATCCCTGTACTTAGACATGCAGACTATGTTTTTTCCGATAGTTTGCGATGTGTTTTGAACGATTTAGATCTTCATTTCTTACCAATGTATGTTAAGCTAACCTTATAATTCATCATACCCTAACCTAATCTATGATATGTATTTTTTTATGCGATCGAAAAATGTTTTGTGACTTAAATCCCGTAGAGATAATTTGTTTTATTGTTGAAAGTACTTAATCCTATAGTTAGAATTTTAAGGTTCCCCAGATGACCAAAACCAAAATAATACCAATAATGTTTGGAATGTTTATACTATGAAATTTGTAGTGGGGGCAGCTAATATCCATTGAATTACAGTCTCTCCTCGACTTACGATGGGGATTCCGTCCCGACAACCAGGTCGTAAGTCAAAAATAATACATAGAAACTCTAAAATGGGTGTCTTTTTCTTCTCAGCACCACGAGAACTCTCACTTTTACGCTTGCCAGCCATTTTAAAGGGAATTGCAAACGAAAATCTTGTCATTACACAGCGCGATCACTAATGCCGGGACTCAAAATACGTAATGTGAAAAATATTTTATACGACCATGGCCGTCGTATGTCCGGGTTGTTGTTAGTCGAGGAGAGACTGTAGTTAATGTGCTTAGTAATATTTATATATTCAATATAGCATTTCTGTGTTGCACAGTAAAGCACAATTAATTATCTAATAATATTTATTTACAGAGTCGATCAGCCAAGAAGGTTGGACAACTTCTTTCAGGGTTCATCAAGGCAGGTGAAAGAAATTTACCAAAAGTAGATGTCATTATGATAGTATTATCAAGAACTTGGCCATCCAGCTATGAAGCACGTTAAATTACATCTGTACAGTACAGTACAGAAAAATTTTGAATCAAAGTTTCGGTACTACAGAATTTAGTTTGACTCACTGACATAACACTTTAATTTACAAATCCAAATGACTAGGAAATATTCTTTTACATAGACCACAGTATTTTCCACTTTTATATTGTTGTGTAGAATATTTTACACATTCCACATTTATTTCATTACATAATAATACATATTCCACACTTGTTATGTAAACTATTGCATTAAACTCACTCCACGCATATTTTGTTAACCACATTTACAAGACGAAAAGGTCCCTCTTGTGTTATCCTCGAGAACAAAGTTAAAGCACAAATAAATACTGAATAGCACTATTGAAATAACAGTACTGTATACAGTAATATGGTTATTGCTTAGTAAGTGTGTTATTGTGTATCTCATTTACCTTCTAAATAAACCAAACTAAAAAAAAATACAACTTTTATTCATAACTTACTTTCAAGTTTGGAAAATGATGCTGGACCAGCATCAATTAATGCTGACTGGAAGTGTTTCAATGATGATTCATAGTCACTCTGGACTTTGAACATTAACCCCAAGCGCAGATGAACTTCATTGGCTCGGCTGAACCCAGGCTCGATGTACAATACTTGTTGAAATGCCTTGATAGCCCTGAAAGAAAATTAAATAATATTATAAATGCTATGGTAAGTTTATATGTTTCATACAAAAATACACAACAGAAGCTATGTTAAAATCACTTAGCACTTACATTTTTGGAGTTACGATCCACAAACTTTAGAATACACTTCTACATATCCTTTATATATCTAATTATGACTTAAAATAATTGGAATATTTAATAAATATAAATTTTCTGAAATAAGAAAGTTCAGCTAAAAATTGTAGGTGTAATAAAAATTACTGACAATTTATTATTAGGTGTTGACTGACAACATAATAGGTAGAGTATTGAGGCAGTACCTGTCTGAAATAGAAAAAATTGAAGAAACACAAAAATGACAAATTTATAAATCTGAAAAAGCTCAGGTGGGAAAATAGAACAAGGAAGCCAATGTCTTAAAAAGGTTTATGAATCACTCAAGATCTGTACAGTACTCCAAAAAATCGTAAGTAATCACCGAATGTGATGAAATAGTGAGGGTGCTTAGTCTTGGTAGGCTGGAGTGGGTCAAATGATTCACACACAAGGAGGTTCCCGTCGTGTTACAATACCCACCACAACCCACACACTCACGCAACGTTTCTCGTCATATCTCACTTCCTGGTATACCGTTGTTCACCTACATGACCACCAGCACAGCCATTATTTGCTTACGACAATTATGAAAACAACACTTGGCTTATTAAAAGCTTTTCATGTTGCTCTTTATCAAAATTAACCAAGTAACTTAAAAACGAGATTATTAGGGATACAATAATTTAGATTTGAAAAAATAGAAAACCCTCATCTACACAAATCAATGACCCTGAAATGAAGATATACTGTATAGAGTATTTATATTTTCCACCCGGAAATACAAGCACATACTCTGAATTCATGCAATGAAGCTACCAACATTTTGACAGAGTACTGAGGTTAATTACGGACGACCAATCATGTTACTGTATAATCGTAAACACGCATATATCAACTAATCATTTAGCATCTTATAAGTGGCGTTTTGAATCCCTAATCTGTTTATTCACAATAAGATGAACATTAAGTTTTTTCTCAGAGTAGATGGAAATCCTGCTCAAAATACTAGGAAAACTGTACAAAGCAATGATGAAAGTGATACAAAATATTGTTGGAATTTGAAGGTTGGCTGGCATTCTCAGTAGAGGGGATGGATACTAGCGGTGAGCATGTGTGGCAACATCAGAGGATATCCTGTACTGGTCCAGGTGAAGAATGTTGCTGCTGCATGCAAAACCAAGTAGAGTGCCACAATGCTTTGTGCATATAATTTTTAAGAAAAACAAAATCTGTGGGACTATTTGTATCGATGCTAGACCTAGATTTTAACCATTATTTGATCACTCGTCCACTAGGTCCGATAAAGCACTAGCTTCAACCCGGTTTTCACCAAGTTTTCTTATAGAATAATGGTTTATTAATGCAATTATCTGAAATAAATCGACGCAATTTCATGTTTTAAATGTCTATATTAAATGTTAAGAGTAACTCAAAAGGCTGGAGTAGAACAAACAATTACATGTACAGTGCAGTGTTATGTATTTAATTTAAAAGAACACATAATCATGGAGTTATATTAATCCAGAGCCACACACAGTTCCATTGTAACATAAAAGACACTAACTAACTTGGCCTTAGGTTGACAGACACTGCCAGGTAAATAAATACTGTATACAGATACAGTAACATAGATATTTATTCAATAAAATCGTCAAACAATTTAATATCAATTCAACATTTACTGTACTTTGAACAATTTCCCAAATAAATGTTCCTCGCCTTGGTACAGTACATGTGGCACAGCACACCGCAGTGATAGTAAAGGTACCCCCAACTGAGGGGTGGTGGGGAGTCCAACAGCATAATTATAAACACAAACATATAATGTAAAATCTAAAAGACAATTAAATATAGTCATTGACATACCTACAGCTGGGGTACAATGAGTCTGCAGAGTTGCCTCATGTATAAAGTCTACTGTACTATAAATATAAACAACAAATGATTACTGAATGTATCAAGTTAAATCTTTACACACAGCCAAGAAAGAACATGATATAGTATCAACTATGATCATAATCACCAAAAACCAATACTAATTCACCATGTATGCACATTATAAATACGATCTTTTTATGCTTTCTTGACGGTAATACACGATGCTTTTAACTATAAGGTGCACCTGGGATTATAAGAAACGATACTTTAACCTTGTAACAAACCCTTTCCCACATACTGTACTGTATCATTAAGTTCTGTATGTTGTTCATAATCCCTTTGAATTTCATCTTTACAATTATTTTTTCTAATGGTCTTCACCACAGTAGTTTTGCAACATTAAATACCAGTAGAAAATTTATTAGTATACAAGTATTTGGTTCAGCGTCCATGTCAGGGCTCTATGGTTTCGTGGCCATATTTACGAAGCCACCGAGTGAACTAAACCAAGTGATGTTATCAGTGAACCAAGTAATGTTATCAGTGAACCAAGTAATGTTATCAGTGAACCAAATCATGTTATCAAGTCATCCAAGTCATGTTATTAAGGCGTTTTGATTACAGTCGACCAGAAGTGTTGCTCCCTCAGTTGCTTGCTGATTTTGTCTCTCAGACAGACAAAATACATTATTCCTTCTTAATATCAATCATCGTCACCTGTTCGATTTTGTCCAGTTAAATTAAATTCAGAGCGTGTTTTTTTTTCCATAAATTGAGACTAACCTTTAAAGATTTTTATGAGGTCCACATAGGGTTTCCTATGGGAGGGGGGGGGGGGGGGCAAGGATTGAAAACAAACATGGTAGTTAACTTTACTAAGATACATTTACAGCAAATGCATAATTTTGAAGATGTTTTGATAATGTTATGTATTTAGCATAATTTCGAAAATAATTGTCCTGTTTGAATTCACTTTTAACTAAATTAAAATCTTTGCTTAATTCAAACATTAACTTCATAAACTATACAGTAAATAAACCTGAGATGTAAACTAAACACTGTAAGGAGGAGTGAGATACTAGCATACTTGCATGTGACCCGTAAAGTTCAGGTTCATTTGTCCCCCCCCCCCCCAGATGAGGAGAGCGATTCATCAGCACCTACCATACGTTTATGACCATTTTACACGCTTATGTGGGTTAGCTGCGATTACCTGGCGACAGCTGTTGGGTAAAACCTGAACGAGACGGTCCCCCCCCCCCCTCCACACACAGTAAACCCAAGGCGCTAGCCCAGAAAATGCAGCAGAGACCAGGGGATTGGAACAGGTCTGGTGACCCGGTTGTCATCAAGCATGCTGAGGCTAAGTTTTACGGCTGGATGACCTTCCTAACGCCAATCCACAGAGTGGGATTGAAAAAGTTAATTAAATGCAGCTGTCTAGCTGTGATCTGAATGCTGTACAGGAATGTCAATAAACAGTCACGAGTGTATGTAGACCTAAGATCAAGAAGGACCTGTACTTAGTTTTGTCAATAATTAGTACTCTGGTTAATCTTTGTAAATAAATTCCATTTATCGAAAATACTAACACGTGCAATCTCTGATACTCATTATGTGTACTACACCACTTTTTTCTCTTTTCCATTTTTCTATTGAAATTAATGCCAAATTTATGTGCTTCTCACTGTATAGGACCCTACCTAACCTTATAAAATTTAATTTAATAAGGTATAAATTTAAATCAATATGGTAAATATAAATGAAAATAAAGCCGATTCGATCTTGGTCCCAAAGATCTCGGACATGAGGTTCTACAGAATACCTGTACTGTTTAAGAACATAAGAACAAAAGAATGGAGGAAACTGCAGCGGGCCTATTGGCCCATACTGGGCAGTCCCTTTTACACCCAACCCCTATTGCTTATATAAGCATCCAACTTATGTTTGAAGCTATTCAGCGTATTCGAGTTAATGATGATATTTGGTAACTTGTTCTATTCATCCACTACTCTGTTTCCAAACCAGTGTTTACCTATTTCACGCCTAAATCTAAATTTGTCTAATTTAAAACCATTGTTACGAGTTCGCTCCTGGTTGGATAGTTTGAGTACCTTTGTAATGTCCCCTTTGTTTAGCCCTGCCTTCCACTTATACACCTCTATCAGGTCGGCCCTCGCTCTACGTCTCTCGAGGGAGTGCAAATTAAGATGCTTTAACCTGTCTCTATATTCAAGGTTCCTAAAGCCCGGGATTAGTCTTGTCATTCTCCTCTGAATTCTTTCCAAGGATTCTATATCCATTCTGTAATACAGTGACCAGAACTGAACTGCGTAATCCAGGTGTGATCTCACAAGAGCAAGATACAGTTTTAGGATGACCTCGCTAGTCTTGTAACTAACACTCCTTTGTATGAACCCAAGTACTTTATTAGCCTTGTTACGAGCAAAAACACATTGTTTACTTGGCTTAAGGTTCCTACTTATCATTACTCCTAAATCTCCCTCGCAGTCGGATTTCTCTATGGCATAGTTGTTCATCTGGTATCTGGTTTCCCTGTTTACATCTCCTATACTGAGTACTTTACATTTGTCCACGTTGAATTTCATCTGCCATTTTTCAGACCATTCGAAAAATTTGTTTAGATCGTCCTGGGGTTTTGCGGAGTCCTCGTCAGATTTAATAACACGTCGTATTTTAGTGTCATCAGCAAATTTACTTATGTTGCTGTCTATGCCGATATCTATGTCGTTTATGTATATCATAAATAATGATGGTCCAAGTACTGAGCCTTCAGGAACTCCACTTGTGACGTTGCTCCAATGGGACTTAGTGCCATTAATGCTCACTCGCTGTTTCCTGTCCTGTAACCACGCCCTAATCCATTTAAGGATATTACTTTTGATGCCATGTGCTTCTACCTTTCTAATTAGTCTTTCATGGAGGACTCTGTCGAAGGCTTTGCTAAAGTCGAGATATACCACATCATAATTATGCCCCTCGTCCACCGATTCGAAAACTGATGAAAAGAAGGTTAATAGATTAGTTAGACATGAACGTCCGCTTGTGAAGCCATGCTAGGAATCATTGATCAATCGGTGCTTCTCCAGGTGATTTCGAATAGAGTTTGAAATGATTGCTTCCAGTAATTTGCCTACTAATGATGTTAGACTGATTGGGCGGTAGTTAGAGGATAGTGATCTATCCCCCTTTGTCATGGGTTGCGTTAGGCTTACCCACGCAACCATCTCCAAAGTTTGTTTTACCAGAGATAAGACGTCCGGCGAGGCATAACTGGGACATGTATTTTTCAATTAGTGGATGTTAGCCAGCCTTTAGGGGGGTGGTCAACAAAACAGTGTTGTACTGTTCATCGCTTCACACCCAAAAACCTCATTTTAAGTAGTACCCCCTGAGCCATGGGTTAGTTAAGACGTCGTCTCCATCCTCTCCCTCCTGAAAGGGGGCGGGACACCACACCACACAGAGTCCTCCACCGCCACTCCGTCCTGTGAACCGTCGTCGACACGAGACTAAGTGTGTTAACCTAGGCTGTTATCCCCGTGGAAATATCACGTGTGGATGCCTGGTTGCGACAAGAGCAATCCAGGCTGGCCTATCAAACCTACAGTAAATGGTTAATTACCGTAATTCACGCTTACAGAATTCTCCTGCACGACACCCGTCTACTGTGACCGTGATCGACACGAGACTAAGTGTGTTAACCTAGGTTTGTTATTCCCGTGGAAATATCACGTGTGGAAGCCTGGTTGCGACAAAAGCAATCCAGGCTGGTCTATTGCACCTAAATGGTCAATTCAAGTCACGCTTACCAGTTCTCCTTGCCGCGACAACTGTCTACCGTGACTGTCAGTGACGCGAGACTATGTGTGGTAAACCGAGAGTACCTTTTGTTGTTATGGCCGTGGAAGGTCGACACGAGACTAAGCGTGTTAACCTAGGTTGTTATCCCCGTGGAAATATTACGTGTGGAAGCCTCGTTGCGACAAAAACAATCCAGGCTGGTCTATTGCACCAAAATGGTTAATTCAAGTCACGCTTACAGAGTTCTCCTGCACGACACCATGTGTGGTAACCCATGAGTGCTTTTTGTTGCTGTGGCCCGTGGAATGAAGTTCTTGTGCGGAAGCCTGGTTGCAACAAAAGCAATCCAGGCTGGCAGTAAATGTATCACTTGAAGAATTAAGGCTCTGTTAAGTTATACCCATAGTAGAGTAATCACATGTGTCCCCAAGTTAAAATTCTCTTTTAGAAGCTTAATTTTATTACAGTGTGAACGTGAGTGAATCACATACCCATGCAAATTGTAAATCATTGTATGGAAGCTTGACAAATAAATGTAAGTGCAATTATCTGCCCGTATCTGTGATCCTATCTTATTATTACTAAAGGTAATGGCTGATTGGTTACAACAAAGTATAACCAGTAACTTAGATGGATGTTGAAAATTAAATGAATTCATTAAATCATCATTTATCAAGTATAAATCATGGAATGTCGAGTGGTGGAGTGAACTTCTACGTAGATACACCATAATCTCCTGTAAGTAATCAGTGTGAAGGTATCGAACTCTACGGTAAGAAATAAGAAATACGACATATTATTATCTTTATATAATATAATCCACTCCTACTACCACCGATCCATACCAAAACCATGACACCCTTCTTGAAAATCGGTATTACATTCGCTATCCTCCAGGATTCTGGTACTACACCTGTTTTTAAGGACATGTTAAACAACTTTGTTAAGGACATACTAAGCTCTTCCTTACATTCCTTTAATACTCTGGCAAATATCTCATCGGGACCAGGTGACTTATTAGGCTTTAGTTTGTCTATTTGCTTACTAACATCGTTACTAGTCACTCCTATCTCGCTTAATTTGTTTTCTTCACTATCTCTGAATAGAGTCGGTGCCCCGGGTATCATGTTTAAATTTTCGGTGGTGAAAACTGTTGAAAAATATTTATTCAAATTATTGCTCATTTCTCTGTCGTTATCAGTGAGCTCGCCGGTATCTGACCGTATTGATCCAATCTTTTCTCGTGTTTTAGTTTGATACATTTGGTAGAATCCTTTGGGGTTTGTCTTCGCCTCCCTTGCTATCCTTACCTCATTATTCCTCTTGGCTTTCCTTATCTCGGTTTTAACCCTACTCGCCAATACCCTATAATAATCCCGGAGGTAAATTTCGCCACGATTTATCATTCTACCAATAGCCTTCCTTTGGCCAATGATGTTCTTTAAATAAGTATTTATCTATTTTGGGTCATGGTTGTCTGATCTGAGTTTTTTGTATGGTATGTTCAGCCTTTGTGCATAAGTAACTCATTATTTAAATTGTCGTGGAACTCGGCAATCTCAGATCTCGTTATCAGGTCGGTGTCATCTGTCAGGTGCACGGCCAAGGGCGACACCCCCTCTCTCAGCTGCCTCTTTAAACTGTCAAAGTTTGCCCTTCTGAAATCTGGTACTTTAGTGGAATTTTCCTTAAGTCTGTCCTGAAAATCTAACTGGAATCTAATTTCTTTGTGATCACTGAGTGCGTGAACAAAAACTGATTTCGATACTCCCATTTTGTTTCTTTAAAAAGAAACTTGGGAGGGATACAAACTACTCCAGCCAAATTAAGGGTGAACCTAAAGGGTAACAGTTGACAAACATTTCGAAACATTCGGACTAATTTCGTTTAAATATACAAAACCCAGCGTGCATAAATATCCAGAATGGCAAAAACAGTTGACATTGAACATCTATCAATAATTGCAGTAATAATTAGTCAATGATGTTAAGCGATTGAAACATAATATTTACTTAGTTACAAAACAGTCTGGAGCATAAGCAACTCATGTCCATATTCATTTACTAGTGAGAACGTTTATTGTTAGCAAAGGATACCTAAAGAAGTGGTGACGCCAGGAGAGAGAGAGAGAGAGAGAGAGAGAGAAATATGTGTGTAAGGTGTAATGACTGCAGGCGTGTAGGGGAAGGCCACATGAAGAGGTTAAGAGAGTGGAGAAAGGGAAACTGGTTGGGAAAGGGGAGGGAGGTAAGGTAGGCCTGGTAAAGGGGAGGGAGGTAAGGTAGGCCTGGTGAAGGGGAGGGAGGTAAGGTGGGCCTGGTGAAGGGGAGGGAGGTAAGGTGGGCCTGGTGAAGGGGAGGGAGGTAAGGTCGGCCTGGTGAAGGGGAGGGAGGTAAGGTCGGCCTGGTGAAGGGGAGGGAGGTAAGGTCGGCCTGGTGAAGGGGAGGGAGGTAAGGTAGAGGTTGAGGACGCGGAAGGAGGGTACGGCATATGTTGGGGAAGCGAAAAGCTCGGTAAAAGTTATATAGTAAAGATTGGGGGACTTGGAGGTTAGGGTACAGGTTAGGGAAGATGGTACACTAGAGGTTGGTAAGGAAGGTACGGTCGAAGTAGGAGGCAGTAGAGCGGTGAGGAGTTTCCCAGGGTGGTAGCTGAGGGCCTGAAGACAGGGCTATAAACTTGTGGCCCCAACTTTCCGGCACATAACCCACAAATTGGGGGGGGGGGGGGGGGAAGGGGGTGTGAGACGCACTAACCTAACCGGTAAACTTGACCAAAAGGTTACCAACATCTCCACCAGCATGTTACCGAGCACATCCTCCCTGCTGCTAGTACCTACGTTACAGGCTATATAGAAAATGCTTGCAGAAATTTAAACGTATAATCCAATTATAGAAAACTGTGCAAGACACCTTTAACTTAAATGAGTAATACTGTAGACAAGGTAATACGGTATAACATGACATAATTCCCGGTAGGCCTCTTCTCTAACTTGTAACTTTGACACAGCAATAAACATGATTTAAAAAAAAAGTTTCAAATGCAACTTTCTAGTGACTGCAGTGCGTATTTGCATGTACAGTAAGTGAAGTTACAGTATAGATATCGAGGCGGAGAAACCTATAACTGTGGGAATGTGGGCAGGTCATACTCCTGGGACCTCGGTGGTTTTGTAGACAGTCGTTGAACCAAGCCATGATCTTCCACTCCACCACGCCCCTGACAACCAGCAGTGAGGGCCTCCACCAAACAGCGGCTGCACCACAGAAGCAAGGTACGTGACAAAGTTTTCGTCGTCGGTAATATTTGTGACAAAACACGAGTGCCATCACAGGCTTCGAAGTCTTGCCGCAACTTAAACTGTTAGTTTTACAAAGATCAAATGCCCATTACGGTAGATCAGGTACGTGACTTGTTCAAGCATTAATAAAAAAATACATTTTAATTTTACTGAAAAATAAGCAAAATGTGATAATTAAGAGCTAAATATGATGTGCGGTATTCAGTACGGTATGTTTATTAAAGACAAGTAAAGTCCGTTGAACCTAACCCAACCCTCACAAGAGGAAGCCTGCATGCAGGTATTCTAGGTTGGCAGCTAGTGATGTCAAGAATGAGAATATCCAATAAGCTTCGGGAGAGCGTGGGAGTGGACAAGCGACACGTGAGTGGTCTGTCTGCCTGCCAGCCCACTTGGCTAACCCCCCACCCCACCCCTACCCCGTTCTTCCTCCCTTCATACCTACCTGTCCTCACCACGGACCCACCATCTGGTTCTTACCTGACACCACTCTTAATACCTGATCCACAACCTACAGACATTACCTTCCCAGGTTTACTACTCAGCGATCCACGCAATGAAAGAAGGGTAATCAAGCCTTCCAAAGCGAGGTTATAAATTAAACTTCAAAACAAAATTGTGTTGCAGGTGTTTCCCATGTTTCTGTCGGTCAAGTTCACTGCCAGTGTACAATCTATAATTAACATTCACTGTACGGAGTTCCCACTGGGACGCACAGATATTTTTACTGCCAGTCCTGTTATTTTCATTTCTCAACTTTCTGCGTGTCTTTGTTAATATTTCTACATATAACAAACCAATTCATCGTTCTGAAATAATGTAGCACACGAGTCACACGACGACTATGTTTATCACGCCTCCCCAATCACAAACAGACCCAATATGTGCTACAGGTACAAATACAAACCCGCGTAGCCCGGAAACTAATTCCCTAATTCATATCGATTTTAAGCGCGCCAATCCCGAGGCTACTAACCCACTTCCCACGTTACTGGTTTAAACAACTGACACCGGACAGGACGCACAATTACATTACATAAATTCTACTGTTAATTTGTTTTTATATCCGTATTACATTACCCCCACTCCTCAACATGTTATCGACATTTATTACATAAATCTGTCTCTCGATATAATAACATTCGCCCCAGAAGGATTATTCTCTGATGTTAGTAGTTAATTTTTCTCAATTCAAGCTTTGTAATTATATCATCCAACCTATTGTTAGTCCTTGATCCTGTAATCAATATATTAGGCATATCCGATCAGAAATAAAATGGCCGATTCTTAAATAAAACATTCATGGAATATAATATGGAACCGATGTTTAATATTATGATATGGTCACTAACCTTTTCACCACAGATTAAGTTATGCTAAGAACAAACAACGATTTATCACTATATATGGACTAAACCCTCATCGTGCCGTAAATTCCAAGATCTTGTGATACACATACATATCAACTTTGGTTAAAGTCATGGTTACATGTTGACGTTATCGTGGTCACTGTCAGTCGGTCACTCCCGCGCAGATTCCTGCCCCTTTACACAAATAAGCGCAACTCAGCAAGGTCAAAGCACACATACCGTTATCACTTTTATCATTCGACTCTAACTTGTCCAAGGTCAAAACAATCGAAAGTGGAATTCGAGGAACATAACATACGAAAATATACAGGGATAAAAACCGCTAGCACAACGTTTCCAAGAGTTACGCAGGAAGTCCGTGTTCAAGGAAAATACTGTACTGTTTGCAGTTACGCTATATTATTATCCCCTAAAACCCCACCTACGTCACCATTCCACCAAATTTCTGTACTAAACAAAACCTGGAGATAATGGGACTATAACTTAATAGGCATCTGAGACCTAGTTTTCCCGTCCATTCAAAAGTAATCCCCCACACAGAGATTACAGTACAAGCGCTTGAGAATCGATGCCAGACACTCACCCCTCAAGTTACTATTTCCGAACCCAACGTACCTTTACACATAAATTATGCAAAAATGTCTTTTAGCGTGTTAGTGTTACTCGTTCGGGAATTGCTATACTCGTAATGTTGAGGGGATCGATGGCTGCGTGAGGAACCAGTCAGCTGGAGGGGGATGGCCTCGGGGACGAGTTGTTGTTACTATAAGCAAGGTGCTCGCCTGTCTCAAGGTCGCGCCACTTTAGTCAACTAAACATCTACACTAGTCTCCCCCAACGGGTATTTGGTGATACAACTGGGATTGACAATCTTGGTTACAAACATTGTCCACTTTACGAATGAATTTTATCCCCTAAAAGAAAATGTATTAATATGAATTTATAAAAAAATAAAATAAAAATTTATCCATTAAAGGTAACTATACGATAATACAATGTAAATGTACAATACAAGTAAAAAACGTAAAATAAATATACAAAAGAAAATGGATGAAAAAATTATATGGTAACAAAATGAGCAGGGAAGTACGAGTATGCGTGCCGGAGTCTAGAGCCCCAAGTGTCAGTGACCCTGGGCGGGCGGTGGCGGTAACATCTCAGCTGTGACTCCTAGTTCGAGTGCACAGACATTAGTTGTATTTCCTTAATTTTCGGCTAACTTTGTTCATAATTGTCATATTCTCTTTACTACATTCGAGTAGGCAAATGGTTTTAACTAGAAAGATTTTCTTAAACATTATTCTAGTGTGTGCTTCGTTTCTCAAGAACAAAAACATCTACGGTACAAACAAAAACCATGACCAGTAATACAAACAAAACAATTAAAAAAATAAATAAAAAGACAGCATCGGGTGGTATCCTCACCGGGGATAAAACAGCAATAGTAATAATAAAAAAAAATCAGACTAGTAACAAATAGCACCAGGTTTTAAGGGTAACATTGAAAAATCGTATGTAAAGTACACAAGTTCCTCGCGAGAATGTCAATTATGAGACTGTATTTAAAGTATGGGACACACGTTTGTTTTAATGGCTTCCTGCACCATACACTGATTTAACTACTTAAGAATACCGTACACAGAAAAACAGAAGGTAATTGATTGCGAGACGAGTAAGTGGTCATACGGCAGTTATGACAACTGCCTGACTTGCTCTAGTTATTTAAAGACGAAATATGAAATTTTACACAAAATTGCTCAAGCCGTTCTCTCGTCTTGGCGCTTGCGTTAAAATTGTCAAACGGGTTAACAGAAATTAAAGCAAGTACTTACTGAACGTCCACTATGCAACAATAAACTGAACATTCGCTATCTTATCTGATAATTTCCATGTTTTACGTTGCACTTGACTGCTTTCTTCAAAAATTAATTCATAACCTACACGTAAAATTTTATCATGGATCATTCGTCAAGATAACGAATTATCACAACCATCAACGAAACCCAGAGATCCTTGGGCAGTTTTGGTGAGAACATTAAAAAAAAAAGGTAGGTACAGTATTTTAACCAATGCTAGGCAGCTTGTATTTGTAGTTTTCAAGTCACACTTTACCTTGCTTCTATACCAAATTTGTATTCTAAACATTAAAACATCTTATAGACCATGAATTGTATTCTATGAATCAACATCTAAAAGTAAAAATCTAGTAAAAGAAAAGTTATGAGGACAGCAAACCAATATATGCACCATAATTTGGTTTATACAGCTTTCAAGTTTCAACCACAGAATAAAACATTACTTACACCATTTCAATCACACTTAGGCATCTGATATGTAAGAGAATTATTATATCAATAATTTTATTGAAATACGTGACCCACACAACGTCGTTTCCTCCATTCTTATGTTCTTAATGTCATGAGCGACATTTCATCCATTAGTGATAAGGGAATCAGCCAACAGGCTTTAGTTAATAAGCAGAACAGGCCAGTAATGACTTCACTGCCAAAGCCTCATAATTCCCAGAAAGTTCAATCCAAGTAATAATACCCAAACAGGCCAACCGGCCTATTGCAGACTCCTTATTTTCTTATGTTCTTATGTACAACACAGCAGTAATTGGGGCTACACATCAGCCTCATTAAGCAATGCTTACATAATCATAAAACTATTGAGGCACTGACACGTTATTCTGCACTTGTTTTTTAAACCGTGGCTCATGTTAAAATCTGAACTCATTAAAAGGAAAGGTAGTGAATCTGTAGATACGATTGTTAAACAAATCACCTCTTGATAAATAGTAATGAGATAACCGTATCACTATGCAAAAGAGAACTATTATTGAATAGTTGACCTCGGGAGCAACAACATGAGGACATCACTACCTTGAGCCCGACGTGCAGCACTGGCTGGCCGCTGGAGATGGCGGTAGCACGAGGATGAATCTGGTGTAAGCCGGCCTATAGGCCTAAGGTCCACCAGTCCAGGGAAACGCTCAAAACGGCCGTTAGACATAGAACGAGACATTTCCGCGAAGCAAGCAGAACCAAATTATCGCTTAAAGTCCCTACTACATATCTAATACTTATTTCAGTGCAGCCGCTTAAAACGATTATACGAAAAAAACGTAACTATACTGATGAAAAATAAGAAACCTGCATGGGCTGAAAAGAAAGTTAGAAATGTCTGTACTTGAACACCCACACGCGCGTCGCTTGTTACATCAGCAGTCTTTACGCACTTAAAATCTTGCCATTTAAATGCCAACCCGGGAAATTCCCTTTAATCTCATTTCATTACCACCAACAAAATTGCATGATTTTATTCTTCAACTGGACTTTCCGTTTATAAACGTTACTAATACTTATTAACTAAAAAAAAAAAAAAAAATACTACTCTGATAACAAAATTCGATGGGCTTGTGTATGGACAAAACACCGTTGCCACATCGCCTCACCACCGATACACGACTGCGACAATCTCGCCTAGAATAATATTAACAAGATTCCAACACAAAAGTTTATCTTGTCAGTCTTCTGAAGACAGCTGGTTTAAGTAATGATATGGTCTCATATGAAAAATATAAACTTTGTATGAAAAAATAGTCTGTGCTTAACCGTTCTAAATGTGGTGCGAGATGAATGCGACGTTGCCATAGTTCCAAAGGCTGTACCACAGAGCGATTAGCCTCGCCAGGCCGGCCCGCCAGCGTCTCCTCTTAAATATCACGTAAGCTTGTCTAAGATGAACTACAGTACAACCTTAAAATAACTAACTAATACCTCCTTGAAACTAATTAACAATTCTCAATACCAATCATTCAACTTACCATCAAAGAAAGGTTGGAAATCCAGACTGAACAGATCTTGTTTAGTCTGTAGAACTGTTGCATGAATACTTGCTAGTGTATTGATGGCAGTTTTCCCTGAAGGTTTAACACACTGGCAGTGATGTTGTTACACATTTTACTTGTTATACTAGGAGCTACGTATTCTTGACTTGAGCATTAACAGGAGATCATCGAAAGAGGCAGTGTTCGGATACAATATAATGACTATTTGAGACAGTTATGAGATGTAAGTCACATGGAGGGTCGTCGCCGTACTTAAGGGTGGGAGAGGTTTGAAGAGAATGGTGGTAGGTTAGTGTACACAGTATTCGGTCTTTGTCCTGTAACGGGGCTGGGGCGAACACCTCACACCGCACGGTCACTCAACTCCCCGTCTACAGCCTCTCCGTCGTGTCTCTCCCTTCTGAACTTTCTATCACTATTATCATTCCTTAGGACACACGAGGGTGGGCTAAGCACTCGCAGTTTGGCAGTGATGCACGCGTCTGCACACGTGCAAGAAAAGGGTCCTTGTCCCGTCCCCGCGGTCCTCACCGACCCAAACCTCCTCTTATCCTTCCACCAGCCACACTGAACATTTTCAACACACGCTGCCGACTAAATGACAACAATTTCGTACAATCTCACGGACTACTTCCTCTTAGACAACACGCATCTTATGTACTTTGATATTCTCAAATATAATAGGATTTGTCCTGTGAATTTTACAGGAAGACTGTTATGATAATAATGTTGACTTACGAGACGGAATGGAAAATAGTCGTGCGTCTGGCAGGCGAGTGTGGGTGCTGGGGCGGTAGGGCGTATTGATCCCCAGGTGAGGAGGTCTCTCAGGCTCCCCCTGGGTACAAGTCCCCACACCCCACGCCACAACTTTGTACCAAGGGGCATCAACCACATATAAACTTACAAAACAAACCCACACATTATGAACCTAAAATATGCGAAATAGAGGGATATCAAGTGTTACACGATACACATCGGGGTAGTTTACAATTCAGTACTATTTTTATGGTTTTTAAGCAACATAATTAAGAAACTGCATTTAAGTATCCGAGTTAAACTAGAAGACTGAGACAAAATACGTCAACCGCGAAATGTTGAGATCGAACGTAAAACGTCTAGACGGAAAAGTTACGGAGCTTCACGGAAGAAACAATCTGTGTTTGACAATCTTTTCCACACCTCAGCTGATTTTAACTCACTCAAACGTCTTACTGTTATTCTGGTTAATGTTACGTCCTTGGCTTAGCTTGTGCAGTAATCTGGGTTAAAGCACGTCATTGCTGCCCTACATTACTGCCCCGCACACGCTCAACATTAGGTCACATATTTACCTACCGCTCATTACCCCATTTCAAGCGTATACCTGTGACTCGCTTCCCCTATATATTCTCACTTCTCCCCTCCTGCCTCGGTACATCACGCCTCACCCTCCACTTTTCGTATACACACCTGTTACCTTTTACGCACGTTATTCAACTTTACAATAACTCACCTTTGCTGCCCAATTACACATTATAATTATTTATGGTCGCACTTGTTACGTAGCAACAAGCAGTTCGCTGTGATACAATTACGTGGATTTTAACTGAGTCTATCCTCTTTATCCCCCAGGTACACACGCACGCATGTACACAAATGTACGCGCGCGCGTACATGAACGCATATACAGAGAAGCTTCAATAAACACACACACACTCTTGTGTACCTGATTATAATGGAAGACGTAAAATGAAAATAGCAGTTTGGAAATCATAGCTGTAAGTAATACAAGTATACAGGGGAACCAGCCAGGAGAGGTTGAGTGATCACAGCTGATTAAAGTTCAGCCGGAATAAACCCACCAATCGGAATTGAAGAGCGTCATTAAACACTTTGGTGTAAATGAAAGCGAATAGCTAAGAACTCGAAGCTTACCTTTAATGTGACGCGGCAAAAACAACACAAGAACATACGAACTCAAACACAAATCCAAACCAACCACAACACGATTTAACCTACAATATGAGAGAAAAGAAAAGACAGCTATTTGTAAGACCCGTACTCCTGCAGTGAGACGGTGACACAATACTGGAGGGAGGAGGACCCATTATGACCGATTTATTTAAAACTGCAAATATCAGAAGGCGATCAAAGCATCACACAGTATACTAGACAGTCAGTAACAATAGGGAGATATACTGCAGTAGCCGAGACACTGTATGAGGCAGTGATCAATACTGACACAGGGAAATAGAGGATTGGATCAGTTCTTAGACAAGTTACAAGACAATCAATTCTGACACTACAAGACGACACTATAAACAGAGCTGAATATTGACACAAATAACGGGTGTTGATCACTTGCAAGACACTGTATAATGCAATAGTCACTCTTGCAGGAGAACCAGAGGAAGATATCACGAGGGGAGGGACCTAGGCCAGGTAAGGTAGGTGGTGGGAGGGAGGTAGAGGCCGACCCAGTTAGAGCGGAAGTGCTGGAATGCAGCGAGACAGTTGGGTTGCCGGTGATCACAAAACATTCCTGGAACACATTACTACTCACCTCCCTCACCCTCACCTTTCACTGCATCTTGAATCATAATGGTCTCACCAATATACACTGCGATAATCACAGCCATACTATTACATGATTTAAACCTATAACTTGAACTTTTAGTCATTGGTGGAGATCCCAAACAAATATTATACCGTTCATAACGTCTAATTATATTAACTTTCAGCTTTGGTGATATTCGTACACACACGTGGCTTCATTTTCACCTGAAGATTTGTGACAATATCTGCCGCGTGGAAAACAGTGAGGTCACTGTACTCAGAACTTAACTAAAGAACTACCGCTACATTCGTATATTTAGTTTGTCTGCATAGTCCGACGACTTTAAATTCACCATTCTAAAGTTCCAGTGATTCAGTTCTGAAAAATAAAAAAAAAGAAATACCAATGATTGAAACAAGAGTTGTGTGGTCCAGGTGTTTCTTGCACGTGCCCATCAAGTTTGGAAGCCAGTTACTTTTCCCAAAGAGGTCACTCGGTATCATGGGATAATCTTACTCATGGAATCTATTATAATTATAGAACCAGAGTTGCAAGCTAAAATATTAATGTAACCTACAACTTTCCCCAACAAAGTCACCGTGACCAATTTCGTTCGAAGGGATTATTATATTTTACTGGGTGGTTCTGTACACTGTTTTTACCGACCGGAGCATGTCGAGATAAATTTCCGGAAACACGTCACGGTCTCCTTTATATTTTAAATGAGTTATCATGTTCAATGAGACGACCATGCACGTCAACTGTTATGATTACAGCACGTTGAATTAGTTTAGGACCAGAGGTGGATATAAAACTTAACATGACTTATAATTCCCCCATAATACATCACAGTAGCCTGCTCAGCTAAGAAGACACTGCTAGGTGTTATCAGATAAACATACCCATCATGGTGTAGTGGTTTATTACTAAAATATGAAGTTAAATGTATTAGTTTTACATCCTTTGATGTCAATGGCTTCAAAGACGCCTCCAACACCGAAAGTATAGCAAAGGTGAACTACTAAGAGTGAGACTTTTGTTGGTGACCTGGAGGAGAAAATGGTTACCTGACGTCACACCTTTGGCAGAACCCTCCCTCGTCTGGCGAAGAAGCTACGTACCTTATTCTACACCCGCCGTCACTACTGCACTCGGCTTAACCCCAACTTTCATTAAATTATTTATGAGTAAACTTCTAGATGAAAATGTAAACAGGGTGCAACACTTTCTAAGAATGCATTACCAATACTGAATTTTTCAATCAATTTCGTCAACATAACGTCACGCCCCACTACGCCATTCATGACCAACATAACGTCACGCCCCACTACGTCATTCATGATCTACGACAGAATATGAATAACTCCACGAGTGGTGAGAATGAGCGGCCAGGTATCACGAGTGGGGAGGGAAGGTGGCGGCCAGGGGAGTGAATACACAGGTGGACAAAAAGCAGGGACTCAGCGGCAAGCTGCAGGTAGAGTGACCAGCGGACCCCGTCACCCGCAGTTAGTTCACTCACCCCCACCGATACGGACACAACACAAAGACAAATGCACACAATGTCCCATGCATAAAGGCCACGTCCCCAAGGCCGAGGCCCAACGCCACTACCTAAACGTGCCTGCCCCTACGATCGGACCCTACCACCGACAAAACATCCCCCACCCACCACCGGCGGCATCACCAACAAAGCGAGGGTTACTGGTGATCCTGCATCCACAAACAATGGCGGCCAACAGATGGCACGCGACCTGGAGTATTGACAAGCACAACACAACAACAACCCTACCTCTCACCTTTGTTGGAAGTTCCTTTGTGCGGCCCTCGGGGCAGTCGTTGCTCGCTATTGTGATATGCAGGAGTTCCGCAATCACAACAGATTTACCAGCCCGATGCCTCCCACCACGCACACCCCAAACACCCAGTCATCACCAATCAGGTTGTGTCGACACCATAACACCCACAAATTCAGTCATATGTTTACTGCTGAAATATTCACGCAGTATGTGGTGGTACTTCATCAATGGGAGAATTATTATTTACGTGGTCGATGGTTAGCATGTTGGGAACATTTGCATGTTGCGTGTGGCAATACAACGTGTCCGAGGATTGTATAATCTGGCCAATACTCACATCAGCGTCATCTATTGAGATCTACATCTTCATCATGCTTCACCCACACTACTCACCCTCGTCCTCTTCACACAACCCTTATTATTGTGCACACTCTCTCGCTGATGAAAGATGAGTGAAAACTCTTGGCGCATGTCAATGAAAGTGAAGACAAAATCTGACACACACTAACCAATATAACTGAACGAGGAATTAGTGGGCATTTTCCGTCAAACAAATTTGTTGATTAAGTCTTGGGAGGCATCAGGTGTGTTCTCACCTGGTGGTAGCTAGAACGTGCGGGTCCTGGACATCATCAGGGGTGGACGGGATACACTACTACCAACCACTCTCTAGGGGAGCAGGTGGGGCCATGCTGTCTATAGTATGGCACCCACCACTGACACACTACCACCCACATCATCATCATCATCGTCACAAACCTATATGCCTCACCATCCTCTTCGTACATCATCACCATCCTCACTACCCCACCCCCTCCCCCGCATACGTACACTTAGGGTGGTCGCCAACGTGGTCGCCAACGTGGCCGCCTCCCCGCTGGCCTGGGTCCTGCCGCCCACACATCCCTGTAAGGCGGAGGCTCAGAGGCTGCACGTTCCTGGGACGACTCTATGGTGTGTGCACCCCCGCACATACCGCTCAATTATCTCAGGCCACAGGTAAGGTTCTCGGGTGTAGAACAAAGCCCAGATATAATTATGGAGTGAAACAGAAAAAGCGGAGGCAAGATCGGCCAGGGTTACTCAGGGTAAAACGATATTCCTGCCAAGTGTCGCCCGCCGCCAGCTGTATGGTCACCGATAGAGGTGGACCTTAAAATGCAAGGCGGCAGGTGGGTGCTCTCTGGTGGCGCTGCCTTATGTAACTCGCGCGTCCAAGACCTGCCTGCGGAGTGCGGACCACTGTTCGGCACACGCCACTCCCTGACTCACACACTCTTACTTCTACAAGCTATACATAGCCATAGACACACTCAAACATGTTGGCCCATCAACCTTGGGTCGTCACGCCAAAACACTCGCCCCGCCGTCCCAAAATACCAACGGTGCAAAAAATGAGGGTCGGGGCAACAAGCATCACATGCTGCCAGTGAGACGGCGGCAACAGCAGCAACCAAGAAGTCGCTGGGCGGTGGCACCAACCAAGAGGGTGGGTGGCGTCACCCAGGGAGATCATGGTACAAGCATAAAATCCACCCACTTCCTCCTCTCAAAGACTTAAACTAATTATGTTCAATGCACAACATGCACCATAATAACTTACGATATACCGTATGTGATAAGAAGAACATAAGAAAATAAGGAGTCTGCAATAGGCCGGTTGGCCTGTGCATGGCAGCTCCTGTCGAGAGTTACTACCACTCTCTATCATCCATGAATCTATCCAGTCTCCTTTTAAAACTTTCCAGCGTTCCAGCACCCACTACATAGTTGCTAAGCTTGTTCCACTCGTCACCAGCCTATTTGTGAACCAGTTCCTTCCTATCTCCCTCCTAAACCTAAACTTATCCCACTTAAATCCGCTGCTCCGAGTCCTATCCTGCTCGGATATTATAAGAACTTTATCTATATCCCCTTTATTGATTCCTTTCACCCATTTAAATACTTCTATCATATCTCTCCGCACTCGTAACTTCTCTCATAAATGTTATACATCTCAACACATTACTGGTGAGTGACTTACTTTTCTACACACAACACTGTTTTACGCAACACCAACAAATTATATGACATATTACCAGGTATGTTTATGTAACAGGTGTCATAAGACCATCACTATGTAACAGGTGTCACAAGACCATTACTATGTAACAGGTGTCACAAGACCATCACTATGCAACAGGTGTCACAAGACCATTACTATGTAACAGGTGTCACAAGACCATCACTATGTAACAGGTGTCACAAGACCATTACTATGTAACAGGTGTCACAAAACCATCACTGTGCAACAGGTGTCACAAGACCATCACTATGCAACAGGTGTCACAAGACCATCACTATGCAACAGGTGTCACAAGACCATCACTATGCAACAGGTGTCACAAGCCCATCACTATGCAACAGGTGTCACAAGACCATCTTCACATTACAATTAACATATCATGATAAGTGCCTCAATAATCCTCGTTTATGGCACCACAATGACACCCTGCAACACTAATACCTTTACATACCCAACGCCATATCATTATACACGTCACTATAATTATGTTCTACCATAGACACAAACAGACTATAATCATTAAGCAACACAGTAAAGGCCGTCAAGCAACAAACACCAACTGTCCTGTAAACAACTCGACTAAGAGACTTAACTTCGGCTTCCTGGAGAATAACATAACACCTCCGGTAAAATAAGAAGAGTATCAAGGAGTCACTTACAATGCTGAAGAAATAATAAGAAGAAATCGGGGAGGTAAATGGACTGGACTGTGGTAAATATATATATATAGCAGGTTAAAATATACTGTATATAATCGTATATTTAAATGTAATTATTTTCTGAGTGCTATTTTAATACAGTAAGATAATCACGGAAAAATTCACGATGGCATTCTTCTCCCCCCAAAGAGTAAGTAACTATAGACTATTAAGTTCATCAGAATGTGGAAGTTTAAGTTACACTCCGGACATCAAAAAACAACAACAACAACAACAACAACAGACACAACTCACAACAGCCTGGATGACGGCACCCTCCCATCACAAACTCCACGATGGGAAAATAACTTCGTCATATTTACACACAAAAGTAATAAAAAAACCCCACACAAGTTGGTAATATTACCGCAGAGAAAAGCGTATAAAACAGTCCAAACACGACAAAACAAAACAAAAAAACACACAAGCTGGTAATATATCGCAGAGAAAAGCGTATAAAACAGTCCAAACACGACAAAACAAAACAAAAAAACACACAAGCTGGTAATATATCGCAGAGAAAAGCGTATAAAACAGTCCAAACACGATAATAACAACTTTCCTTTCATCAGTACAGGTTTAAAAGTGTATCCCCCTTCCGCTGTACTCGTTCACACTAGGATTAGTTTTTTTTTTTTTTTTTTTTTTATTTGAAGGTAAAATTAGCCCCGTCCACAATCTATCAGCTTCGAATCAATTTGTCCAGTAGGAAGCGGATCACATTTAATATGGATTCGCTTGTTTTGAAAGTTAAGGATGGTCGGGGCGAGTTCTATGTTGCTGCCGTGAGTGTCAAATTCTCTCTCTCTCTCTCTCTCTCTCTCTCTCTCTCTCTCTCTCTCTCTCTCTCTCTCTCTCTCCATACATTTCTCAGAAGTCATTATAATACATCTTTCCCTCTGTTACTTCGTTGTTCAATTCATCACATCCACTCCCACACACATGAAACATCAATCATGTACCTCTCTTTATTTTATCTCAAACACAGAAACATTTTTTATTTCCTCTTCTCTACTCACTTTCATTACGTTTGTTTACATTCATCAACTTCCTCTTGGTACAAACTTCCAAACTCATTCACTTTTATCACCCATTAAAACAGTCTCTCCTGAAAACAGTGGCTCACTCACTAGTCCACAGGCCAGACCTGATATGAGTAACACCACAAATCGCATTTTTCTTTTCCGAGATGATCTATGGAAAGTGGGTATATATAACGCTTGCTTCCTGTCCTCAGTGTTGTTGTTGGTTTGCGCTCAAGGCACCCATAGTCCACTCAGCTATGAATGGGTACCTGACTTTTACAGCTGGGGGAAGTGGTCGTGTGCAGTATTGACCACAACGTTTTCTCAGGTATCAAAAACTGGTTCAGTCTCCATTGCCCCCTTAACAGACCGTAGCACCTACAGTCAACCTTCACTTTTCACATGTCTATGAAGCATACTCGTGGCATGTGACTACAACTTGCCAAAAATTATAATTGACCAAACTTCCATCACTTTCCATTTCCCTTGTTTCCTTCTCTCTTATTTCTCCATTCATAAATAGTGAACAACCTTTGTACTGTAACACATTATCGACGTAGTCCTACTTTCAGTGGACACCATTTCCATCTTTTCGATAAGCTCCAACAGCTGCTACACTCACTCTACAAAAACTCTGGACAACAATCAACAATATTCCCAATACTTCATACAGTTTCAAAACTTCCCACACTCCTCCTTCATCTCTTATATCCCAGTTGTTGTTGCTGCTGCTGCTGTTGTTATTTCACGTTCTGTAAGTCTCAACAATTCTTCACCAAACTCAGATTTTTTTTTCTTGCTATTTAATGCTAACGCTTCACTCACACTTATATAATCAAATGAAAATAACAATATATATTGATAATCATGATCACTGACAAATAATAATAATAATAATAATAATAATAATAATAATAATAACAATAAAATTCTCATAAACACATACTGTAGCAACGATAATGTCCGATACACACAAACAACAATAAAAATATAACGATGGCAGAAATAACGCAAAAGAAATAATAAAAATAAACAGGACAAACACCGCTCAATCAAAACTAATTATATAACAAATATATGCATCAATATAAATCATATTTACAATCAAGTTGAACGGACGGACATCATCTCATTTACAGGTATAATACACACTGTAATTTACGGGTCAGCACTTAACAAGACTAGACAAGCACTGGGCAGACTCACTTATAATTCTAATGAAAAAATAACCCAAATGAAATGCAAGCTAACACTCTTTAACCCTGCCGTGTAAGAAACATATACAACGACTCGACCAAACCCACGTTAAATTTATATAAACTGAAGCAAACTAAACACAACCTAGGCAAGTGTCTAAGAGTAACAGAACTATATAATTATAATACAGAAGAGCCACTGCCGTCAACTTAGCGTCTATTTTGAACAGAGGCATAAAAATGAGGGATTAAGAGATGTATGTTGAGAGGTGAGGGCAGGGACGGCAGAGCTTGGCAGTGAGCGAGGGAGACAAAAGGTCTGACAGTCAGCTTGGCAAATACACAAGGCTAAAACCTGGTCATGTAGTTACTATCCTAAATTACCATCAACATGACCTAATTAATAACCACAACAACAATGTTATTTCCTCAGTAACATAAAAGAGAAAATTTTCCTCTTATCTTCCCTCTTTTACCTTTTTACCATCCTTACTAACCCGTGTGTGTGTTTTTCTCTCCTGTCGTTTTTTTTTCTTAATTAATCTTTCCTTTCAGGTGTGTCTACTTGGCCTCTCACCTCCCCTACAAAGAAGTGCTATGTGTTTGTGTACGGGGCGTGACACCTAGAAGTCTACAGGATGTTGGGTACAGTCTCGTGCCCACACCCACCCACTACGTAAATAAGGAAAGAGGGGGTGGAGTGACCGACCGTCGTCAACTTGGCGCGGTGTGGGCGGCGTAATGAAGTTATAAGCGTTCGGTACCCTCTTCCTGCCATCGTCAAGGAAGAGGAAATCGAGGGGATGGTTGTGGAAGAGACAGGCAGGGAGACTCGGGGGGGGGGGGGGCAGTAAAACTATCCCTCCTAGTACACCTTGCTGCTGCATCACATGTCTAAGGCTATCCCTTCTTCAGACATCCCCAGGAGGTGACGGGGGAAGACACAGGAGCTAAGGGAAGATAGTGTTTGGGTGTTTAATCAACCTGTGAAATATACTGGGGCCCCTAATCTTCACGTGCCCCGGAAAAAAACCCTATCCACATGTTTTCCTCTACAGTGCACCAAAGTCCAAAAGAGGTTAATGGCTCACCGCACCTTTAACACCTAATACCACGTGTATTTGCAATAATAACAAAACTCCAAGTGTGTATGAGGTTAACAAGTACTATGCTCACTGATACGCTGTACAACACTATTTACTTGGAGATTGGAGACGTAACGTAGCACAACTTAAAGAGATACAAGTGCGGTACAACATTAAACGGCAGTACTTCCACGATAACAATATGTCTCTTTGTTAACAAGTAACTAAGGGACATATTGTTAACGTGGAAGACTTTAACAAGAACTACAAACACAAATGGTAATGCTGATAAATAAACACAAATATCAATATGTATGGGGAAAAGAGAGCGAGTAATCATCTGGACAAGAACGGTGTTAAAAGGCAGGGAGGGCACGGGCCTGTGTACGTGCAGAAGGTCACACGCAGCACCACGAGACAGCTCAACCCAGACCTTCATCCTCCCCCGACTCTACCTACTTCCACTCCCTCCCTCCCCTTGCCAGCCAGCCAGCCAGGCAGGCAGGCAGGCAGGCAGCCCTCTCTCCACCCATCTGCTGTTGCCGAGGTGGCGGGGTACGGAGCCAGAGGACGTCCAGCACCGCCATGGAAGGGAGACGGGGCGGGATGGGAGGAGGGAGAGGGGGAACTGTCTGGAAGGCCGGCTTAAAGAAGTCCCACACAAAGGGACAGTCTAGAGGAAATGGCAGAGAGTTGATTCATAAAGGGATAATAAGAAGCGATTCTAAGCAAAAACAATGAATAACAAATGGAAAAGGGATCACACACATATTAACACGAGTTTGAATATCTATGGAATTAGGACGTGTGATAAGGAACAAAGATGCTGTCGAGAAATTACGTCATTAAAGGGTTGGCTGAACCCCCCTACAAAGAGGCATATTAACGGCGATTATGTAATTAAAGGGACCTGTGAGTATACTTATTTTAAAAAGGCTGGTCCTCGATACTGGGATTAGACATCACAGGAAAAGTTGGCCTACAAGATGGAATATGGAGCCCTGGAAAGGGTAAAACAGGACAAAGAAAAAAGACTCCTGGAGAGGATAATGTAAGAGAGTGAAAAGGAACTCCTGGAATGGGCAGTACAATACAACGGCAAAGGCCTCCTGAAAAGGGTGTTGCAAGACAGTGTATGTTGATGAAAAATTACTCATGGAGAATTGAAAGACAATAAAAAAGAATTCCTGGAAAGAATATTTCAAGATAATACCGGAAAGGGTATTGCAGGACAGTGCATGACGATGAAAAGGCCTCCTGGAAAGGGTAGTAGAGGAGGCTGGGAATAAATTCCCGGAAAGGTTAGTAAAGGAGGCTGGTAATAGACTCCCAGAGAGGGTTAATATAGGTGACTGGAAATGGACCCCTAGAAAGATATGTACAGGAGGCTGGGAATAATATAGATCCCTGGACACTGTAGCACACGTGGCTGGAAATGATTCATGAAAGATTAACGATGGTGGTCGGATATAGCCTCCTGAGTAGGTTAACAGAGGAGGCCAAAAATGGATTCCTGGAAAGATGCATAAGGAGGCTAGAAATATAATCCTGGTAAATTTGTTAAAGGGGCTGAAAATTGCCTTCATGGCTGATCAATGAGTCTGGAGGTCACGTCAAGAAAGGAGGCTGAAAATATACTCCTTTTAAGGTTTGTGAGGAGGTTGGAAACACATTCCTGGAAAGCTTAGTAAAGGGACTGGAGGCACACTACCAGAAACAGTCAATTCAGGAGAACAGAAATGACTTCACGGCTGATCCACGAGTCTGACACTTGCTACACACCAAGATTTTAGTAATATAAGACCAAAGTGATTCTGCTTTAAATGGGATCTGGGGAGTCAAAGATGCCGAGGAAGAAGCCGCTGAAAGAGATAGTGTTGGTACTAGATGATGAAGGTAATCCTGCGAGATTGATGCGTGGGGAGACTATTCTAAAAGGGAAAGGATTTATCACACCTGGAAAAACTGGCCTTGGATATATAAAAAAAAATGGAAATGGTAAATAGAGTTCCGTAATGGTCGTGTGTGGTGGCTGTGGATAGAATCCTGGAAGGGTTGTGTGTGGAGGTTGTGGATAGAATCCTGGAAGGGTTGTGTGTGGAGGTTGTGGATAGAGTCCTAGAAGGGTTGTGTGTGGAGGTTGTGGATAGAATCCTGGAAGGGTTGTGTGTGGAGGTTGTGGATAGAGTCCTAGAAGGGTCGTGTGTGGAGGTTGTGGATAGAATCCTGGAAGGGTTGTGTGTGGAGATTGTGGATAGAGTCCTAGAAGGGTTGTGTGTGGAAGTTGTGGATAGAATCCTGGAAAGGTTGTGTGTGGAAGTTGTGGATAGAATCCTGGAAAGGTTGTGTGTGGAAGTTGTGGATAGATTCCTGGAAGGGTTGCGTGTGGGGGATGTGGATGGAGTCCAGCTGGAAGTTTATGATGGGAATATTTAAGCAGAATAAACTTCACCAAAGGATGTATGGGAAGACTTATTCTCATAGATGGTAAAACTGACGAGCTCTCTTTTCCTCTAATCATATGAGCTAACAGGAAGGGAAGGATATATATATAAGGGTAGAGTTGGCGTTTGGTGTCACGCCGACGATGGTAAAGGGGATGCATGAAAACGCAGGAAGAATAAATATAAAAAGTGAGGGCGTGTTGTTGGATGGGTGCGAGGGGAACTGAGGCCGAGGGGAAGTGGTAGCCAAAGGGGAGCTATGACGGGGAGGGAGAGCAGTGGCCGAGAGGGCGTAACGACCCACAGACACCAGAGGCGGACGGGGACGCTGAGGGGTACAACACACACACAGGAAGCTACGGGGAGGCTCAGGCAAGTCCAGGGGTGGGTGGGAGCGGCTTAAACACGGGTGACGAGGCTCAGGGTACACAGCCCGAATCCTGGGTGGCATGGAGGCGCTGGCAAAGGCATATACCACATAAGGATACTAGAGAGATCCAGTCAGGTCCGAGATGACACGTGATTGAATGAGTAGACGCTAGGAGGATGGTCAAGGGAGGAAGTGGGACAGAAGGTCGATGAGTAAAGAGAAAGGTCGAGCGAGGTATATGCTGAAAGGGGAGGTCAGAAGCTCGTGGAAGAAACGAAGTGGATAAAAAGAAAACGTGGAAGAAAGTGTAGGTGTAACAGGTAGACATAAGGATGAAAATAAAATAGGAATGAGGGGTCGATGGGAATAGAGGGGAGATCGAGGGGACGGTTGGGGTATACTGTAGAGGAGGTCGATCGTGCGGGACAAGGGAGGGGAAAATCCTACATAAGAGTGAGAATGACAGCTGGGAGAGCAAGGGGGGAGGGGCAGGGGTGTAGTTGAGGGTCTGAGAGATGGATGAGAGATGAGTGGGAGGATGGGAGGGGAGGGAGGAGGACGAGGGCAGTCCAAGCATCACCACTACCTGAGAGAGCCTCCTCCCACACGTCCCTCCACTTCCACCACCCCTTTCATCTCACCCACACCACCCCCACCAAAATTCTTGCACGTGTGATGAAACTTTCTCCCAGCGAAAGAACAAGAGGAAAAACATACTGCAGGTGATGACTTTGTCCTCCTAAATTACTAATCCTGTGAAGACTATACCGTCCCCTGGAATACTAGATGAAAAATAATTAATACATGTCCATTATTAAGACATGTTCATTGTATAATTACGGCGCTTGTGGTACAAGTTAAAGACCCCGATACAAGGGTAACGAGACGAAATACATCGGCAGTCTCAATCCTTTATTTGTTTTGTGTTTTTTCGTATACTCCTAAACTTTCTCACTACAAGACCGATAAGAAAAAAAAAAAGAGAAATCAAATGTAAATAGTGCTATAAAAAAGGGAGGGGGAAGCGGGAGGGGGGGGGGGGTGTAATATGCCGAGACATTCTTATTTCCACGGGGAAGTGAGAGTTCACAAGTGGTCGTCGTCAAATGGTGGGGTCACATTGCTTCCCTTAACTCACCTGTCTTCCGGTACACCATCCAAGCCTTACGGTTTACTCTACATACTGTCGGCTATTCCTCACAGGGGTTTGGTTTATCTGAGAGTGTATCAAGTCAATGCTGAAATATCTACATTATATTTTATTATTATTGCTTTTTTTTTAGCATTCTCCCTTGGCCATGAGTCACCCAAACACAGTTAACTTAGTATGCTTATTGCCTTAGTCCGGTACATGGTGGTGATGGTGTTATATTATCGTGTAAGTAGTTGTATAAGTGAAGAGCTTTATGGAAAATAGTGGCTGATGAATTTTTCAATAATTTTCAGTGATGACGGCCATAGATGCTCGATATATCCGTGAGATGGAATTACTGGTGAGAGTTATTTATGATTTTCAAGTTTTGCTTTTCTTCTACGACCCATATTGTAACACACCCCCACCCGATAAACCTAAAAACTTACCATATATCCTAAAAGACTCTAACCTACCAGCCCCTTAATATGAATACTTTATTTACCAATGAATTTCTTTCCTAAAATATTCCTAATTAAAACCCCTGGTCACTTTCCGATAATTTCAACTTCCCGAAAAAAAAACAAACATATTCTGCATATCTTTCCCCAAATAACGAAAACAAATTGCGAAAAGGTCTGGTAGAAGCTTGCAGAAAAAAAAAAACTAAATTCAAATCCTCAAAGGCGTAACAGATAGACAGGGGGATGTGTTATGTCTCGATAGTTATAAAGGCAATAGAAGTGTGGCCTATGGTCTTCTTGGTCCGCCAGAAACTAGTTATTATTATTAAACTTTGTAATTTTTGTTGTTGTGTTAGCGAGTGCCTCTCAAAACTCCGTCCCCGGTTCTATCTCCGATCCTACCAACATCACTCCAGATTTCTTTCCTGTACTAACACCAAACAATGAACCACAAACTAAAACAAAAACAATAGAGGGATTATACAAGCTATACCAAGTTCCTTTCATTATCAAAACAAGTAATAAAAACAAAACAATAATACTAGTATAACTTAAATTTTCTTCATTTTATTTACTATTATCATGACTAATAATATTTATCATTACTTACCAAATTATTATGAAATACATCTTAGTAGTGTAGTAAGCCACTCTCCTTTGGGTGGCCTGTCAATACAATCCGTGCATATGTCTCAACCGATGTACTGTCTTGGCTGAGAAGGTTAGTTACATGACGAAGCAAATATCGCCGGATAAAGCAGAAGGACGTGAAGCACCACCGAGAGGAAGAGACACAAAACAGGATAAAAGTGTGTTGAGAGGAGACCAAAGCAGAGTACAAGAAGCAGCAACAGATGTAAAGAGGTTCTGACGAAGGGGGGAGGAGGGAGAACACTCGAAGAAAAAAGCAAAGTGAAAAAACAAAAACAAAAGGGACTAAAAGGTGGATAGCAAATGGCGAGAAGAAAGGCAAAGAAGAAGAGACGTGTAAGAAGGGCATATAATAAAAGAGAAACGATTGCCTCAAGGTAGGTCAAGATCCTGTGAAGGGAGGGGGGGGGATCCTGAGGTAGTGGGGAGGCGTGGGGGGGGAGGGGGTGTAGCTCTAAATAAAGAGAAAGAGAGAGAGAGGGGGAGAGAAGGAGGGAGGGAAGAACGGAGGATGGAGGGGTTAGAAACGAACTGCAAAGGCATAGTAAGGAAAGAGAGGGATGTGTGGAAGAAGGGAACTTGCTAACCTAGTGAAGATAGATGGAGGGAGGCAGGAGGGTTGAAAAGGAAGCTGGAGACCTCGTATGTAAGTAAGGTTGGATGGTTAAAGGATAGGAGGCTGCTGAAACTAAGGGTAGTGGTAGAATGGAGGGAGGAAGGGATGCAGGCTGGAGGTGAGGCATTTCCGTTGCAAGCAGTGGATGTATTATCGATCGTTGAGCCTCTTATCTTCCTCCCTCCCTCCCTCCCTGTACTTCTCCCTCCCACCCTCCCTCCCTCCCTGTACACCTCCTCCTTCCCCTATACACTTCTTGCGTCACTCCCTCTCCATGTATACACTCTCCCATCACCTGTACACCCCTCAGCCCTCTCCCCCCCCCCTCCTGCATATACCCTCCTTCTCATGCACATCCCCTCCCTCTCAATGAATACCCTCTTCTTTCCTCCACACACACACACACACACACACACACACACAATGACTCCTCTGCTGTGCTCCACCTCTCAAATCGATTCCCACCCCCCGCTGAACACCCTTAACAGAGTATAGCTTCATTGTTATTCTCGTCAAAGGTTGACTGGACGGCGACTCGCATCTAAACAACGGTTCTTCTTCCTAATAGTCTGCAGATAGACTAATATATAGAGCAGTCTCGTGTGTGTGTGTGTGTGTGGGTGTGTGTGTGTGTGTGAAATAACAACCCAGTTTGTATGTAGGAGAGGACTGACGGCACACTGAAAGACACCAAAGTAAAGGGGGTGAAAGGTGGATGAGTGGGGTTACACGAGTCACATGAAGCTGTATATAACTAAAAGTAAAGAAAACGGTAAAGACAGATGATCGTCAAATTAAATCAAACGAGATAACAATAGGAACATAAAAGTCTGGCTCAACAAATACACTCAAGGATAAACCATTCACAAAAGTCAACATCAAATGAACAAAGTAATAAAGACGGTGTATGTGTGGCTGCGCCTTCGTGGATGTTTAACTGCTGTGCGTGTCTACAGGAGACTCCGGGAGAAGGCAGACGGCGGGGTAATGTATCACAGAGTATGACGGGCGAGAGGCTCCGGCCGGCGGGGAGAGCTCAGGAGGGGGATCCCCGTTCATAAAACAGGGACCTGATCACACCAGATTACACCTCTGTCTCTCACACACACACACACACCTTCCTCTCTCACATTCTTAGCCAGCCGGGGCACTGTGGGGGCTCGTGTACTGACCACCTGCTCGCTCACACACACACACACACCTGAGCCATGCGTTCCTCCATCCTTACCTCCAATATTAATCTCAAGAAATCACAACCCTTACCTGGGCTTAATTGGCGGCTACACCTGCGACACTACAGCTCCCTCACACAACACCTGCCAGCACACCTACGAACCAGCTCCCTCACACAACACCTGCCAGCACACCTACGACACAACAACTCCCTCACACAACACCTGCCAGCACACCTACGAACCAGCTCCCTCACACAACACCTGCTAGCACATCTCCACAGGTGGCTACAAAGTCATGCTCCACACCTGCAAAGTATGCAGCTTGATACATCCAGGCCGAGGCGTGGCAGCACGGGGGTGTGTAATAGATAAAAACAGATTTAAAGCAAGGAGGAAGGGTGCCCGCGCGCACACATGCATTTACTTTTATGTAAACACACACACACACCTATGTCAATATTTATAAATACACATCAAGCTACCTCACTGTACACAAGTTTATGAGCATACATCTATACACCCAGCATACGTGTAAGCATACGTAAAAATTAATGGTTGCCCCTCGAAATCGAGGCTGGCCAGGTCTAGGGCCACCTAGGCGTGATTTATTTAAGGTGTAGAAGTTGTCGCCAACACAACAACCACACCCTAAGTTAACGAGTTGTAGGACCCAGTATCAAGGAATAGTCCGAGAAGACCGGACAACTCGCCAACTGCACTGGCTAACCATTACCCCGGAACACGATCCGCAAATCGATTTATCCAGGTTCCCAATTACTGCTGGGTAAACAGAGGCAAATGGTGTAAAAAAAAAAAACTTACCCATAGTTTCACCCTGACTGGGGATCGATTACACCACAGGTCGCCACTACGTACACATAACTTAGCACACTCACACCACTCCGTCAACACACTGCCCCTAACCCCCCACAACAGTACAATGGTAAGTGTCTCCATCAATAAAGACATTACCCTTTTAAATCACACAACGACTATAATAGTGAATACCTGAGCGGATAATAATGATGATCCAGCGAGGAGTAAATCCCTGTGCAAATGCTTAAACGACCGGGTCAATTGTGGTAATGACTAGCCTGGGGTGATATAGTGGACCACTAGCACTTTTAAACCCTCATATTTTAATATCCCCCCATAACCAGAGACAGAAGAACGCTCTCGCTTACACTACAGTATCAGACAACTTCGAAAGCTATTTTGACCGCTATCTTTAAACGTCAATGTTTCAGTGAGCCAGTTACTTGCATTTCTCACATGTTTTAAATAGGAGGCCAATTGTTGTAAGAACCTCTGAGAATCCCAAGATCAGGTTTTTAACCCAGCGCTGGACTACGCCGCTGTTGCTCGACGTAAGGGAGGGGAGGGAGGATAAAAGCACCATCATTAACCCCTGGGATAAGTAGCACTGTCCAGCCGCCTCTCACAACAGCTTTACACACACACACACCGCCGTCGCCGACCACATACTGAAGACTGCCCACTCTTCTCAATATGGCAACAACAATGTAATTCACTGGCATTATCCAGACAACAATATACATTAGGGTCCCCCTCCACCTGGAATTAGCTATATACACCAGTGATTTATTCATACCTGTTAAATTATTAGAAGAGCCACGATAAGTAAGCAGAGAAAATACAGTGAAGTGATCCCCAGCAATGGCGCACATGTTAACTCCAGATATGCCATCAGTAAAATTTGTATGTACAGTACATTAAGCAAGACCGATACGACCACACATAGCAGTATCAGAAGGTCGACTGACGGGTGTGTGTGGGTAGGGGAGAGGACACAACATCATGATACAGGTTGGGTGTGTGTGTGGGTAGGGAGAGGTCACACCACCATGATACAGGTTGGGTGTGTGTGTGTGGGTAGGGAGAGGTCACACCACCATGATACAGGTTGGGTGTGTGTGTGTGTGTGTGTGGGTAGGGAGAGGTCACACCACCATGATACAGGTTGGGTGTGTGTGTGGGTAGGGAGAGGTCACACCACCATGACACAGGTTGGGTGTGTGTGTGTGGGTAGGGAGAGGACACAGCCACAGGGTCACGGAGTCTCGACACCTGTTGTATCCGCCGCCTGGCCAACTCTCTGATAAATATAGCCAGTCTCCGGCTACCATCATTGCACTGGTGTTAGGATGCTTGTGACGGTATGTGAGAGTGTGTGGAGGAGGGGTTGGGGTGGGGACACACTGAGGGGTAGTGGATCTATCAAGAGGGTTGTGGCCGTGCTTGGAAGGGGAGGGGGGGGGGGGTAGAAGGTTGGGAGATGTGGTGAGGATGTATAATATTGTGAGGCTGCATGTCAGAGGGTGAGGTGAGAGTGGGTACACGGAAGTGGTAAGCCTTCCACACAAGACTGTGGGTTAAGATATACACATGGTATACAAGGGTCCTGGTTGAAGGCCACACAAACACAAGAACAAGGAAGGAGGATGAGTGTGCAGGAGCAAAACCCATCTAAGATACTGTACGTCACACACTTAACCCAACTCATCCAACAAGGCTTAAGAAGGCAATCTTTGCCTATGAATAGTAATAACGATGATAAAACCTTATTCATGCCTTTACCATGAACGTCCAGAGGCGTCTAACATGTGTCAACGCAACGAAGTATACACAGCTGACAGAGCACAACTCCCATTGTGAATAGAAGTCAACACCAGTTGGTGCAAGGTATAACTATTTACAGTGCAGCATCAATCACTACCTTCTCACTTGGCAGTGTCCCCACGTTGTCAAGATCATGTGAGTCGCTACCACTCTCCCCCACAACCTACGTAACCTTCACGAAAATTTTGTTACAATCAAGGAGGTTTTATGAGACGAGACGGCGTCAGCCGAGGACAGTGAAGCGCTTACTCAAGGCGGCCATGTTGGTATTGGCAAAAACATCCCTGGTGGTGGCTGTTTGCCCAATTAATTACATGCCTTGATCCTCACTCAAGTTTTTTTTAAGGTACACGAGTACAAAATGACCACGATCAAACCGCATTGTTTTGGTAAAGTGAGACAATTATCTTCTGCATGTAAGAATTTGTTAGTACATATAGACATACAGGATGCCATATTAATCAGTGCCCAGTGCCCCCACTAACCGTATCCAGCAGCTATGTATCTAATACAGAGATAGATACCCTTCTACTCAGGCTATCAACGCAACTTTAGCGAAGATTTTGAAGAGCTGTGATTATTATGAGCGCACTTCAACATATGATGATGATGATGAATATATTATTGTATGGGAGGAGCCAGGCACAGTGGAGCATCAGCTCACGTCTCAGCCATGTATGAAAGACCTTTGCTTTTATATTGAAGAAGTGCGAGGGAAACATGGCAGACGTTGAGCACTTCGTCAGAGATAACACTAAGGTATCACCACAAGTAGCTACGTGTCACATCCATGTACCAACAAATGAAAAATTATTTACTTAAAGCAAAAACGTTGTAGTAGTCTGTATTAGGGGTGTGTGGCAATTATTAGGGAACACAGACAAATATACGACACACAAAAGATAAAGTAGCGAGGGAGAGTGAGCGTGTGTGTGCCAGTGATGTCAGTCTACACCCTAGTCAACATCCACCTCCGCCCGCATGCACAATTCAACCCATCTCCTCTCCACCACCACCGCCCACCCGCCTAGCCTGGCCTGGCCTGGCCTCGCCCTGCCTGTCTTACTAACTAGTATTATTATACTCCACAATGCATCACCCAGCTGTGCTACCCCCACGCGCTCCACTCGCCTCCTGGGACCAACACACAGGGGGAGCTGTGAGCATGGTAGGGGTGGTGTGTGTATGGTAGGGGTGGTGTGTGTATGGTAGGGGTGGTGTGTGCATGGTAGGTGGTGATATGTGTATGTTAGGGGTGGTGTATGTATGGTAGGGGTGTTGTGAGCATGGTGGGGGTGATGTTTGTATGGTAAGGATGGTGTTTGCATGGTAGAGGTAGTGTGTGCATGGTAAGGGGTAATGTGTGAATGGTAGGGGTGGTATAAGCATGGTAGGGGTGATGTTGGCATGATAAGGGTGGTGTATGCATGGTAGGGGGTGGTGCGTGAATGGTATAGGATGATGTGAGCATGGTAGGGGCGATGTGAATATTTTATGAAAGAAATGTACAGACGACATGATGCAAATCCAATCTCCAGTTATAAAACGAGGCAAAAATTACAACTGACATAATTGTTTCATCCACAGAACGAAAAACAAAACAAAAACAAATCTCAACATTATAATGGGAACAGGACAAGGTGCCAGTAGGGTTCAACTTACAAACGTTTGCCATTACCATTTTTTTCTGGCGGGGACAACGTAACCAACAAACGTGTCCTGGGGCCAATATAGTGACAAGCCACGTTTTGTGAACCAGTTTGCTTCGATCTTGCTTTATGAATGTTGCCATACTAGTGCTTTTTTGTCCGACTCTAGTGAAGGGGGTATTATGAGCAGTGAAGGGGGTAGTATGAGCAGTGAAGGGGGTAGTATGAGCAGTGAAGGGGGAATTATGAGCAGTGAAGGGGGTAGTATGAGCAGTGAAGGGGGTAGTATGAGCAGTGAAGGGGGAATTATGAGCAGTGAAGGGGGTAGTATGAGCAGTGAAGGGGGAATTATGAACAGTGAAGGGGATATTATGAGCAGTGAAGGGGTACTATGAGCAGTGAAGGGGGTATTATAAGCAGTGAAGGGGGTATTATGAGCAGTGAAGGGGGCATTATGAGCAGTGAAGGGGGTATTATGAGCAGTAAAGGGGGTATTATGAGCAGTGAAGGGGGTACCATGAGTTGTGAAGGGGGTATTATGAGCAGTGAAGGGGGTACCATGAGCTGTGAAGGGGTACTGTGAGCAAGAAATGAGAACTTGTAATATTAAAGAATGTGGTGATGTAAGGAGGATAAGAGGTACTGTAAGTAGAGGAGGTAATGCAGACAGGGTAGAGAAGGATGGATATACTTCGGAGGAAAATTGATGATGTAAATGAATACAAAGAACGAAATGTCAGAAGGACGAATGAAGAGACAAAAGAGAATGGAGGAGCTAAGAAGGACGAGGAATAATAACGAAAATTTATATTAGAAAAATAAAAGAATCCAAGAGTAATGTGTTTGTAAAATAGCAACCAAACAAAAACAACAAGTACGGATACAAGTACATGAGGTTCAACTGTTTGCTTTAAGAGTGGTAATAAATAGACAACAAAAACAGACAAGCGTTTCACTAGCAAATATAAGGATCCAGACTTTAGGGTAAATTCTGAGTACACGGGCAGTACACACCCCGACTGTGTGAAGGGGCAGCAGGTTCTGACAAAAGAGAAAACAAAAGTTGTGCCAAAATTTCGTCATACTACGCTACACTCCTTGTTTCCTGTATGAGTTATCCCTCGTGCATCCTGCCAACACAGCGAGGGATTCCCGGAGATAGGCGAGGGTGAGGGGCCGGGCAAGTGAGTCGAACCAGGGTGCGTGAGAGCGTCGAAGGGAGGGGGGAGGGGGGAGAGGGGGCCATCATCCGTACACCGTCCCTCACCCACCTGCTGACTAACCACCAACACCCAGGTACTATGTCCGCGTGCACGTCGCCTGTAGCTCCCACCACGAGTACGTTGTCAAAGCCCGGATTATCTCAGGTGAGGCGTGGCAGTCGAGGGCGTGTGCATCAACAGGTATGGCCGGTGAGGACGCGTGCAAAAACAGGTATGGCAGGCGTGAATGCATGCACAGAGGTACGGCAGGTGTGAACGTGTGCACCAATATATATATATATATATATATATATATATATATATATATATATATATATATATATATATATATATATATATATATATATGGCAGGTGTGAACGAGTACATCAACAAAATGGCAGGTGATGAAGAGTACACACAACATGTGTACTCCTGTTCCGGCTACACGTAACCATGTGTACCCACACTCCTATCCCGCACAACCTTCCCACCACACACAACTATATTTCAGTTCCTACTACAAAGACCAGTAATCAGACACACTGCTATCACACACGTTCATCCATATACCCGGCATTAACACACACACACACACACACACACACACACACACACACACACACACACACATACACTACCTTTGCCACACTTCATAATATACAGTATTAGTGATGAGTTTAGTGGAGCCTAAAAACAAGTGACTGTCAGCATACAGAGATGACAAAGCAACAGCAATATGACAAATTACACTCTCCTAAATACACTCATTTTGGCAGACACCGCACACCCAGGACAAGGAGAGGCGGAGGTAGTGGAGGGAGGGTGAAGAAGGGAAGGTTGGGCAGAAGAGCGAGGATGATCCTGCGGGCTATGTAATCCTGGGCAGGTAAACAACACCACCTCCTCGTAACAATACCTGCCCCCCGCCTCTCCCTCCCTCACTACCCCCCTCCTCCTTTACTCCCATCCTAATTCACCAACCCTCCTACATCAAATCCCTTTCTCACCACCCCTCCTTTACCATACCCTTCCTTATCACCCCTCCTCTACCTCATCCACCTTTACCACCCCTCCTTTACCACCCCTCCTTTACCACACTTATCCCTCGCCTACCTAACCTTTCCAAACGCATTGGTACCCAACCTCTCCTACACCAACCATCCTACCACACCTGTAGCCCTACCTCCAATACCCTCCCCACCCCTTCCCTCCACAAGCTTCTCTCCCACCATCGACTCCTTCCTCACACATCTACCTCACCTCTCACACAATAAATCCCCCCCCCCCTCCCGTTCCACATCATTGCACACCCCCCTCTCATAAAATGGTCCCATTAACCCCACACTGTAATTTTTTCTCGACACAAGACAACAGACCCTACCTCAGCCCCCAGGGTGGATGGAAGGTAGCAAGAACCAAGGCAAGACTGAAGTAACACACACACATACACACTATGTTTCTTATGTTTTCGTATTAAAAGCTTTTGTCAATCACGTGACACACTCCCCGATTCCCCCATATGTAACTTATCATCTCTGTTCATTGTGTATTTTCAGCCTTCGGGCTGCCATGTTATCTTAATAAACCGTTAATTATTATTATTATTATTATTACACACACATGCTCTTCAACGTGGCTTTACCTATACAGCCCTGACGCACACATTTGACCTCACCTGCTCTGTAACACACCTGTGCTACATGACCTTACCTGGACCCATGACATACACACGTGACATTACACCTCCCCAACACACAACTCCGCGCCAATAACCCCAACTGCATCACCATCCCCTCACAGGTACAGTCACACACAGTTAATTTATATCGAGCACGCGCACACACACACACACACACACACGGTATTGGACTGACGGCAATGAAAACGCATTCTTAAACAATATTGACGAGACAAACATATTTTGTAGCACACTACAAGGAGCACATTACTGCGAGGTGCAGTATATCAACACTTTGTAATATTGTAACATTGTCACTTTAGCAAGAGAGAGAGAGTTGTGTAAGTTGTGTACCTCGCCATCACCCCCCTGCCATAAATCAACGTCTAGTTTGTTTGTACATCATCGCCGGCTGGTTGGTGCGTCAGGTGACCCATCAGTGTATACAGCCGGGACTGCTCCACCTCCCCCCCACATCCTCCGATATTTACCTTAAATCCCTCATGGAATTTTGCTAGGTACAGTTTTATCCTCCACATTTACTACAGTAGGTTAGGTTAGGTTAAGAACATACGAACATAAGAATGAAGGAAACTGCAGCGGACCTATTGGCCCATACTGGGCAGTCCCATTTACACCCAACCCCTATTGCGGGTTAGGTAAAGTTAGGCAAGCTAGGTTACGTTTGTCCTGTGTAGCAACTGTATGGCTGTGGGATAAGGTGAGCAAATTTACGACCTACAAAAATTTCACAGCTGAGTAATCAACACCAACCTGCGCGCGCGCGCGCACACACACACACACAGATATAAATGTTACATAATCAAGCACTGTATTATTTTATTACATATTGTGAAGTTTCCTTTTATTTCTTAAATGTTTCTAGAATATGTGTGGCCTCATCCTCACAGAAGCTAATCGTCTGCGCCCAACACCCTAAGCAGTTACAGAAAGACAGACGGGCGTTTAAAGAAGTGATCTCTGTTTTCGAATGCGACCTTGGCACTCCTAAGAGGGTTATACTTATCAAATACGAACTTCCTGGACCTCATCATTCTCTCTACAAAACATGTAAAGACATTCAGATACACATACAGGGGTGAAGGACTCCTCGTTCCCGCACACGATATGTAATAACTGACAGGCAGACACAAGCTTACTGTACAAGGCAAGAGATATGTCATGTTTTTCATATCATATTTAAAATAATTGAGTAGGAAGGTCGACTTGTTTTTACTATGATTAATTACGTATTTTATTTACTGAATCTTGTCTTTTTTAATGAATGTAAAGATAAATACACTTAAATTTCTTTCGTTAGTATATTTCTTGTTTAGGGTCACAATAGCGATAACTGTCACACGATTATCAGAATAAAAGTCAAGAATATTTGCCGTCTGGTCACCTTAGGAGGCAAGGGTCATCTCTCCCTTTAAAAATACTCGTAAATAACAATCACTAAGAAGTCACGTTGGGGAGTTAAACACACCTAATTATGTGTCAATTCACTTAGTACCGTCGTTCAGTGCGGGCGTATAAGTACCGCCCCCCTGAACACCTCGTCGTTGGAATCTGAAAGCAGTCCTGATTGGAGGTCATCCTTGAGGCTCTCGGGGCCCACGCTTGAACGTCTTGGCTCACCTTGTTAATGCGGTACATGAGAGGGCGTGTGCAAGGAATAGCTTCCACTGATAAATCTCTTAGTTCGAATTTTATGACACTGCGGTGCTCAGTATTGCCAAAATGTTATCTTCCGTCGTATACTATACAATAAATAAACTTTAACCGCGAAACAATAAACTGCACCACAATGATCAAATTAAATCAAACAACTAACCAAACATTCAACTTACCATAAAACCAGAATCCTAACCTATTGCTTTACCCCTGAATTGTACAACCTTTAGGCAGTCCCTTGTATCTACAGTGTGTACGAGTTACTTACATGTCCATGGTTCACCTGGACATTACTGGTGACCTTCAGGAAAACTGTTTTTTATATGACAATAATATACTAAGAGGTGGAAATAAAACGTAAGAGGCATTCGTGTATTAACCGGAATCGAGTCAGTAGACAACGTGGAATTCCCTGTCCAAGAATTTTCCCAGAAATATGTGTCACCTTTAAAATAAGAGGAATTTTACTTTAAATTGTGTCTTATTTTTTCTTGAAATTTTAATTTATCTTTTCATTTCTGGACTTTCAAATTTACTGAAAATAAAATCTTTGAAGTGGAAGCACCAAAGTTCCCATTCAAGACACCTCAGCGTCACGGCGACGACTACCACGGAGGCTGTTGTGATAACTCCGTAATCACAGTCATTACCTCAAGTCATCCACCGGCTACACACAATAGCACGTCCAGGACAAAGCCCAGACCACAGAGGTGCAGGTGGCCGGGGGCAGTACGAGGTAGCACTATACACCGACCAACTGCACACACCTGGGGCACAGGTACAGTGCAGTCTTGATACCTTAAACATCAGGTCAATGAATACAGTCTGCCAATAAACAAGTAATAAGCCCTAGAACCAACCACTCCATCAATGACACCCTAGTTATCGCTTATCATCTTGCCATCTAGTAAAAAAACAAACAAACATACAACGTCCGAGGCACAGTAGCGACATATGGGCGGTGTGGTAAAGTGTGTTAGCGAGGGAGACAATGACTGGAGGAGAGCCCGCGGCCTTGTCATCAACCGAGGGAGGGAGTGAGGAGGTAAGAAGGAGGTAAGAAGGAAGAAGAGGACGAGGAGGAGGGTGACGAGGAGCCTGTCATTCATACCGGAGGAAGGAAAACGTGTGAGGACAGGAAGTACAATCACCGTGACACAGAGATGACGGAAACAAGGTGAATTAAGCAAAACAAAGGATGACACATGGAAAGTAAAATTATTATATTGAAGACAACCAGAAAATAATAAAAAAAAAACTGGTCGAGACCTAGAGGTGGAAGAAGAGGAAAAAAATAGAAAAGATAAAAAAAGTGAAAATATGTCAACTAGAATCACGACAGACTTAAAAATTCTGTTAGAGCGTGTATAGTGTACCAAGTGAGGAGCATATTTTACGGTAACACCTTGATATACGAGGCTTCACGACCAGTTACTGTAATTCTTTTTTTTTCTGTAATTGAATTTTTGCTGCAGTTTTGAAATTTAGCACCGCCTCCCTACCACACAGTGATAACACCTCGTCACTATGGGCTACGGTCTACACCACTTACAGGTTGAGGACAGCGGCCCATGAACAATGTGTGGGTTAGAGTCACCCAGGGGAGGATCCGGGCTCAGGAGATAGGGTTACGTGGGGCAGGACGCCATGGGTGGGTTACATGATCAGGGGTTCACCCACACTACCACTTAACACACACACACACACACACACACACATTCAATTGCTAAGTTTAAATCAAGTTCAGCGGGAACCACAAGAAAATATTATTGAGACTTGCCATTTAAAGGTAAGTGACGCATGAGGGTGACGCGGTGACGCAGGATGGTCTGGCGTGGGATGTGACAGAAAGCAAAGTGTACGTCACACATCATTTCTAACATCCGCCCGTGACGCACACTACTCGCCTCGTGAACTTTGGGCAGTCCTTGTTGCCCTATACAAATAAACTACACCCAGGGCTGGTGTAGGTGTTGTGACCTACACATGAGAGTGAGTGTGTCTGCGTGTGGGCACCAACCAATTGGCAAGAATCTGTGGGTGGAGGCTGTAATAGCTTAACCTTCACCACCACTAACATACACTCTATATATCAGTGTGTGTGTGTGTGTGTGTGTGTGTGTGTGTGAAACAGACAGAGATAATGTGTGCGTATGAGTGCTCGTGTACGACGTGTTGCAGCTTAACCTTCACTACCACCCCCGTGTTTACGTGCGCGTGTGCTTGAGTAAGTGAGTGACTGAGTATGAACGTGGGGAAGCATTAAAGGTCAGGTTTAAATTGGCTGAAGGCGTCTTAACATTTCAACCAGGTGAGGGAACACCTGTTGGTTACCTTCTCAGGGGCACCTTAACCGCACAGTGTTGGCCTCTGACCTTCGTCTGGGCTGACTGTAATGATCTTGATGTAAAAATACGCGCCTCAATAAAACTAGTGACGTCAGAGACGAAAAATTACACAAAACATATAGATTGGTAGTTATGTGAACATTCTTTTTATGCTCTTCCTCCTTACTTTAAGACATTACCTACAATGTTTCCTTCACAAATCGTCCTTCAAGCTAATCTACCCACACATCTATACCCATAAATTCAGGGCAGGATACAAATGCACTACAGGAGGATTTAAATAAACTGCATGAGTGGTCAGAAAAATAGCAAATGAAATTTAACACCAGCAAGTGCAGCGTACTTAATATTGGAAGAACAAATACTGTCAATGTATACAGCCTTAACAACATCAACCTAGAGAAGTCGACTTGTGAAAGAGACTTAGGGGTACTTGTAAGCCCGGACCTACGGCCTAGAAAAAGTGCGTTCATGTTCGAAACAAGGCAAACAGAGTATTACGTGTAAGTAATAAGAGTGCGGAGGTCATTTTGCAACTATATCTTGCGCTAGTCAGGCCGCACCTCGATTATGCTGTTCGGTTCTGGTGCCTTTATTATAGAATGGATATCAATTCACTGGAGTCGGTGCAGCGAAGAATTACGAAAATGATTCTGGGACTTAGAAACCTTCCATATCAAGATAAATTAAAGAAACTAAACTTGCATTCCCTAGAGAGACGAAGAGTGCGGGGAGATATGATAGAAGTATTCAAGTGGGTGAAAGGAATCAATAAAGGGGATATAGATAAAGTTCTTATAATATCCGAGCAGGATAAGACTCGGAGCAGCGGATCTAAGTTGGATACGTTTAAGATTAGGAGGGAGATAGGAAGGAACTGGTTCACAAAGAGAGTGGTAGACGAGTGGAACAAGCTTAGCAACTTTGTAATAAGTGCTGGAAAGTTTTAAAAGGAAGCTAGATAGATTCATGGATGATAGAGAGTGGTAGTAACTCTCGACAGGAGCTGCCATGCACAGGTCAACCGGCCTATTACAGACTCCATATTTTCTTTTGTTCTTTGTCAGGATAATCTACCACACCCCAAGTCCATCTACCCACATACTTTCCTTCTGAAGTGTGGAACAGACAAGAGGTCGTCGTGTCCCCTGTGATAATGTAAGGAGGGGCGCCGCACCAACACCTACACAAGCTGGGCTCATTCATCAGAGAAGAACCGGTGTGTCCTCAGATAGGTGGGAGTGACGTCACGGCCACCTGAGGCCACTCAGCATCCGTCGTCATGGTCACACATGACGCAACACCTTCCCTCACGCACACCGTCTACCTCCATGAACAAGGAACCTGCCTCGTGGTACAAGGCCGCAGGGTAACAGCAGAAGCAGTCTACTCAGTAACCAACCATATGAGTGCACGACAAGATGTAAGATCACGGATGAGACTTCGAGGATGATAAAGTTTTTAGTTACTTAGGTGACTAGTGAGGGAACTAAATCCAGTTGACGGTGTTTAATACCCGTCTGTAGAAGCTCCCGAAACAAAAAACACCCGCCACCAAGTCCATGTCATCAATAGGAAGTATTATGAGGTTCTAGCGGGGGTTAGTGGCAGGATGGTAAACATAAGAATGGAGGAAACTGCAGGGGGCCTATTGGCCCATACTGGGCAGTCCCGTTTACACCCAACCCCTATCGCTCATATATCCATCCAACTTATGTTTGAAGCTATCAAGCGTATTCGAGTTAATGATGATGTTTGGTAACTTGTTCCATTCATCCACTACTCTATTTCCAAACCAATGTTTACCTATTTCGCGCTTAAATCTAAATTTGTCTAATTTAAAACCGTTGTTACGAATTCGCTCCTGGTTGGATAGTTTGAGTACCTCTGTAATGTCCCCTTTGTTTAGCCCTGACTTCCATTTATACATAAGAAAATAAGGAGTCTGCAATAGGCCGGTTGGCCTGTGCATCGCCCCTCACTCTACAGTACGTCTCTCGAGGGAGTGCAAGTTAAGATGCTTTAACCTGTCTCTGTACTCAAGGTTCCTAATGCCCAATATTACACCACAGGTAGTCAAAGAACATCGGCAAGGACCTGGGGAGACACACGTAAGGAAGTGGCGAGTCTCTGGTGACAGCCACGAGGCTATGGTAAGTGCCTTCATGAGTTATCATCCTAACGCACCTACAACTTTAAAAAATAACATCACCTTAGCACGGAATACGACACACACTATTGGGAGAAGGACAAATAGAGTGATTTTTCTCTCCTGGGATGTTGCCTTTCATAAGAGGCGTCACTCAAGAGGAAAACGTCTATTACGGTCCATTGCCCCGAGGACTCACTAATTAAAGACGAGGAACCGGATACTCGCACACCCCACCTGGGGCCACGCCGCCTCCTCCCCGGGAACAAAAAACACGCCAAAATAATAGCCGACACGCCTCACTAAGAATAAAAGACGCATTCATTCAAGATGTAGAAGAGCGGAGGGACTGCCTTTAATGCAAGTGGAGTGGGTTGGTTCAACGAGGACACTCACCTTGGGAGCGTGTGAATGTTGGCTGCCTGAGCCATCAGTCACATGTCTACCGGCCACTCTTGTGAGTCCTGGTCCACATAAGGTGTGACACTGGGCCAAAGGTGTGACGGAACTGCACTGTAACAAAGACACAAGGATCCATGGCACAAAAACACATATTGTGGTTAAAACAGTGACCACTTTAGAGACATGAATAAAGATAAAAGAACACGCCCCATAGGGATGACACTGGTGTCCATGGCAGGAAGGTGGTTGGTTACGACTACATAATATAGTAGCCACAGGAAGTCGAAGATATGACCTTGATAAAAAAGTACCCTCTCTTCCTCCCATATCAGCTTGTTGCTAATAAGAGAGCCAGCAAAAAAGTGATCCCCAGCTCAGTGTTTACACATGTAACGTTTGACAGTAGTTTATCATGTTACTCCAGCATCAATGCCACTAGCCACCACGTGTGCTCAAGGTCCCCTGGCGAGACCTCCACCCACAACAACAACACACGTCACTTTATAAAATTCCACCCACGTGCTCTCACAAGTAGAGCACCGAAACCAAACGTTGCAATCTCAAGCTAAAAGAGCTGATCTAGAGGTTGACTATTACTATAAGATGATATCAATCCTTGGATGATGATAAAACTAGTCACTAGAAGATGTACATATGACCCACTAACCACGCTCTCCGTAAATAATATCAACTGTATCATCAAACACCTTTCGTCGTAGTGTACTATTCCAAGAAGGTCATCAACTACCCTCGTCACCATTCTTCCACAGCCTCCTCCCGCCAGCACGAGAGGTTTGATCACCTCCATCGTCAGAATAAGTGTTTTGCTGTCTGTAACTAGTTTCATTTAAAGAAGAAAAGGGAGAACAAGAAAAGGGGTGGGAAAAGCGAAAAGAAAAAAAAAATTACATGGAGATAAGAAGGAAAAAAATAGATTAAAACAAAGTCAGTGATCACTTGCGGGCCCAACAGATGTTACCCTCAACACACACATGACAACACGCTTGCTGTGTCTGCTCCGTCCACCTGCTTACTGGACATTTGTCGATGTCATGTTCTGATTAAATTACAAACATGTGACACAAATAAAGAGGTGTGTACAACGGCAAGGTGAAGGATGTGAGGTAAATACAGTATAGTACATGAGGTAAGTGGGATAAATATAGGGGTAACTGAGGTAAATATTAGGTGAGGAGGTATAAGAGGTTACGAACCGTAAGTGAGGCTAAGAGAAGTATGTACAGTACAAGGGGAGAGTAAGGTTATCTATATGAGCAAGTGTTAGGTGAAGGGAGGCGTGTGAGGGCGTAGGAGGGCGTGTGTGAGGGCGTAGGAGGGCGTGTGTGAGGGTGTAGGAGGGCGTGTGTGAGGGCGTAGGAGGGCGTGTGTGAGGGCGTAGGAGGGCGTGTGTGAGGGCGTAGGAGGGCGTGTGTGAGGGTGTAGGAGGGCGCAGGAGAGCGTGTGCGAGGGCGTAGGAGGGCGTGTGTGAGGGGGGTAGGAGGGCGTGTGTGAGGGGGTAGGAGGGCGTGTGTGAGGGGGTAGGAGGGCGTGTGCGAGGGCGTTGAAGGGCGTGTGTGAGGGGGTAGGAGGGCGCGTGTGAGAGGGTAGGAGGGCGCATGCGAGGGGGTAGGAGGGCGTGTGGGGGGCGTGTGTGAGGGCGTAGGGGGGCGTGTGTGAGAGCGTAGGGGGGCGTGTGTGAGGGTGTAGGAGGGCGTGTGTGAGGGTGTAAGAGGGCGTGTGTGAGGGTGTAGGAGGGCGTGTGTGAGGGTGTAGGGGGGCGTGTGTGAGGGTGTAGGGGGGCGTGTGTGAGGGGCTAGAAGGGCGTGTGTCAGGGCGTAGGAGGGCGTGTGTCAGGGCATAGGAGGGCGTGTGTGAGGGCGTAGGAGGGCGTGTGTGAGGGTGTAGGAGGGCGTGTGTGAGGGTGTAGGAGGGCGTGTGTGAGGGTGTAAGAGGGCGTGTGTGAGGGCGTAAGAGGACTTGTGTTAGGGCGTAGGAGAGCGTGTGCGAGGGCGTAGGAGAGCGTGTGCGAGGGCGTAGGAGAGCGTGTGCGAAGGAGGGCGTGTGCGAAGGAGGGCGTGTATGAGAACGGAGGGCGTAGAAGTGCATGAGAACGGAGGGCGTAGGAGGAGTGCGTGTGTGAGAGGGAGTGGGTGAGGGTGCAAGAGCTAGAGTTGGATGTGGGCGTATGTAAGCGTGTGTGAAGGAAAGGGTGAGTGTTAGTATCGGTGTGAGTCAGGGGGTGGGGGCGGAAGAGGAGGGGGGGGGGAGGAGGAGGAGGAGGGGGTGGGTGGAGGAGGGGGTGGGTGGAGAAGTGGAGGAGATGGGTGGAAGGAGGGGAGAGGCGGGTGGATGGAGTAGGAGGTGGGTGGGAGGGAGAGGGGACGCACCAGGTGTTCGCCGGTTCCGCACGTGCGATGGTGCGTGTACTGCCTCCCACCCCACCACCTATCACCCAGCTGTCTAACCACCCCACCATCTGCCACCAGCTGTCTGCCCCACCCCACCCCACCGCCTATCACCCTCAGCTGTCTAACCCTCCCCACCCCACCATCTGCCACCCAGCTGTCCGACCCTCCCCACCCCACCATCTGCCACCAGCTGTCTGCCTCTCCCCACTCCACCATCTGCCACCAGCTATCTTCCCCTCTCCACCCCACCATCTATCACCCAGCTGTCTGCCTCTCCCCCACCTGCCACCAGCTGTCTAACCCTCCCCACCCCACCATCTGCCACCCAGCTGTCCGACCCTCCCCACCCCACCATCTGTCACCCAGCTGTCCGACCCTCCCCACCCCACCATCTGCCACCCAGCTGTCCGACCCTCCCCACCATCTGCCACCAGCTGTCTGCCTCTCCCCACTCCGCCACCAGCTGCCTAACCCTCCCCACCCACATGTCACCCAGCTGTCTCTCTCCCCAAACCACCACCTGTCACCCAGCTATCCGTCCTCCTTCACCTGTCTCTCCCCTCCCCCTCACCTGTCTGCCCCCACACATCACCTGTCACCCAACTATCTATCCACTGTTACTCTCCCATCTGTCACCCAACTCTGTCCCACTTCTCTCCACCTGTCACCCAGCTGTCTGTCCCTGGCAACCCACCTGTCTATCCATTACCTAACCACCTGTCACTCAGCTGTCCATTATCTAACCACTGTCATTCCAGCTGTTTGTCTCTTCTGCCCCGTCATCTGTCAGCCAGCTAACTGCTCCCAAACCACTTTTCATCCACACAATCTATACACCACCACCACCACTATCATGTACTACCTACCACCATCACCAACCACCAATACAAGCATCATCATCATCATCATCATTATCATCACCACCACCACCATCTACTACCTACCACCATCACCAACCACCAATACAAGCATCATCATCATCATCATCACCACCACCAACACCATCGCCAGCTGCCACCAACCGACTATCACCAGTAACACCTGCCCTTCACAACCGCCACCACTAACAACAACGAAAAGTATGATTCACTGCATAACACAACGGCAAGGAGGCAACCCGGGGCGACACACTATACCACTAGGGACAAGAACAGCCTCTACTACAACTACAGCTACAACTACTACTATACAACATTTCTGTAGGTTCGTGAGGACTATTGAAGTGATCCTATGAGCCGTCTTGTGGCAATATATCGGAACACAAACACAGTCTCCCCCCTCTCTCTACTGGGCGGGATGGAGAGTATAGATGAGACGACACGAAGCTAACAAGAAGAAGAAAAATAATATGAACAGCAGGAAAGGGGACTCCAGAACGCTGGGAAGAGAAGGCAAGATGAGAGGAGGTACAGGAGGAAGAGAAGAGGTGGTGGAGGAAGAAGAGGAGGATGAAAGGTGGTGGTGGAAGAAGAAGAGGAAGATGAAAGAAGGTGGGATAGAAGATGGAGGGGGATGAGATAGGAGGGAAAGGGGGTGAGAGAGGAAGTTGTGGAAGAGGAGGATGAGGAGGCGGTGGAGGAAGAGGGAGAGAGGAGGGAGAGGAGGAAGTAGCAGCAGGAGGAGGAGGAGGGAGGACCCAGGGGCCAGACGCTGGAAGCAGGGAACATCCGCTTCCTGCCCACGCCGCTTTGTTGCACGCTCCTGCCCTTTGTTGTGTTCCCTTGGGGGTGGGGACGGGGTGAAGGGGCTGGGGGTTACAGGGGGAGGGTCTGGAGGAGGAGGGATGGAGGGAGAGTAGAGGGGTAAAGGGAGGGACGAGGAGACCTTCTAGGGGGCCACAGCAACCACCGCCAACGATCATTTTGGTCAGCTAACACCAAACACTCAACTGGTCCCACATGACGTTTCATTGTGTACAAAGTTAGTTATCTATTTTATTTGTTGTAACAGTGGTAAAGTTATCTGTTATCTCTTGCATACAATAATGCTGGTGTGTGTGTGTGTGTGTGTGTGTGTGTGTGTGTGTGTGTGTGTGTGTGCCATAATTTCACACTGTGTGGTTTACCAAAACATGACTGTTCATTATAAGTTATGATGGGACCTTCAAGTTGCTGTGTATATATTGTTGTGAGTCTTCCAAAAACCGGTTACGTGTTTCATTTGCATTAACTCCGGCACATAATTCCTACTACTTCGTGGAGTTTAATCTTGTGAACATTTGTGAACAATTTACTTTAGGAAGTTTATTCCGTGAGTAGGGGAAGAAATAGACAAAATTCTAAATGCCTGGAAACACTGCTGTAGTCAAACGTTCCCGAAAGGGCTACGCTGATTGGTCATGAATAACCAACAAGTGGATATATCTATTTCTTCACTAATAATCTAAACAAAGTAAATTTATTGCCTTCTATACATAGCATTATCAATATTCACATAAAACGTATTAAAATGTAAGCCAAGTACAAAAAAAAATTAAAACTCCGTGTTTTACCAAGTAAAAAAACAAAAAAAAACAACAATGATAATAAGTTGCAACATACGAAATAACTCTCAGTGAGTACGTACAGTACGTGTGTGTGTGTGTGTGTGTGTGTGTGTCACTTTCTAACGCAATGAATCACAGCGTCCCACTCAGCCACTGACATACACTCAACCTTATCGCACACACACACACACACCTACCTCAGTATTTACCTGGACCAAGGGGGGGGGGGGGGTTCAGCCTCACATAAACACTTACCTGAAACAAAAGAATAACATCATTAGTTAAATTCATCAAATGTTAACATAGGTAGTGGATTATTTTACACACACACACACACACACACACACACACACACCGCACTATTACTAAGACCTGTATTAATCACCATGTATTAGGGAGATGGACTAAGAAGCACGAGGCAGTACAAGGACCTCTAGCAGCTGGGGCAGGAATCATTATGGAGGCAGCTGTTGTCAAGGTTTAACATAATATCTATACAAATAGTATTATCCTTTCTTTAAATAACAAATACCTCTGTATAGCTCTTAACTGTGCACTGAACTACATCATCATATAACAAGAATGGGAGCGGCTCACTGGGCTACAGGCTCGCATATACTCACACACCCCACGCGCGTTCAAGGCAAAGTCACGCACATGTAAGTACGTACACATCTGCCAAGGCATACTCACGCACATGTAACACATCTGTATTTTAAATGTATACACACATAAAGATAACACACACACACACACACACACACACACACACACACTTACAGAAACCAAAACTTAACTCCTAAAACAACACATAGAGTTTCTGTGGATAAAGAACACAATACTCACATAAACACATGTTATATATATATATATATATATATATATATATATATATATATATATATATATATATATATATATATATATATATATATATATATTTTTTACGGGGATTAGCCCACCCAGGCACAGGTCACTGACCCACATCGGGGCATGGGGGGGGGGGGGGATGTAATAAAATAATAATAATAATAATAATAATAATAATAATAATAATAATAATAATAATAATAATAATAATTATTATTCATACTAAATTAAATTTATAATAAAATAAAAACAAAATTGAAAATAAAATAATACTAATAATAAAAATAAAGAACCATAAATAAAAAAAAAAAGATCATGAGTGAGAAACAATATACTGTATGTATGTTGTGTTGTCAATAGTAAGAGAAACAATTGAGACCCTGCAATTGTGTGTAAATGAGGCAGAAAGTCAGATCAGCAACCTGGGACTTGGTCACAATATTCGTGATGCCATATGGCAGCAGGGTCTACCATTAGACAACACATTATGCTTCCAATATCTTCCCAGGCGGTACGATCTAATTTACTATAACAACAAACTATCGATAGAGAAAGGCTGAAGTGCATTACCTCCCATAACAATGAAAGATCGATACACAGCTCTATACCGAAGATAAAAGATATACGATCACATGTGGACCAAAGGTAACTAACGATATGAGGCTCATGAAGAAGTCACTAATGGTAAATATTATAGTCATTCCGATGTATCCTCTCTAACACATACCCAACTAAGGTCTAATGTTCACAACAGCTGTAGGTTACATGCAGCACCTAAGACAACAAACAAGAGAGAAATTGAAGAAAAAAATAACCAAATTCCGAAAACAAATCTAGCCGTGAATCCCTACACGTAATGTTTCCAATGGCCTTCATCCCTGGAAAATTTGCGGAAAACGCCACCGAACAGCTTCTATAAAATCCAATAATAATAATAACAATAACAATAATAATAATAATAATAATAAAACTACTTTCTACGCCATAATTAAGAACAAAGCCACAAATCCTGAGGAAATTCAAACAACTTAGTACCCCTTTCAGAATATAAATTCATCGATCAGTGTTTGAGCTACTATTATTACTACTAATACTACTATTATACGTGGCCTTCAGCCTCCCCCAACAGCCACACCTTCGCCGCCATTTTATTACCTTAAAATTAAATATCCTAATACATGAATAGCTACCCTAGCTGTGTTGAGTTAGTTGAGCCACAGATCTATGTGGCATTCAGTGACTGTTGCCTCATAGTCAATATCTGCAACTATTGTCGGCTTTGGGGCTGATGCTCTCGTTCCCCTGAGGCAGAGCAAAGCAGACCTAAGGGGAGAGAAGGACAGTCGACATCTCATCCAGGCTGTAACATAACTTCTGGGCTGCTGCTTCTGGTCAGATAGCACCTCTGCAAGTCTGGTGTAGAAGCATCTTGCACTTGGTCCCATCCCACCAGAGGTTGTGAACACCAGAGGAGTGAAGCTGCCTTGATCAACGTTCTGAATTCTCTCCCCGTATGGCCTTATCTTGTCATTCTCGTTCCTCCTGTGTGCAGCATCGAGAGCTAAGTTACGGTGACATGCGGCCATGGGACCAAAATCCTGATGTCGAAGAAGGCTCGCTGTCCCCGCGTCCAGAATCCTCGAGCACTGACGTCAACACGGGTTTCCTTGGATGTGTTTGAAGTCCTATTTTGGAAATTCTCACCGTCCAATGGAAAGAGGGTCGGTTCTACCCTGACATCACAGCAGATTTCCTTCAACATATTTGCTGTGAGATCCCTTACTTTGTCATGCCTCATGCATATGAAGCCCCCTTTCTTGCACACCATGGCGTGATCGACGTCATAAGAAGAGCCACACACGCACTGGGAGGGCAAACCTTCTACTGGCCTACCGTACCTTAGAGCAATGGCATCTGTAATTTCTTGTTTATTGAGACTGAAACCATTTGCCCTTATCGGTAACGTAGTTAACCAGTTCAAGGGGCCCACCTCCTGCGCTATTGCTACTTTCTTTCTTCAAAATCTCTGGTAATTGCAGCATCAGTTGCTGCAAATTATCACTTTGGCCGTGCTGTCGTTCTGTCGTAATGGACCATCGAATCTTGTTTACTTCGCTGGTATCCACCTCACCTGTTGCGTTCTGAGCTATTATGTGGTCCGTGAGGGCTGCCGTGAGCTAAACTGAGTTTAGATGTTCGGTGGCAGCAATCTCCTCTGGATTGGTCAATCCCATTCCTCCCAGTCTCGGTGGTAGTGCAGATGCTACTACTACTACGAAAAGGGATCTACATTCTACAATGTATTGGAGACTCGGTATGGAAGAACAAGACACTGCAGTTATCGGTTATATATGCCTGACAGGGAGCAATGACTGGTGACGCGTTTGAAAGAGGAAGGAAGTGTGAGACTGAGAACGGGTAGTGAAGCGTATGAGGGAGGGAAAGAGGGAGGAAAGGAGTGAGTGGTGGGGAGGGAGGGTGCGGGTGGTGGAGAATACGATGGAGGGAAGGAGGCTGATGAAAGGATTGTGGTGTAAAGTAAGAGAAAGGGAGGGAGGGAGGGAGGATAGTGGAGGGGAAGGAGGTGGTAGGGTGACCGTGTGTGGTACAACAAGGAGGAGCGAGGCACACGGCCAGCACCTGGTACCTCCCACCACCACCTGCCCCATCTCCTCCACCACAAACACTAGAAACATACAGGAATGATGAGGGATTGAGAGGTTAAACATGAGTAAATACAAGAGAGGAAGATACAGATGAGGCGGTGGATGAGTTGCTAGAAAATATTAAGGTCAGCACGTAGACGACCCACCCATCACACTGATAAAGGCCGTTGTTAGTGGTGGGTCACTCGCTCAGCTGGCCTATATTCCCCACAAGAGTACAGTATACATACGCCACCGAGCACCCACACGCATATACTGTACTCTACTCCCAGCCCTTTGTCTTCAACACACACACACACACACACACCCCTCACTTTCCTCTGTTATCAATTACTTCACTTCAACTGTGTAAAATTACGTATCTTATTCTCATAATACATAAAAAATACACAGTTAAGAAAGTACAAGGTGAAGGATAATTGAGTGACATACTGAGTTATGTTACACAGTGAGGCAGAGTGAGCTGATCTTGCTGGGTAACACGGAACAAAGACCAAAATGATGACGAGTGAATAATGGCGAGTTGAACCCTTGCCACATGAACGACCAAGGGGCCATGACACACACACAAACTCACTAGTACATATTTCGCGAGATGATAAAAGAACTGTGCCATAATAGTGGTAGTGAACAGATAATATACCTAAAAACTCAAAAAAATTAAATCTAGTGACAACATTTCGGCTAACACACACACACACACACAAAACCGCCTATCCGGAAGTAAACAAAACAGGAGACGGGTATATAGTACACACACAAGCTCTCGAGAATTCCTAAATAAAAATCACTATTGTGGAAAACTTCATATATCTAAATTAATGAAGAACAAACCTTGAGTGCCGGACAGATAACGACAGCTGATAGAGTGGGGGGGGGGGGGAGGGGGTCATATGGTGTGGAGGAGCAGGTGGTGGCGCGGAGGAGCAGGTGGTGGTGTGGAGGAGCAGATGGTGGTGTGGAGGAGCAGGTGGTGGTGTCAAGGTTTAGCTGGTGGAGTGGAGGAGATCGTGGCGTCTTGAGGAAGGTGAGGGAAAACTGTGCATCACCGCCAACTGCCGTCCACTGGCTCAGGATCCGACTGTTGAGGGCTGTGACCAGTGGCACCCTACACCCTTGCCTCACCCATACACCACGTATTTACTGGTAGTAGGTAGTAGGCAGTTACCAAGCAGGGAGGTACTACCGCCTGGGAAGATATTGGAAGCATAATGTATTGTCTAATGGTAGACCCTGCTGCCACATGGCATCACGAAAAATTGTGACCAAGTCCCAGGTTGCTGATCTGACTTTTTGTCTCATTTACACACAATTGCAGGGTCTCAATTGTTTCTCTTACTATTGACAACACAACATACATATATTGTTTCTCACTCTTGATCTTTGTTTTCATTTTTGTATTTGGTTCTTTTTTTATTATTATTATTATTATTATTATTATTATTATTATTATTATTATTATTGCATTTTCGCCCCCCAGGCCCCGATGTGGGTCAGTGACCTGTGCCCGGGTGGGCTAATCCCAGCAAAAAAAAAAAAAAAAGTTCGGTATCTCAGGCTACTAACGTTCTACTCCCTATAGTACCAACAAATGACGATGACGACATATGGAGTATTAAAGTGCGCTCGTTGATGTCATTTGCTGGCTCCTGGTGGTGCTGGGTCTTGGGTCCTCTGGGGGTCAGTGTCCAATGACAATGACGTAATGTATAAGAAGATTTCCTAAGCTTACAGTGGACTGCGGAGGAAAAGACGGAATGTTTGGACAGTGTCAAAAAATTCATTAAGTTTTCTGTCACAGCAAAGTAACAATGTCAGGATAAATCTAGAAGACACCCAAAACAGGTTAAGACAACTTTTGTAACACAAAGACGCTTGTACTCACGGCGGGACATGTTATACAACGTCAAAAGAGCAAGTATACGAGGGCGTGAAGGCCATCGTGGACGGCAAAAAGAACGAAGCGTAAATAATGTTGTGGTTCATCAAGCTGCAGGAAGGCGTTTGTACACCGGAGATGGCCAACACCGGAAGCTGAATACGATTACACACACACACACACACACAAGACCTAACAAAGGACACAGGTAGCCGGCTTCTGCAAAAACTAAGTGGTCACAAGTAGACGCTGGAAACCCACAGGCAAGTCCGAAAGTAACAGTAGCACAAACACACACACACATACATCCTTCCTGAAACTAAAACCAGACGGGTTAGTACAGTAGGTTGAGGTAGAGAGTTAACACCTCTAGCGGGCCCCATCCTGAAGGAACAATACCTTACCATCACACCAGCACGACGAGGTAGGGCCGCACCACCCGGCCCAACACCTCGCCACAACAAAGGACAATAGGTACCGACATAAACATATTCTAACCTGTTGTGAAAAAAAAAGTTTCTTCAACACGATGACGGTGATGAGGTTAAGTGTGTCACGGTAAAGGCTGGGTATGGTGGTGGTGGGGCTGGGTGTGTGGTGGTGGGGCTGGGTGTGTGGTGGTGGTAAGGCTGGGTGTGTGGTGGTGGTGGGGCTGGGTGTGTGGTGGTGGTAAGGTTGGGTGTGTGGTGGTGGTAAGGCTGGGTGTGTGGTGGTGGTAAGGTTGGGTGTGTGGTGGTGGTGGGGCTGGGTGTGTGGTGGTGGTAAGGTTGGGTGTGTGGTGGTGGTGGTGGGGCTGGGTGTGTGGTGGTGGTAAGGCTGGGTGTGTGGTGGTGGTGGGGCTGGGTGTGTGGTGGTGGTGGTGGGGCTGGGTGTGTGGTGGTGGTAGTGGGGCTGGGTGTGTGGTGGTGGTAGTGGGGCTGGGTGTGTGGTGGTGGTAAGGCTGGGTGTGTGGTGGTGGTGGGGCTGGGTGTGTGGTGGTGGTAAGGTTGGGTGTGTGGTGGTGGTAAGGTTGGGTGTGTGGTGGTGGTGGGGCTGGGTGTGTGGTAGTGGTAAGGTTGGGTGTGTGGTGGTGGTGGGGCTGGGTGTGTGGTGGTGGTAAGGTTGGGTGTGTGGTGGTGGTAAGGCTGGGTGTGTGGTGGTGGTAAGGCTGGGTGTGTGGTGGTGGTAAGGCTGGGTGTGTGGTGGTGGTAAGGTTGGGTGTGTGGTGGTGGTGGTAAGGTTGGGTGTGTGGTGGTGGTGGGGCTGGGTGTGTGGTGGTGGTGGTAAGGTTGGGTGTGTGGTGGTAAGGCTGGGTGTGTGGTGGTGGTAAGGTTGGGTGTGTGGTGGTGGTAAGGCTGGGTGTGTGGTGGTGGTAAGGCTGGGTGTGTGGTGGTGGTAAGGTTGGGTGTGTGGTGGTGGTGGGGCTGGGTGTGGTGGTGGTAAGGTTGGGTGTGTGGTGGTGGTGGTAAGGTTGGGTGTGTGGTGGTGGTAAGGCTGGGTGTGTGGTGGTGGTAAGGCTGGGTGTGTGGTGGTGGTAAGGTTGGGTGTGTGGTGGTGGTGGGGCTGGGTGTGTGGTGGTGGTAAGGTTGGGTGTGTGGTGGTGGTGGGGCTGGGTGTGGTGGTGGTAAGGCTGGGTGTGTGGTGGTGGTGGTAAGGCTGGGTGTGTGGTGGTGGTGGTAAGGCTGGGTGTGTGGTGGTGGTGGTAAGGCTGGGTGTGTGGTGGTGGTAAGGCTGGGTGTGTGGTGGTGGTGGTAAGGCTGGGTGTGTGGTGGTGGTGGTAAGGCTGGGTGTGTGGTGGTGGTCAGCTTGGGTGTGTGGTGGTGGTCGGGTTGGGTGTGTGGTGGTGGTGGGGCTGGGTGTGTGGTGGTGGTAAGGTTGGGTGTGTGGTGGTGGTAAGGCTGGGTGTGTGGTGGTGGTAAGGCTGGGTGTGTGGTGGTGGTAAGGTTGGGTGTGTGGTGGTGGTAAGGTTGGGTGTGTGGTGGTGGTAAGGCTGGGTGTGTGGTGGTGGTAAGGCTGGGTGTGTGGTGGTGGTGGTAAGGTTGGGTGTGTGGTGGTGGTAAGGTTGGGTGTGTGGTGGTGGTAAGGCTGGGTGTGTGGTGGTGGTAAGGCTGGGTGTGTGGTGGTGGTAAGGTTGGGTGTGTGGTGGTGGTGGGGCTGGGTGTGTGGTGGTGGTGGTAAGGCTGGGTGTGTGGTGGTGGTGGTAAGGTTGGGTGTGTGGTGGTGGTAAGGCTGGGTGTGTGGTGGTGGTAAGGCTGGGTGTGTGGTGGTGGTGGTAAGGCTGGGTGTGTGGTGGTGGTGGTAAGGCTGGGTGTGTGGTGGTGGTAAGGCTGGGTGTGTGGTGGTGGTCAGCTTGGGTGTGTGGTGGTGGTCAGGTTGGGTGTGTGGTGGTGGTGGTCAGCTTGGGTGTGTGGTGGTGGTCAGGTTGGGTGTGTGGTGGTGGTCAGGTTGGGTGTGTGGTGGTGGTGGGGCTGGGTGTGTGGTGGTGGTAAGGTTGGGTGTGTGGTGGTGGTAAGGTTGGGTGTGTGGTGGTGGTGGTAAGGCTGGGTGTGTGGTGGTGGTGGTAAGGCTGGGTGTGTGGTGGTGGTGGTAAGGCTGGGTGTGTGGTGGTGGTAAGGCTGGGTGTGTGGTGGTGGTGGTGGTAAGGCTGGGTGTGTGGTGGTGGTAAGGCTGGGTGTGTGGTGGTGGTAAGGTTGGGTGTGTGGTGGTGGTGGGGCTGGGTGTGTGGTGGTGGTCAGCTTGGGTGTGTGGTGGTGGTCAGGTTGGGTGTGTGGTGGTGGTGGGGCTGGGTGTGTGGTGGTGGTGGGGCTGGGTGTGTGGTGGTGGTAAGGTTGGGTGTGTGGTGGTGGTGGTAAGGCTGGGTGTGTGGTGGTGGTGGTAAGGCTGGGTGTGTGGTGGTGGTGGTAAGGCTGGGTGTGTGGTGGTGGTAAGGCTGGGTGTGTGGTGGTGGTAAGGTTGGGTGTGTGGTGGTGGTGGGGCTGGGTGTGTGGTGGTGGTGGTGGGGCTGGGTGTGTGGTGGTGGTGGTGGGGCTGGGTGTGTGGTGGTGGTAAGGCTGGGTGTGTGGTGGTGGTAAGGCTGGGTGTGTGGTGGTGGTAAGGTTGGGTGTGTGGTGGTGGTGGGGCTGGGTGTGTGGTGGTGGTGGTAAGAACATAAGAAAATAAGGAGTCTGCAATAGGCCGGTTGGCCTGTGCATGGCAGCTCCTGTCGAGCGTTACTACCACTCTCTATCATCCATGAATCTATCTAGTCTCCTTTTGAAACTTTCCAGAGTTCCCGCACTTACTACAAAGTTGCTAAGCTTGTTCCACTCGTCCACCACCCTATTTGTGAACCAGTTTCTTCCTATCTCCCTCCTAAACCTAAACTTATCCAACTTGAATCCGTTGCTCCGAGTCCTATCCTGCTCGGATATTATAAGACCTTTATCTGTATCCCCTTTATTGATTCCTTTCACCCACTTAAATACTTTTATCATATCTCCCCGCACTCTTCGTCTTTCTAGGGAATGCAAGTTAAGTTTCTTTAGCCTATCCCGATATGGAAGGTTTCTAAGTCCCGGAATCATTTTTGTCATTCTTCGCTGCACCGAAGGCTGGGTGTGTGGTGGTGGTGGTGGTAAGGCTGGTTGTGTGGTGGCGGTGGTGGTAAGGCTGGGTGTGTGGTGGTAAAGGCGAGAACAAGATGGAAAGGGGACGAGAAGAGGGCACATTGCGTGAGAACCCACTACAATAACACTAACGCCACCGGCGGCCAGCCTGAGGGAGACGGAGGTGGTGCAGGAGAAATTGCTGCTGGAGAGGGAGAGATGGGGGGGGGGGGGGTGATGATAGGGGTACTGGAGGAAGGCAGCAGGCTAACAGAATAAACACCTGCCCATCACAGTATTATTGTGAGGAGCGTGGGCGTCCATCATGTACACCAGCCAGCGCCTGCACGTCTTCCTGCACCACACCAACACCTCTGATATATACAACGCTCGAGTCCTCGTCTGTACACAGCACGGCACCGTATATTGTAGAGTCACAGGAGTGATAAGCTAGGCCATAAATGACTCGCTATTGTTACACGTCGTCTATTCATCCGTCTAACCGTCTGTCAATCCTACAGTCTGTCTGTCCTTCCATACGTCTATTTATCTGCCAGTCCGCCCGTCAACACCCGGTAAGTCAGTTTTACACAATTCTTATTAAAAAAAACAAAAACAAAGGAAGTAGGTGTGGTGGCCTTGAAACTCGCACTTACGTACACTGGGGCAGTGACGGCAGAAGTGGGTGATGAGATTCTGACCCGGCCATATTAGATGTGACTCAGGTGAGCGTCTCAAGGCCCTGGTGAGGCATCTCCTGCTGATAATATTTGGCGGGCAGCCCGTTACTCTCGCCAAGCACTGCCATCATTAGATCATCCCCACATAAACAAGCGGGTTCCTCAATTGTAAGCTATTCAACCTGGCCGCACCAACACCTCTCATCAGTTAAGTCAATCCTTAAATGTTATTACCGAATACTTTTTTTAGTTCACATGCATAAAACATTCCTCAGACTAACCTCCACGTCATCCCTTTCCACCATTTAACAAAGGAATCATAAGCGTCACATAATACTCCCCAAACATTATTACCATCTGTTCTGATCATTAACATCAGAACAATAGAATAAAGGTAACTTCAATAGGCATTTTAACCCAGTCTAGCTTATATTTGCAGTATATCAAAGAGTTCATATTAATTGTGGTTTGATAACTTGTTCCACTTATCCATGACTCAATTTCCGAATCAATCTTGACTTAGCCCCAGCCTAAAACTGAATTTCTCTAAATGAAAACTATCGCTACGTGTTCTCTTCTGGAGTAACCCCAAAACTTTAGAAAGGTCAAAGCGAGTCAAAATATACGTCAAAGGTGACCTACTTTTAAGTGACGTTGCACTGCTTATCCAAACTACTGTACAATACATGTTAAGTTTCACGACTGTACCACCAAAAGCGTTTCAGAATAATCAACTCCCACGTACAGTACAAATGAACAAACATGGGTAACTGGAACTACTGTTAAGCTATACATTATCTCCCACTTTTAGCCTTTATAACTCTAAAAATTCGCTAGCATTATCAGCAGCCATGACCTTCGTAACAAAAGGCCAAATTACCGCCCCCCGTCAAGGTTTATAGCCACAGTTTACACTAAACATCCGGATCATCACCGACACACCACGTTCTTCCCATTATAAATCATGTTCATTATACAGTTTGTCATCATTATGAACAACAAACTGAACAACACAACATGTACCCTTCCAGTTCAAGTGTCTTGTCATCTTCATCTAATAAAAAAAATCATTAACGTGTTTTAGTCTGAGTGTTTTAGTGTTGTTTGATGATAATGATGAGGATGATGATGATGATAATGTTATTGAGTATGATGAGTGTGTAGCGAACAGTGTGGGGAAAATTGAAGAGAAAAACACAGGGTAATACTATAGTCCCTCCCGGTAAAACTAAACGGATGACTATCGAAAGGAAAATATTGTAACCCCAACTACCACGTTATCATAAGAAATAGGTCAAAATACACATGTACAGTAGCTAAAAACAACTATCTGTGCAGGTGGTGGTCGATATGTTCAGAAATTATACGTGTTGACTAGTGACAGCCCTCATATATCAAAATGGTCCATGGTCTCATATTGTTTCCCACAAAGTATGCACAGATAGTTGCTTTAGCTACTGTACCTCAATACCCCAATCTTAAAATGTACTGACTATTATTTTTCTCAATAAACTTTGATAAAAATGAATACAAATAATAAAGAAAACCAATTTAATTTTATTGGACTTGGAATAAACGGTAACAACAACACTAATGACCAAGTTTATTGTTAATGGTTTACCTAAAAGAGAAGAATATTACCACCAGCTATAACACTATCCAACAAATTTTTCAGTTCTCACTCATGATAACTCTAAAATTGATATGTAATGTAATTTCAATCATTTGGCTTCGAAAACGTATAGAAACACATCATCATAACACAAAAAACACCTATGAATCTCGTTTGGATTCCCGGCTTTCTTAAGACTTCAATTACGGCTAAATAAAACACTTTTCAGCTTCGTTTTGTTTACGTTACATAACTTCCCACCTTGGCCTTGAATAACAAAAAATCCCTGTGGAGGTTGCGAGGTTATATATGGCATGGGAGAGTGGGGAAGGAGAGGGAGGGTGAGAGGGGTGAGTGGGAGGATGGGGAGGCAGACAGCGTGACAGATGGTTATGTTTGGGTACGATTACGTGACTGGGTTTTCCTGCCAGTATTAACCCTTGACAAGAAGTACTATACAATATGACTTAATGAATGTACCCAACTACTACTCACCCTCTTATGTACTGTAAGAGGACAAACATTCACACGATATATGTGTGTCAGGACTCTTGCCTTCCCACACGGTTTACATTATTAAACATCAACATAAGAGTCAAAGAGTAAGGATCATCTAACAATATCAACTATATCAACTCTTACTTTACTACATCAACTCTTACTTTACTACATCAACTCTTACGTTACTACACCAACTCTTACTTTACTACACCAACTCTTACTTTACTACATCAACTCTTACTTTACTACATCAACTCTTACTTTACTACATCAACTCTTACTTTACTACATCAACTCTTACGTTACTACACCAACTCTTACTTTACTACACCAACTCTTACTTTACTACATCAACTCTTACTTTACTACATCAACTCTTACTTTACTACATCAACTCTTACTTTACTACATCAACTCTTACTTTACTACATCAACTCTTACTTTACTACATCAACTCTTACTTTACTACATCAACTCTTACTTTACTACATCAACTCTTACTTTACTACATCAACTCTTACTTTACTACATCAACTCTTACTTTACTACATCAACTCTTACTTTACTACATCAACTCTTACTTTACTACATCAACTCTTACTTTACTACATCAACTCTTACTTTACTACATCAACTCTTACTTTACTACATCAACTCTTACTTTCATTGTAGAGCATTAGAAAAGGGAAGACTGTATAAAACGTAAATATACCACGAAAATAATCATCACCATATCGTTACAAAACACATGTACCCAGATAAAAACTAAAGTACAGTAGGTGAAAAAAAACGGGGAGCAGAAAACCGAATTGTCAAACAAAGACGATATGACAAAGGGGGGTGGAAGGAAGGAGAGTCCGGAGGGTCCAACGACAGGTACGGCAGCGTGCATGAGCCAAGTTAATGACGGTGTGTGTGTGTGTGTGTGTGTGTTTCCTTTTGATTAAGTTTTTTCATATTATAGCTCCATCTTTCTTGCCATAATGCTATCTGTAATATAAATGGCAAGCGTGGGGAGATATATCATGGTACGTATAAAAGTGGCAGAGTGCAAAATATATCACGAGGAGAAATATCCCATAACACCAAGTTTATACAGATTACTACAACGGTGTTAGCTATTATCCACCTTCTCCAAACACCTACCAATTATCATTTTACGAATATAATTTCTATTATAAGAACAAATTATTTTAACTACGATCAAATTAAACCTTTCTGGTTAGATATTTCATGTTGAGGTGAGGGAGTGTTGACATGACGATCAAGTTGCATTGTGACGTGACCACCAGCACACACAACCTCTCCGGGGTGCAAGTGTACTCACCTTCTTCTATCAATCAGTAAACAATCATCTAATCGCTGGCTTCCTCCCATCAGTATGAACAAATATCTGCAAATCTGCCACCGTATATGCTGAACAGCTTCAACACAAGGTAGTGATAAGGCCGCCAACAATGCCTCGTAGCTCCCTGAATATCACCAACAAATTTGATGAGTAACATTTATCAAGTTTTTGTTAACAATGAGTCAAGTAAAAAAATATGTAAATAAAAATCCCAAATATGTCCAATAAACAATATGAGAAAAATAATCGTACAATCTGCATTATACTAAAGGGTTGAATCCTAGCTGGGTGGAGCATGACGAGGCCACAGTGTGGGTACTGTGTCATGGAGTGAGCCCCCTGCACCCCGCCCTGGTACGCGCTACTGCCCAAGTGAGGAGCCCAGCTGCATCAACCATCAAGACCAGGTGAGGACGCCACCTTTATCAATATCCAGAACCAGGTGAGAAGCTGAGAACCTCACCTTCATCAACCTCCAACCACACACCAGGTTTGGTCTTGGCCACAGTCAGTCTCGGCCTCTCACCTCACTCACTGTAACCCTTCATCCATTGACCAGTTAAGTCTTCAGTAATATATAAATTTTACCTGCATTTTCTCCAAGCCAGCACCCTAAACCCTACAACCACCACCACCACTACCGCCATGGGGTGAATACGTCCTGTCAGCTATCTGTTTATAGCTGCCTGAGGTCATCATGTTGACGACCCCCCCCCCCCCCCCAATACATCTCCACCAAGAAACCAATGTAAGAATTAATGACCAATCCACGACTGATGCACATTTGACAATTTTAATTCGAAAAAATACAAGAAACAGTGTATAACAGTGGATAAACATGACAAAGTAGTATTCAGTGAAACAGACCAAAGACCTTGATACAGACGAGGGTGGGGGTAACATCGGAGTCACCACCATGTGTGAGGTGAGGACTCCACATAGAAACTGAGGATTCCCACTAGCACTATATGTGCCGCCAACTTCATGTGGGAACTGACAACTGCCACCAACACCACATGGGACTGAGGCTGACAGCACCACAAGGCAGGTGAGAAGACAGTTACAACCTTCAACACCACGTGACACCCACCACTGTGAAATGAGACAATGGATCCCTGGCCGATAGTGTCATGGTGATACTAAAATCCACCTATCAAGAGGCACTCGGTCACATGAGGCCCTCTCAGTCCTCTTTGTCATCATCATGTCTCCAGCCATCGGTTTGGGACAGCTGTTACACCATCCTCGCTAACATCTAATATACTATAGGAATAGCCGTGTGTCTGTGTGTGTGTGTGTCTGTTCTGGGCAGCCGAAACGGAACAATCGTTTTTCATCAAACTTGGTGGAAAAATCGCAAAAAATTCGTAGAGTGGAACAAACCTGGTCCCATGTCGATGGTTTCTTTAGGAAGGCATTAATTAACCATTTTATTTACACTGGAAAACGATGTCGCTGTATGCTGTCAGCCGGACGGCAGTTGCGCGCTAGCCAAGCATGAGCGTTCGAACTTTCACGCCTCGGTAAACTGTACCACCGGACTCGCCACCGGGCACGAAGGGCCCACGATCACTTGTAGCTACTATCCATCTCGACACCACAGCTGCATCAGGGCTACACTGTTCAATCATTGTGAAAATTATCACACTGTAGTCTCTTCATCATGGAAATGTCACACTCAGCCACGCCCAGGAATATGACGCATAATTTTGTGACTGGATAATGTGGCAGTAACTTCTGTGGAAGCAAATTTTCGTCAATCTACTGGACTTCATTAATTATTTGTTTTCTAACTGGCCAATCATAAGCCAAGACGATAGAAAGAGGGCGGGGCTATCTGACATTTCCATACTGAACAGACTATAGTTTACCTTGTATGTTCACCCCATGTTTCCTTCTCTTTTTACGCTGAAAGCGTTTTATAAGACCCACTCCTCAACATCACAATATGTAATTTGTCATTTACTGTGTACTTTCAGCACTTGGCTGCTATTTTCTCCCAATAAGCTGTTTATTATTATTACCAAACATAACAACTTTCATCCCGCTCACCTCACCGCAACATTTACTGACACCTGAGACCAGTAAAATAATATATTTATTACCATCATTAACATTTACATTTACAGGCATCCATGAAAATCTCGAAAGGCGAAGCGCCAAAGCGTTTACAGCGCCAAGTTGGCCTAACATCTGTAGCCCTCTAAAGGTTACCAGTAATTTATAAGGCTTCATGTACAAAGTACTTAAGATAGTCATCACAGCCACACAAGTTACGTCTCGCCAGTCCCCGTCTTGTAGTGAGTTACCAAGCCCTCCGCGCCAGCTCCACTACTGTATATACATCAAACAGTGAGTTAAAACAGTTTAAAACTTATAGATATATAATTAAGGCAGGCGAGTTGGCGGAGTGGTAAAGAGTTGTGCAGAACAAAGCGTGTGTAAGACGCCCAGCAGGTTGCCGGGGGACCCACAAACAAAGTAGCAGCAGTAGGGTAACCCTTCCTCCCTCCCCTTCCCTGCCCCATCTCTCCCCTACCCTGCCTCCCTTTCCTCCCCCTCTCTCTCCCCTACCCTGCCTCCCTTTCCTCCCCCTCTGTCCCCTACCCTGCCTTTCTTTCCTCCCCCCTCTTTCCCGTACTCCGCCACCATCCACCCCCATCCTCAAGGGGTGGGGGAGCCGGGTTAAATGCCGGTCCGCCCTCACCCCCCTCCCCTCGTACCCCCTAACACCTCCCTCACCACCCGTCTCGACAATCTCTCCCTTGTCTTAAACGATCCACAGTCTCCCCCAATACAACACACTTGTCTCGATGAGATCTTAAATACTTTCTACAGTACTCTTAACAATAGTCCCCCCCCCCTAAACTGCCAACAGAGCTCCTCATTAACCCTTATTTACATTATTTTTGCGTCTCGTTTTCCTTACGTAACCTTGAAGGAGTCCACCAGGTGTACCCCCTCCCTACCTGGTGCGGATAAGCTCTCTTACAATGGGTGTGGATGATCTCAGCAATGAACATAGAGGATAATGCCTGTCAATTACTCAGGTAATTTAGGGTTGCCTAGTAATAATTTACTTGGCGACAGGAAGAGCAAAAACTCATTTCAGACTGAGAAGATGGGAGTCTCCCCTCACCCTCCCCCGCACTAGATGTGGTACAGTATCGATCACACAACACAACGTGAGATTTGTAGTACTGTACTATGCATACTTTAAGACACAATGATAATTTATTTTGCTGTACATACTATCGATAAACCACAGAGGCTGAAATAAAATGTAAAAAATATATATATAAGTCTATACTGTATAAATACTAAACGTGGCTACATAATTCTAATTTCAGAATGAACTAAATTACACTAAAATCAGGACCACCTCACACACCACCATCCAACACGACTGTTGGTATACCGATAAACCCCCAAAAATATAAGTCTTACTCCACTCAATCAACACATAAACTGAATTACTAACACGACAGACTGACGCGACACACCACAACCAAAGACTCCAATACCCAAACACCAACACAACAATGACAACACACCGACATATAAAAAGGACCTGTCAGTATCAATACATCAATGACTGACAGACAGACGATAACCTTCCTCCACTTCTAACCACAAGACACTAACATCAAGATCAAGAAGCACATTACCAAGTACACACCCGACACCAGTGCAACCCACACACCTGACAAAATTAATGCCATACGCCACACACCTGACAAAATTAATCAACTACAGTACCAAGATTCATATAGAAATATAACACACACATATAAATACAAAAATAAGACAGGAATTACAAAAAAACACAGAAGAATGAAGATGGAGACAAAGAAAAAATAATTGAATAGCTATTATGAAGATGGGGTGACGAAAGTGAAACAGCAAGGAGGACGAGAGTAAGGAGGAGGACAGCGAGGTGGAGGACAGCAAGGAGGAGGAGAGTAAGGAGGAGGACAGCAAGGGGAGGACAGCAAGGGGAGGACAGCGAGGTGGAGGACAGCAAGGAGGAGGACAGCAAGGAGGAGGACAGCAAGGGGGAAGACAGCAAGGGGGAGGACAGCGAGGTGGAGGACAGCAAGGGGAGGACAGCAAGGGGAGGACAGCGAGGTGGAGGACAGCAAGGAGGAGGAGAGTAAGGAGGAGGACAGCGAGGTGGAGGACAGCAAGGAGGAGGAGAGTAAGGAGGAGGACAGCAAGGGGAGGACAGCAAGGGGAGGACAGCGAGGTGGAGGACAGCAAGGAGGAGGAGAGTAAGGAGGAGAGTAAGGAGGAGGACAGCAAGGAGGAGGACAGCAAGGAGGACAGCAAGGGGGAAGACAGCAAGGGGGGAGGACAGCGAGGGGGAGGAGAGTAAGGAGGACAGCAAGGAGGAGGACAGGGGAGGATAGCAAGGAGACAGTGATAATAAACACCAGTCCAGAAGAGCGTGTAGCAGCCCAGAGAGAGAGAGAGAGAGAGGAGAGAGAGAGAGAGAGAGAGCGGAGTGAGGGGTACGAAAAGGGGAGGAGAGCGTAGAGAGGGGCACGAGAGGGGTGGGTACGTTGGTGGGTAGGGGAAGAGAGAGGCTGTCATCAGTCCCAGGACAGACGTGACCCGCGGGCAGGAGAATGGCTGCCCCTAACCCCTACCTCACTCTCGTAAACACTGATGTATGCACCTCACCCCACCCCACCCCACCCCACTCCACTCCTGCCTCACCCCAACCCACCCCACCTCACTCCTGCCACCCCTTCTACACCACGACACACACCTCTACCCTACACCTTCAACCTACACACACACACACCCTCTACTTTGTCCCACACCCGACACACCTGCAGTACACCCCTACCCTACTACACCCTCAATCCACTTACACCTCTACACTTGTAACCTAGGAACACCTCTACACAGAAAATCCGAAGAGAGGGTATAAAGCAATGTCACACACAGTAAACCACACATGAGGGCAACACCCATAAAAAAGAGGGTATTTAAATGGGAGTTTCCAACGTTACAACAATAAATTACTCACTCAACCTGGTGCACGAAGCCAAAGCTATGTACTGTAAAATTTCCACAGTTTATCGCCATTCATACAAAATAAAAAGCCAAATACACTTTATCAAAACTATGGAGACAATTCTATATATATATATATTTTTTTTCACGGAGAATCTCATCGTAAAATGTTCACAGATTGATATATTAAATAAAATTAATACGACTGACTTTCATGTAGTCAATATCGAGAAGACAGAACACTACTAAAACTTGGAAACAGAAGATTATTTTCTCTTACGTAATCTACACTACAGACAACTGTAAAACGTGGAAACATTGAAATAATATGTGACCTTCATTAATGTATTACAATTACTGAAAAGTTGAATAGCAACTCTAAAGTAAGACACGTTCCTGTATCTATCACAAGCCCTTGGCAGAAGGAATCAAGAAACCTTACATTAAAATCAGTAAATTATTTATTTAAGAAACGTAACTTATACCATTCCCAGGTGACCTCTACTAGGAACACCTTCTAGTAGTAGCTGGACACAAGAGAAAACTCTACAGTCAGTCTTATCGTCAAAGTTCATGGTAGAAGGTGGGCTCTAAAATATATATCACCAGATCCCCCTCCGCACAACAAGGGAGAGAGTGACCTTCCCAGACTCATTATTTTATCAGGCAGCCAGTAACAGGGAGTAGCCCAGCACCACCTGCTGCCCACCAACCACTGTGAGTGTTTACAGCAAGTGTGGGATATTAATAGCAAGCGTTGACGGTACAACATTCATGATGAGTATGGACCACGTGTGGACCATGTGGCACAGCATGTGTGGGATGATGACACAAGCTAATGCGTGATTTCAGGAGACAAGTTTGTTGCTCTAGTCAGTACCGCTGCCCTACTGTACTCACTGACGTTCACGGTGAATGTTTATGAGGATTTTTTTCACGTAGAGTATACTTCTTTTTCAGAAGGGGTGGAGATATGTAGACGCTTTCAACTGTATATGTATATATATATACTGTATATATATGTATATATATATATACTGTATATATATGTATATATATATATGTATATATGTGTATATATATATATGTATATATGTGTATATATATATATATATATATATATATATATATATATACAATGTTGTCACACCCTCACCCACACATCTCTCTCTCTCAAACACATTACTTCTCTGTTACATACATATACATAAGCACAAACGGTCTTTTACACACACACACACACACACACACACACACACACACTTACAAATCAAATACCCTTCCATATGAAACTGTAAACACTCCCAATTGTTTGTATTTTAAACGCCAAGGTAAGTCTACGAATTAGACATTACTATTGGAAACATCAACAGCCTGGTTTACTGTATGTCCGGTAAATAAACGCAACACTTGGGCATTGAAAACAACATACGTATCTTTATTTTTCATTTAGCAATCTTTAATATCACACTCAATCTAATCTTTTGCCGGTCGACCACATGATTGTTTTTGTGCATGTGGTCACCTGTCTTTAGAACACATTTCAGTAATCATTCTTGTCTTCAGGTGTCTCAATAAATAAAGTTTATGTTTTATTTACAAACAGCTTGCCTACAGGAGCCAAGACTTTGTTGTAAGGCTTCAGTGTATCACGTACTCAGCTCGACGTATACCCCATCCTCACACATTGTTATCAGAGCCTTATCTCATCACTGACAAATGATGCTGATAACAAAAGGAAAAAAAAAAGAGATTACACTCAATTATTATGATGAAATGAGGACCGCTGAAGGTCCAATTTTAATAATGCGTACGACAATTTATCTTCTTAACGGGGATAAAAGAACGTAGGTTTATTATCGTATCGTCTTGCACAATTGTAAAATAATTTTGTACGCTGTCTTTATGAATAGTCAGAACGTGTTAATAGTTTATAATTTATCAGTTATTGAGAACCTTGGCCTTAGTTAGTGAACCCGGCCACAGAACATTGATCGACGGGAGCAGATAGGCCTAAAGTTTGCAGTAGTCAGGCATACCGGAAGTGAGGGAAAGATGCTTCTTGCCACACAGTAGTCTAATGAAATCATAAAGCACGTCGTCTTCTCCTCTCATTATCTCATATAGTTAGAAAGAAATAGAGGAATCTTACATCAAGTGGATTATTAATTCTGTGCTGGAAAACGAGCCACGACCTTCTAGGGGTGACTAAACTGTTGGGCCAGCATTAACTCTTTCAGTATAATCATCGTTTATAATATTCTGTAAAATATATTCTTATCTTATCACACGTACGGATTGTAAAAACCACTATTTAGAAAAGCCGAGCCTGTAACTGTTAAGAATGAGTAAAGATGCGTAAGTAGTTTTGAAGAAGAAAAAATGTAATTACTGTGACCAGAATCTTTATCGTGGTGGCACAAGACCACAGAGATAAGGTAAGTGGCACATACACGAGCAAGCAAGCGGCCACAGCCACTAGTTCCGGCAGACGGAAGTTTACGCAGCGGGGTGGACAATGTTTACGGTTTGTGGGGCCAGTGTACATGACAGTGCCACCCACATTATCTACTAACTCTACACCCTCTCAACCTTGATATATTTTGAGACCCTTACGTTCTTGCTCCCCTGTTTATTGACTTCCTTACCACCAACAATATCAATACTTCGTCTATGGTCCATTTTCGTCCCAGACAGTAAATACCCCCCCCCCCCCAACCCCGGCTTTCTCCCTTCCCAGTGCCTCTCTATCCCAATAATGTACTGTACCCGGAACTACTCCTGCTATACAATGTCTACTTTGCCTCATTTCCACCAGCATAAACAACAGTTCTGACTGGTATTAGTATTTGTCAATAGACTGTATTGGAGCGACAGCATAACCACATCACCACCATGGTCGCCTTCAACAACCACTACAGCTCCCCAACTCGCCGACTTCCGCTCCCGCTGCTGCTAACTCCTCCTCCACCATCACCACCATCGCTAACCTCTCCACCCCCTGCCTCATCTCACCACCGGATAGTCGAGTATCTTCTAACGTCTCTGACATCAATCTTGCAAAATTAAATCCTGTTCTCTTAACCATTGTCCAGTTGCCAACATATGACTTAGATTATGAGCGGTATACACTAAACACTTATGTCGATTAGCACTTCATCTATGCAACATTTATTCGATTATCCGTCACTAGCAGAGCAGACGCGGCTCAGACGGTGTTCCCGAGTCACATGTCAGGCAATGTGATATTTGTTTTTCCTCTGTGCAACCCCATAACCTTTATTACTCCAACCAAAATATATTAAATCCTCTATAAGAGTATACCCAGCAATAAATGAAGCTCATTATCATAAAAAACAAACATTTAATCAGTCCACTGAGGGTGAAAACAACAGTGCCAGATATACTGTTTTGATGTTACATCTGGCAACGCCGCTCGTACAAGTCAACGTCCGCTGAGAAACGCGGCACCACCACAGAAAATGGGAATAAACCTTCAAGCGTTGTCTCAAGGATTTTGGGTCCTAACAATAAATAATGAGTAGACATTATTTTATATAACGCATGTTAATTATTAAATATTGCGGGTATTTATAAACAATAATATCATTACTAATTATGAAATTTTAAGTACCACATGAGTAATTTTGTTCCCTGGCTGAATAATGCAAATACTACCATTGATATTTTTAACCTCGTTCCCACCTCGACAGAATTGACAATGAAATTACCTTACTTGTTGTTCCAATGTCCTCTGTCACTTATCCGAAATTCTTAGTTTGCGTGTTTGTGTATTACAGACAGTGCCAAAACTTAAAAAAGGTAATAACAATAAAATAATTGGTTTTATTTTGTCGACGTAAACATGGAGAGGTCATTTACCCATCGACGAGTTGTGGCCCAGAAGACTGTCATCCATGTCCTTCACTTGTTTGCATAAATGAACTGGTTTAAAAAAATCACATATGGTGCTCCTGTATTGTATCTTTTTTCAAACAGCTGCAATCTATATTACTTTTTTCACGTTTTCTAAATATACAAATAAATGAATGAACTAAACACACACACACACACACACACACACACACACACACGCGCGCGCAAAAAAAGGGTTTATTTATACATGTATGAGTTCACTACACTATATATTACTACATTCCACTTCATTCATCAAAATCCTCATTGGAAAATCATTAAACGAATAAGATTAAGTGATGAAAAAAATCCCGTTTCGTAATGTTTATAAAGTAACTACAACCACGATTAGAAAAGCAAATGCGAAAGAGAGGAGAGAAAAACAGATCGCTCCCCTAATGTGGCAACCACTAGATGATATTAATAAAAATAGCCCTCAAGTGTTTAAGTGTACGTACCCTAGATGGGGGTCGACGCCATATCGTACAACGCTGGGATTACGTCACTAATAATAATACTAATAAGGTTTCAATGGCGACTCATTATCACTATGACCAAAGTTCTAATCAATCGTACAACAATGCAAAACATATGTAGATGATGTGTGTGTTATATGATTTGTAATAGACTTTCCGAAGTGACAAAGTTATGAGTGACGCATTTACTAACCTCTAGGGTGGGGTGCGGTGGGGGCTGTACTGATAGTGGAGAATTTTACCGAGTTATCGCCACCGAACATATAATAAACATTTAAAATATAAAATAAATCATATTTCATAACACGATTGCAGTGGATTGCAAGTTTGTACATTATCAAATATTATAATAAACGTAATGATAAGATAAAAAAAATAAATAATATACATGAAGGTGTCTGGCACTGGTGAAAAAAACTATACACGTTCCACAATAACAAAATATCACAAGGAAGTAATGAAATATCTATCAAGTCTTAAAGCCTGCAATTAATTCAGCTACTTTAAAATGTTTACAAGAATATTTACACCATTACAACCTTCGTCCACATTCTTATTAGTAAAAATATATAACTAATTCTTGAATTTTCACTATGATGTGTTTGACAGCTGTCCACACCTATTTTACTATATATTTGGTTAGTTTAAGTTGCAAACTCATAGATTAAATGACCGGGGTACCAAGCATCGCAAACTCCGTCTTTCTTTCAATGATAATTTTTAATGTAGGATAATCTGCTTGTTTTATGGCCAAAGCAAATATTTACTATATTGTTTTAAGTTATCATGCATTAATAGTTTGAGTTAAAACATAAAGCCAAATATATTTACCGTGTAGGCAATCAAGTATTTGGGAGAAATGAATAATGTACTGTACAGAAGAATAACAAGGCCCCGGCTTAGTGCTATAGTTACCCCTGTATATTTTATAACTACCGTTTTCTTTTTATATCACAGAGCACCGTCCTCTCCCGTTTTTAGGGGTGTCTATAGTATTACTACAACACACTTAAGAGAAAAGAACTATAATTTTTCCCCAGTTACTTACTAATTAATAAACCATTAAATGAAATACGGTGAGAAAAGAAATCTACATCCTCAGAAAACGATAAAATTGAACTTATGGCAAAAGATTGTGAAATATTGACAACTTCTATTTCTAAGGATATTTAATCTATTCTTTTAACTTATCATCGTTACGGTTAAGTATTTTCCGGTGTAAGCCAATTTTAAGATGAAACAAGAGGAACAAAAGAGAAAACTTGGACAAATAAAAAAAAAAGAAAACTGAAGACAGAAGAAGACGACGAACAAGAGGATTCGGGGAGGAGGAGGAAGGGCGTGAGTAGGAGGGAGCGATGACCCCGTGCACTGGAGCATGACCCCCTGAGCTTTTGCCGGGTGCCTGCCTGCCTACCTGTCTACCTGGAGGGAGCCATCAATGCCGCCATCGTAAACTTCAACCACCCTACACATCTCATCCTCTACCACTGCATTCCATTATCCACATAACTCGTACAGGTATAAAAATGTACAGTACCCTTATTAATGACATCAGACTCAACCAAACGTAAATATCACTTCGAAAATTAACGTCGCACTATGACCAGTAATACACTTGTCATATGATATAGAGGCTTTTATGTTGTACACGCCTGGGTGAGGTAGTGTTAATAATGTGAGAATAAGAGGTAGTGAGGAGGAAGTAATCAGTGGAAGAGGTGACGGGGAAGTAGTGTGTGAGGGTGGCAGGGAGAACATATCTCTCTCTCTCTCTCTCTCTCTTACCTGTCCTGCCGCGGGACACGTTCTCCGTCAGGACAGGTTCAGGTTAAGAACCACACACACCCCCGCCCTAGGTCGCCCCCTCCCCCCAGCACATAATAAAATGCTTCACCCCTTCACTATGTATTTTTTAAACACCTCTTCCATCCAACCATACTTACTCAGGTGATTTGCTTACGTCTTCTCGAGGGTGATCGCTCCCCACCACTTACACCTCCCTTCGTCTGGCACACACTTAGCAGTCATTACCAGAACATAACTACTGTATGTGTTCTAAAATCAATGTTAATAGTATACGAGTGGAGCGCTTCAGTCAGATTTCGTTAAAAACCCCTAAAAAAATAAAGGAATAAATTCTTTTATGAATATAAGGTTCTATACGATATTAAGCCGCAAATAAAGTGGTTTTAGGGAATTGTCATGTTATAAAGGAAAAAAGATCAGTGAAACTACAGAGCAATAGAGGTGGGTAACCAATATGCAAGAAGCTAGTATTGCTGGTATTTAAAATTTCTCAAATACTTGCATAAACCCTCACCAAACAAACATTCAGGTGCTTGTGATTAACTCTCCAGACGCAGGACACACCCACAAGCTGGTAAATCACTCTACTTTCCTACACCGATTTTCACGACCGACCGAATTTTATAGAATATTTCAGATAACATCAAAAAATTTTCCATAACAATTTATTCCCATCACTATTTCTTACATAACTACCAAACTTCTGTCGTCAACAAAGAGGATATACAGGAGGGCTGGGATCTCTGTGTCAGGTAAGGCATACATACATACACACACAGGAACGTACGTGTGTGTGTGTGTGTGTGTGTGTGTGTGTACAATGTCTCATAAAAGAAGAACACACGAACAAGATAAAATGTAAGGCAGAAGGAAATGATATAAAAATGAACTCGAACGCAAGAGTGAGAATGTATGAAGTCAAGAGGGAAATAACGGATAGGAGTAAATAAAGAAGGACGCCGTTCAAGATGTATCAGTAAATATCATAATAAAAAAATGTGATCTACTAAAAAAAAATAAAAAATAAATTGTTTCCTATACTTCTAATTAATTCCTCGTGTTATATATATATATATATATATATATATATCTATATATATATATATATATATATATATATATATATATAAAAGAAATCGTCCCAGGATAAATGTTGAATATTTCTATATAAACGATACTAGAAAAGTTATTTGTACTGTATATGAATAAGTATCAAAGGACATCTCAAAAGAAAGAAATTATTTAATGGTGATTATTCGCAAGTTTCAAATCCACACTGTCACAAGCTTGCTGTCACTCGTAATCTTTGAAATACACCCAACAATATCACCGAGTTAACCATCCAATATCTTAAGTCATCCCAGCGCCACCTAACGTCAGTCTTGGTATCGGGGACTAGTGTTGACCTTACTTGACATTATACAAGATACGGACCATCAATTCTTATCCATTCTATACTTTTATCATTTCTACTCATTCATAAAAGTCTTAAAGGATTACAAAAACAAAACTAGTAACTAAACTAATGGGGAATCTTATTTTTTTTTTAATATTTCCGGTTTTGTTACAATTTACTCTTATCAAAATATGTTGAAAATGGTGATGCTTCCGTCTAGTTCAATAATGTATAGTATTATTATTTATTGAAGGATTTTTTTACAGCCACCCATTCCAAATATAAGACACGTAAAATAAACTGAAACTACAATATTTTACTTGTGGGATTAATAAAATTTCTAAAGATCTTAAAATACATCTGAAAAAAACAAACCTAAATCGTATAACATGAGTCTTGATATTTTTTTCTTGGTATATTTTAGAAGTTTTTAAAATCGTCTTTAAATAATATCTTAAAATATAATACAAAGCGTTTGATAACAAATTAATTATTCCCCCTTAAAAATGTACCCCATTAACATATACTGACAGCGACTATGTCAGTGTTCAGTACCAAAAACATTCTCTATTGAAAGAATCAACAGGAACACAATTTCATTACTCAGATACAGTAACTTACTGTAATAGGATTAAATGGGTCAACACTGGTTTCAATAGTCGTCATATATGAATAAAGACGAATAATAGACTTCTTTCACTTTAAACGGAGGCAGTTGAAGTAAATTTGTGAACTAACATTAAAAATAATAATAAAAATGGCGGGGTTAATGGAGACAGTCTAATAGCGACGTACATCTTATTTAGTCCACTCTAATATATTAACCTATTATTCATATTACTTTAAAGTAACCATGTACCATATATAATTCCAATCCATATTACAGCAACACAATCTTTACTACACTAGACTGAAATATACAGTATTTATGCCACTGTAGGTCACATTGAATACTGTGAGGCTCCTCTGACGACGAGCTCTCACGGTGTATGACGGGGTGTTAAGAGTTTTTAAAGCAGGTTATACACTACCGATTTTTTCATCTGGCGTTTATTCATTTTATGGGAAGGTCTAACAATTATACTAAAAATAAGTTAGCATTTAAAATACCCGAATACAAGTAAAATATCGACGGTTAAAATAATGAATATACTTTACCTGAATTAATTATATAAATAACTGTATAATGGTAAATACACCAGGATATATGTTAGCATACAGGAAAATTCTATGCAACTGAGGTAAACCCCAGAGCCACACAGCCCGCCTGCATATTGCCTTCCCACACTTAACGAGTCATAAAGAAACTAGAGCGAGGCCTTTTTTATGCTGACTTACCCTCACTCTGGGGTAATATTTTGGGTGGTCCTGGCTTTCCCCGTCAGCAGCCCCGCCCCCAGAGGTTGCCCCCAGCCAGCCACCTCCCTTCTACCACGCCGGGGAAAAATGCTGCCTGGATAATCTCGCGGGGTGAGAATGTGGCAGCAGTCGAGTTCAAGTGCTGTTCACTTCCTGGTGTCTGACGTCATAATCTAGGAGGCCATGGCCTGGAGCTCCTCCCTCCTCACTTGCCGCCTCCAACCATCACTCTGTTTCCCTTTCCTTTTGAGGTTTGGGAAATTTCGATATTTCATCGTCAACAACATCCTTTTCCTTCCCATGCGGCTGGGAAGCCTTAGTCAACTTTCCCAACTGTCCTCTGGTACATGTAGACATCTTGGACAATATATACGACTTCTAAGGTGCCGGAATCCTCATCATTCTTACCTACTATGAACCCCACAACATTGTTCTTCCATTGTAGAGAACTCACTGGTCCTTTAACGTCACCATTAAATATTACTCCTACTGCCTCTGACGCCTGGAAATTTTCCCGTCATCGCTGACAATCACTGGCTTCTCCCTTATCACCAAGAGCTAGTTCCCACTCATTTTGACGCTTACCAACCCTTGTCTAGTCGCTAAAATCTTCAGATATTTTACCTTCCCTTCTCTCTGCATGGAAACTTTACTTCAAAATTTTTTCTACACCTGATAATTTTATCCACCTACATCTGGCGACAAGAAATTTTATTTTTATATTTTTTTGGAGATTAGAAACCTGACTTCAACGTCATTTTCTACTGTAAATCCAACATGTGAACTGGAAATCTACACAGGAAACTAAAAATCCTTCGTCCTGACCAGATATTTAACTTGCCATATTAACATTTAATTTAACAACAAGAAATCTAAATCCAGCACTATTTACAACCTGCTAACTTACCGTAGCTCCTTCACCATCTACAACCTCTCTCCTGTTCAAGCCACCTGGAACGTCTACTACAACTCTTCTGAGGGCGGCGGAAACTTAAGTGCTTCACGCCCTACAATCTCTTCCCCCCCCCCCCCCCTCTCACAACATGTAATTTTCGCTACCCCTTCCTCTTCCTCCCCCCGAGAACATTCCTCTTTCTACATTTCGATCTCTGTTTCTCTCTTCCATTAATATCCACACTCCCTTTGTCCATCCACACTCCTTCACAATATCCAATCAACCCACTCTTGGCTCAACACACCTGACATATTGCAATACACAAAATAAACATCTTGCCTAAGCCGATTCTTTAACGGCTAAACACCCATACCACCAACACCATCACCTCGGGCACCCTCTACAGCAGCAACAGTGTATAAAGTTAAGGTACAATTAAAACATTCACATACCTCACAATTCTATATATTCCCATTGTCTTAGAAAGCTCACCTCACACAGAGTTTCCTGAGGGCGTTCTTCTATCACTTGTCCTTTACCCCTATACACGATCTCATAATCATTCACCTCCTCCTGTCCACGTCCCTTGTCACCATTACATCGTCGTGGACAACAATGCTCCTTACATTTTCTGACTACTGGGAGGGACCTACGTTTTCCTAATAAGAATCTGCCGTATCCTAAACCTTTAAAACCTGACTGGAATCATTGACCCAGCATGATCTTGGTGCTCCTTCGTATAACTCCGGGTTGTCGAGAGGAGGCAGGTTTTCTCCACACACTCGTCCTCCTGCAAGGCCCCAGCACTCCTCTGGCATTATCTGGATTATCGTACAAGAAACTGGTGTCCACCGTCGAGAGGTTGGGGACACGTACACCGCCGTAACTCTCCTGGAGGCAGGTGATGTGACCAGGGGAAGCTGATGGTACCTGTATTACTGGTCCAGGATAACAAACCTCAATGCCCCAGTCACAACACAACACCATCATCACCATACACATGCAGACATCACCATCATTACTACAAGGCCCTATTATCACATTACATCACATTATCATCACACAAAAACCTACAAATTCTTCATTAGTTTATCATCCTTAAGCTGCTTCTTTCTTTCAGCTGCGCCAGACAGTTCTCTGACCAATCATGACAAGACTGACTGTGTGGACATTTTGACCATCTCTCGTTGAAACAGATTAGAAGTATTTATCACAAGTTTTTTCTCTCTCTCTCTCCCTTTCTACTTCTTTAACCTCCAACCTGTAACAGTCTCACTCCCTGTCACATCCGTACCACCACCTTATCCCTCTTCCCCAGTTCCTCACCCTCCTTTCTTCACTATCTGTTTCCTTCTCCCCCTCACCTAAGGTCACAGCTCAACCCATAACCAACTAATCCGATGACTTGGATACAATGTTAATAAGTCATACAAACGCCCACCTTGAGGCAGTAACAGTATATTATTACCTCGGCGTCCACACAGCCACCCCCACACCCCCATCCCCACACCCCACCACAGTACCAACTTTTTGAGTAAGTTTAAAAGTTCAGTGGCCACTTGATGAGCAGGTTCGAGTACTCAAGGGAGTGATAGGGGTGAGGAGGGGGTTTAAAAGGTAGATTTTGTTGGGCATCTGATACTTGGCAGGTGCACAAGATGTGTTTCAGAAGTTAATTAACCCCTTCACTACTGGACGCAGCTTTTAAACGTTTTTATCGGGTACAGAGAGAGAGAGAGAGACCCTTCGTACCCAAAACGTTAATAAATTATATCCACTAAGGGTGAATTTGTTGGCCACACGGTGAGCAGACGCGACGAATTAGGGATATGGGGAGGTAGAGGATAAATTAAAGAGTCGACTTATTGCCAAAAAGATAGGCTACATGGAATATTTGGAGGGAGGGAGGGAGGGGTGACAAATCCAGTCCAGTGGGTTCCTTAGTTGAGGGTATAGCGGTCGTGCTGGCTCCAGGTCTCGTGCCTGAATTAATTAAACGAATTAAATTTCAAGTTCAAAGGCTCCAGGGGAAGGCAAATGAAGTGGGAAGGGACGGGGGCATCATCACCGCTTCTCACAACACAGCGGCATGATATACAGTCTCTCGTCACATGATGAATGACATCTACGAACAGCAAACGGCATCTCTCAGAAGCCCACGGCATCTCTCAGCAGCACACGGCATCTCTCAACAGCACACTACATCTCTCAGCAGCACACTACATCTCTCAGCAGCACAACCGGATCTATCAGCAGCACACCGCATCTCTCAGCAGCACAAAGCATCTCTCAGAAACACACATTATCCCTTTGCAGCACACAGCATCTCTCAGCAACACACATCTCTCAGCAGAACACACATCTCTCAGCAGAATATCGCATCTCTCAGGAACACACTGCATCCCACTGCAGCACACAGCATCTCTCAGCAACACATAACATCTCAGCAGCACACAGCATATCACAGCTTCACACAGCATATCTCAACAGCACACATCTCTCAGCATCACACAGCATCTCTCAGCAACGCACAGCATCTCTCAGCAACACACAGCATCTCTCAGCATCACACAGCATCTCTCAGCAGCACCACATCACGGAATACTTAAGTGGCGAGGCGCAACAGAGAACACTTTACCTGGCAGAGCACAATGAGTTAAAAAAAGGTGTGGTGGTGTGGAGAGGAATGACTCAGGCGGTGGTGGAGGAAGACTGTGGCGGTGTGGAGGAGAGGAATGACTCAGGCGGTGTGGAGAGGAATGACTCAGGCGGTGGTGGAGAGGAATGACTCAGGCGGTGTGGAGAGGAATGACTCAGGCGGTGTGGAGAGGAATGACTCAGGCGGTGTGGAGAGGAATGACTCAGGCGGTGTGGAGAGGAATGACTCAGGCGGTGGTGGAGGAAGACTGTGGTGAGAAATGACTCAGGCGGTGTGGAGAGGAATGACTCAGGCGGTGGTGGAGGAAGACTGTGGTGGTGTGGAGAGAAATGACTCAGGCGGTGGTGTGGAGGAGGACTGTGGAGGTGTGGAGGAAGACTGTGGTGGTGTGGAGAGGAATGACTCAGGCGGTGGTGTGGAGGAGGACTGTGGAGGTGTGGAGGAAGACTGTGGTGGTGTGGAAAGGAACGACTCAGGCGGAGGTGTGGAGGAGGACTGTGGAGGTGTGGAGGAAGACTGTGGTGGTGTGGAGAGGAATGACTCAGGCGGAGGTGTGGAGGAGGAATGTGGCGGTGTGGAGGAAGACTGTGGTGGTGTGGAGAGGAATGACTCAGGCGGAGGTGTGGAGGAGGACTGTGGCGGTGTGGAGGAAGACTGTGGTGGTGTGGAGAGGAATGACTCAGGCGGAGGTGTGGAGGAGGACTGTGGCAGTGTGGAGGAAGACTGTGGTGGTGTGGAGAGGAATGACTCAGGCGGTGGTGGAGGAAGACTGTGGTGGTGTGGAGAGGAATGACTCAGGCGGAGGTGTGGAGGAGGACTGTGGCAGTGTGGAGGAAGACTGTGGTGGTGTGGAGAGGAATGACTCAGGCGGAGGTGTGGAGGAAGAGTGTGGTGGTGTGGAGAGGAATGACTCAGGCGGTGGTGGAGGAAGACTGTGGTGGTGTGGAGAGGAATGACTCAGGCGATGGTGGAGGAAGGCTGGCGGTGGTGGGGAAAGACTGTGGCGGTGTGGAGAGGAATGACTAAGGCGGTGGTGGAGGAAGACTGTGGTGGTGTGGAGAGGAATGACTCAGGCGATGGTGGAGGAAGACTGGCGGTGGTGGAGGAAGACTGTGGCGGTGTGGAGAGGAATGACTAAGGCGGTGGTGGAGGAAGACTGTGGCGGTGTGGAAGAAGACTGTGGCGGTGTGGAGGAGAGGAATGACTCAGGTGGTGGTGGAGGAGGAAGACTGTGGTGGCGGTGGTGGAGGAAAACTGTAGAGGTGGTGGAGGAAGACTGTGGTGGCGGTGTGGAGGAGAGGAATGACTCAGGTGGTGGTGGAGGAGGAAGACTGTGGTGGCGGTGGTGGAGGAAAACTGTGGTGGTGGAGGAAGACTGAGGTGCCGTTGGTGACAAGGGTCACACACACACACACACACACACACACCTGATTTATGTACTCTACAGCCCTGTAAATGTATTCAATGAATATTATATCATTATGTCTGAATCAAATGTAAGTCTGTATATTTTCAGCCACCGGCTGCAACTCTATTAATGAACCGTTTATTATTATTATTATTATTATTATTACACACACAGAGCTAAGGCAGCTGGGAGAGTTTCTGATAATGGTGAGGGAAATAACAAGTCTTAATGGTGAAAGCCAGTGATGGAGAACATTATTACCAAGACAGTCATACTAAGAACAGTGGCGAAATAGTAATGGTGAGACAGGTGTGATATTAGACAGTCATATTGATGGTGAGACAGGTGACGAAAATAATAAGGTAATGTAATGAGACGGTGGGGAAGGGGACAGGTATAAGTGACTTGGACTGGGACACATAAGATCACTATACGAACTCAATTATCCATGATCCTAACCTAACCAAACCATAACCTAACCTAACCATACCCTAACCAAACCAAACCATATTCTAACCTAATCATACCATACCTAACCTAACCAGGATCAACTTACAGATAACAAGTTTAATTTACCTGGACCAAGAGAGGGGGGGGGGGGGTCAGCTTCACACAGACACTTACCTGAAACAGAAGAATCACATCATTAGTTAAATTCATCAAATGTTAACATAAGGTAGTGGATTATTTTACACCAAACACGGACACAAATAATACTAACACATACATACACACACACTATTAGTAAGACCTCTGTGTGTGTGTGTGTGTGTGTGTGTGTATGAGTGTCAGTATGTGTGTGTGTGTCTTAAAAAAATATATATCAAAATTATCATGCCTTCCAAACCCTTGTCGTCATTAGCTGGCTCCACTAACTACCAGGCCTCACCACTCATTACCTGCCGACTTGCTCCTAAAAGGCCATTACTTCCATAAGCTAAGACATGTCCCGGCCATCACTCTTATTACCGGTCGTTTGGGAAATATATCTGCTGGGGTCAACGAAGCTCTTTCTTCAGCTAAGCGTTAAATACAAAGCTAAGTGGTAAAGCTAGCGGGCCAAGTCTTTACCCAACGACAATGATACACTTCTAAGAGCTAACTGTTCAGCCAACATAATACACAGCTGAAGATTCAAGCAGAGGAAAGCTATGCATTCAACCAGGATAATAATATAACAGCTATGTGCTCAGCTACCATGATAAAGCTAAGTGTTCAGCCTGCATGATAAAGCTAAGTGTTCAGCCTTCATGATAAAGCTCAGTGTTCAGCCTGCATGATAAAGCTAGGTGTTCAGCCTTCATGATAAAGCTAAGTGTTCAGCCTTCATGATAAAGGTAAGTGTTCAGCCTGCATGATAGAGCTATTCATAAGTCTTAATCCAGCGTGGTAAGAGCTCTAAGAGTGTGAGTCTAATCTCCATAACAAGACGACAGTGTCCCTCGCCGCCAAACTCTGCATGAGAACCAAATACAAACATACGGTTACAATAGGTGTTGTGAGCCTTACTTTACATAAACGGTCGTTAACTCTGATAAAACGTGACGCAGTATCAAAATCATCATACATAAATACAACTCGCATCAGTGTGTGTGTGTGTGTGTGTGTGTGTATGTGTAACGAAAAATAGAAGACTGTTTAAGGAAAGATATCTGAGTTTAAGTATAAAAACGACTATAACAACAACTAAAGCATCATTTAACTATTGAACATAGGAATAAAGTGACTACAACATTGGTAGTTTCATTAAAGCCTGTTGAACACTGTAAGACTAGTTCAACAAACAACATATTAATACGTTGGGATACAAGTTTAGTCTTTAAAATGTCGTAATTCTGGAGAAAAAAAATTGTGCATCATAAAGATTAAATTATTTAATACATCTCTAGGTGGAGGTTTCATATACACAAAGACTCATTTAACTCTTCAGAAAACTGTAGGATGATGTAAGTGAACAAGTTTTCTCCACGGACGGATGAACTAAGAGCATTTATATATCCTCCAGGGGGATAATTAAGTTATACTGCCGGTACAGGTCCACACAAGCAAGAGTGTGGCGTCCTCTTCTGACAGCAGTTAAGGAGGGCTACTATAACTTCTTGTTCCATTAGACAATATGACAAAAAAATTAAAATACAATCAAATTTCTTCCAGGCAGTAATGTATGTAGGTACGACAATCTCCAGCTGTGAGAAACTCGCAACATCTAAGACAATAAAACGTTAAGCAGTCGGTCATCGCGGTGTATATAAAAAAAAAAAAAAAAAGTCAATAAAAAACGAAGGATCATGTCGAGGCTTCTCATCATTGCCGGTGCAGGATGTAGCCGCCTTCTGGTGTGGCCGTAACACATACCTTCCCGCGATACATGAAGTCTGTAATAAACTACAGCCGGCAGTAGTTACGGATGATCGATTGCCCCGATGTTTCCCATGACTGTTGGTGCAGGAAGTAACCTGTGCACAACACTCCATTACGATATTAAGACGTTTTCATGACACTTGTCGGTTCAGTAAGGCGGCAAGGTTGGGAGGAAGAGGAGGAAGAGGGGAGAAGTGGAGTTCACAGACAAGTGAGTCACCTGCTGAGTAAGGAGTGTCCTCCAAACCATTACTTAATACCTGTCACCGTCACGCTCCACAAACACCACAACAAGACACAACACTCGTCTCCACAACTCCATTCCGTTGTTTCTGGTGTAGCACATATGACCACTCCTTCTGCCCACCACATGGCCACTACCCCCCATCAGTGGCAGATGACACCATTGTGCTCATCAACACCAAACAACACTATTATTCTGGTAAACTAAGCAATACTAAACCAACCAAGCTTCAGCCGTTCATTAAAATAACCGAAGAAACATTTACAGCCATAAAAGAAAAGAGGAGACTTGCACAGGTATCAGCTCATCTTCCTGGTATCAGAACCTCAAAAAAAACCCAGACATGTGTGTGTGTGTGTGTGTGAGAGAGATAAAATACATTTATTCTTAACATAGTGTAAGAGTGTGGACGCTTGTGTTGTCTATCTGGCAACAGTTGCTGCAGCCAGTCTGGGTACGAGTGAACTTGAAAGTGAAATGTGGTCGTGACTCCTCTATGCATATTCACATCTCATATATCGACGTCTATCAACAGTTTTCGTCTTTTCTGTGTGTGTGTTTTTGTTAAGTTTACACGAGAGTTTTTAAATCCGTCTCCTGTAAAGTTACGTATGTTGGGGGTAAACTTGAGGTACTGTATATAAAAGCTTAATAACAAAACACTTTAAGACAGGAAAGCGTTCAGGTGAAAAGGTTGAACCACTTACAGTATATGTTGACCCCCTGTACCCGGGTCAAACCTCACTCACTGTTTTATAACCACTGACGTGTCATCGCACTCAACACGCCCACTACTCTCTTACCCTGAGTCACTAACCTCTCCCCCCCCCCCCCCTGTGCCTTCCTAACTTGGCTCTAACAACTTCACTTACAGTCCCGGTCACAGTAAAGATCGAGGCAGTGACAATGTGAAGAGAAAACAGGTATGAGACGGAAAGCTGACCTGTACACAAAACTTTTCTCCAAGAACAACGTACAGTACACGTGCCATATTTACCTGTCTCCAAGTACGATACCGCCATGTCCATTCACACTCTCATTACAAACACAGAATCCTCAGTACCGCCTTACTTACTTACAAGCCAAAACATCCACGCATGTACTTCTCTAACGTTAGTGTAATAGACTACCTTCGACCACAGCAATATCATACATGAAAACTATCCACCAGTAACATACTACACTATTTTCGACTAACACAACCCAAAGAACCGATATATTGTATGCACACAATTCACTACTTCACCAGAGAAATGTACACCTCCGGTCTTCTTCATAACATTAACACAACGTCTTGACAATAAACCTAATTCTTTAATCGTCTGTTCCCTTATATGTAATCCAGAGAGAAAAAAAAAGCCACTGGATAGAGTAAACGACTGTGTCAACTACTGTCTCCCTCACAGTGTCCAGAGAGATCGGTATCCTTTGTTAGGGGCAGTGGTGCGTCTCCACGGTTTGCTAAACATATAAGCCTTAGGCCGGGCAGGTGGCAGTATGTTTATCCTGAGCGGCAGCCAACGACCTCTATCAGTCTTCCGTGACGCTCTTCCATCTCTCGCTGACTCCGGGCCATTGTTTTTTAATCCAAAACAAAGACCCTCAGGACAGTATTACCGTTAGACATGTTTCAAATAAAGATGTTAAGACAACTATAAAGTGTCTGCCTCTCTTCTGGTGGCCCCCGTCAACACTCTCCCCACACCCATAGTAATTAAAATGACTTTAAAGTTGCTTCACTATGGTTAAACTTCAGACGTGTACTTCAATAGCTTTATACTGTGTTAATTTAACCAGAAATCAAACAACATTTTACGAGTTAAATTCACAGGAACCTAAAATAAATAATAATTCTACAATATCATCCACTTAACTAAAGAGAAGCTACTGACCCCACCTCTATGTTGTTCCATCCTCATGTTACACCATTAATTATGCAACAGTTATTTTTACTGAAATGTACGGAGCTGTTTACTGTATTTGTGCAAATGATGGGGGGGGGGGGGGGGGGGGGTAGGGTATAGCTGTAGCTGCTGAAGCCCCTTCCAAAAATCCAAAAATCTAACAGAAGGCTCCGTTAATGGTTGGGGAATAGTATCCTTTATAGACCCTCATGGTAATATTAGTTTATATTCTAAAATGTTCAGTGAAACGTTTGTTTCAATAGGCAGAATATATTATGGCGGGGAGTCAGGATAAAGACCAAGTCCAGCAGTTTTAAAGGAGGGTTATAAATCTTTCCTTTTATATCTCAATGAAAATCACGTGACCCTCAGGTGGGGGAAGGGGGGGGGGTTCATTTGTACAAACTTGATTCCACACTGACCGTCACATCACTACTTATGCAATATATTTATTATTTATTTTTATTCCTCTTATCTCCCTGTATCTAACGTAACGTAACGTAGGTCGCCTTTTCAAGAGAAGGAACCAGGAAGTCATTATTCTATACATGTTACGGTTATTTGCGAGATCGGTTATTTTGCAAAATGACGGGCAAGCATGTCGGTCATTTTGCAAAATAACTGATCTCGCAAATAACCGTAACACATATACACAAAGTGACCTACAGAGAATTATAAACACATGGAATAACAACAGGTAAAGAGAGACACAAGTAAAAGCATTGTGCCCTCCCTCACTTGAATTTGTAGTCGGAGCCTGAATCAAAATACAAACCTAGTCTAATGCCTTTCTATCTAAACGTTCCCTGGAGATCTTTGTTTTATCAATGCTTAACATCACCTTTTAAAACAATACTACAAATTTTCTTTATAATTACTGTACATACATTAATTCTTATTTTATACAGACATTATATTACTGTAAAGGTACTTGTTATCCTGCTCATGTTCCTGACACACTGATAATGAGACACTGGGTTCAACACCTCTCTCGCCCCGCTTCTAGTACTACACATTCCTTGCAACCAAAGTAAACAGGATTATCACTCAACCTGTCAGCCCCCCAGCCACACTTATACCAGACGGTGGCTGTGTGAGTCATATAAACAGTAATTAGTAATGTCTTCATCATGTATACACCTACGTTTATCCACTCCCTTTACCTGTTGTCCTCACCTGTTGTCCTCACTCCCTTACCTGTTGTCCTCACTCCCTTACCTGTTGTCCTCATTCTCTCACCCGTTGTCATCTTTCCCCCATCTACTCCCTCATCCATTGCCCTCCTTCCACTATCTACTCCCTCATCATTGTCCTCCTTCCACTCCCTCATTTGTCTTCCTTCCTTCATCCACTTTGTCCACCTTCCCACATCAACTCTTCCATTGTTCCTTCTTCCCTCACCCACTCTCTGCCTCTTAACCCTCCTCACATATCACCATATTCACAACCTTCCTCACACCTTCATATTTGACAATGTGTGTGTGTGTGTGTGTGTGTGTGTGTGTGTGTCAGTGATCCCTCGCAGAACGATGGTGTCAGCAAGTGGAGATATCTATCAAAGTTTTAACAACACCCCATCTGCCCTGGCGAGCATCATCCACCTGGCGTTCTCATCTGTGGCGAGTCGACGACCTCTCCCTCTCCACTACATGCCAACTGGTTAGCTTACCTGAGGTACAGTCGCATCACAGTAAACTTCCCAGTAAGACTATGATCCAATACCACACTATGCCCATCTGCAGCATTATAAACTTACCAATAACAGCAATTATACTGAAAAAAAAATTGTAAGAGTTTGATAGCCTATTTTGATCGTGTGTGATAGGTGGATAATGTAGGAGTATCCAAACCTACAGATGGAATCTTGAAATCAACGGGTATTATATTGACACACCTGCCACTCACCCATGTAATTCAGGTATGCATATCTAAGGCTGGTTATGAAGCAGTACATGTAGTGGGCACTCATCACGACGGGGGGAGGGGGGAGGTCAGGGAGTAACAATGCGGCAGGGGAGTATGACGATCTACCTCTGTGTTGCAGGGGGGGTCAGGGTGAACCGGGGGGGGGGGGGGGATGAGGGCATTGTGGTAGTAAGGGAGTGTGACTATCTACCATAACTGTGATGCCTCAGTGGTGCAAGGTGGAGAGGTGGAGGGGGCAAGTCATCGCCTCCACGTAATACACAACATTTCCTTTTCCTGAACTCACAAAGATTTATTCCGCCTCCATGCCTGTCCCACCTCCTTCACAACACTGTACACATGACGACAATGTGGTCCTGAAGTCACAGTCATCCAAGTTATGAAATAAATAGCTCAGTAAAGCCGAATCATCATCCTAGGTGTTGCATTATCGTGTGTACCTCACTCGATTGCTAAACAAAAACTAATAAAGCGCGCGCGCGCACACACGCACACACACACACACACACACACACACACACACACAATAATAATAATAATAAAAAAGGTACCATAAATCATGCTCAGGTAACAAGCCACACGCCCCGGGCACAACAATATTAATGTGTGCCGGTACTAAGGACTACCTAAGGCGGATGAGTAAACATTACCCGCGTCAAGAGGTCATTCACCTGTATACCAGCACAGACGCTGCCACAACCTGCCAGGGCCTACAGGACGAGACGAAGAGCTTACCTCACCTGCCCAACAGCACCTCCTCAGACGTTTTATCCATCACTCTTTACTGCTGCATAGTTTATTTTTGTTATCTAAGTTTATTCTTCTGTCTGGTTCCCTTTATTCATGTGTTAAAAGCACCTGGGTACGAATGCCTCCATATACTTTTAAATTGTCAAGCAGTTGCCCAAGAATTTCAACCGGGTATTTTTTTTTTCAATATCAGGCAACAATCATTCGAACAAGTTTTAGCTCTTACCTTTAAAATTCTGGCCATCAATTAATTAATTACCTCCACGATACCTGTCATTTTCGCCAGGTGCCGCCCCCACGGGAATGGCGTTTTATATCTTCGACAATAATTATTCTGGTCATCAAACACTCATTCCTCCAAAGACAAATTCCTTTTTTTCTCCTCCTCCAATACACTTCCTTTCTTTCGTAGTCTAAATCTTTTCACCAACTGTCGCCTCACATCCTATTCCACCTTTTATCCCGCTGTGTGCTCCCTCCCTTCATCTTCATCTTCTTCATCATCATCATCATGGCTTCCTATATCACCATCATGGACATCATTACTCACATACCTCCTTTCACTCAACCGGCCGTCCTCAAGATCATTATCACCATCACTATCACAATCATCATTAGTCACTATCAATTTCACAAGCATGATAACCCGAAGTACGAACCTCCTCACTACGACACTATACAACCCCCCCCCCCCCCCTCCACCCCCGGGACCACCATAACCACCCTCACCATCATCGTCATCATCATCAGGACAATGCAGCAGCCACTATAGCAGGCCTGGTGGGTGGTGGGTGGGCTGGTTAAGGAGAGGTAATGATGAAACCCAAGAACTAGCGGCTTCAACCATCTGCTGCAGCTGACTGGTTGGTTGGTTGGTTGATTAGGTTAGGTTGTTGGCTGATAAGGTGATTGGTGCGTTGGTTGCTGATTGGTGTACACTGGTTGGCTGGTTGATGGTGATTTGGATAGTTAATTGTGAAGGTGATTGGTGGCAGAAGGTAGTTAACGGTAAAGGGTGGTAGACGGTAGATGATGTTGGTGAAATTATTATGTTTACAATTTGATGTTTGTGGTGGAGACGTTGATGAGGAAGGGGGTGGGGAAGGGGAGGAAGGAGGGTGAAAAAGGGGGAGGAAGGGGGGGGGGGTGAGAAAGAGGGAGACAGTGGAGGTGGTGTGAGGTGCCGTGGTTGGGTGGTGTTCTCACACAGCTGTCGAGGACGTTGCCCCGTCCCAGTCTTGCCCACTCATCAACAGGTGTTAGCACTCCTCAAAATAACCCCACACGCGTGCCTACAATACCTCAAAATTACCGCTAACCTTCCCCAGTCACTATTTTCCCCCTGACTATGTCGTTTAAAGTTACCCGTGTGATGACCGTCGGAGCAGTATATCTATAACGTTTACGATAAAAAAATATAGATTACAAGAATATTCGTATTCCAACAACTGTGACTGATTTATGGGGAGCCAACACTTGTTTACAACGGGGAGAATGAAGGAACTACAATAGGCCTATTAACCTTAAAGCCTTAAGGCTTCTGAAGCACCAAGGATTCAACAGAACTCTGAAACCCCACAACTGTGGGCTTAGAAGGCCTTCCAGAGGAAGTATTTGAAGCTTCATGGGCTTCTGAAGCCGTAAATCTGAGCAAGTAGAAAGAATATGAAAAGGACTGCCTCGGCCACAGTGATGGCGGGATCTTGTTTAAAAGTGTTAAGAGCGAGTGTCAATTGTGAAACACTGTCTTCGGCTGGCTGACATCTCTAAAATAACTAAGACGGACTTTTAACATAGGAATCTTCAGTTACGAGATATATAACCTGAAGTTTTGTAAAAAGTACAAATATAATTACAAATAATAGTTTATAAATATTTAAATACATTCTGGCTATAGTTATTTAAGGTAATATAAAAGAACATTTCAAGTTGGTATTTCCTCGAGGTATGACGGAAACAAACAATGGAAACCCCAAATTATATGCGCCGACTAGCACGTGTTGCAGACTCAACACTCAACACCCACTAATAACAACACATCTCGGCTCTCTTGAAACACGTCTTGCAGAGTTGAGGAAATGTTATACCGTTATTACTATGTGTAAACACCACACGCTTGACAGACGGGCAACAATGTTCATTCAGGGTAATTTATTTTTAAAGAAGTAAACGCTTAAAATAAAAGCACAAGAATGAACATACACGAAAAACACTTGAAGATATATTCCTGTTTGGTAGACTTCAAGAATTCGACCATTTTTTTTTCTTTAATACAAAATAAATTACTGACATACGGGTGAACAGCTGTACAGTCACCTCCCCATCTACTGTACGACTCGACAATACACACACATACACACACACCCCAAAAAACCGAAGACAGTACAGTAGGGGGGCCCTGCGACTGGTCATCACCATAATCATATTCTTGCGACATATGAGCGTCGGTGAGATGGAAGGCGAAACTTATAGGGCTGCTACAATGTTACAGCATGTCCTGTAGGTGTAGCACTCATCCCACGTCTACCTCACCCCTCAACAGCCTTCAGTAAATTAAATCATTATACCCCTAAGTCAGAGAGGTAATGTAATTTAAGGTCTGTGATTCATCCCTCCAAAGGAACCTAATGCAATTGTTAACATGGAAATGTATTCTAAATTACATAACAGGAATGAGGTAAAGTGTGTGTGTGTGTGTGTGTGTCGGTGTGTGTGGGTGTGTGTGTCGGTGTGTGTGTGTCGGTGTGTGTGTGTGTGTGTCGGTGTGTGTGTGTGTGTGTGTCGGTGTGTGTGTGTGTGTGTCGGTGTGTGTGTGTGTGTGTGTCGGTGTGTGTGTGTGTGTTGTAATACTTAAACCTCCAATAAAGTTCACTTTACATCCAATCCCATTTACACTTCAGCATCACGACACCAAGGTACACGACACCAAGGTACACGACACCAGGGTACACGACACCAAGGTACACGACACCAAGGTACACGACACCAAGGTACAGGACACCAAGTCACACGACACCAAGGTACACGACACCAGGGTACACGACACCAAGTCACACGACACCAAGGTACACGACACCAAGTCACACGACACCAAGGTACACAAGTACACAAGTAACGGCGGTCAAGATAAGAGCCAGTGTCAGTGTCAAGACAAGTCGTGTGAGGCAAGTGTGGGTGTCACCTCGGGACCACACCTGCTCCCTCCACAGGTCAACTACCTGTGCCTCACCTCGGGACACACACACACACACACACACGCGCGCGCGCGCGCATACACACAGAAAGAAAGAAAGTCTAGCACGGGACAAAATACATAACCAAGACCTTGGCAGAGATAACACTCACTAGTCTCTCCCACAACTGACAACCACCACTACTGATTACCATCACCACTATTATCCACTACGTAACCACCACTACTACCATACCTACCAACTACCTGTTACTACCACCACATTAACCAGCCCCTTCAGCCTACAGTAAATAGTTCAGGTTATATAATACGCTTTTAACCCAGTGAGATTCTTCATATTCTTCCTAAATTGTGAATACGTGCTGAAAAAATACAGTTCAGTAGAGCAAGAAATACGAGGGTAATCGCCCGAGTTTTATTAATGAAGACCAAACAGCCTGTGAAAGCCAACAAGGCATCCTATACTGAGACAATGGCAAGAGGAACGCGGCTCACGCAACACCCAGCAAGAGAGGACGAGTACTAAAGTCATCACCACCAGCCATGACCTTCACCACCTCCACCCACTCCCACGATATTGTAGACTTCCATCAGACCTACACCTACTGTACCTACCTTTATGTTTACCCTTGACCTCCCTCAATCACATCTACGCTAGTCCTTTCCCATACTTACATCTGACCCAATTCCCATACTTACATCTGCCCCAAGGTCAAGATCTGACCTTACCTCCCTCATACCTACACCTAACATCTCGTATGCTTACACTAACAACTATCTCACTCACAGGTACACTAAAAGGATGGACTTACTACAGTACTATACAACATTCATCTGTGATCACCCAGGTCAACATTCACTCGCAATCTAGACATTAAAGTTACGTATAAGCTTATAACTTAACAAACTATCATACAATGTGATGGACATAAATTCATTAAAATATTACAAAAATCAAATGGAAAACAGTATTCCAGAAACATAATACTGAGTGTGTGTAATATTAATAATAATAATAATAATAATAATAATAATAATAATAATAATAATTAACGGTTTATTGAAAGAGCATGGCAGCCGGAAAGCTGAAAATATACAGTTGCATAATTGGGGTACGGATCTCTTGATTTACAAATAATATAGAAATAACATAAGTGATATAAATATGATATATAAATGACGAGGTGGGGAAAAAGTCGTACTACTGGGCATTTCAACATAGTGACAGTGTAAAAAGGTAAGATTGACTGGGAGTGAACACACTGGTTGATTACAAGTTATTGATAATTTTTACAATAGTTGGGACTGGGCTGTTCTTATAGCGATCAGTACGTGCTCGTATGGGCTGGATGCAGTTGTGGTGTCGAACAGCAATTCTCGGACGAGGGATCTCGGGTGGTAGTAGGAGCCGGTGTCGAGGATGGTGCAGAAGTTTCTCACCAAATTTGCAGACGAGATCGTGGTGATGGTCAGAGAGAGCCGAGAGGGTCAGGGTGTGTGTGTGTGTGTGTGTGTGTGTTTACAGTGTTTCTGGTTGATAGTTTCAGAGAAAAGTCGAAAATTGACAGACAACGGAGATGGATAGATGGCCAGCCCACTCAGTCAATAAAGTAAAAACAAAGCAGCAACTATTTTCTGTGTGTTCCCGGAAGTGTCGGAGAGGTTGTGTATTCAGCTGGAGCAGCGGCCGCGAGTAAACGTTCCCAAGCAAGCACTCGTCCAGGCCAAAGGAAAAATCCGGAGTTACACAGCACAAACTGTCTTAGGTGCCACAATGCACCACTGACCATGCTGCATCATTACGCTGTATGACGCATCAGCATTTTGTACACGTCCGTCACCGTCGTGAGTTATCGCTACAGGAACCACAACAAATTCCTTCACTTGGAAAAAGCTCCTTCAGGTCACCAACACCCTTCACGGAATGAAACCTGTGATCCCTCGACCGCCCTGTGACAAGACAACAAGTCGTTCCAGCTCAATGTGTCTGAGTTCCCTCTGAGTGGGTTGCAGTTCACTGTTGCCAATTGCTGTACTCCTTGAAGTCCCCTAATTACAGTATATGCAGAAAGGATATAAAATTCACATCCAACGGCGTTCCTTGATAATTGCTGGGTTGTGTTGTGTTTTGTTAAGGGTCTTTACAGCTATCATAACAACTGGTCAAAAACAAGTCTAAGAACCATCCATAGCTTCATGAATAATGTTGTTGATTATCTTATTATATGTACACAACAGCTGTCGTCACAAGTCTCTTTACAAAGAGCCCCCAGGTGGAATGAAAAGGAGACAGATGGAGGAGTGTAAGAGGAGAGGGGCGGAGAGTGGAGTTCCCTGAGCCTCCAAGGGAGGGTGGAGGGAGGAGGGGAACACACTGGAGTTCCCTGAGCTTCCAAGGGTGGGTGGAGGGAGGAGGGGAACACACTGGAGTGGACAGAGCTTCCAAGCAGGTATCATGAGGAGGAGCCTCTGAGAGTTAATGCAGAGGAAGAGATCGACCAAAGGAATAGGACCGTAAAAAAAAAGCCGGGTAGATTAAGGGGTAGAATATCAGGGTTGAAGGTCGAGGTGAGAGTCGACCAAAGGCACCCGGGGGGGGGGGGGGGGGAGGATAAAAAAGGTGAAAGGTTATATAAGATTGTGACACCGGGGCAATAACCTCGACTTTGACCGTCAAACCGTGGGTGTGGGGAACAAGGCAGAGCAGGTATCGCGGTTATCCTCTCCCGATCGATGTGGGGGTTTGATAGGACGCGGAGGCCGGGCGATGGTTGTGGTGGTGATGATGTAGATAATACTACTGGTAATAAACCCCCACCAGGCCCTCCTCACTCCCTCACCAGGCCCTCATCACTCCCTCACCAGGCCCTCCTCACTCCCTCACCAGGCCCTCCTCACTCCCTCACCAGGCCCCCATCACTCCCTCACCAGTCCCCCATCAGTCCCTCACCAGGCCCCCACCACTCCCTCACCAGGCCCCCATCACTCCCTCACCACTCCTTCACCAGACCCTCACTATCCTCTCACAACACCCCTTTCCATTATCTCGCTACACCCCTCATACACTCGCTAGACCCATCATATCCTCCCTACACCCATCATACACTCGCTACACCCCTCATACACTCCCTACACCCATCATATCCTCCCTACACCCATCATATCCTCCCTACACCCATCATATCCTCCCTACACCCATCATGCACTCGCTACACCCACCGTACACTCACTACACCCACCATACACTCGCTAGAGGCTAGACTTATCATACTTCTGATCCATACACCAGTACTAACCATACGTAACCTTTCCATCGATTTTTTTTCCAAACTAAAATTAATTTCCGTTTTTCCCATATTCCCAAGTTTATTAAATGATTTTTTTTTGTACTTCCCTTAATTCTTCTTTTACACCTGCCATTACAGCTCATTTTACTTCCCATATACACAAAGTTCTTCCAGTGTTTATGTTGATTGTGGTCAAACATTTAACTCGTTTTTTTTATTTGGAAATATTTAGTCCCGTTGTTATACCATTAATCTTCCAGTTCTTCAAGTCCTTCCTCCAACACTACCACTTGACTCTTTGTTTTTAGCTTACGGTCATCACACTAGTATCAAGATGGTTTCTTCTATAGTAAAAGGCTCGGTTTGGGTTCCTTGAAGTATAATATTTACTAAGGTGTTGTTAAGGGTCTTCTCTTACACAAATGACATCCCCCCACACCCGAGGAGGAAGGTTACAATATATTTCATTTATCCATAATTTTCTACTGTCGTTAATGCCACGTATTCGTTTGTAATCATTTCAATACTAACAATTTGCAGTATTTTACAATGGGGTATAATTAATCAATGAAAGTTTTTCTATACATATGACTTACTAAAGATGTGGAGATTCTGCAGGTGTTTCAAGAGATATATAATATTTTTTTCCTAAGAATGGCAATTAGATTTTAAGTCCTCTTCTAATAAGTGACATTTACTTTTATTAAATACAGTACAGGGTGTTAGTGTGTGGTGGGGAGGGATGCCTTGTCAGGTAGCGGTGGCGGTGAGAGCTCAATTCACACTATTCCAACAATGCAGGTACAGAGCTATAAACTACCAGCAAGCAGAGGTGGAGGGGGAGATAACTGCGGGGGTTAGGCTGGGGAGACGGTAAGAGGACACGGGAAAGTGACCTTCGCTTCCCTTACTATCCGTCAGGGTCGAGGCTTCCCCACTGAAAGCAAAAGTTTTTCTTGATGGCTGACGTTTCCTACTCTCTCTCTCTCTCTCTCTCATACACACACACGTATAATTTACCACGGCAGGGGGTAACTGCATCTCTACATATGTGAAAGGAGTAAACACCTGTGGAACAAGTGCAGTAGTACAGGTGTGAAGCACTTCATTATGGGTGAGGGTTAACACAGGTCTGTATGAATGAGCGTGGACGACCTTGGCTCACCTGAGCTCCCTAGTGTCATCACTGTGTGTGTGTGTGTGGCGCATCCAAGTGGCCGGCTAACACTGCCTACCTCCAGGTCGTTCACCCACAACACCACCACCACCACGCTCGACACCACCACCACTCTCCTCCTCCTCCTCCTTCTTTCTCCAATTTCTTCTTGTCATCTTGTTAATGCTGCTGTTCTGGTTCTTGGTGGTGGTCTTTCTGCTTCTTCCCCCTCCTTCTCCTCCTTCTTCCTTTCTTTTTCTTCATTCCATTGATGCTTTTGTTGCCGATGAAAGTATTAGTGTTGTTGTTGTTGGACCCACTTCTGGTATAAATACTAATTAATTTTTCCTCCATCGTCCCCCTTTCTCTCCTTTTCCTCCATCGTCCCCTTTCTCCCTTTCTCTCCTTTTCCTCCATCGTCCCCTTTCTCTCCTTCCCTCCACTTTTTATTCATTCGTTATCATTGTAGTCACTGCCAGGCTAATGAACCTCTTGTTACACTTTGATATCGCCAATAATGTTGTGCTGCTGTTATTGTTGTATCGTTGTTGTGGTTATTGTTATTGTTGTAACTAGTTATTGCTGTGGTGATTGTATTGCTCTTTTGTAGTTATTGTTATTTTTGCAGTTGTGGTTATTGTTATTGTTGCTGCTGTAGTAATTATTGTTGTCTTGTAGTTATTGTTATTGTTGCTGCTGTAGTAATTATTGTTGTCTTGTAGTTATTGTTATTGTTGCTGCTGTAGTTATTGTTGCTGCTGTAGTTATTGTTGCTGCTGTAGTTATTGTTGCTGCTGTAGTTATTGTTGCTGCTGTAGTTATTGTTATTGTTGCTGCTGTAGTTATTGTTGCTGCTGTAGTTATTGTTGCTGCTGTAGTTATTGTTGCTGCTGTAGTTATTGTTGCTGCTGTAGATATTGTTGCTGCTGTAGTTATTGTTGCTGCTGTAGTTATTGTTGCTGCTGTAGTTATTGTTGCTGCTGTAGTAGTTATTGTTATTGTTGCTGCTGTAGTAGTTATTGTTATTGTTGCTGCTGTAGTTATTGTTATTGTTGCTGCTGTAGTTATTGTTGCTGCTGTAGTTATTGTTGCTGCTGTAGTTATTGTTGCTGCTGTAGTTATTGTTGCTGCTGTAGATATTGTTGCTGCTGTAGTTATTGTTGCTGCTGTAGTTATTGTTGCTGCTGTAGTTATTGTTGCTGCTTTAGTTATTGTTGCTGCTGTAGTTATTGTTGCTGTTGTAGTTATTGTTGCTGCTGTAGTTATTGTTGCTGCTGTAGTTATTGTTGCTGCTGTAGTTATTGTTGCTGCTGTAGTTATTGTTGCTGCTGTAGTTATTGTTGCTGTTGTAGTTATTGTTGCTGCTGTAGTTATTGTTGCTGCTGTAGTTATTGTTGCTGCTGTAGTTATTGTTGCTGCTGTAGTAGTTATTGTTATTGTTGCTGCTGTAGTTATTGTTGCTGCTGTAGTTATTGTTGCTGCTGTAGTTATTGTTGCTGCTGTAAATATTGTTGCTGTTGTAGTTATTGTTGCTGCTGTAGTTATTGTCGCTGCTGTAGTTATTCTTGCTGCTGTAGTTATTGTTGCTGCTATAGTAGTTATTGTTATTGTTGCTGCTGTAGTTATTGTTGCTGCTGTAGTTATTGTTGCTGCTGTAGATATTGTTGCTGCTGTAGTTATTGTTGCTGCTGTAGTTATTGTTGCTGCTGTAGTTATTGTTGCTGCTTTAGTTATTGTTGCTGCTTTAGTTATTGTTGCTGCTGTAGTTATTGTTGCTGTTGTAGTTATTGTTGCTGTTGTAGTTATTGTTGCTGCTGTAGTTATTGTCGCTGCTGTAGTTATTGTTGCTGCTGTAGTTATTGTTGCTGCTATAGTAGTTATTGTTATTGTTGCTGCTGTAGTTATTGTTGCTGCTGTAGTTATTGTTGCTGCTGTAGTTATTGTTGCTGCTGTATTTATTGTTGCTGCTGTAGTTATTGTTGCTGTTGTAGTTATTGTTGCTGCTGTAGTTATTGTTGCTGCTGTAGTTATTGTCGCTGCTGTAGTTATTGTTGCTGCTGTAGTTATTGTTGCTGCTATAGTAGTTATTGTTATTGTTGCTGCTGTAGTTATTGTTGCTGCTGTAGTTATTGTTGCTGCTGTAGTTATTGTTGCTGCTGTATTTATTGTTGCTGCTGTAGTTATTGTTGCTGTTGTAGTTATTGTTGCTGCTGTAGTTATTGTTGCTGCTGTAGTTATTGTTGCTGCTGCATTTATTGTTGCTGCTGTATTTATTGTTGCTGTTGTAGTTATTGTTGCTGCTGTAGTTATTGTTGCTGCTGTAGTTATTGTTGCTGCTGTAGTAGTTATTGTTACTGTTGCTGCTGTAGTTATTGTTGCTGCTGTAGTAGTTATTGTTATTGTTGCTGCTGTAGTTATTGTTATTGTTGCTGCTGTAGTTATTGTTATTGTTGCTGCTGTAGTTATTGTTGCTGCTGTAGTAGTTATTGTTATTGTTGCTGCTGTAGTTATTGTTACTGATGTTATTGTTATGGTTATTACTACTACTGTTACTAGTTTTCCTTTCTCATCCTGCACCAGATGTCTTGGCAACAACACCCCGTAATGGTACACTAGACCAAGAGTTAACCAAACACTCCAGTAACGCCCGGCTACCTGACTCCTTGTCCGGTAATGAAGTAATAATAAAGCTCAGGAGACACACCAGGGTGATCCAGTAAATTGTGGGCGAGGCGTCTCCTTTGTTAGCCGCCGCCGCCACCACCACCGTCACCACCCCCGTCACCAGCACCACCATCACCAACAATGCCGGGTTAAACAAGTGGTGTAAATAATTATTCTTTGAGGGGGTGAGGAAAGTTTCACAGCAGCCTTTACGATTTAGAGGACAAAATCTACACAAAGACTCGCTGGGGCCTTTTAAAATCTATCCTAAGACACCGAGGGGGGGCTTAGAACACCGGTCCAAGAGCCAAAAGACTACAAGTAACCCTTGAAAACTGGCCTTAAGACCCCCTCGGACCTTGGATGGAGACTCCTAGACACCCCTTGGGAACCGGCTAACAGGTTTCCCAGCCGGAAGAAACTCAAGGATTTTATTTAATTATTTTTTTTTTTAGTTCCAAAGTGGTTGTTGAACTGAAGACAACTCCTGAGAACCGGCAAAGTGGCTCACGTGCTGTGGGAATGACACCAAAATCTGAAACGTAAAAATAAATCGAGTGCAAAACATTGAGTTATCAGTGGTGATGATGATGAAGAAGAAGAATAAAAAAGAAGAAAAAGAAGAAAAAAGAAAAGGAAGAAGAAAAAAGAAAAGGAAGAAGAAAAAAGAAAAGGAAGAAGAAAAAAGAAAAGGAAGAAGAAGAAAGAAAAGGAAGAAGACAAAAAAGAAGAAAAGAAGAAAAAGAAGAAAAAGGAGGAAGAAGAAAAGAAGAAAAAGAAGAAAAAGGAGGAAGAAGAAAAAGGAGGAAGAAGAAAGAAGAAGACGAAAAGAAAAGGAAGAAGAAAAAAGGAAGAAGAAGAAAAAAAGAAAAGGAAGAAGAAGGAAGAAAAATAAAAGGAAGAAGAAAGAGGAAGAAGAAGAAGAAGAAAGAAGAAGAAGAGAAAAAAGAAGAAATTAGAAAAAAAAAGAATAAAGGCAAAAAAAAAAAAGAAAGTAAGAGAGAACGAACTACTACAACACCACGATAAAACAAACAACCAGGAAGACAAACTCGGGAAGATGAGACAAGGTCGCTGATGGAGACAATCTACCCCACCCGCCCAAGAACTTCTGTAATAGTGAGTTTTCTCCATCTAACAGCTTGCAGGGTGGTAAAGGCAGTATCTCCTGCAGGCACTCCTGACCTTTCACAGCTCTACTCCTCCATCCACACTATCAACTCTCTCTCTCTCTCTCTCTCTGTCTCTTCCACACACACTCTCCTCCATCCATCCATCCATCCATCCACTCTCTCTCTCTCTCTCTCTCTCTCTTCCCCACACACTATCATCCACACTGTCACATACTCTCTTTCTCTCTCCCACACATTTCTCCAGTCATCCTTCTCTCCCTCTCTCCCACACATTTCTCTACAGTCATCCTTCTCTCTCTCTCTCTCTCACACACATTCCTCCACACTATCACCTCCCTCTTTCTCTCTCCCACACATTTCTCCAGAGTCATCCTTCTCTCTCTCTCTCTCCCTTCCACACATTTCTCCACAGTCATCTCTCTCTCTCTCTCTCTCTCTCTCTCTCTCTCTCTCACACACACACACATTCCTCCACACTATCACCTCCCTCTTTCTCTCTCCCACACATTTCTCCACAGTCATCCTTCTCTCTCTCTCTTCCACACATTCCTCCACACTATCACCTCCCTCTTTCTCTCTCCCACACATTTCTCCAGTCATCTCTCTCTCTCTCTCTCTCTCTCTCTCTCTCTCTCTCTCTCTCTCACACACACATTCCTCCACACTATCACCTCCCTCTTTCTCTCTCCCACACATTTCTCTCTCTCTCTCTCTCTCTCTCTCTCTCTCTCACACACACACATTCCTCCACACTATCACCTCCCTCTTTCTCTCTCCCACACATTTCTCCACAATCATCCTTCTCTCTCTCTCTCTCTACCACACATTCCTCAACACAGTCACCCCTCTCGCCCACTCACTCCTTCGTATTAACATCCCACTCATCCGCGTCATCTGTCACTCTATCTTTCCACTGTATACAACCTGTTACCTTACAAGGACCGAGTTAATGAGTAAGTTGTGGTCAGACGAAGGGCTAAGAAACAGGAGAGTATTACACGAGCATTGGAAGGTCTCAGGAAGGTGTTGATATTGATGGTGTACGTAAATAGTGTTAATGTGGGTTCCTTTTGTAAACACGTTCATATAAGACACATGAGAATTATAATAAAATACTCAAACGAATACACCTTCACACGCACGCAAGCACGCACGCACGCGCACGCACAGACACACACACACACGAGTAGGAGCAACAACAACCACAGTAACACAAATATGAGTAACACCATTAACAAAGAATACTAGCACAAGCAAAATGAATAAAACTATGGATCAGGAGTTACAGAAGGGCCGGGCAACAGCTGCAGAAGGGGCGGGCAACAGCTGCAGAAGGGGCGGGCAACAGCTGCAGAAGGGGCGAGCAACAGCAGTAGAAGCAGCACAACCACAGGTAACAAGAGCAACAGCAAGGAGCAACAGCAGCGACGTGGGGAGCAGTGACCCCGGAAGACGCCCAGCCCCCTACGTACACACGCTCACACCACCACGCACACAACTCTCACTACACACGTACACACAGACACATAAGCCCTATGTACTCTATTCTTATTATCAAAATCAGTTAATATTTTAGGATCACCATCTTACCACAACCTCCCAAGATGTATACTTTTTAGCCAATCCTCACTACATAATGATGTCACTGCCTGTTTGTCTTCAGCACTTCCGCAGCAAATTGACAAAACCATTCCTGACCGAAGTGTGATTTTAGCAAGAACGAACCAATAAACACTGCCAAGCCCCAAGTGTTCCTTTCTTTGCTAGAATCAAGACATACAGTAGTTCTGATATGTTTTTTGACGATTCTATATGGTGTCGAAGGTGCAAAGAAAGTGGTGTAACAGATAGTAAGATATGGAGAAAAAAAATACTTGTGTGCATTGGGAATTCCAGGTATATTTAATAATAACAAAAATGCACTTAAAAAATCGTAGAAAAAAACATGTACTATAGCTGACCCTCTAAAATAAAACACTAATCAATATTTAAACTTTTTTTTAACCAACATCAAAACACGACACTGAGTAGTTATACTGATCTTTATTATCATTCATAGTCTTGTTATTGTTTTGTCTGTCTGTGTGTTAGTCTCATTGCTGTCCAACTATCAGATGCTTTCAGTAATTCCCCATAAACATTCAGAAACGAATTTCCTTTTGCTGATTAATTTTCATTTAGTATTATTCATTTAATTATATTTCGTTATTACTTCTTATGTTTACATCTGGAGTAGTTAATTACGTCACCACCAAAGTTTTGAGCTTAGCATGAAGTAATCATGAGGACGGAAATAACATAAGTTAATTATAAATCTTTGTTCAGTGTACCCAGCTACAATAAGAGGGAGACTGTACACACACTGTCCAGATGATGCAGCTATGGTAGAGGGAAGAAGTATCACCAAGAGAGTGGGTGACTGTACACCTACTGTGTGGGGAATAAACATCAAACACACTAAGCCAGAGTGTAAACACAACCGAGTTAATGAGGAGGGAGGAGGTGGGAGGACGGGCGTGGGCGGGTAAGCAGCCTACCGTCGGCTGCTTACACTTGAGGTGAGGGAGTGTGTTTGGCGGGCGGGTGGGCGGGTTTGGGTGGGTGAGCACCACCAACACGCCCACCTCAACAACACGCACTGCACGCGCCACCCACACCACCACACACTTCCTGCTTTATCATCCGCGCCACACACTCCAGCCTAATTCCTACACCTCTTCCCTGAATTTATAGGTGAACAGTTCAGGTAGTCTCCTGCCACCACTCACTGAATGCCGTGCCTAATCCTGCTAAGAAAAAATCCACACGTAGAGCATAAACATGAAGGAGTATAAGGTAGTGGTGGAGGGACGGGTGAGCTCCTCCTGTGGAAGGTGAGTGCCCTCTCCCAGGAACAGCTGGGCCTTGAGGTGGTGCAAGGTAGGACAAGGTAGGGGGTGCAGGGGAGAGAAGGGAGGGGGGGGGGGGTGCCTGCCAGGACGGGACAGATAGTGAAGGAATATGTGAGACCCGCCCGGCCTCCCTGGCTACTGGTGGAGGTGATGGTGCAGGGAGGGCGAAGACGGACGCAGCGCTCCTCAGCAAACAGTAGCCCCTGCTGGGGTGAGTGAACTGCGCTGGGAAGAAACGAGCTGGGAGCGCGCGAGCGCGCCTCGGGAGGAAGAGGATGGAATATTGCTTTACAACTCTGAGCCGTCATTCAAACACTGACGATACTTCCTCAACTACGGTAGGTAATCTGTAAATTTTGTGTGCTTGCTTGTGTTTATTTTCCTATCACCAATTAACATTTATAAAATGCACCCACCACTTAGTAGGACATATATATCTCTGCCCAATAGCTAAATAAACATTATGTTGCAACAGTGTACAGTACGTGCAACACACTAAAGTAGTATAGCAAGCATATCTATATAATATATCCTCTCTCTGCCCACCACCACACACTATACCTCCCTCACAAACTCCTTGCTCTCTTACGTTTTAATCCCCCCCTCTCTCTCTCTCTCTCTCTCTCTCTCTCTCTCTCTCTCTCTCTCTCTCTCTCTCTCATACATACTGTCCTCCATAAACCACCCTTTTCCTTTCTCCTTTATTCTTAGTCTCCCCTTAACTTGCATCCAGGAAATTTAATTGCAAAATTAAATAAATATGACGGAAAGGAGTGATTGATAAACCCTCCCTTAGATTACTGAACTGTTCACGTATGAGACCAAGAACCACAATTCGAGGAGAGAGAACTAAAAAGTAAGCCACCAACAGCCATCTTTATGTTCAGCAACGTGAACAATTGTCAGTTCCTAACTGCCGCCAACTCGAGAGACAATAACAAAATAAAACTGTGTTAACCATTAATAGTGGCGCACACCTCCCGTCATCCTGAGGAGTGAGGGCGGGGGTAAACAGGAACCAGACAGGATAAAGCTTTTAGTGATGTTCCGTACAGCCGTACAAGGAAGTTGGTGGGTAAGACTAATAGTGAAGTAATGTCGTGGCTTAAACTACACCCTCTGGGTCACGGTTTACGGCCTACCCGAGATTCCTCACCAAACCCACAATCCCTGACCACGATGACCGCATGCGGCCAAGGGAACCAACACCTGACAACAGTGTCTGAGGAACTACAGAACCTAACAAAGTTGTGTTAGCAATTATAACCACTTTGCAGGAGTTATTAAAATAACACACACATACACACACATGTGTGCGTGTGTCTACACCACATCACCCCCCAAACACTTCCCACTAACTTCTCCCAAATCCATTGTTCACAGTCAGTGACGTAAAATTCGGAGTAAACATTTAAACCTTAACAATGGTCGTCAGCAATTCAGCTTAAAATATAACCAGGCGAGCCAACCCATTGTGAACCTCAAAATCCGGTTCCTGGCAGTTTCTTTTTCTCGTCACTCAGGATCTGACTTTGAAATTTGGGTAACCCTGCGACTGAGCCTTCATGAAGTTTGTTACAATGTGTTTGAAAGTGTCATCAAATTTACCTGCATTCTGATATTCCAAAGAATTTAAGTACTGTACACCTGGGATAAGATTCTATTAGACCCTTGAATTGAATTGAAACAGTTTATTTAGCCCAAAAAACACAGATACAGAGTGGATAATAATAACAATATAAACATGGCTGAGCCAGTTGAGAACCTGAGCTCTCCTATAGGCACCTGATATATACTATACATTTATCTCAAGGAAGTATTATGTAACATTTAGTATCATCTGGAATAGTACAATAGCATGGTGGTAATAAGAACATTTCATAACGTTACCACGGTTATCACTTCAATGTGACCAAAAGAGTGAGAGTAGAGGGTAAGGGCTCACGGTGTTAGGTTAAGTTAGGTTAGATTAGGTAATATTTTCCCATAAAACAAGGTCTGAAACGTGAGGCCACCTACTGTAGTTGCCATCCCAAGACGGAGATTTCAACACACCAGAAATAATGATCCAGGCCCAGAAAAGGTTTGTCCCGCGGGCATGTTAAGGACAGAGTACATACTGAACACTGTATACTATGCCTTCGGTACCCAATTAGGCAGCATAGCCGGCAGTGCCCTCCACTTCCTCTGCTCTAAAGTTTGGTGCCCATTTACAGAGAGCCTCGGAATCGAACCAGCTAACTCTAGGCCAGGTAGCGAACTCTCTATGTACTCGGCCGCCGCAAGGAGGATAAATAGTGGTTAAGTGGAGGAGGATATTGAAGAAATATAATGGTGGTGATGGTGGTGGGGCTGTGATAGTGATGGAGGGGCTGTGATAGTGGTGGAGGGGCTGTGATAGTGGTGGAGGGGCTCAACACGTGACAACACAAGCTTGGGGATGCATGGACGGGGGGCAGTGACCGACCTCCATGACGTAACCCTCACTCACACCCTCCCTCCACACCCTCCACCAACATCTTTCACAATTCTTGCCACAACCGGCCTTCGTTATTTTCAATGTCACTTAATCTTATCGATCTCACCCCTCCCGTAATCCATATTCCTGTCGTAAACACCACCACCACCACTCTTGCTCCCTGACGCAACACCACCAGCACCACCACCACTACCACACCTCACCTGTCCTCATCACCACTACCACACCTCACCTGTCCTGTCCTCATCACCACTACCACTCTTGCTCCCTGAATCAACACCACCACCACTACCACACCTGTCCTCACCACCACCACCACCACTCTTGCTCCCTGACGCAACACCACCACCACCACTACCTCACCTGTCCTCATTACCACCACTAACCTTGCTCCCTGACGCACCACCACCACCACTACCACACCACCACCACTACCACACCTCACCTCATCACCACCACCATTCTTGCTCCCTGACGCAACAACCACCACCAAAACTACCACACCTCACCTGTCCTCATCACCACCCCAGGCGCAGCAACCATTCCCATACACTACCCTTGCCTTCATCACCTTAGCCATCTTAATCAGCGCACACACAGACACACAATTTGGTTCTACTGCTCTCTCCCATTCCTCTAACCACACACCTCCACATTCCACTTCCGCATCCACGCACACACCTCAACCTTCCACTCTCCCACTACACAAACACACACAAACATTCCTCACACACAAACACCCTACACACCCTCACATACAAACACTCCCCACACACACCAACACCCCTCACACACACACAACACCCCTCACACACACAACACTCCCCACACACACAACACTCCCCACACACACCAACACCCCTCACACACACAACACTCCCCCACACACACCAACACCCCTCACACACACAACACTTCCCACACACACACCAACACCCCTCACACACACAACACCCCCCTCACACACACAACACCCCCTACACACACACAACACCCCTCACACACACAACACCCCACACAAATCCCCCACAAAAACACCCCCTCCAACTCCTCACAAACAACCTCCCTTACATACACACCTCACGTCTCACTCACCAACTACACACATCTGTACACCCCATTACACTGACCACCACCTAAAACCTATCACCAGCAGGTATACCTTAATAAGCCTAGGAACTACCCCCGACTCTCCCATATACTGACGCCGTTATACAATGATGGCAGAACAAACACATTTTTTCCTCTCTCTCTCTCTCTCCATCTCCCTCTCTCTCTCTATATATATACCGTTTAACACTCTTCTTCTGTTTCTCTTTCTCTCCACCTTTATTCCTCTTGTGCCACGCCAAACAATACCCCGACAAACCAACTTTTCCCATTGTGAGAAAAACAGTTGTGTGCTTAAGCATTTAAATCCGATTACGATTTGGAAGCTGAAAACAATGGTTCAAAACACAACGGGGCAATTATTCAGTCCCCATGTATGGTTTTAGGTGCCATGAGGTGTAAACAAACGCTAATTTCATGTATGGTTTTAGGTGCCATGAGGTGTAAACAAACGCTAATTTCATGTATGGTTTTAGATGCCATGAGGTGTAAGGAAACACCAACTTTCTCGTAACGTAAAGAATGTGTACAACAACGTGACAATAGTTCCGGGTAAACAAAAACAAAAATCCATATCATCAATTTTTACAAAAACAAAAGCAAACACACCAACACTGTATATGAACTTGAATACAATGCAAACGTAAATAAAAGCATCACTATGTTTATTTCGTACACACAAACACGCCAATCAACACGGAATCCATCCATAAAGACTAACAAACATATCATAATAATCTTAACAACATTCAAATAACCACAATAAAACTAAAATGAATATATAATAATAATAGGAAACACTAGAATAAAGGTAGAGATAAGGAAGGAATGTGGGAGGGTGATGTGGGAGGGCGTGGTGGGAGTGACGATGGTAACGTCTACCTGGCTATGATAGAGTGACCTTAACTTGTGGTTATGATAAGAGTGACCTCGACCAGCTAATGACACAGTGACCTTTGTTATGGCAAACTTTTATCTGATGTAAGATCGCGAATTCTTGGTGATTGTCATCTGTTTGCTTTATGTAAGGTCACCAGCTGTTTGGTTTTAAGTAAGACAGTCAACAGTTTCACAGGACACCGTGAGTTCCTTTTTGTATAAGATTGTGAGCTATTTGTATTGTTTGATTGTAAACTGCTGGTTAAACGTAAGATCTCCAGACTATTAATTGATTAAATAAAAAACCCAACTAGCTGTCCGTCTACAATTACCACATCCACACCTTAGGCTCATATCGTGTTCACACCTAACAACACCACAATAACAGTGAACAAGTGCAAGGAAGAGTTTCAGTTGTGAGCCTATCTCTGTTCCTGCCTCCATCCTTACCACTCCCTGCTCCACCTCCCCTAGGGCATGGCGGTGATGAATTTACAAGTAGGTAGTGGTTAGGAGAGGCATACATAATATGCTAGCCTCGAGTCCCCCCACCCCCCCTCGCATCCCTCCTCATTCTATCCTCCTGTTCCCTTCCTCCCGTTCTCCCTTATCCCTCTCCCTACCTTTAGCCTTACTGAGGAGGGAAAGTTCAGTATGATTTCAGTAATTTAAGAGATGTCACTAGGCGGATTTCCCAGTAACACCAGCGTCTCTGTTGACCTGTAAACAAGCCCTGGCAGTAGAAGTAACGAGCGTTAATAAACTGTCTCCCGTAAAAAAAAAACCTAGATAAATCGTTCGTTTTCTTGTAGTGTCAACAGGACGATGAAAGGAAAAAGCACACGAGTTGTTATTGTGACCGCTACTGATACTTTACAGCAAACAGAACCGTTCCTCAGGGGACAAATAAGGTCACAGTAAACAATATTAATTCTAACAAATCCAGTGTCCACAATACAAGGCCATTATGGTTGTCTGTGTGTCACTCCATATATACTCGTGGGTCACTGGAACAAGTTTGTAGATGTTTGTTTATTTTGGCGTTTCTTTATGGTGTTGTGATCTGTTCTTCTGACATCAGCTGGCTCGTGATACTAACCTTGCAGTCTATTAACCTGTGTTTTGACATTCATAGGGATAATGACCTAACATATACAGTATTCATGACGGAAGAAAAATCAGTTGGTACTAAATTGGAAAAGTATTATTTTTTCCCAGCTTTATATTAGTATCAACCATTGAACATTGTGAGAATAAATCGCAACAAGTGTTTCAGGCAGTAACTAGCCACACAGTCCAAGTGCGCGGTACAAAACTCAACACCATGACAAATCAGTAGAAGCTCTTAATTGTACAGGTAATTACATCTCCTTTGCATTGGTTGTGGATGTGTTTATCACCATCCACCTGAATCAGTCAGAGAGGAAGTACTACAAGACCTGTACAGTGTTTACATTATAACTGCATCAAACTGTTAGCCCGATGTTAGTTTATCCTTCCATTTGGAAGATAAGTTTGTCACTGTATAGTTGTATATTTACACTGGCTGCTTAACATCTTTTATGTGGCTTTGTGTATACCCGAATGAGAACGAATAAAACGGTGTCTTATGTAAAAGTGAGAAAGGTGTCATCAGTTTGCTAGAAGAGCTAAAGAGGAGCCGATGGTGATGAAAACAGGCGTAAAGTGAGGTCAAGTCGGGCATAAAAGTAGGTACATCAGTCGCTAAGGAGCAGAACATTACAGCATTACCGATGGTCTCGCGAGTAAACTCTGTATTTTATAAACAGTCAAGTAGTAGTACGAGAACTAACAGGGGCAGGGAGGAGAGTTTAGTTGATGTGATCGATGAACAGATTAACTCTCCCCCCCCCCCCCGCCTCCCTCTCCTCAAGACCAACGAACAAAAGGCTATATAACCCGGATAATTAAGTAGTAAGGGACAGGGAGGGGAGCATACTTGGTGAGATCGGTGGGCAGTTTGGGCGCGCAGGAGCGCCGAGCTTCAGGACACACACTCCTTAGTTGATCCCTCCTGAAAAATGAAGGAGGACAACGTTTACACGAAGGAGGAAAACAATTCCACGAAGGACAGACACATAACGTTTAAACGACGTAGGAATACATGGTTTTTCGGGCGAGGAAAACATTCTCACGAAAGAAAAAAAAATGACACGAAGAACAAACATTTACATGAATTAAAAATATATATATACGGAAGAGAACAAATAAACGCGAAAATGAGAAATCGTACAGTACACGGAGACAACACGTACACGGAGAAAACACGTACACGGAGACAACACGTACACGGAGACAACACGTACACGGAAGAGACAACACGTACTGTACGTACACCAACTGATAATTAATTTAAGTTTCCGAAAAGCTGTCAAGCTGAGGTTATGTGGGCCGTGTGTAGTGTGGGCCGTGTGTAGTGTGGGCTGTGAGTAGCGTGGGCGTTGAGTAGCGTGGGCGTTGAGTAGCGTGGGCGCTGAGTAGTGTGGGCTGCGAGTAGTATAAGGTGTGGGCTGTGAGTAGTATAAGGTGTGGGCTGTGAGTAGTCTAAGGTGTGGGCTGTGAGTAGTATAAGGTGTGGGCTGTGAGTAGTATAAGGTGTGGGCTGTGAGTAGTATAAGGTGTGGGCTGTGAGTAGTATAAGGTGTGGGCTGCGAGTATTGTTGGCAGGAACAGCACAGCCGCTACGGTGTCAATGACCGCATCAAGAGAGGTGTTTTGGCAAGGCTGATGGTGTGCTCATGGGGAGGGGCAGGTAGAGGGGCAGGCACACAGGCAGAGAGGCAGACAGGCAGGCAGGTGGGGGAGGGGAGTAGCAATGTAGTGGGCAGGTTGGTAAATAGGTAAGTAGTAGGGAAGGTACACTTGAGGTAGAACAGGTGATAGCTGGTGACAGGGCGTGCCACGTTCAGCAGGTCCAATGGCTCTCCAAGTCTTGTACACACACACACACACACACACTTCACCCATCTCTACATGTCCTTCCGCTGTTATGTACACTATCGCCATAAATATTAAGTGATATGTGTGTGTGTGCGTGTGTGTGCGTGTGTACAAGCCTGGATCAACGTTGCCCCCCACCTCCTCCTCCTCCCTGGCGAAGGAGGCGGCACTGGCTCCAGAGGTTACTGACCGGCCTCCAGGCACCCCCACCACTCCCCCCTCATACTGCATCCTTCCCCCTACCCCCCACCGTCACCTCCAGTTATCCCATCCGCACCCCCCCCCCCCACTGCACGCCTCGTATCCCTCCACCTTTCTCCTTGTCCTCCTCACCCCTCCTTACCCTCTTTTCTTTTTTCCTGGTTTTGTTTTTCCTATTGTCCTCTTCTCTACCTCTTGTCCTTGATTTTGTCCATGTCTTTTCCACTTCGTGTCACTGACCTTTTCTTCTCTACAGCTTGTCCTTGTCCTCTGTACCTCTTGTCCTTGTCCTCTGTACCTCTTGTCCTTGTCCTCTGTACTTCTTGTCCTTGTCCTCTGTACCTCTTGTCCTTGTCCTCTTTACCTCTTGTCCTTGTCCTCTGTACCTCTTGTCCTTGTCCTCTGTACTTCTTGTCCTTGTCCTCTGTACCTCTTGTCCTTGTCCTCTGTACCTCTTGTCCTTGTCCTCTGTACCTCTTGTCCTTGTCCTTGTCCTCTGTACCTCTTGTCCTTGTCCTCTGTACCTCTTGTCCTTGTCCTCTGCACCTCTTGTCCTTGTCCTCTGTACCTCTTGTCCTTGTCCTCTGTACCTCTTGTCCTTGTCCTTGTCCTCTGTACCTCTTGTCCTTGTCCTCTGTACCTCTTGTCCTTGTCCTCTGTACCTCTTGTCCTTGTCCTCTGTACCTCTTGTCCTTGTCCTCTGCACCTCTTGTCCTTGTCCTCTGCACCTCTTGTCCATGTCCTCTGTACCTCTTGTCCTTGTCCTCTGTACCTCTTGTCCTTGTCCTCTGTACTTCTTGTCCATGTCCTCTGTACCTCTTGTCCTTGTCCTCTGTACCTCTTGTCCTTGTCCTTGTCCTCTGTACTCTGTACTTCTTGTCCTTGTCCTCTGTACCTCTTGTCCATGTCCTCTGTACCTCTTGTCCTTGTCCTCTTTGCCTCTTGTCCTTGTCCTCTACCTCTTGATCTTGTCCTCTGTACCTCTTGTCCTTGATCTTGTCCTCTCTGTCCTTGTTCCTGACCTCTCTACCTCTTGTCCTTGTCCACTCTACCTTTTAATCTTGTCTTGTCTACATTTTCACCTTAACCTTGTCCTCTCTACCTCTTCTCCTCCTCTTCTATTTTCCCCCACCCTCCATCTCCCCCGCTGCTACCCGCCCCCCCAGACACTGCCTCTTGGACCACTCACACCCGCCAGGGACTGTAACTCTCTTATCTTCTTAACACCGCCCTCCTCCGCCCACCAACCTTCACCCACCTGCCCACCTCCCTGCACTAACCTTCACCCACCTGCCCACCTCCCTGCACTAACCTTCACCCACCTGCCCACCTCCCTGTAGTAACCTCCACCCACCTGCCCACCTCCCTGTAGTAACCTCCACCCACCTGCCCACCTCCCTGTGCTAACCTCCACCCACCTGCCCACCTTCCTGTACTAACCTCCACCCACCTGCCCACCTTCCTGTGCTCACCTCCAACCACCTGCCCACCTTCCTGTGCTAACCTCCACCCACCTGCCCACCTTCCTGTGCTAACCTCCACCCACCTGCCCACCCTCCTGTGCTAACCTCCACCCACCTGCCCACCTTCCTGTGCTAACCTCCACCCACCTGCCCACCTTCCTGTACTAACCTCCACCCACCTGCCCACCTTCCTGTCCTAACCTCCACCCACCTGCCTGCATTTAATATAATCAGTATTTGGACTGTCAATGATTTAACCAAGCCTAAAGGAACAGGCAGCCACTCTTGTTCATCTACCATCACAGTTATAAGCTGCAAGGTGTAGAACCAGGGCCAGTGTACTGTACAGGCAAAGGGTCACCACACACTACTACTGAGTACTGCCAGTGTACTCTACATGCCCAGGGTCACCACACACTACTAATGAGTACTACCAGTGTACTCTACATACCCAGGGTTACCACACACTACTACTACTGAGTACTACCAGTGTACTCTACATGTCCAGGCTCACCACACACCCCCGAGGAACATCCACAAACTCACTTGACCGCTCGGTGGATTGTGGATTGTGAGGTGGAGGGCGTCGCACGTGCCGGCGGGGGATGTAGCAGGGCCACTGTCCTCTCCACACCCTGGGTCAGCACACGCCCCCTGGGGACGCCCACACACCCACCCACCCGCTAGATGGAGGCTACACTGCACAGTGCTGGCCCCCGAGGGACGCCGATAAAACCAACTAGTTTTTCAAGGCAAGTTAAATTATTTGTGGACTAGGGAGGAGAATGACAGCCTAGGGGGAGGATTCGTGCCAGCCATCAAGTTGTGGTAACCTGAGAGTCGTAGTGGGGGTAAGAGCGATGACCTCGCCCCACCACTATAAAAGAACATGTTAATCTACTAGTAACGTGAGCTGAAAATTCATTATCACCCAACTACTGCATCCAAACCTCTTCTATTACATTATGAAAGTCGATGGCTTAAATTGACTGTAAATAATATGCAATAATAATGTTTTTTTTTTTTTTACGAACACGAAGGTGAAGGTTTGTAAAAATCGAAGTTATTACCAATAAGAGCAAACGATGCCTCCGACTGCTGCTAGAAGGAATATTACTTCCCTCTGTACCATCGTTCCTCCGGGATTTAGGAGGAAGTTTAAGTGACGTAATGGCGTGTGTGGAGGAGATGTATTATGGTGGTGATGGAGGGGGGAGAGGGGGGAGAAAAAGGATGATTTACAGGCAAAACCCTGACCTTCACTCCACCCTCCCTCGTCACTCCTCCCTCCACGTGCTGTTAGTCAACACGAGAGGCGTCATTACCACCTGCCTCCCCCCCCCCCCCCCCCACGTGTTGATATATAATAGACGACCTACCACAATAGCGACACCTTAGCCAGTGACCAGTGGAGAGAGGGAGGGTAACTGGCTGGAAACAATGCGGTATTATGGAACGGGAGGTCGTTAACACCTGCTGCTGCACCACCACCACCACCACACGGGAGCACCAGTTTTTCCAAACACAAACATTCTCAACACCAGTCTGTGTACGAACTAACTACATACACACATATACATACTCAATACCTATTACTATATACCTATTACACACATTCCCATTACCATATTATTTACAATTTGATAAAACTGGAACCCCAACAGAATATTACTACTGATAACAAAATGATACACATATTATTTATTGTGATAGGTTTCTAAAAAAGATCCACACTTAAGGTTAGGTTAGGTTAGGCTAAGTTCTGTCTACCGACCGAGTTCTTAAGAAGTAAGTTGGTTGGAGGCAAGAACAGGCCCGTAACTACAGTCTAATGGCGAGATAGGAAGTGATAAACACCAAAACGTGTGTCCTGCTGTGCCCCCACTGTGTATTCTCCCCCTCTCCCCTAACCGATGCACAGTCGGTGTTAACGGACATCCCTCACAACATATCAGTCCACCAACTCGACATATTTATATTAGTGAAAAACTGTTTGTCACACATCTGAAACCTATACCACTACGTGTCATACCTGTAGTGTATGTGTTACCTGCCAGGTGGGTGTCATACCTGTAGTGTATGTGTTACCTGCCAGGTGCGTGTCATACCTGTAGTGTATGTGTTACCTGCCTGGTGCGTGTCATACCTGTAGTGTATGTGTTACCTGCCTGGTACGTGTCATACCTGTAGTGTATGTGTTACCTACCTGGTGCGTGTCATACCTGTAGTGTATGTGTTACCTACCTGGTGCGTGTCATACCTGTAGTGTATGTGTTACCTGCCTGGTGCGTGTCATACCTGTAGTGTATGTGTTACCTGCCTGGTACGTGTCATACCTGTAGTGTATGTGTTACCTGCCTGGTGCGTGTCATACCTGTAGTGTATGTGTTACCTGCCTGGTACGTGTCATACCTGTAGTGTATGTGTTACCTACCTGGTGCGTGTCATACCTGTAGTGTATGTGTTACCTGCCTGGTGCGTGTCATACCTGTAGTGTATGTGTTACCTGCCTGGTGCGTGTCATACCTGTTGTGTATGTGTTACCTGCCTGGTGCGTGTCATACCTGTAGTGTATGTGTTACCTGCCTGGTGCGTGTCATACCTGTAGTGTATGTGTTACCTGCCTGGTGCGTGTCATACCTGTAGTGTATGTGTTACCTGCCTGGTGCGTCATACCTGTAGTGTATGTGTTACCTACCTGGTGCGTGTCATACCTGTAGTGTATGTGTTACCTGCCTGGTGCGTGTCATACCTGTAGTGTATGTGTTACCTACCTGGTGCGTGTCATACCTGTAGTGTATGTGTTACCTGCCTGGTGCGTCATACCTGTAGTGTATGTGTTACCTACCTGGTGCGTGTCATACCTGTAGTGTATGTGTTACCTGCCTGGTGCGTGTCATACCTGTAGTGTATGTGTTACCTGCCTGGTGCGTCATACCTGTAGTGTACACTTCCTGGGGCAGGTGGTCCAGTGTTGGTCCACACGAGTCACTGAAGCCTCACGGTAGACAAACACTTCACCCTACACCTGCCCTATGTACTCATTGGCTAATGTGCCCCGTCTCTTTCTCTCTCTCCCTCGTGTGTGTGTGTGTGTAACACCAGAGCAGTAGTTCCTTACCAATAAACTCCATCTAAACCCACTACACCTGTCGCTCTCCCGGCGGGGTGGGTGGGGGGGATGTTTGTGGGAGAACTGTGTGAGGCCCACAACACCTGCACCCTCCCCCCACCCAACAAACACACACACACACACACATACGCGGATCAAGGATGTTCGCCACAAAAACTGGTCCTTTTACAGTGAGCCAGATGGCTTTACTACGCCACTCTAAGTACGTCACACACACACACACACACACCTCTCGATCTACCACAATTATGCATCACACTCACCGTTTTACACACACGTCATATAGTATTTGGTCAGTTGCCCAATAAACTTGCCGTCGAGGGTGACCATCTATTACTTGGGCTGTGACTGAGAAAGGTGCACCATTAACTCTGGGCTACAAGTGTGACCCTAAGAATACTGCACCATTATCCTTCATAAGTGGTGTCATCCTGAGACGACACTACAGCCACTCTTAAAACACCAGTCAAGCTTGAAACACTACAGTCAAGCTTAAAACAGTTCAGTCACGCTTAAATCACTACAGTCACGCTTGAAACACTACAGTCACGCTTAAAACACTACAGTCACGCTTGAAACACTACAGTCAAGCTTAAAACAATATAGACAATTTTAAAACACTATAGTCAAGCTTAAAACACTACAACCATGCTTGAAATACTACAGTCAAGCTTAAAGCACTACAGTCAAGCTTGAAACACTGCAGTCAAGCTTAAAACAATATAGACAATCTTAAAACAATATAGACAAGCTTAAAACACTATCGTCAAGCCTAAAACACTAGTCGCGCTTGAAACACTACGGCCATGCTTGAAACACTACAGTCAAGCTTGAAACACTACTGTACAGTCAAACTTGAAACACAAGTCAAGCTTGAAACACTGCAGTCACGCTTGAAACACTACAGTCACTCATAACCCCTACATTGTGCTGTGAGGGAGGCGTGGTGTGAGGGAGGCGTGGTGTAATAATAATAATAATTAACGGTTTATTGAAAGAGCTTGGCAGCCAGAAGGCTGAAAATATACAGTTACATATTTGGGGAATGGGTTACGAATTACAAATAATATACAAGTAACATAAGTGACACAAATAAGACATATAATAACTAGATGGGGAAAAGCTCAAACTACAGTTCATTTCAACATAGTGACAGTGTAAGGAGCAGTGTTTACTGGGAGTGAATACACTGATTTATTACAAATTATTGATAACTTTTACAATGGTTGGGACTGAGCTGTTCTTATAGCGATCAGTTCGTGCACGTATGGGCTGGAGGCGGTTGTGGTGTCGAACAGCAATTCTCGGACAAGGGATCTCAGGTGGTAGTAGGAGCCGGTGTCGGGGATGGTGTAGAAGCTTCTTACCAAATTTGCAGATGAGGTCGTGGTGATGGTCAGTGAGAGTCGAAAGGGTCAGTGTGTTGAGCGCTTCTTGATATGTGGAGTAGGAAGGGGAGAGGCGTGGTGTGAGGGAGGTGTGAGGGTGGCGTGGTGTGAGGGTGGCGTGGTGTGAGGGAGGCGTGGTGTGAAGGAGGCGTGGTGTGAGGGAGGCGTGGTGTGAAGGAGGCGTGGTGTGAGGGAGGCGTGGTGTGAGGGAGGCGTTGTGTGAGGGAGGCGTGGTGTGAAGGAGGCGTGGTGTGAGGGAGGCGTGGTGTGAGGGAGGCGTGGTGTGAGGGTGGTGAACGGTGTGGGGGAGGGGACTAACGATTGTGTTGTGCAGTAAGGTTATGAGTGATAATGAAGTGGTAGGGGTTGACGTCCTGCCACACAGGGTAAACTTTATACCACATTCTCCCCCCCTCCCCAGCGGCCTCTAGTCTCTATGTGTCGCTGATGACCTCCGGCCTCGCTGAACTAGAAGATCCTCCCTATTACACAATACGTTCTAAATATTGCCTCACCTTCACCACACTGCATGATAACCTCCGCCCTCGCCCTCCCGGATACCCAGACCTCATCTTTCACCCACCACACAATACCTCCGTAATATTCCCTCACCTTCGCCACAACACAAACATTACATATATCTGACTCTACCTTTGTGTACCGTCTGCATGTAGCGCCATAGATAAAGAAATGAAAGGAGTTGTTGTTACATTTGTGCCAAGGTAAAAGGTATAACCAAGACACAAATGAGTGAACATAAAATATGACACAACGAAAGTTCAAGGTGGCACATTCACCAGTGCTTGTGACTGGACCATTCCTCGTCCTGTTTGTCTATCTGTCTTATCCTGTGGTTGGCTAGCCTTTCTGACCATTATTCCCCCTCCCCAGGGTGGGTAGGTTATTGGGGGGGGCAGCTGTAGACGAACACAGGAAGCGGAAGAGGGCGACGCCCATCTTTGCTCATTTAATTTAACATTAAGCTTCTCCCTCGCGGCTACCACCACCAACACTGCTACTGCCGCCAGCCACAACACACCGCCACCGCCACACACATACAGTATAATGAAGGCAAGTAATGTATCAGCCTATTATAGCTAGATACCTAACTTAGTCATTGTCCTTTTAAGGGAGGTGTATTAAACCATGCCACGACAGATATTGGTCTAGGTAGCGTTCGCCTAACGTAGTTTTTATGAACATGACAGTGAGGGTGGGTTGGGGTGAGGTGGGACGTCAGGTGGTTAACCGCTCGTGCTGCCGCTGGTTTTACGGAATGGGTTCAGGATTAACAAAAGCTCTCTATTTGTTTACTAAATCAAACATATATGAATTTGTTCGAAGCACAATAATTTTTCCTTCATTCTGGTGCCCAAAATATTAACCCAGTAATTCTATACACGTACAGTACAGCACGTGACTGGTGCCACTAAGTTCTTTTTTTACGACTTAAGTTTTCAGGTAAGCGAGCACAAATTGAGCCCCACAATACATAGAAATTAACGCCACATGAAATAGTAGTGTGTAATCTTAACTCTTCTCTATTTCCACTAACTCTCCACATCACACTTCTCTCACTTGGGTTAAAGGGAAAGGCGTATTTTCCACACACTCAACCGTCGTCTTGATGTTACCCTGGCATCGATTTTAGGATCTCCTCCTACCCCTGGAGATCAATGAGAGACGAGACATACCCAGGAGACCATAATATAATCACTCCCACCCACGCGTCCTCCCACTCACGTGTCCTCCCACTCACGCCATATGACGCTTATTAAACAGAGGGTGACGTTCGCTTCATGATTCAGTAGCCACCACTCCCCCCACCACTACCCCTACCACTCACCCCACCACTACCCTTACCACTCACCCTACCACTACCCTTACCACTCACCCTACCACTACCCCTACCACTCACCCCACCACTACCCCTACCACTCACCCCACCACTACCCCTACCACTCACCCTACCACTACCCCTACCACTCACCCTACCACTACCCCTACCACTACCCCTACCACTCACCCCACCACTAACCCTGACAGGTGTTAGGCGGAGGAGAACAGGTGCGTGAAGCTGTACTAATTCACCATCCTCGTTCATGTACTCGGAAACGTCTCCAAGCACGACCAGAATATAAAGGCTCTCACAATCCCTATTTCAGTCAACCAAGGTTTAAAAGAACTTCGCAGCCAGAATAATGATCCACTTCAAGGTATTATTTAATGTAGTTTAAAAAGAAAATAATAATATAATTTTATCTTCTACATGCTCGTTCTACTTCAATCATTTACGTCTGGGTGTCTATATGGGTGAAGTTCATTGCCGCCTCCAGTAACTCTGTGTTAGTTCATGGGAAAATAAATGAGGGTATGCCTATTTATTCTTTGCGATGACCAATAAAAAAAAAAAATATTATAAACAAGGATGAAAAGATCTGCCCCTTGGTGTTTCTGTGACGAGGACGGTATTACCTCAAGTGTGACTAAAACCAGTACTGTACTGTACTGTACTATTAAAACAGCGCCAACACGAGCCATGAACAGTGTCTACCGTTCATCTCTATCACCAGTGAATTGAATGAAGTTATGACAGACGTATATTCGCCACAACATTCTGCATACAAGGGCAGAGTTTAGTGGCACAGTACGACCAAAAAGACTCCACAAGGCGCTGTTTTATTGTTAGGAGCATGAACGTCTGCGGAAGGTGGAATACGGCGGGTACTGTACTCACCACTGGAAAGCGTTGAAGTGGAAGTAGACGAGGCCCTGACCGTAGAGGAAGGTGGCGTCTTTCCAGAAGTCGTTGGACCGTAAGTTGTAGAACTTCTGGTACGCAGACATCGCTGGAAAAGGTAAACAATAGCGTTAGCACAAACACATTATACAGTACAGCAGACACAAATCCTAACAAGAAATCATTAATAATTCTTCACCAGTTCACAATACGACATTATACTGTAGAGCCACACATATGATAATTCTCACCACGTCTTTCAAACAGGATCACTAATATATACCAAAGGCGGGATAACAAGTATGATGAGAGAGCATCAGGATGTTTGTGACAAGGTGGACTCTGGGACAAGTTACAAGTCACCAGTACCAACAAGGGCACGTCCAGGTGAGGGGGAGGGAAGGGGGGCGTCTCTCTCACGTCCTGGGGGTCACGTTCACAAACACTCCCACCTTGATTCTTTATGCCTAACTGGAGGATCACGGAGTCAAGAATGTTACTTCGATGTCATATTCGTGGCGTAGGAGATATGAGACAGATTTAAGCAATCTATGATATTTATTTGGCGGAACAATTACAAAAGAATCGTTCAGAATTGCCAGAGGGGGGAGCAGGGGTGTGTGTGTGGGGGGGGGGGGGGGGATGTATGTTTTGTAGGAAGGGGAAGTGTGTTTTGGGGGAAGGGGAAGTGTGTGTGTGTTGGGAGAGGAGGGAAGTGTGTGTTTTGGGGAAGGGGCATCCATTCATCCCCTCAAGCTAGGTGTGTACTTACCTCAAAACACACACACACACACACACACACACACACACACACACACACATTTCAAATTATTCTAAGTATATGAACCATACAAACAAATACATAAATACATATGTTTATTTTCAATCTACTCCCTAAAACTTCTCCGTCCCCTCAAAACTACATAGATCAACATACAGAAGCTATTTACAAGTCACTATACCATACAGTTACTCCGAGCCTGTTGGGAACTGTGGGGTGAGTCAGTTTGAACTACTGGGGCTTAAACAGAGGTTGGGTGATGGGGAGTAGACGAAACTAAGAGGTCCCTAGACACGTTCCTTAGTTACTGCAGCAGACAAGGGTGACCATCCACACTAATTGGTCAGTAGACTCATAAAACCAGACAGGGAAAAACTCCATTGAGATGTAGAATTGATTAGTTATCTGGTGGAGGGGAGGGAGGAGGGAGGATCTTGTTAACGACAAAACACCTCTACACCAAACCACACCACACTACACCACACCATACACACACCTACTGCCGACGAGATAGCTAATGCCAACATAGCTAGCCCACATAACTAACACCAACATACCCGCACCCCGCATAAATAACACCAACATACCCGCACCCCGCATAAATAACACCAACATACCCGCACCCCGCATAAATAATACCAACATACCCGCACCCCGCATAAATAACACCAACATACCCGCACCCCGCATAAATAACACCAACATACCCGCACCCCGCATAAATAACACCAACATACCCGCATCCCACATAACTAAATAACAACATACCCGCATCCCACATAACTAAATAACAACAAAGCTACATCCCACTTAACTAAAACCGTTCACGCCAAACTTAAACCAACGAGGCTAAAAAAACCCAGAAGCAAGATAAAGCTAAACCTCAGTGATAATAAATCCGACAGAACTAAGCCCTTTTAAAATTATATTCTTGTGTTAGAGCCGACAGATAAGAGCCAATGGCGTTAAGAAACCAGACACATCCAGTTAACAAGAGCTAGAACCATGAGCCGATACAACTAGAGCCAATAAGAGTTACAGTCGACACAACTTTAGAGCCAAAAAGAGTTTCAGCCGACTCAACTAAAGCCAACAAGAGTTACAGCCGACACAACTAGAGCAAACAAGAGTTTCAGCCGACTCAACTAAAGCCAACAAGAGTTACAGCCGACACAACTAGAGCCAATAAGAGTTACAGTCGACACAACTAGAGCAAACAAGAGTTTCAGCCGACTCAACTAAAGCCAACAAGAGTTACAGCCGACACAACTAGAGCCAACAAGAGTTTCAGCCGACAGTTTTCACCACGGCAGGGATTACATATCACTTGACCCCGGCGAGTAAAGATCAACAAGTCCATTACAGGTGTGAGAAAAAGTTGTCCCCACTCTGTGTGTGTGTGTGTGTGTGTGTGTCCAGAAATAACTAGATAATTACTGTCAAGATATATCAGCCATCCCTGGTCTCACGCCGTCAAAATGGTCACCTCAATGGTTTTGTCCACACTACAAGATTACTATTATCTGTGTGTGGGGTTTATGAGTGAGTGTGTGTGTGTGTGTGTGTGTGTGTGGAGCGAGTTCATGAAGTAGGAGGTGTGTCAGTAGCGGGCCCTCCATACATGCGTCACCAAACACCTATATAAGCTTTAGTTGTCGTGCAAGGTGAATGTCAAGCTTGAAGTTTGGGCAATGCGTGGGCTGAGTCACTGTGTCGCTGCTCGCTTGTTAGTCCACCCCGGCTATACAGTCTGCCTTACATAAATACTAATACAACGTTGTGCCGGAGACGGACCTGGCCAAGGGCACATCTAGGTACAAAGAAGAAGGAAAGTCTATGAATATATTATAAAAAGTGGAGATCCCTCAAGGTGAATAACATACAGGTGAGAGGTAGTCAAGAAAGATTATCTGTATCATATGAAAGGAAATGAAACAAAACATAAGACAGATGGGGGTGTGAGAAGAAGGGGAGGAGGAGGAGACACGAGGAGAAGGGGACACGAGGAGGAGGACACACGAGGAGAGGGGGACACGAGGAGGAGGGGACACGAAGAGAGGGGGACACGAGGAGGAGGGGGGGACACGAGGAGGAGGGGGGACACGAGGAGGAGGGGGGGACACGAGGAGGAGGAGACACGAAGAGAGGGGGACACGAGGAGGAGGGGGGACACGAGGAGGAGGGGGGACACAAGGAGAAGGGGGGGACACGAGGAGGAGGAGACACGAAGAGAGGGGGACACGAGGAGGAGGGGGGGGACACGAGGAGGAGGGGGGGGACACAAGGAGAAGGGGGGAACACGAGGAGGAGGAGACACGAAGAGAGGGGGACACGAGGAGGAGGGGGGGACACGAGGAGAAGGGGGGGACACGAGGAGGAGGAGACACGAAGAGAGGGGGACACGAGGAGGAGGGGGGACACGAGGAGGAGAGGGGGGACACGAGGAGGAGGAGACACGAAGAGAGGGGGACACGAGGAGGAGGGGGGGACACGAGGAGGAGGAGACACGAAGAGAGGGGGACACGAGGAGGAGGGGGGGACACGAGGAGGAGAGGGGGGACACGAGGAGGAGGAGACACGAAGAGGGGGGACACGAGGAGAAGGGGGGGACACGAGGAGGAGGGGGGGACACGAGGAGGAGGGGGGACACGAGGAGGAGGGGGGACACGAGGAGGAGGAGACACGAAGAGAGGGGGACACGAGGAGGAGGGGGGGACACGAGGAGGAGGGGGGGACACGAGGAGGAGAGGGGGACACGAGGAGGAGGAGACACGAAGAGAGGGGGACACGAGGAGAAGGGGGGGACACGAGGAGGAGGGGGGGACACGAGGAGGAGAGGGGGGACACGAGGAGGAGGAGACACGAAGAGAGGGGGACACGAGGAGAAGGGGGGGACACGAGGAGGAGGGGGGGACACGAGGAGGAGAGGGGGACACGAGGAGGAGGAGACACGAAGAGAGGGGGACACGAGGAGGAGGGGGGGACACGAGGAGGAGGGGGGGACACGAGGAGGAGAGGGGGGACACGAGGAGGAGGAGACACGAAGAGAGGGGGACACGAGGAGAAGGGTGGGACACGAGGAGGAGGGGGGGACACGAGGAGGAGGAGACACGAAGAGGGGGGGACACGAGGAGGAGGGGGGGACACGAGGAGGAGGGGGGGACACGAGGAGGAGAGGGGGGACACGAGGAGGAGGGGGGGACACGAGGAGGAGGAGACACGAAGAGAGGGGGACACGAGGAGGGGGGGACACGAGGAGGGGGGGGACACGAGGAGGAGAGGGGGGACACGAGGAGGAGGAGACACGAAGAGAGGGGGACACGAGGAGAAGGGGGGGACACGAGGAGGAGGGGGGGACACGAGGAGGAGGGGGGGACACGAGGAGGAGAGGGGGGACACGAGGAGGAGGGGGGGACACGAGGAGGAGGAGACACGAAGAGAGGGGGACACGAGGAGGAGGGGGGACACGAGGAAGGGGGGACACGAGGAGAAGGGGGGGACACGAGGAGGAGGGGGGGACACGAGGAGGAGGGGGGGACACGAGGAGGAGGGGGGGACACGAGGAGAAGGGGGGACACGAGGAGGAGACACGAGGAGGGGGACACGAGGAGGAGGGGGGACACGAGGAGGAGGGGGGACACAGGAGAAGGGGGGACACGAGGAGGAGGAGACACGAAGAGAGGGGGACACGAGGAGGAGGGGGGGACACGAGGAGAAGGGGGGGACACGAGGAGAGGAGACACGAATAGAGGGGGACACGAGGAGGAGGGGGGGACACGAGGAGAACGGGGGGACACGAGTAGAAGGGGGGGACACGAGGAGAAGGGGGGACACGAGGAGAAGGGGGGGACACGAGGAGGAGGGGGGGACACGAGGAGAAGGGGGGACACGAGGAGAAGGGGGGGACACGAGGAGAGGGGGGACACGAGGAGAGGGGGACACGAGGAGAGGGGGGACACGAGGAGAGGGGGGGGACACGAGGAGGAGGGGGGGACACGAGGAGAAGGGGGGGACACGAGGAGAAGGGGGGGACACGAGGAGGAGAGGGGGGACACGAGGGGAGGGGGGGACACGAGGAGGAGGGGGGGACACGAGGAGAAGGGGGGGACACGAGGAGAAGGGGGGGACACGAGGAGAAGGGGGGGACACGAGGAGAAGTGGGGACACGAGGAGGAGGGGGGACACGAGGAGGAGTGGGGGGACACGACGAGGAGGGGGGACACGAGGAGAAGGGGGGGACACGAGGAGGAGGGGGGGACACGAGGAGAGGGGGGACACGAGGAGAGGGGGACACGAGGAGAAGGGGGGGACACGAGGAGGAGGGGGGGACACGAGAAGGGGGGGACACGAGGAGAAGGGGGGGACACGAGGAGAAGGGGGGGACACGAGGAGGAGGGGGGGACACGAGGAGGAGGGGGGGGACACGAGGAGGAGGAGACACGAAGAGAGGGGGACACGAGGAGAAGGGGGGACACGCGGAGGCGGGGGGGGACACGAGGAGAAGGGGGGACACGAGGAGGAGGGGGGGACACGAGGAGGAGGGGGGGACACGAGGAGGAGGGGGGGACACGAGGAGGAGGGGGGACACGAGGAGGAGGGGGGACACGAGGAGGAGGAGACACGAGGAGAGGGGGACACGAGGAGAAGGGGGGGACACGAGGAGGAGGGGGGACACGAGGAGAAGGGGGGGACACGAGGAGGAGGGGGGGACACGAGGAGGAGGGGGGGACACGAGGAGGAGGAGACACGAAGAGAGGGGGACACGAGGAGAGGGGGGGACACGAGGAGGAGGGGGGACACGAGGAGAAGGGGGGGACACGAGGAGGAGGGGGGGACACGAGGAGAGGGGGACACGAGGAGGAGGGGGGGACACGAGGAGGAGGGGAGGACACGAGGAGGAGGAGACACGAGGAGAGGGGGACACGAGGAGAAGGGGGGGACACGAGGAGGAGGGGGGACACGAGGAGAAGGGGGGGACACGAGCAGGAGGGGGGACACGAGGAGAAGGAGACACGAGGAGAAGGGGGGGACACGAGGAGAAGGGGAGGACACGAGGAGGAGGAGACACGAGGAGAAGGGGGGGACACGAGGAGGAGGGGGGGACACGAGGAGGAGGGGGGGACACGAGGAGGAGGGGGGGACACGAGGAGAAGGGGGGGACACGAGGAGGAGGGGGGGACACGAGGAGAAGGGGGGACACGAGGAGAAGGGGGGGACACGAGGAGAAGGGGGGGACACGAGGAGAAGGGGGGGACACGAGGAGGAGGGGGGGACACGAGGAGGAGGGGAGGACACGAGGAGGAGGGGGGGACACGAGGAGGAGGGGAGGACACGAGGAGGAGGGGGGGGGAACACGAGGAGGAGGGGAGGACACGAGGAGGAGGGGAGGACACGAGGAGGAGGAGACACGAAGAGAGGGGGACAAAAGGAGGAGGGGGGGACACGAGGAGGAGGGGGGGGACACGAGGAGGAGGGGGGGGAACACGAGGAGGAGGGGGGGGACACGAGGAGGAGGGGGGGACACGAGGAGGAGGAGACACGAAGAGAGGGGGACAAAAGGAAGAGGGGAAGACACGAGGAGGGGGGGGGGTGACGCGAGGAGGAGGGGGAGAACACGAGCAGAGGTGAAGGAAAATGAGTGGTGCATAAGGGATCCATGACCCATGGCAACAAGTGACCTGTGATCCCGACCTTCAGGGACCCCGGGGTCACCACCCAGGGAGTTACAGCACCAGGCGTCAAGGAGCTACTACCCCCCTACAACATGTTCCTGCGTCATCACCGCTCTTACCCACCACAAACACCTTCTAATTAGTATCCTAGCGCACAACGTAATAAAGAATTATGTTGGTGTATTTTTAGTCATTATTAACAGTACCTCCACAAGAAAAGAGACTAATAAACAATAACACGACTAAGTATAAATTACATGTTTAGCGTGATCGAGGGGCGTTAAACTTACAATATTCTATTCAGGGAAGAATTCAAGGTCAGAGCGAAGCAGAAGTACAAGTGGGTATTGCACAGGCTGGTGCAACAACATATGAAGAAAGATGCCTACCTTACTGAAGCTACCGTAAGGTGGCAACAGGGCGACAGAGGGAGCGGTGCACCTTCTGGCCAACACTATACCACCTGAGTGATAAACTGAGTATTATCTTCATTTTCATCAAGGAGAAATTACCTTGCAAATTAACCTATTGTGTTCATTAATGTATGTGTACTAAGTCAACACGTCGATACAGCTGTAACTAAAAAAATATATATATATAAAAATCTACGTACAACTGACGACTGAATTGTGCGCAAGTCTGTGTGTGTGTGTGACATAACCATAATCGTAAAACACCACAAGAAGGTCCACCCCTCCATCCATCACCTCACCTCCACTCCTCAGATATAAATGACAATACACACGGTAGACAACACACACGGTAAGCCAACGTTATGAGTCACCCGCGTTACTCCTCCACCAGTTTACTGCTGCGCCAGACCTGCCTGTATTAACTATTCATCACAATGACTAACTCGCGTCCAAACTGATACGAAGGTCTTTTACGGATCACTAAATGCAGAGTATTGTGTGGTGACATTTCCTCAACAACACACTCATTCTTTCTTTACTGCTATTGAATCACCCACACGTCGAGAATAAAATGACAACCCAAAGAATAAAATACAATAAATATTAAGCAACTAAAACATTAATTAACACACCCATTCAAAAGTTATGTGAAATATTACATTATAGGTTTTAGCGTATATTTGCTCAAGGACGAACAATCTTTAAACACCAGCATCTCCTAGACTAGAGGCATATGTCTAGCTCCAGTCTAGACCATTGGGATATAGATAACATGTGGTCTTAGGGATTTGTATATCATTAACATGAATCATATGGACAATAAAGGTTAACAGACAGACAGACAGATACAGACAGATACAGACAGATAGACAGACAGACAGACAGACATATGGACGGTCACACGGTCAACACGGGTCATGATACACCCCCACCGTATAAAAAGCGGCACTGGACCTTGGACCTTTATTTGTGACTTTGATTTGAACACTGACTGACGGACCTGCTTCTTGTTCTTCACACAACGTCTGGTGATGATGATACAAACGTATATGAATCTTCATTAATTAACTTCACTAGCTCAACAGTTATGGCAGCAACAGGAAAAACAACAACAACCACAACAAAAACCATAATAACAATAATAATAACAACCACCACCACCACCACAACAACAAAAACAACCATATCAACAACAACAACAAAAACAACCATATTAACAACAACAACAAAAACATACATCTATCTCATTAACTCTTTCTGTAACCTTAACTTTTGACGTAAGATTCCAAAGAAACTAAATCACAAAAATATGTATATTATGGCGACCTTGAACTAATTCCGCCCCTAACAAGCACACCTGGAAAATCAAGTGGACTCCCCTCCCCCCCAAACACAAAGTGGTTTCCCGGATAAATGATGTTCACTTAGGATAAATCAAGAGTGAGAATAAAGTGAACTGATAAAGGATTCACAGATGACCTGGATCGTTATAATGCTCCTTCAGTGTGGCACTTTGGGAACACACACACACACACACACACACACACACACACACACACACACACACACACACACACCAATTACCCAAAAAAGAAAAAACTCAAGCTTTTAGCAAGGTAATTTGTCATCATCCACGATAACCCACAGATGAACTTTATACTATTACCATCCATCTTCAAAGACCTGGAGAACGTCAATAACAGTCTCACTTAATCAACAATGCATTAAACACTAGGATAATTTTTCTACAAACAGCAGAAAAAACTCACTAATATTCCTCGCCTTTCCAACCGAGAAAACTCAATTTTACACGGGAAGTAAATTACGCGAGTTTATGTCATGTAAATCGTGAGCTTTTTTGATCTTAAGTTGAGAGAGCATCCATCAGCAGCGTTGACGGGTACCAGGACATGGGGAAGCCTTTTAAGCTGGGTACCATGGCCATGGGAGAGGTCTTGTAAGCTGGGTACCATGGCCATGGGAGAGGTCTTGTAAGCTGGGTACCATGGCCATGGGAGAGGTCTTGTAAGCTGGGTACAATGGCCATGGGAGAGGTCTTGTAAGCTGGGTACCAGGATCATGGGAGTCCTTGTAAACTGGGTACCAGGGCCATGGGAGAGACCTTGGAAGCTGGATATCAGGACCAGGTACACGTGTGGTTCCTGGTAATTAAGAAGGATGGATGGGCCGTCTGGAAGGCTGGAACCCGTCGACCGTCAAGACCAACGTTAACACTAGTGATGAATGAACACCCAAAGCTCATGTCCCCAACGCCCTATCTTGCCACACCAAGGACGAAACCTCCAATATTATATATACACTCTCTTTCCCTTCAATACTTTTCATCTCTCGAAGTAAGGAAATGGCTGTGCCTCAACCTGCCTGTACAACCACCATATCCAAACCAGTTTCCTACCCCCCAGTACACATGACTTTCCCATACACTTAACCACAACCACCACAGTCTCCACCACAAAACATTTCCTAATCACAGACAGACAGACAGACAGACAGACAGAGACTCATGTACCTGTCTGAAGATGTGGTTTATACAGGCAGTAATGGTTCACGCCTTCAACCCCAATTACTGATTATATTGATCTTTATATAAGGGAGCAACCTAATCCTCTACACTTGGGGTAAGGTTCACCCCTCACACCTAAACTAAACTAAACTAAACTAAACTAAACTAAACTAAACCTTAACCTTAACCTAAACCAAACCAAACTAAACCAAACTAAACTAAACTAAACTAAACTAAACTAAACTAAACTAAACTAAACTAAACTAACCTAACCTAACCTAACCTAAACCTAACCTAACCTTAACCTAACCCTAACCTAACCTAACCCGATATTCCAAACAATCACTTGAGGGGAAAAAATATAAATACTCTTACACAAGTACAGTTCAATACAGAATTTTTTCAGTATGGGAAAAACACGGCCAAGGGTCCAGGGACTACCAAGGCTCGTGTGGTGTACAAGAAACTCTCTGTCCACTTCTATAAGCTGTCTGTCTACCTCTATAAGCTGCCTGTCTACATCTATAAGCTGCTTGTCTACCTCCATAAATAAGCTACCCGTCCACCTCTCTATAAGCTGCCTGTCTACCTCTATAAATAAGCTACCCGTCCACCTCTATAAAGCTCCCCGTCCAGTTCTTTAAAACTCCCCGTCCACCTCTATAAGCTGCCTGTCTACCTCCATAAATAAGCTACCCGTCCACCTCTCTATAAGCTGCCTGTCTACCTCTATAAATAAGCTCCCCCGTCAACCTGTATAACCTACCCATCCACCTGTATAATCTCCCCATCCACCTCTATAACCACCCCGGCGACTTCATGACCGCCACTCAACACCCTGGTCGTTCCTCGTTCACTCCCCGGAAGCCACCAAGGTCTACAACAATCCTGCGAGTTTATCTCATGAATATTTTAAAAGTTAAATACCACTTGCATCACAAAACCAACAAAAATAACATCGTGAGGCAATTAATCCACAACGAAAAATTGATTGTAAGGAGAGTCCATAGAGGCAATTAATCCACAACGAAAAATTGATTGTAAGAAGAGTCCATCGTGAGGCAATTAATCCACAAATAAAAATTGATTCTAGAGAGAGAGTCCATCGTGAGGCAATTAATCCACAACGAAAAATTGATTGTAAGGAAGTCCATCGTGAGGCAATTAATCCACAACGAAAAATTGATTCTAGAGAGAGAGTCCATCGTGAGGCAATTAATCCACAACGAAAATTTGATTGTAAGGAGAGTCCATCGTGAGGCAATTAATCCACAACGAAAAATTGATTCTAGAGAGAGAGAGAGAGAGAGTCCATCGTGAGGCAATTAATCAACATAGAGAGTCCAACGCGAGGCAATTAATCCACAACGAAAAATTGATTCTAGAGAGTAGTCCCCAAATTATAGATTCCTCCCGTTCATTCCCAGGCCTTTAAAACAATATAAAACAAGCTTATGACCAGTGTATGTTTAGAAAAGCTTACTGTACCGGATATTATACAGGAACCCCCAAAGAGGTGAAGAAGTAATACACACTAAGAGATCTGAAAGGGTCCAGCATCAAGGGAGAGGAGTGTGTTATACAGAAAGAGGAGAGTGTGTTATACAGAAAGAGGAGAGTGTGTTATACAGAAAGAGGAGTGTGTGTTATACAGAAAGAGGAGTGTGTGTTATACAGAAAGAGGAGTGTGTGTTATACAGAAAGAGGAGTGTGTGTTATACAGAAAGAGGAGAGTGTGTTATACAAAAAGAGGAGAGTGTGTTATACAGAAAGAGGAGAGTGTGTTATACAAAAAGAGGAGAGTGTGTTATACAGAAAGAGGAGTGTGTGTTATACAGAAAGAGGAGAGTGTGTTATACAGAAAGAGGAGAGTGTGTTATACAGAAAGAGGAGAGTGTGTTATACAGAAAGAGGAGAGTGTGTTATACAGAAAGAGGAGAGTGTGTTATACAGAAAGAGGAGAGTGTGTTATACAGAAAGAGGAGAGTGTGTTATACAGAAAGAGGAGAGTGTGTTATACAGAAAGAGGAGAGTGTGTTATACAGAAAGAGGAGTGTGTGTTATACAAAAAGAGGAGAGTGTGTTATACAGAAAGAGGAGAGTGTGTTATATAGAAAGAGGAGTGTGTGTTATACAGAAAGAGGAGAGTGTGTTATACAGAAAGAGGAGAGTGTGTTATACAGAAAGAGGAGAGTGTGTTATACAGAAAGAGGAGAGTGTGTTATACAGAAAGAGGAGAGTGTGTTATACAGAAAGAGGAGTGTGTGTTATACAGAAAGAGGAGTGTGTGTTATACAGAAAGAGGAGTGTGTTATACAGAAAGAGGAGAGTGTGTTATACAGAAAGAGGAGAGTGTGTTATACAGAAAGAGGAGAGTGTGTTATACAGAAAGAGGAGTGTGTGTTATACAGAAAGAGGAGTGTGTGTTATACAGAAAGAGGAGAGTGTGTTATACAGAAAGAGGAGAGTGTGTTATACAGAAAGAGGAGTGTGTGTTATACAGAAAGAGGAGAGTGTGTTATACAGAAAGAGGAGAGTGTGTTATACAGAAAGAGGAGAGTGTGTTATACAGAAAGAGGAGAGTGTGTTATACAGAAAGAGGAGAGTGTGTTATACAGAAAGAGGAGTGTGTGTTATACAGAAAGAGGAGAGTGTGTTATACAGAAAGAGGAGAGTGTGTTATACAGAAAGAGGAGAGTGTGTTATACAGAAAGAGGAGAGTGTGTTATACAGAAAGAGGAGAGTGTGTTATACAGAAAGAGGAGAGTGTGTTATACAGAAAGAGGAGTGTGTGTTATACAGAAAGAGGAGAGTGTGTTATACAGAAAGAGGAGAGTGTGTTATACAGAAAGAGGAGTGTGTGTTATACAGAAAGAGGAGAGTGTGTTATACAGAAAGAGGTGTGTGTGTTATATAGAAAGAGGAGAGTGTGTTATACAGAAAGAGGAGAGTGTGTTATTTAGAAAGAGGAGAGTGTGTTATATAGAAAGAGGAGAGTGTGTTATACAGAAGACGATACTATGATAAATAAGCCTCCACCACTCACAAAGACAGTCATAACCTACACAAGATACCGCCCTAAGTTGCTAACAAGTCGCTAACACCATTGATTACTTGCCTACCTGTGCACACCTGCACTCACCGTTGTCCTCCTCACCACAACACCTGCCCATAGACCTTCAAGGATAGACCTACACGTATTCATGTTTACTCAAGCCCTTTTAATCAATGTTATTTCACATTTTAGTTCGTATACGCTATTTCCAACACCTCACGTTAAGTACAAGAACACTCCTGGTACGTGTGGTGAGAGCCTTCGGTGGGGGTGAGAGCCTTGGGTTTAGGTAAGAGCCTTCGGTGGGGGTGAGAGCCTTGGGTTAGGATAAGAATCTCAGGTGTGGTGAGAGCCTTGGGTTGGGGTAAGAATCTCAGGTGTGGTGAGAGCCTTGGGTTGGGGTAAGAGTCTCAGGTGTGGTGAGAGCCTTCGTTGGGGGTAAGAGTCTATAGTGTGGTGAGAGCCTTGGGTTGGGGTAAGAGTCTCAGGTGTGGTGAGAGCCTTTGTTGGGGGTAAGAGTCTATAGTGTGGTGAGAGCCTTATGTATAGAGGTAAGAGTCCCAGGTGTGATAAGAGTCTTACGTTTAGCAAGAGTCTAAAGTGCGGTGAGAGCCTTAGGTGGGGTTAAGAGTCTCAAATGGGGGTAAGAGTCTCAAATGGGGGTAAGAGTCTCAAAAGGGGGTAAGAGTCTCAAAAGGGGGTAAGAGTCTCAAAAGGGGGTAAGAGTCTCAAAAGGGGATAAGAGTCTCAAGTGGGGTCAAGCGTCTCAAGTGTGGTGAGAGCCTTAGCTAGGAGTAAGAGTCTCAGGTGGAGTGAAAGAGTCTCAGGGAGAGAGAGAGAGAGAGAGAGAGAGAGAGAGAGAGAGAGAGAGAGAGAGAGAGAGAGAGAGAGAGAGGCCAGGATGTAGTGAGAGCATTTCCTGGTTGGCCCCTTAACCTCTGGCCTCCCCCCGCAGTGGACCAACACACCCACAGTGCTGATCACCTTGGCCGCTACACCCTGCCACACACACACACGTACACACTATGCACCCACACAGGCACCTACACTCAGTAAACATGGGAGTGCACACAACACAACACCTCCCTCGGCCACACTATGCATCTACCCCACCTACTAATAATAAACTGAATAATGTAGGTTAATTTGCAAAAGACACCAATAATAAATCATACAAAACTATATCTAATGGCCAGTTTAAACAAATATTCAATACCATCTTGACAAGGTAATCAATTAAATTCCTGTATCTTGCAAGAGTGAGAGAGAGAAAAAAACAACAACTTTACGAGCAAAGAGAAATGTAATAAATTTAGTGACCAATAAAAACTCCCCAACGAAGGCTAGCGTCCGGGTTCTTCTCTAACCTCCCAAACCTTCCCTTAGGCTCTGATCCATCACACTGTTACTAAACCTCGTGTAGAGACGTAGAACAACTCGAGCGAAAATATTATATAAGTAATCTGAGTTCTTTTTTGATGGTAGAAGTGAAAATTTCTGATGACGTCAAATGGAATCGTATACAATCGTGTCTGCAGGATTTATTTTTTTTTATTATTATTACCATTATTTATTTTTTACGAAGAAAGCTTCAGTCACGGATATGAGTTCACCGAGGCCAGACCTTGTACGGAAAACTAAAAAAAAAATGAAAGGGTCTAGGAGTATTTTAGATGATGTAACACTTGCTACTTAAAGAGGTACAAGTTATCAGGCGTAAAGGGATAGAGTTGCAGAGTTTAGCTGTAAAGAAACAAACTTGACGACGACCCACACCCTCGAGTTACCAACAGATTCACAGTAACTTGGTGTGGGTGGTGGTGGATGGTGGCACACGTCGGAACAATCACTGATATCAAACCCTAAGAGATATATTCCTGCCAGTGTGCCATGAGGGACGATTTCTGGTGAGGACATAATTGTTGTCTGCTTTTATGATTTTTTTTCTGCACCCACGAGAGCTTGTTCACTCTCCTATACCTCCCTTACAGTAGTACCCATTTGCCTATACCTCCCCTACAGTAGTACCCCTTTGCCTATACCTCCCCTACAGTAATACCCATTCTCCTATACCTCCCCTACAGTAGTACCCCTTTGCCTATACAGCCTCTCCTACATTATATCTTCTATTTAATTTCCTACATTCTGAGCTGTCTCGTTTTGTCCAGTCACTCCCTTCTCTCATGCGATGCAAGATCAGTCACCTCTCTCTTGAACCCTTGTTGCTTTTTTTTTCTATCCCTTTCTCATCACTTTCTCTCTTTTCCCAATCCTCCACCTTTCTCTGTATCTCCCTCATCCTCAACCTACCCTTTCTTTCTTTCATCTTATCTTCCTCATCAACCTTTCCTAACTTGTCCCTCCCTCTTCTCTCTCTATCCTTTCTTCCCTCCTCTTCCCTTCCCCCCTCCCCCACCTCCTTCTTCTTCTCCCGTTCTTGAATAGGGTCTTACACAAGAGCTGGGATGCTGGTGTCTCCCAGTTTTTGGGTGTGAGTGTGTTGGTCACGATGTTGTGAGTCCCGTCTCCTTCAACAGGGGTAGAGGGGAGGAGGAGGGGGGGAGCGGGGGAGGCATCGAGCACACCCTTGAATGAATCGTGACCTCACCAACTCATGACTTTGCCCGTAATTCACCTTACATGGTCACTCCAACTCACCCTTCTCCTGTTGTCACCGAAGAGAATGAGAACAGTAATGACGATACGTAACAAATCATTTTCAAAGTACAGTAAATATGTTGCTTCTTTGGTTCCGATCATCAAGAGACCCTCGAGTATCCAAACAAGACAAGATTGTTAAACAGTCCTGGTCTCTTAGTAACAAAGACTCAAGCAACGTCCACCCTGCAGAAGCGAGACTCGGGATAACTCAAACTAGCAAGGCAAAACGAGAGAGGAGATATGTAAAAATCTTCAATCAGGATATTTTAAATGTTATATAAGACTGGATGATCTAAGGTAAATAAAGATGAAATATGATGGCAATGGAACCCTGAAGGAAGATGATCAGCTGACAAACACAGGAAGAGGTGGTATGACGGTAAACTGAAAACACTCATAAGATACAACCCACCGAATACAGAAGACTCCAGAGAAACTTAGCTAATGCTTAACTGTTAAGTCTTAAATTTATGCCTACAAGGATAATCTGGTGGCGGCAGATATTACCCATTTATGACAGACTATATGAACCACTCTATATGAACTCTGCGTATGGACACCATATACATTATTTTCGTAAGTCTAAACATGTTTCTACAATACTGGATATCGATTCTATAAATTAAAATAGGCCCTACATCAGTAATAAAAAGTCTCGAAAAGGAAAGCAAATTAGTTATATATTACCATCTTTCACCAACTTCACAGTCAATGGTGCAATTACCAAATCAGTGTCTCTACTTCACCTTAAAAGTAGAGAAAGTATCTACAAGGTGTGGGGTCCGATGAATATCAAAATGAACACTACGACTTCTGTTGTCTCGGTAGGGTTGCCAAAATCCTTCGTCCGTTGTGTAATATTGTCTCGCAAAAAAATCTACAGATACTTTTTTGTGGCGAGTGTACCGTACCACCGTCACCCAGGCACAGAGTTTTTGCTGCTGCACACTTATTTACCCCTTAAGACTTTTTGGTATCTTTCTCCGGGTAAAAGTTAGTGTTGCCCTGTAAAACGTGTTCACCCGCCATACAATATATAGCATACGACACACCAGCCATACAATATATAACATACGACACACCAGCCATACAATATATAGCATACGACACACCAGCCATACAATATATAGCATACGACACACCAGCCATACAATATATAGCATACGACACACCCGCCATACAATATATAACATACGACACACCAGCCATACAATATATAGCATACGACACACCCGCCATACAATATATAACATACGACACACCAGCCATACAATATATAGCATACGACACACCAGACATACAATATATAGCATACGACACACCAGCCATACAATATATAACATACGACACCAACAACTTTTCTCCACATACGCTACTAGAACTACTGCAACAACTATAAAATAATAAAACTTGTTATATCTATTTTTTTAACCTAACTGGCTATACGACACCTCATAACACCTGACTGATAAGCAGCATCGTGAGGAACTAACTACTCAGACACTGTACAAAAAAAATAAATCATAATTAACACATGGATCAGCAAGTCAGGAACAGGATTGGTAGCTTGGTAGCGTTGAACTCTCCATCCTTTGCCACCTACCCTCCCCACACACACGCGGAAACAACTAGACACCTAACTTAGAGACAACACACACACACACACACACACACACACACACACACACACACACACACACACACACACACACCATTTACTTTCATTATTTGTATTTAATTTTACATATTCAGTCCCACGCTTGGTTTTCATGTATACTGTAATTACGAACCGTTTACCACATATTTTGTATTTATTCATTTATTCATTCATTAAACTCATTTATGTTTCAAATATGAATAACAACTAACTTAATTCCTATGGCTATTCAAAGTTTCAATTCAATCATAAAAATCGACTTACACAGCCAAGGAAAATAGTTCAAATCATCATCAAAACACATTCCTCATTGCTACCATCATAACATTCTACTACTGTACAGCTTCACCTAACTTACTTAATGCAAAACTCTACTGGTCTCAAAATAATGGAGAGAGAGAGAGAGAGAGAGAGAGAGAGAGAGAGAGAGAGAGAGAGAGAGAGAGAGAGAGAGAGAGAGAGAGAGAGAGAGATTGAAGGTGACGTAAGAGGATAAACAACACTGACCTATGACTGACTGACTGACTGACACACACACACACACACACACACACACTCAGTCCCTAAGAGCACAGCAGTTATATGATTTATACTTGTCTCGGTGATGAAATGGCTACCTTAAGCATGGCCAAGACTTGTTAAATACCTGAAAAAAAAGGAGCAACGGAAATACGAACATGGCTAAAAGAGTAACACTAATGATAAGAGATAACGGAACAAAATTCATCCAGACATAACTGCATGGTTTACTGATACGCTCGATCATATGCCACTGGGCGGATCTGAGAGATGAACACAGACGGAATTGGTGATTATTTCAAGGTCATCGAACCACAAGACAGTTTTATTACAACAACAATACCCCCCCCCCCTTATACAACGTAAACAACACCAAGCTGCTCCACTATGTACGAAAATTTTCACCAATGAGAAAATCTATCCCAGACAAAACAACTTTTCTCTCGGCTTCCTCGTTGTTGCATTGGGTGTCCTTGACGCCACCAGCTGTCTGGTGAGTTTGAGAGAACTGCGTACAACGTGCTGGTGTGTCCCCCAGACGGTAGAAGAACAACGACTGAATGCCAAACACTCATTGGTAGATAAAATAAATTAATCCTAAATTAGAACTTAAAAGAAGTACAACAAGTTCACTACAGCTGGAATGTAATGTTTGGCATAAAGTACCAGTTAGCGGCCATACACACCCTCTGTAGTAACGCCAACCTTCACACAAACAGGAGTTGCTTAAAGAAATTGTGAGCAGTTCATTCCCATTACCTTACGATTAAATATCGCCAAACGCAGAAGCCAACAATCTCACCCTCATCACTTACCACCCAGCTGTTTTTGAGTCATCGTGGGCCTCAACAAACACAAAAACTACTTTGTGAAACATTCTTACAGGAAGCCTTGCTAGTGGTCTCGGTCTCTTGTTGTCTACCTGTCTGTCTGTCCTTTTTCGTATTTTGTTGAAAATAACCAAAGTAATATCGGACACTTAACTTCTACATGTACACGTTCACAAGCAACAAATTTACTTAACGAAGGAAGAGAAACATACAGGCCTGACAGAGAAAGGTGACAAGGAACATGGAACAATGCAAGGACAGGTGAAACAAAGACAGTCTCTCACACACACACAGAAGGACGAGTATGCAGAAGCAGGTCGCAGATGATCCCCAGCCAGCGGCCTGATATCTAAAACCCGATCTTAAACGACCTGTATTCAACGACCCGTAGAGAAGAATCATCTTGACTGGTCAGGAATCATACGCACACGAGTGAGAGACACCCTGAACACGACTCTCACCAACACTTTCACTTTATGTCCCTGGTAGTTCTGTCCCAAATTCACAGACTAACAGAGGCGAAAGAGTTGACTAAACTCTTCCTGTAACTCCCAATGTTGAGAAGCGTTATTTTGTCCAATACTTTAAGGTGTAAAACGAGTTTATAATCTACCCGGTTGTTGGCCTCGCTCAAGACTGCTGCTACTATATGTCACTCAGAGAGGCAGAGAAGCAAGTGTTCACCCAACCTAACCTAACCTCACCCAACACTACATAATAATCCGAAACATGTTTATGCCTTTATTCTTAATCGACTCGTGAAAAAAAAATGTTACGGGGAGTCACAAACGACACAATATGCTCGTCCAGGCTGGTTGTGAGTAAGTACATATTACAGGTTTAGTTTCTTTGATCTAATTTATTACATTGCAATTTCATCTTAATTATTACCATGGAAATAGAAATTTATACTCGACATTTATACACCACATGAACCAATGAGGAAGATAAGGACTACAGAAGATTTTCCTTTGATGTTCACTGAAGCTCGAAATTTAGGTCGGAGTCATGTGAGTGTGGTAGGACACACCTGCACCCTCAGCTGCACCACCACACCACACCAAGTTTGGAGACCATGTACAGTACAGTATGAAAAATATGGCCCAGCGACGTACTGTATGATCAGATGAACATACCTTAACAAGACCCGTTTTTAGATGGGTGAATAAAAGTACAAAGTGTTGAGAAACATAAGAACATTTCACTAAGACAAGATAAACATCCACGAGAGGAGTGTCCGTCGTCTGACCTTACATGTCAGAGGTCAAAGCCGAGTTAACCTCCATTCATACACTCGCCCGAACAAGCGGAAGTTCTTAGCCTTGAAAAGAACAAAAAGCAAAAACTATCCTTGGCAAATAACAAAAACATATAAGCGGTAATGTACTCTTGAAGTGATGTTAGAATTGGTGATGCTAGTGATGTTGTGAAGTAGATAATGTCACATAAAAGCGCCTCCAGTTAAGGTGTACACATCAACTACTCACTCATACCAAGTTACTGTGAGTGTGGGAGCTCAGAGACACCCCACATGTCTCTTAGTCCTTCCTGATTGGTCTTATGTCCTTATGGTACGTTTTCTCCCTAGCCCCTTCCGTGCCCCTCAGCCACCCACCCTCAGTGCCCCTTACACCTTCCCAGACCACACGTTTACCAGACAAAAACTTGTCTTCCCCCCCTACACGGTTTCACAACAATAAGTTTAAAGAGCATTCCTTGCGCCAAGCTGATGGGGCATCCTCACTACAACTTTCCCTCGTACTTCCCCCTTACTCAAACATACAGGTTCCAGCCTTCACATCCCCCCCTCCTCCTCTCGCTTCAGGGAGATTATAGCGATAATGAAACAACTCTCCCGGCACCTCCCTAGCTAACTATTACGCGAGGGAATCTTTTTATTTATATAACACATTAATTCTCCCGAGTCATCACACGTGAAGCAAACTTTCCTGTGCCATTAGAGTTGAGAATAATAACGTGTGGTTGCGCCAGTGTGTGAGCAGGGTAGCGAGAGAGGGAACAGGAGGGAAGAAGGCCCCGGAATAGGTCACTACAATGCCAGGCGGGGTCACCCAGTCCGGTTTTACTCCCAAGGGCTACCACTGCTAACACCACTACCTTCACCACCATCAACCATTGCCTTCTTCAATCTCTCTGCCGACAGTACCACCACCACCACCCGCAGCCATGGCTATCACAGCGGAAAGGTTATCACCGTCACCTCCACCGGGAAATCCTCACTAAGAGATACAGTACACTACCCAGTACCCATTCTGCTGTTATTCATGTCTGTATCTTGTGCCTTTTCTATACCTACCATCTAAGACCAGAGAGAATAATAAAATACACGTTTTAAAAAATTCAACAATACTAGACAATAATTCTTTCCTAAGCATATCATGAATGCTAATGATACTCGTCTCTAAGAATATCATAGACTAATTAATTATTCAGATAAGGCTCAATCATATTCATAAAATGTCTTTTCTGAGTATCATAAATTAAATAATTAGCCAAAATCCCAAACAACGATTCAAGGCCCTAATCCTTTCATCATTTTATGTTTTCATTCCTGTAGCATTCTGAAAATTTCATTTGCTGCTTACTACTACGACTACCACTACTACTTTTTATCTTTTTTTTATTGGCCTCCAGCCTCCCCCAATAGCCATACCTTCGCCACCATTTTATTACCTTAATATTAAATATCCTAATACATAAGTAGCTATCCTAGCTGTGTTGAGTCAGTTGAGCCACAGATCTAAGCGGCATTCGGTGACTGCTTCTGTTCGTTTATCACCTCCGCGAGTCTGGCGTAGAAGCATCTTGTACTTGGTCCCATCCCACCAGAGGTTGTGAACACTACTAGATGAGTGAAGCTGCCTTGATCAACGTTCTGAATTCTTTCCTCGTATGCCTTTATCTTGTCGTTCTCGTTCCTCCTGTGTGCAGCATCGAGACCTAAGTTAAGGTGACAAGCAGCCATGGGATCAAAAATCCTGATGTCGAAGAAGGCTCGCTATCTCCGCGTCCAGAATCCTCGAGCACTGACGTCAACACGGACTTCGTTGGATGTGTTTGAAGTCCTATGTTGGAAAATCTCACCGTCCAATGGAAGGAGGGTCGGTTCTACCCTGACATCATGGCAGATTTGCTGTGAGATCCCTTACTTCGTCATGCCTCATGCATATGAAGCCCCCTTTCTTGCACACCATGGCATGATCGATGTCATAGGAAGAACCACACACGCATTGGGAGGGATCCCAAAATTCCCATAAAACTTCGTCTCAAGGAATTAAAGACAAGAGCAAAATATAATAAATTAAGAATATAAATAAAATAACAGAAAATCAGTCAAGATAGCAACACCCAGAGTGCCAGGTGTCAAGAGGCATTAATGGGATCCCCACACCCTTATCACCACCAGCAGCACCACCACCACTACCACCAACCACCTCCACTATCACCAACCACCTCTATCAGTTCCACCACCACTATCACCACCAGCACCACCTCTACCAGTAGCCTCATCAGCAGGTACACACCACTGGATCATGAGGAAGCGTGGTACAAGGTAGACAGGACAGGTGGGATGGAGGGACCAGTTCATGCCCCCCCCCCCCCACACACACACACACACATACACACCTTAGTACCACCAAATTATTACATATTACTGTATTGCTTCTTATATAAAATAATGGTACAGAAACAAACACACAATCGACCATAAGAATATATATAAAAACACAACTCAGTATCAATATACATTATAAAGTCACAACATCAAGTACACGCACAAACAATCAAGGCAACTCTTACCTAACTCACACACACCTGTTCAATTACCTCCTACGTAACTGACCATTCTGTACAGTGTGGTCAGTTCTTTAAACAAAAAAATATTATGGGGAACATTAATCAGTCAGAACGTTCTCCCACACATGACCACGACTCCTACTAGCATTTCCTTAACACGTTCTCCTGGCGAAATGATACACAACCATTACGTCACCTAACCTAACCTAAGGAAACGGATGTCATGACTCATAAACGATGCGTGTAGTGAGGATTGGTCATGAAGAGGAGAGGGGATAGAGGAGGGTCACGAGGGGAGGAGCAGAGGAAGGTCAGGATGGAGGAGAGCAAGGCCGCGTAGATGGAGGGGAGGGGCAATGGAGGGTCATGAGGAAGGGAAATGGAGGGTCATGGGGGAGGGCAATGGAGGGTCAAGGAGCTGGGGGCAAGGGAAGGTCATGAGGAGGGGCCAAGGGAGGGTCTTTAAGGCGGGGTAGTGTGGGGGTGAGTGTCATGAGGTAGGGAGGGGAGTGGTCCACCTTCCTGTCGCAGGGTGTGGGGGTGGTGATGGTGGGGGGGGGGGGGGCAGGGCAGCCTCGGGGGCAGGCACAAGGCGAGCCGCTCTCCTGACGTAGCCTCCAGTATCATCCACCCCCGTCATCAACTCTCACCTACCACCATTACCACCACCTCCACTATCACCACTGCCACCACCTCCACTATCACCACTACCACCACCTCCACTATCACCACTACCACCACCTCCACTATCACCATTACCACCACCTCTACTCTCAACACTACCTCAACCATCAGTATCACCAACCTCCATTACAACCACTACCATCTTCACCATCATTACCACCACCTCTATCACCAATACCTAGACCACCAGTGTCACCACCTCCACTACCACCACCTCTGTTATTACCACCACCACCACCACCTCCACCACCACCTTCCCCATCACAAAGACCATTTCCCCAGTAACACGTAATCCACCTCTCCCCACCTACAGTGTCGCTTCCACTAGTTCTTTACCTTTACCTTTAACATTACTACCACCACTATCTCCACCACTACCACCACCATTATCTACACAACCACCACCACCACTATCTCCACCACTACCACCATCTACACAACCACCACCACCACTATCTACACTACCACCACCACCATCTCCACCACTACTATCTCCACCACCACCACAATTTCCGTTTTGTAATCACTTATAATATCATCACTTACTCAAAGACCACACGCATCACTTCCACCACTGCCACTACCATCTCTACCACTACCTGTACCACCATCACCATCTTTTACACACCACTACCACCACCATGACCACCACTACCACATCTACCACCACCATTAACTGTGACTCCAACATCACCACAACCATTATTTCCACCACAACTTTCTTTCGCCAACACACACACACACACCTCTTTCACCCTATCACCATCATCGTGTCCCCAACAGCTACTTCATTATCACCTGTTCCTCTGCCCTCTTACCTTTCCACATATATACCACTCTCTCTGTAGCCTACCATGTATGTGTCTCACTCCCCTTCACCACCATTATCTCTAAGCACCACCACCATCTCCACTAGCGCCACACCTTCACCCTCCCTCACTATCCACCTCACACACGGGATCCTTGGTGACGACGTGGTATCCCTGCCTGGCCAGTGTCGGAACCACGCCCATAATATAACACACACACACACACACACACACACACACACACACACACACACACACACACACACACACCATTATTCTTGGGTGGTAATACGCCATTCATTTCCGTTTCACCCACTCACCTCTCAGGTGTCACACGTCAACAAACCACAATACACAGTGTTGAGAAGCTGTCAAGGTTATGTTAATTACCGGTACCTGGCGAGATCAACAGCCAAGATATTACTTGTTATTGTCGCAGTTTACTGTATAAAGATATAGTCATGGATTCGGCCAATAATGATACAGCATCAGTATGATTACACCTGTGTGTACCATGAATAAATAGACCACTTACCAGAGTTCTGCTTATTACATGACGTAGTCGGGTGGCGTGATTGTATCTGTTAAAGCTGCTACTGAGTCTAGAAGGATATATCAGTGTGGGGATAACAATATATACCGTAACGAGTATACCGAGAACCTGCTAATTACATTATAAATATGACGTAATTATCTGGCAACATTATATTTCTTTATATACATTATCAAGTTTTTAAAGTCGTACAATTATCAAGAGACATTAATGTGAGTACTTCCATCTCTACTGAAGTCCTGTCCAACAATTGCCGAGGTAATGATTCTAATCAAACGTGGCACTACTGATTAATTGGCTAATTATAATAATTGATGACAATAATCAGATTTCTGAGGATATACTCAAAGTATGTGTTGATACCGCTATAAAAGTGTAAACAAGAGACAGCTGATTGCCTGGGATACATACACACACACTACTCTAATTATGGAGACATTTTGCTTCACTTAATTAAAAATATCCGGTTAATCAATTCATGGTGCGCAAATGACAATGGGAGATAGAACGCCTGACAAGAGTTGCTCCTGACAGCTGGGGGGGGGGGGGAGGGGGGGGGGTTGTTCCCCCAACTGTAAGATAACAACAAACCCATAACATAACACAAAGGTTTTTGATGATCCTTGTGCAACCCGGAACCAACTCACCCTATATATATAACAGGGTTTTCTTACGGATAAAATACCTTAATAATTTACCTGTTACTGATTAGTCCCATTTAATAATTTTACAGAGTACTGGTCAGTGGATGGTGAATCATTTATACGTCGATTTTTTTAATGAAGTTGGCTCCTATAACACTCAAGAGCAATAGAGGGGTGTGAAGGACTGATGGAGTATGATAGTGAGAGTGCCAGGTGTGTGTGTGTGTGTGAGGGAGGGAGGCGAGGCAGAGGTTAGCCAGGTGGGAGGGAGAGAGGTGGTGTGGTGGTGGTGACTGTGAGGAGGGAGCAGCAGCAGTTTACCGCCTCCCCACCAAGGGCCATCTTCCCACTATGTAGAGACGTAACTTTCGCCCTTAACTACGCACCACACATACACACTCGGCCTCGGGGACAATACAACACTCTCCAGTACCAGACACACACACACACACACACTCTCCTACTTCCTAAAACTCCAACATCAATTTCTGCCACATAATTACTACTGCTGAAGGACACGTTTTTTTCCCTTGTGTTTTCCGTGGTGGAGAGACATACATGCCATCATAATCCACCTCGATGTATGGGATGTATTCGTGTATGAGAGGGAGAAAGTTCCAGCTGATGATGACGAGCTGTCAGACATTCTACACGAGGAGGAGGACGTACTGGCCATGGGCTTCCTACCAACCATGAATAATAATATTTCATTAACCACGTGACGTCAACAAACACAAATCTAGATAATATTTTCACAGAACAATCTGGAAATAATGTCTCGTACAAATATCCATCAATAAACAAATATAAAATAAGATTAAAACGGTATAATAACATAACACAAGCAGCTAATCAACGAGTTACCTGTTGGAATTAGTAACGGGAAACAACAACGACTGTTGCTTTCTGTGAATAAATATTTACATAAATAAACTGTAAACTTGAAGCAATCAGATAAAGGGGTAAGTTTTGTAATGAATCAGACATTACAAAAACCCCACTTTGTTCTTGGATCTGCCGGACAAGAGCCGACAGCACATCCGCACCATCAACTCGGTGAGGGTGGAAGATACATGGAAGGGAGACTTCGCGGAAGGTATTCTACCAGGAACACGCAGCCCTAAATATAACTTCACGGACACTCTTAGATGTCGCAACACCTTTCCTGCGTCCTCTTTCCTCATAATAGATAAGTTGTAATCCTCGTATGGCCCGACCCTTGATGCCGTGGCCTTAGAGTGCCCGCCCTTGGTGCACGTCGTGGAGCTGGTGTGACCTATCTAATCGCCCAAGACTATTAGAATGCAGGCAACGTAAGGTGGTGGTTTTTTCCGCCTTGAACCATATGAACACACGTCATGTTATTCTGGAGGTCAACATTAAATGAACACGAACACTGACCGAACAAATAAGAACTGAACCAAACATAACCGAACCTAATCTAGCAAGGTATTCAAAATTCAAAGAATATGATACCATGATATTTTGTTAATTTTAATCCTTGAAGTGGTAAGATTTCGTCCAAACATTACTATAAAAAAAAATACGTACTACGGACACTCAGAGAAGCGAGATAAATAAGGTAACAGGCAGAGGGTAAACGAAGTATGGTGTTCTAAGGAGATGGTAAAAATAGAAAACCATCTTGTGACGGTCATTAGGCAGTACACTAAGAGAGGTATGAGAGACAGATGCTTACAGACGAGAGATGAAGGAAGCAAAGGGTATGACAGAACACACGGAGGAATGATGGTAACACGGAGACAATAAAGAGAGGAGCAAAGAACTAAGAAGACTATAGGAGGTAGATTATCCAGACACAAAGAGAACTGAAGGAGACAGGAGGTGGTGTATCAAGGAGACAAGACACCTGGAAGAAAATCCTGACGAGCGAGGTGGTGGCTGCAGCAGGTGGGGCGACGGAGGGTGGACGTTCGTGCTTGGTGTGTGTGTATGTGTGTGTTAGGGGGGGGGGAGAGGGGGGGGGGGGCGTGAGAAATCCTCGATCATGGCGGGTAGATGACAAGAGCCAGCGACCACACTCCCGGAACTGAGCTTTCAGACGGGAAACTCCCTCCCTCCTCTCGCGGCTCCACATCACCAAACTTTCAACGGGGAACACTCACGATTAATGTCCTCCAGTAAAACCCGCGACTGGGAACAAACACCGCTGCTGCTGCTCTTCTAACAGGACTTGTAATTGCCTTCTTACGATGAAGCACTAGTCATCCGGTAAGGGGCGTTGGCTGATGCTACACATACACAACACAGGAACGACTCCCCCCAAATATTATAACCATCAGCTTTTATGATTTTTTTTTTTTTGGACATAAATAAGTAACTGCAGCGGTAGACAGACACGAATAGGAATAAGACCAAAATAAGAGGTACAGGTGCAGACAGGTAATTGGTAGGTGGTCGCCGAGACAGACAACGACTAGATATGCCAGCACAAACCCGTACACGTGGAGACAATAGTGTAAAAATAAACTCACAAAGAAGGAGCTACGCAGGTAAAGGCTAGCTAGACAAGCAAGAATCAGAACAGCAAACAAATGAAGGCAGGTGTAGACAGGAGGAGGAGGAGGAGGGGGGGGGGGGTTAGCCGGACGTCGACTGGATGTGCCACGACTCGACGCCACAAATCACACCAACCAGTCATCATGGCAGCCACAAGGATAACCAGATTTGGCACCTCAACTTATCAACACATTTACCTCCAACACTTATAATAACACCCAAGATAATGGCCGGCAATCCTTCACAACTATAACAATAATCATCCTATAACACCCATAATAACCTCGTGATAATATACCCTCCCCTCAATATATAATCAAGACACATTAAATATAGAATTAAACACAAGGCATTTTCTATAAACTGGTCTTTTCGTGAGTCACATGGATCTGGCCACACTTCTAATGGTTCATCTGATCTGAACTGTGGTACAACGTGGCCAGTACAGTTAGTGACCACCGGTACTGATCTCTCAAGTAATTATTTTTTATTATTATTATATTTTCTTGCGCTGTCACTATAGGAGGTATATTAATTGAGATAAAACCACATACTATTATTAGAACCTGTGGTTCTTAACTCCCGTATTATCCTAGAGTTACCAGGAGTTGATTTACTATTATTGCTATTGACACCTCATGTAACAACAAACGCAACTACAATAACACAACATATAAGCTTGGCGTTACTGTCTCCAACAAGAACACAATTATGTGATGTCGACCCAAACAAGACCACACAGAGGGTAGGTGTTGCTGTTCTCCACATAAACACACACAAGATACTGAAGGCGTTGCATGAGTGAGTGACCTTGGTGACGTTAGTTAAGTTCCCTCGTACCTTCACTAGGAATTCTTGCTGTTGTTTTGTGCTACATGTACTGTCGTTCTACCATATGCTTGTTGTGTCACCCAGGCAACACAATCATAATAGCTGTGCAATAATAGTTTTCCCTCTGGCCTATTTTCTTACACAAGCTTCCGAGTGTCCATTTACTTACCCCACACACACACACACACACACACACACACACACAGTAGTACTGCTATTCACGACTATATATTCAAGCTTCAATCACAAGTGTTTCTTTATTACTTCTACTCGCCTTAATAAATGAGCAGCAGCAAAGAAAAACGATAACACATCTTTGGTAAATAAAAGCAATAAACCAACTGATGATCATTAACAGCGGAGTAAAGTAACAAGCAAAATTAAAGGCTTTTGAGAGAGAGAGAGAGAGAGAGAGAGAGAGAGAGAGAGAGAGAGAGAGAGAGAGAGAGAGAGAGAGAGAGAGATTCAGCGGGGAATGGAAGCTCGAGGAGAAAAAAAAAGAGAAAGAGATGAAGAAAGAATGAGGTGGAGAAGGAGGAGTAAGAAGAGGTGTGAGAGGCAGAGCGCGGAGGTTGGGTTGAGCTAGTGAGCCAGCCAGATGACCTTCTGGAAAGTAGGTAAAGGCCGTGCCCTCGGTCAACCCGGCCTGTCTATACAACACTGTCCCCCCCCCCCCCCACCTCACCCTTCTCCTACCCCAATTCCACTACCTGTTCCTCTCAATCTGCTGTGATCCGTAGCCGAAGCCCCAAGATAGGAGACGCCAATAACCCTATGCCTGTCACACCAATACAATCCAACGAGAAAAAACAAACTAAGAGGTGTAGTCTAATGGCGGACTAGATAAGCGGTACGTGACGTGGGTACCGGCCATGTGTGAGTGTGGGGAGTGGAGTGGGGTGGGGTGGGGTGGGGAGTGGGGAGTGGGGAAGGGGAAGTGGGATGAGAGTGCCACCTTGACCCTAGACAAGCGAGGTGACAGCGCCCAGGTGTTCAGATAATATATAGTTCCGGTGTTATACTTGTTCTCCCCACAAGTTATTGACGAGATCTATAGCGCCTTGGTATAAAAATAGTAACCTAATCAATGACCACTTATGACCGAAATACTGTGTTAAAATGTTGAGTAGAGAGGACAAGACGTTAGAACAATAAGCACGTGGAAAGAAATGTAGGAGGTAGGAGAGTAGGGGGAGAGAAGATAAAGAGAGAAATGGAGGGAAGGGATAACAAAGATAGGGGATGAGGGATGAAGGGTAAAGAGAGCGTATAGGGAAAAAGGTCGAGGAATAAGAGATCTTCCCCGGGAGAGTAGAGGCAGTTTGTGTTATTAAGGTGTTCCCTCCCTGCTGCTCATCCAGTCAGTCAGTGAACTAGCGGGGGATTACGGTACTTATCTTAAGAACCCTCTACATCCACCTACCACCCCATACGCAACCGCACACCTCTCCCATATCCATCATCACCCCCACCACCACATCTTTCACTATTATTACAAACCCAATACACTAACGCGGGAGTGAGGGAGGGATTGCGGGAGGGAGTGCAGGAGGGAGTGCGGGAGGGAGGGAGGGAGGGACACCCGAGTAGCGGAGCGTTATACGGGACTCGCTCGCTCTGCCGTTACTCTCTGTCCCGTTCATTCTGCCGTTGTTGCATCTCATTCATACCCTCTTACCTGTTGATACCCCGTTGTTTATACCCTCTCACCTGTTGATACCCCGTTGTTTATACCCTCTCACCTGTTGATACCCCGTTGCTTATACCCTCTCACCTGTTGATACCCCGTTGTTTATACCCTCTCACCTGTTGATACCCCGTTGCTTATACCCTCTCACCTGTTGATACCCCGTTGCTTATACCCTCTCACCTGTTGGTACCGTTGTTTATACCCTCTCACCTGTTGATACCCCGTTGCTTATACCCTCTCACCTGTTGATACCCCGTTGCTTATACCCTCTCACCTGTTGATACCCCGTTGCTTATACCCTCTCACCTGTTAATACCCCGTTGTTTATACCCTCTCACCTGTTGATACCCCGTTGCTTATACCCTCTCACCTGTTAATACCCCGTTGTTTATACCCTCTCAGGATGATAACACAACCTCTCATACACTCCTAGGGTGATAACACAACCTCTCATACACTCCTAGGGTGATAACACACTCTCATACACTCCTAGGATGATAACACAGCCTCTCATACACTCCTAGAGTGATAACACAACCTCTCATACACTCCTAGGATGATAACACAGCCTCTCATACACTCCTAGGATGATAACACAGCCTCTCATACACTCCTAGGATGATAACACAGCCTCTCATACACTCCTAGGATGATAACACAACCTCTCATACACTCCTAGGATGATAACACAACCTCTCATACACTCTTAGGATGATAACACAGCCTCTCGTACACTCCTAGGATAACACACTCTCGTACACTCCTAGGATAACACAACCTTCGTTCACTCTCGACAGCACATGCTTAAAAGGTCAACTCAGAACCCACTTTTTTCAGTGTTATTGCAGGATCTATTTATAAAATGGATAAAAACTTGAAAAATATATTTGTTGTCACAGAGTTTTAGCACAAAACCCGATAAACAAAGACTAAAAAAAGACCAATGAAAATTTCCCCAAACTGGGCCTGAGGTTATCATGAACAAGAGGCCACGAGGTCTAGAACATAGTTATTATCCTGGTGATAAATTTTTGTGGGAACCTAAACAGTGTATATTTGCTTGTGTATAGTTACTGATTAAAAATTTATCTGAATAATTTGAACATTGATTTCTAATGAATTTATATAATATCCTGCAATTTAAAAACACCATCTGAAAAGAATATACGGTAATGCAACTTCCAAAAGAGAACCCGAAAAAATACGACACTTTTTTCGTATTATAAATGTTACCCCTTTAAAGTACCACATTAAAATAGGTAAAAACTGATGACGGATGAAAAGGTAATGAATAATTGACAACATACACAACCGCACTTGAAGGTTATTCTTATAAAAACTAAACTTGACATAAAATCCAGTTACTATTTAAGATATACGACCGGGAGTCAGATCAGTGAAGTCTTCTTTCCTTCCCTTACATGAGGTCACCGGGAGCATGGGTGACGTCAGACGCTTTCTCCAGCAGTTTATATCATCAATGTAAATTTTTGAATCAATTTGTGCGTGTTTCATAAGTCTGTTGTTTGTGTGTTTCATAAGTCTGTTGTTTGTGTGTTTCATAAGTCTGTTGTTTGTGTGTTTCATAAGTCTGTTGCTTGTGTGTTTCATAAGTCTGTTGCTTGTGTGTTTCATAAGTCAGTTGCGTCACCAATATCAGACCTGTCACCTCCTGCATCACTTACCTAAACTCTTCCTCTGGAGTTGACTTTCATGTTTACATTAGCAACACTTAATAGACTCTCTGATGACTGGTATTCTTTACTCTCACTGCTCGTCACAACACACTAACTAAATATATTCTTACATAACCAAGTGTACTAAAATGTGTGTGTGTGTGTGTGCGTGTGTGTGTGTGCGTGTGTGTGTGTGTGTGTGTATGTATGTATGTGTACAAACAATAATGGGTACTATTCTTCAACATTCCTGATCTCCTGACGAGTATTTTCCAGTACAGAGGAAGAGTGACTCGCCAGTAGTACCTGAAGCTGTAGTCCCATGTAATTTATTATTTTCCCTGCATGATAAAGCCTCAAGAGCTTTAAGTCAATTCAAGAGTTTTGGCATAAAAAATAAAATAATATACACGAAGGCCAGAACAGAGATTTTAAACCCAGTTTTTATATGACTTACTGAAGAACATAATTACCTAGTGTATATCCCGCTCGACCAGGAAAATGATTACCCAGGCCCTAATAATCATATGTAACAGGAAACACCAGATGTGGACCTCATACAACCACACGATACCCGCCCCCACCCCCCACCCACTCCCGCCCTCATAGGTAAATACTGTAATACCATTGATAAACCCAAGATACGAAACTAGAAATTACCGAACACATTTATAACAATTACACATTAACATTACAGAAAACTCGATACAGCATCACCCAGGAATCTTAAGTGTTATGGATCCCCGAAATCAACGTCAGGTAATTGCCAGGTAATTCTCAGGTAACTAAACCAAAGTCCATCGATTGACGTCACACTTACCCAACTAAACGAGCAATGTTTTTACTGATAACATTCTGAGAAGCATGACTCGTTAACACCACATGAAGACGCCTCACAGCAGATAACTGGAAACATGACTACTCATCGACAACACTCAATTCCCTAACCTAATTTAACCTAACCCAACCCACAAATACTCCAAAACTCGACGCCTATAAATGATTATTGTAAGATTTGATAAGTATAAAAAAATAACACTTCTAGATTGACTCGTTATAAAAAAAGCCGATATATTCCTGGACCTGACTATATAAAGATTGGCCATTTTTGTAGAATGAAAAACTACCGATGCTTCCAAGGACTTCAGAGCTGTGAAGCGAGTGTTGGAGCTGAGACAATACACTCAGGGAGTCTTCAAGCCAAGCCACTTCCCTCATAAGAACTTGGTGTAACGTGGCAACTCCTCACTGCCAATCAACACCATCACATAATTGGTCTTGTTTTTTTTAAGCCAGTGGATCACACGATGACATTTGGCTCATGACGAAGGCTGGTGTATGAGGCTCGCGCACACACACACACACACGCGCTCATGACAAAGACTGGGGTAAGAGGAACACACACACAACTACTACTATAATAATGGTTGCCCCTCGTGGAACGAGGATGGCCGGCCCAAGAGCCACCCAGGCTTGAATTTGTTTAAGGTGTAGATGCTGTCGTCAACACAACAACTACACCCTAAGTTAACGAGCTGCATGACCCAGTGTCAAAGAATAGTCCGAGAAGACTTGCTAACCATTACCCCGGAACACGATCCTTCAAATTGATCAACATCCATGTTCCCAAATAAACGCTCATGACAAAGACTAGAGTATGAAGAACACATACAAACAAACATACACAAACACACACTAACGTACACCCATACAGACATAAACGTACACAAAAAAACATAAGTACACTAACACACACGCACACACAAATGTACAAAACATACGTACACCTACACAAACAACCACACACCCACATAGATATAAACGTACATAAACACCCATACACACACAAACACACGTACACCCACACAGACAAATGTACATACAAACACCCATACACCCACACACAGACATAAACGTACACACAAACACACGTACATCCACACCCTATTACCCAAACACAGACAAAAGTACACACAAACACACGTACACCCACACACAGACATAAATGTACACACCAACACAGACATAAACGTACAAACAAACACACGTACACCCACACACAGACATAAACGTACACACAAACACACCCACACACAGACATACACGTACACACAAACACACGTACACCCACACACAAACAAAAGTACACACAAACACACGTACACCCACACACAGACATAAACGTACACACAAACACACGTACACCCACACGCATACATAAACGTACACACAAACACACGTACACCCACACACATACATAAACGTACACACAAACACACGTACACCCACACAGACAAAAGTACACACAAACATAAACGTACACACAAACACACGTACACCCACACACATACATAAACGTACACACAAACACACGTACACCCACACACATACATAAACGTACACCCACACACAGACATAAACGTACACACAAACACACGTACACCCACACACAGACAAGAGAAAGGTGAGTGCAGCAGGTGACCACTCTGACCTTGACTCGGCTGTCACTTTGGCCCCACCTCACACCACATCCGCGTATATACCCATCCACCTACCTGGCTCATCCACCTTCATCCATATGACTCACCTACAACCAGACACTTGACTCATTCAATTGGTCATGACTCACCCATATAAGCAGACCTGATCTCTGAGTCACCAAAAACCAGACACTTGACTCATTCAATTAGACATGACTCAACCTATACAAGCAGACCTGATCTCTGACTCACCAACAACAATCCATATGACTCATCGACTAACCACCTGGTTCCATACCACATCCATCTAACTCATCCATATCCATCTATCTGATTCATCCACATAATTCGAACCTATCCATCGACTCTAAATTCAATCGAATCTGTTCTTTTCCTTCATCTAAACCTATCCCACCCACCCACCCACCCATCCACTACCATCCAAATGATCTACAACCATCCACTTCGCTCATCAACACACACACACACACACCTATCCATACATCCACACTGACCTTATCCAAATACATCATAACAATCTACCACTGAGCTCATCCATCCACACCTTAACTGGATTCACCACTTCATCAACTCGACTCATCCAACTCATCACTGTCAACTTATTCATCCAAGTCCGGCCGGCGAATCTAATCTCATAAACACCTGTGCCTTTTGTTGGTGATCCTAGGAAGTTGTGATCATAAATTCATGAACAATATCTCGCAAGTTATTCCCAGAAGAGCAGGAGGCTGTGCTTGCTCAATTTTCTCTCTTTCTCTCTCTCTCTCACGCACACACGCACACGGGTCTGGTATAAAAAGTGTTATGCAGTCTATAATCTCACTCAGAACATCGAAATACCTCCAGCCTCGACCTTTGTCACATGTCTGCAGTCAGCTCGTGGCCCAGGTCCTCCCCTCCCCCCTCACGTTTCATTCTCTCTCTCCTTCCTCCTCCTCCTTCATCATCATCATCAGCCAGAATCTAAGGTCTTCTACAGTACATGATCCAAGACTATGGTTCTTTCGTCACGTGGTTCCATACTCTAAAACGTCCTGTATCACATAACCTTGGTGGTCCATGTGATAAGGCAGCCATAAATGTTTAAAACCCTATATACTCTTTCTATGGCTTTGGTCTCTCTGGTCTAACTCCCTTCCCTCCCTTTTCTTTATCTCCCTCCTAGTGGTTCCTTTACCTACTCTCACGCCCTAAATTGTGCACAAACTCACTCTCTCTCCGTAAAAAAGACCCACAATGCAAAAGCAATCTTCCTAAGAACGTTTTCACCCGGGTTAGACAGCTATGAATATATACGTAAAATAGTTCTTGCACGATATCTTTCCTTAATATACCAATATATATCATTATATTATATTTTCCACCTCTACTATAGTAACATTCCTGGGGTGATAAGAGGTTTATATATGCGGTGGGATATCGTGTTAGGAGATATTTACAAAGTTATCGTAATGGAAGTTGAGACCTTATGCTTTACGCTACTGATTGACGACTTGGAGATGCTGTTGGTTATCATTCCTGGGTAATATTTGTCGAGGCCGTGTCGACAGTCAGTCTTTCAGCGTCAGTCAGATAGTTCAACTCTCGCGCGCGCTTGGGACATACTCGTGAAACAATAGAAGACTGACGGACGGGACCTGTGACTTAAGCCAGTGGCGATAACAACACCGCCTACACTTACAAAAGATCAACGTCAATGAACTCGGAGCTAACTTCACACTGGCACTGTTTACAAACATTGTATAACTTACTACACTACTCCCGGGTACAGATGTTCTTACTTATATGACACACTTGTTCACACCTGCACAAAAGCAAATTCCGATAGTATATACTGCACTGTACAGCCATCCATTCAACATACCTAGAGCCGATATACAACGATTTAAACCTAAAACTATAATATCAGTTTTATTGATTTCAAGGACGAGGAAAAAGTTTTCAATAAAGTTTTATATAAATTGTTAAGTTATTATTTTTATCAACACACACATGAAGGTCCGCATACTTTTGTCCTTACCTCACTAAAAAAAAGAAGCTTATCTTCATCTTAAGTAAAGGTGCAGTAAAATCCTGGAAGGTTTACCTCATCAGAGTTGGACATTCTTAGGAATAACAAACTGCATGGTGTATACTGTCAATGTAAATAAGATAAAAACCCAAACACACTATATGACTTTACTTAATTTATACTCAAGCTTATAGGACACTAATAATGTACATAGTCTTTTGAGAGCCATTCACTTAGAAATACACTTTTACCTGCATTACGTAATATGTAAGTTCTCTTCGTTGAAAGACTCACAATAACACATGTGCCTTTATTACCGGTGACTCAAAAGGCATAAGAAATTACTACCCTACTGATAACAAGTATGTCCACACCGTTCACAGAAATACATAACACCGGTTACGTTTTCAATTGAAAATACACCCGTAATACAGTGAATATACAAGCATTACTGAACCATTCTGACAATGAAAGACAATGTTTCTTGTGGACGAATAATTCCACGCGGTAGTAACGTATTATTAAGTCTGTCTGTCACACACACCACACACACACACACACACACACACACCATATCAGAATAAGCAGAATCTGTTATCACTGCTGGTTCCTCTTCCCGACGAGGCAAGTTCTTGTCAGAGATAAAATTATGGATTATTTGGAATTACAACCACCCCACACACACACACACCGGAATGATGTCGCCTTGAAGAAATGAGAAACATCAAATTGAGTGATATAACAGACCAGATAAATCGTCTACAGTAGTTTCAAGGATCAAATGGCGGGAGGATTCGGAACTGCTAACTGTGTTAGTTTCTGAAGAAGTTATATCCTTCCTCGGGATACTTGAGAGAGAGAGAGAGAGAGAGAGAGAGAGAGAGAGAGAGAGAGAGAGAGAGAGAGAGAGAGAGAGAGAGAGAGAGAGAGAGAGAGAGACTTGCCTGGGGATAAAAGCGATTAATCACACAATAAAAATAAATAAAAAAAGTGATATCAGCTGAGCAGCGGGGAATCTCCCTTGAATTTTAGTTTGGTTTACACAGGTGGATAATGTCGACAGGTTTGGCAGGTACCAGGTACGCGCGCACACACAACACATACATTAGCACCGCAACATGTCATAAGCATAGGTATATGGTCATATCATGTTGTGACGAGCCTTCTATATGAGACATGATACCTCACACATTTCCCTAATTTATCTTCTACTCAAAATATCCTATTCCTGTTGTCTTACCCACCTTAAACTGGTTCTTACGGCGACTTACGTATCTAGTTCACATGGGTTATCTTTACGACCGTCAACGTTTCAGCTACTCCGATCGAAAATTCTCTTAACGTCAATTCCTCTACTTCCTCACACCGACATTCATTCCGCACTCTCCTCTCCTCATTTCTTAATACTCTTCCAAGTGTTTTCTGCCCCTTGTTGGTACTTGTCATTCCCCCATCTCAAGTTAACTCACTCCCTACTGGCAACACTGTCCAGTCCACCAAGTACTGTAGAGTCAGCAGTCAGTCTTACCTTATCCTTTACCTTTCCTCTACAAGGGATTACCATTATCAGGAACCAGAAAAGATCACAAGAACGCACCCCCCTTATCCTTGGCCTCTCATAGATGGGAATATTAGTATCAGGTACCATAATGGGTGACGAGGATGTATCCTTTACCCTTTAGTTCATAGGATAAGCAGGATCAGGAAAGTGGGCAGAGAGTAAGGACTCCTCCCTTATCCTTTACCCTTCCATGGGAGTCCCACCATCAGATACCAACCAAGAGGGATAGCAAGCACGCCTCCCCCACCCATCCTTTATATGGGAGTCCCACCGTTTACCTCGTCCCAGACATTATGTATTTACCTGGTCATCTCACAAGGGTAATTGTCCCTAACGCTGACAGGTGAAATAGACAAGTGATGGTCCAACTTCCGAGTGAGGGGGGGAGGGTTCCTCCCTGCCATAGTTTAGGCCACTCTTTGAGGTAATTGCCCATTGGAAGATCACTGTCTCCTTCAGGACATTCCAGTCGGGAGATAATTATCGCTGAGTATGGGAAATATCTCCCTTTACCATCGGGTAAGGGAAAATATCCCCTGGGCAAAAGGTAACAGAATTATCCACGATGGCCGCACACCTTAATAAGTTCGTTTAGCATTTTATACCACAAGTGACCTTCCTAAAGTTCTACCCTTCAGCTCCATCAATGGTGTACCATGGTGGGTCTTTTGTCTCCCCACTGCCAACACACCACGTCGTCCTCCATTAACCCACCCCTTCACTATTCTCTCCCTCCACCTCAAAATCACCGCTTCCTCTTAACTGTCAATCTTCCTCAAATTTCCTCCAAACCACAACCTCTTGTTAAACAATAACCCTTACTGCTTCTCTTACGACGAGCGTGTCCATTACCCTTATAATGTGCACGTCCACTCTCCCTACAAGGTACACATCTACTCCCCCTACAACGTACACGTCCACTCCCCCTACAACGTACACGTCCACTCTCCCTACAACGTACACGTCCACTCCCCCTAAAACGTACACGTCCACTCCCCCTACAACGTACACGTCCACTCCCCCTACAACGTACACGTTCACTCCCCCTACAACGTACACGTCCACTCTCCCTACAACGTACACGTCTACTCCCCCTACTACGTACACGTCCACTCCCCCTACAATGTACACGTCCACTCCCCCCCACAGCATGCACCTCCCTCAACAATATAAGCGTCTAATCATCCCATTCTACAACCAAACAACAACTCAATTTTACTTTACTTCCACTGTCCTCAACCTCCCGGTCTCCCTCGTCTACCTTCATTACACACGTGCCCCGCAAACCCAGCACACCAAGAAGAGATTAACAGCGCCACATGCCCTCAGTCAGCATCTCCGGCCCCGGGTCACAAGAGAGTAGAAGCCAAAGAGGTGATGCGCAGTGGCAGGGCGTGTGTTCACAGCCATTATTGTTGGTGGGTCTTCCGGGGCAACGGGCGGCTTGAAAGCAGCAGACACAACCCTGTTTCTCTAACCTGCTGATTTTACACCAGGTAAGACTTCCTGCTCCTCCGCCTCTTATTCTATCTGCTACAGGCTATCACTCAACTCTTCCACCTGTTCCTCCAACTACTCTTCCACCCGATCCATCATATACAGTATTACCAGCTCCTCCACCTACTCTCCCCATAGCCATCCACCTCTTATCTATATCATCGTCCTAGAAAGTGTTCACCCACAGCTCTCATCCATGGGTTGTTCACTCTATTCTTCTACTTACAGTATCTCCACCTGCCAGTGCTAACTAGCTCCTCCACCCATTCCACAACTAACAACCCTCTTACATTCCACCAAAGCCCACCACACAGACAACATCTTCACCAAGTCGTCCATATCCTCCCAAACAGCTGGCTTGTCCCCCACATGCTGGCCTCCACCCTCCTACACACCCATCCTTAAACACACCAACACTTGGCTGCCACCTGACGCATTTCAATCCTCACCAAGTCTTCTAGAGAGGAACTTGATAACCTTAATTAAAAGGTTCTTCTGGATGTAGAGGCTGTCATGGTGTGTAGGAGGGTATAAAAACCAGGTTGATCAGAGTCATTTATGAACTTTAAAGGCAGACTTCAGATAAGCCGGGTTATGGTGCACCTGCTGTTGGGGAAGGTCGTGAGTGACGGAGGAGGACCCGACGATGCTGTGTTCGCCCCGCACCATCACCCTGCTGCGTCATTTTCCGCGCTCTCACCATCCCATGACCGGAACAATTCTGCATAGTTCTTTTACCTTGTTAACTCGTCATTTAGGAAGTATTTTTCTCAAAACCCCCATCTGTCGCATCATCTTCAACTGTTCCTACATGTATTATTTCACCTGCGTCATCAACTACAACCAGCCGTACCTCTCTTAACGCTTACATCTGTTTCATTAACTATTTCCCACGCTGCTTTTCCATTTAATACCACCAACTCCTCTTCTATCCCATGAACTACAACAACTCTATTTGCCCCCCCCCCCCCAACTTTTTTCTCACGTTCTGTCTCTTACCCTTCCCGTACGTTCTTCGTGCAAAGTTAGATGTATAAATATTCACTACCAGCCAGGGCAGGATAGGCCAAAGGCTCAAGAATTTAGATTATTGCGTCGCAGCCAGCAAAGCAAGAGAGCAAGAGTGTGGCGCCCTCCACCATCATCACCAGTCCTTTGATCCTTCTGACAGAGGTCGTGAAGGAAGTGAAGCGAGACGAGTCTTGTCCAGGAGCCGCCATGCAGTCGATGATAAAACGTGGTCCTTACATATGGACAAAACAGCGAGTTGTTAGCAGAAGGGCGCGAGGTAGTGGTGGAGGTAAGGCAGCGGCGGAGGAGGCATTGTCCTTTGGTGTACCATCAGTTTCGGTGTAACGTCCGAGGGGTGTTTGGCCCGGTTACCGCGCGCCCGCACCTCCCACCACAACCAACTCGCCCCCCTGCCCTCTAACTCACGCACAAATTTCTACATGCAGTCCACGAATTATAAATCATCAATTATTATGTAGAGAGAAATAAGGAAATATATCAGGTAACAAGATCACTTAAATCACAACTAAAAATAACACGACGGAGACCCAGCCTCGGCAGGTGAGTGTTGCCTACTTCCTTATACAGGTACACTCGAGCTATTTTATATTAAACCTCCTTACAGCACACTATAGCTTTTTATTAATTAAAATACCATCAAATAGTAACTATGACGGTAGATAACGCTATATACAACAAAACAATTGAGATTTAAATGAAGAATAATGAAGGTTAAGTTGTGCTGTGTGGCGGGCAAGGAGCAGTGGGACGAGCCAATGACCTTCACACACACACACATGGCGGTTGTTGCCATCCAACACACGTCGGCTTCCTGCACTTGGGATTTTCCTAATGCTCGCCACCTTACCTCGTCTCTCTCCCCACCCTGGCATATACCCCGGTTAGACATGCTTGTATTATGAGGATACTGAAGGAGTAAGAGGTATGTAAAGGGCACAAGACGGAGAGGGAGGGTGAGTGAGTGAGGGCGTCCAAGTGTGGGAATGTTAGCGTGGAGGCGGCGGGGAGGGGGGAAGGGAGAGAGGGAGGACGAAGAACCCAGGAGGGAGGAACACTCACCTGTGGCCCCGCGCCACTTGGTGTGTGTGTGTGTGTGTGTGTGAATCAGCCGTGTGTTCGTTGGCCTCATCACCTCCTGTACTCACTCACACCTTTCTCACCCTCACTCACCTCCATACTCACACCTTCAATCTACTACCAAACATCCCCAGGAATACCTACACAGGACTACTGGTCGACACTCTGGGCTATCCACAACACCGGGCCAGTCACGTACATCCGTGGGCTGCTCTCACTCCTTTCTTGTTTCTTCTTCATGCCAACTCCTTCCTACGTCTATCACTCCTCCCTCACACCTCCCCTTGATATTAGGGAGACTCCATCCTCCCACTACACCTACGACTCCCAAACCACACACTCCCTATTGTGAGGTAGGCGCCCAACTTGTAATGTCCTTCCTCCTAAGTAATCATTCACACCTGTCTGCGCCATTAGTAAAAAAACTCCAGAAACTGTAGTGTATACAGATATCCCTCGAATAATCTCTTCAACGCCTACAACACTTTATCTATACCTTAATATCCACCTCTACAGTATCTTACCTCAACATAGGAAACAATTCTTACAGATACACTTTATACTTGGAGATCTGGAATTTAACTCAGCTCAAGAAGAGTGCAGTCTCTTACTTTACCCTTGACCATTTAGTTATTAATCAACCATCCAACGTCACCAGAGGTATGTGATAAGGTGCATTGCCCTCCCCGCCCACCCCCCTCCTTGGTAATAAGATTGTGGGCTTCCTTCTATCCTCGGGGCAACATTATGAAGGAATAACACATTCTCCCAGCGCTCAGTACCACGTTCTGGGGGGCTATAGCTTAAGGGTTCCATGTTTCAGCTGAGTTATGAGGACTAAAGACTTCCTTCTCACCCCCTGGTCCACCGTATGATGGGCTACAACTGTATTATGGGGTTATGACCATGACCACATTATGAGGAATAATGCCTCCCTTAAGTGTCCCCATGACATTATGAGGCATTACCTGTAACACCTTTTCTTCCTTTGACCATCACCAGGGCAACGATAGGAAATATTATAACCTATCCTATTGTCCTCATGACCACGATGAGTATCAGGCTTCCTTCTGTGGGCCTCCCTAGCAACAAAAAAGGTGGGGGGGGGGGAGGGAAGAGGGGAAGGGGGAACGGGGGGAGGGGGGAACTGATGGTCGGGATTAATTTCATATGTGCATTGGTCCAGCAGGTCCCCCCTACATGCTCCACCTGACCACCACCACCAATAACCCTGAGGCGTTCAACCCGTCCTCCTACCTAGCCCTTCCTCGGGATTATCACCCCCCCCTCCCCTCCCTCCTTCTCCCCACTCTTACCTGACAAACTGATGGTTTCCTGCTCTCTTCCGCCATAATAAATCATAACAAAACTCTGCAAATACAACTAATAATAACAGTGATTACGTTAATAATAATAGTAATAATAGATAATAATAAAAGTTACGGAGCAGCAAAAACACAATCAACTACCCCAGGTTACAATAGGGTGATGTTCTTTTTTTGTTTATTTCCAAGTAAAACAACGTCACTGTCATAAACATCAGTTGTTGTGTAATCCGAACTGTCATCTTTCCTAGGTTTTGCCCAACTTGGTACACCGATGTTGGAGAGAAAAAATGTTTACACTTTAGGTTACAATACGAACTAAAATAATGTTAAAAACACTTGATCAGGAAGGAAATACTGACCTCTCTCTCTCTCTCACCTTGTCCTCCACTCAACCTCTTAGTACCTCCAGTGTTCAGAACCTCGCCCTCCAGTCAACCTACAGTATCTAGTACCACGCCCTCCAGCCAACCTCCTAGTACCTCCAGTATCCAGAACCTCGCCCTCCACTAACCTCCTCGTACCTCCAGACACCAAAACCTCGCCCTCCACTCAACCTCTTAGTACCTCCAGTATCCAGAACCTCGTCCTCCACTCCAACAGCCTCACGCCTCCAACCCACGAGAGAATTGTCCTCACCAACACAATATTACGCGTCGACAATCACCAAAAGTCTTCAATGTCGTTTTATACACCCAATGACACCCCCCCCCCCCCACCACCACCACATACCGACGTGTCTTATCTCCTGTAATACAAAAATATACATAAAAATACAAGAGAAGAAAATGTATGTATATAATGTATATAATGTAAAAATAAAGTAAGAAATATATTAAAAGTGATGAGTGAGTAAGTAACCTAAAGTAAGTAAATAAGTAAGTTAGTAAGTAAGAAAGAAAGTACGTAAGTCCAACATATATTAGAAATAAAGACTGAGATCTGACCTACTTGGTGATGTAAACAAGTCAAACAACGCGTTCAGCAGTTAGTTATTGTTGTTGTCGTAGTTATTGGTGTTGTTGTTTTCATCCTTGAACACTGTTGTTATGATAGATGTAATGGTGGTAAGTACGAGGAGGAGGATGATGATGATGATGATGATGATGATGATGATGACAATAATAATAATAATAATAATAGTAATAATAATAAGGGAGGTGGTTGTATTAATTCACTGGGGTGTGTTTATGAATAGTTATCGTAAAATTACTCACCAAAAGGAGAAGAAAAAAGATGAAGACGAAGATGAAGGAAAAAACGACAAGAAAGAAAAGAAAAAAAAGATGAAGACCAAGATGAAGGACAAAAGGAAGGTGGGGGGAAAAAGAAGCAAGCGAAAGATAAATGGTAGATGTAAAACCAAAGATCAGAGGAAAGAGAAAGAAATAAAATACGTGAAACATTAAACAAGAAAAAAATACAACAAGCGACGTCTGGTTCACGGAAGTAAGAGACGAACAATCGAGACAAAGTGCGCAATTTACACTAAGTTCAGGGCAACACTAAACCACAAGTGCACCCACCACCATCATCACCATAAAACAACGACTACAAGTCCTAGGCATAATTATAATAATAATAATACTGTAATAATAACAATGATAATAGTGTACAAAATAATAATGATAATAATACCGTAAAAATAATACACTACTACGACTACTACTTTTTTTAAATGGCCTCCAGCCTCCCCCAATAGCCATACCTTCGCCACCATTTTATTACGACTAATAATAATAATAATAATAATAATAATAATAATAATAATGAAAATAATACAGTATTGTAATAATTGTATAATATAACTGAAAATAATACAACAATAATATACAGGTATATAAATAATTACTATTATAAAAAATATAAAATAAATCTACTGTATATATTAGGTAGTCCTTAAAACAAGGGTGAAAAAATTCTCGTGACGTTTGTAAAATGTTCAGAATCTTTCAACAAAAATAAACTACCATGTACTTGTACAGTACAGTATGTAGCTACCAAATTAAATAAAAAATTGAACGATGCTTTTGTTGAAAATTTTCATTATTAATTGTTTGAGACGTACTGTTAAAAGAACTAGAATTAAGTTATGTATAGTAGTAAGTATAATAGTAATAAGAAAGAATAATCCGAAAAAAATTGGAAGATTATTTTTTCGTAAGGATAGCGGACATATACACTAAATATGCTTTGTGAATGGAACTCTTTTTTTTAGGTATTTTTCTCACGGGGAAAAATAAGAAAGTCCAATTTATAATTTTTTCAAGAACTGTTAATAATTTTTTCTGCTCACAACCACCACAATACAGTAACAGGGTTTACAGAGGCTTATGTTAACGAAATATGTAAACTATTACAATCATAAATCCTACACCACTCGACCACCATTCCCATTACCTACAGTAACACCACCTCACCACCACCAAAACCGCATCACCCCCACCAAGTCACCTCACCACCGCCGCCGCCTCACGACCCACCAACTAAAAAAAACCCGACCTCCCACTAGCAACAAATACTAGAGTGTAGAATGCAGTTCACTTCCCAGGTAACGTGCCTCAGGGTAGACGCGGTCGTCATTCATCCAAGGGTTTTGCACTGTCCCTTTCCTTATGTCCACTTGCTCCTCCCTGTCTTGGACTTTTCCCCGTCCCTCTCCTTTATAAACTACCTGAGTTGATCCCTCTCTCCCTCTTCACCCTTACTCCCTACTTGGCTTGCATTGTCCCTTGTTCACTTAAACTTGCCCTTAATACAAACCCAGCCCTCTTTTCCACCCTTCATGCTAACCTAGGCTTACCCCCCCCCCACCCCACCCCTCCTGCCCCCAGGCTCCACACTGCACCCGCCCGACTTTTACGTAGCAACCAGGTGGAGGGTCGTCATCCCAGGTGGAGGGTCGTCATCCCAGGTGGAGGGTCGTCATCCCAGGTAAAGCGATACCGACCGGCCCCTCTTTGTTGTCCTTTAAACGAGGCTCAGCGTCAACACAAACTCGTCCGAAAACTACGTTAAATTGTTACCAGGACGGATGACGACCCCAACCAGGTAGGTAACAATCATCTTCTCCTCGCCTCGTCAACTGACACTGATGACACCAGCCAGATGACAACTTAGTTACTACGTCACCATCACTTTCACTCATCCCACCATAAATGTTTACCCAAAGTTATACTCGGGTTGGCAAACTTCTTTTCTAATTACCTGTAGCATTATGAACCGCCTTTACATATTCTTTAGATGTATTAAGATGTTTCTGTTGACACACACACACACTTAGCGCTAGAAAAAGTAAGAGTATAATAAAGTTTAAAGCTCCGATACGCCGGCGGGCTTTAGTCACTGGTAGGGTAACCATCTCATGCTCACCCCCCCCCCCCCCCAGGTAATCCAACTACTGGACTTCTTCGGTGATGCGTTGCCACTTCCTATGTCCTACCGAAGCCGTAGTTTAATATTTTCAAATCCCATGATGACCACAGTACTGACTGTTATAACTGAGCCAGTGAAGTAGACTTGTCAATGGACACCAATCACTGTCCACCATAGCAGGTGTGTTACTTAGGAGCACGTGTGAGCCTCAGCTTGGTCACGTGAAGTAACCTCGGGTCTGGCTTCCTCCCTGGAGGGGTGGCCGGTGCCTTCGTTCTCTGGGTAAAAACTGAGCAGTAAACCGCTCCAGTTTACTACTATTTACATTATACTATTATTTCCAGCAGTTGATCATCTTGGCTGCGTGTGTGTGTGTGTGTGTGTGTCGTGCTTAAGAGGATACTTGCAAAAAATTGCAAAGATTTAAAACCCTCGAGATTCAAACTGTCACCATCATATTAACCTAACTTAACTAAACCTAACCTCACCTGATCTAATTTAAGTAAAGGTTTGTTTGTTATACTGTGTTCGTAAACGACTTCTTATATGAAACACATCAAATGTTACCATATATGAACTGATTTCCATCAAGTTACAGCAATAAAAAAAACAACAACAATAGGTTTCCCTTTCTGGCTAAACCGTCAGATTTAGGGCAGAACAATACACCAAGGTAGCCTGCCCGACAACACACACACACACAGAGGCCTCCCGGATACAGTCACATTGGTCAACTACGGTCATGCCCCCCCCCCCCATGCAACACATCACGTGGCTCTCGACATTATCACAAGTCACGTGATCACCATGTTACATAACAATAAGGCGCGCGGTACTCACACAAACAGTACATCTATAATTCACGTGATCTAAATAACACACAGGGTCAAAATTCACGTGTTTCCCATAATATATAGTTCATAAGTCACGTGACACACCAAACACCTCGTTATGTCATTTACATGAAAAAAAATTCTTGTCATGCGTCAATGATCCGTTATATAAACGTTCATGCATAACTCTGCCACTATATCATTATAAGGCCACGTGCGTTACAGGGCACCAACGTTATACACAACGATAGGCGTCATACGAATCAAGCGTCTTGTGTTGTTATATAATTCACGGGACTAATACTACTGGGAGTCACATACTGTACGTCATGATATTACTACTTTAGAGGCTCATAATTATGTGTCACGTTATCACTACACACACAAGGCCTCCATCACCCGCCTTCAATATAAGAGATACATCAAACATCACCCCCACCCCACTACTTTCCCTTCCTGGTTCTCACTCTGAACTTTCCCTCTCATCTCAGGTAGGTAGCTATTCAGGAAGTGGTCAAACACCTACATTCCCTTCCATTTCTCTCTCTCTCTTTCCTCTTACTTTCCCTCTCATCTCAGGTACCCAAGGCGGAGTCATAGCTTTTACTCTCTCTCTCTCTCTCTCTCTTTACCTTTTCTTTCCATCTCAGGTACTCCCAGACGTCATTAAAGACCTTAACTTTCCCTCTCACCTTAGGTCAGAGCTCAGGGCGGCGACAACACCACATGGCGAAAGAAGGTAATCCCGAGTACCTGAGGCTGACATACATCTGTTAAAGCTCCGGACTTTTAAACATTTTCTTCCCCCTAACTGAAGCCCAGAAAGAAGCATTTTACAGACTGACTGACTTTAGACTACGACGAAAAGCTGGGTAGATGACAATGGCGTCGAAATTGTCCCTAGACTCTTACCATAGTTTAGATAGATTCCATCATCCCCAGCTAGGAAAAAATATATCAGCCTCGAAAATATATCCTGAGGCTTTGGAGTATTACGTTCTTGGGTAAATCCTGTCTTTATTTACCTCGAGTCATCCAGTAAGGCTCAACGTGTAATAAACAACTGTATGGTGCACATTTATCCATTTAAGGCCATTAATACATCATACACCACCAATGAGAACGTTTATACACCACCAATGAGAACGTTTATACACCACCAATGAGAATGTTTATACACCACCAATGAGAACGTTTATACACCGCCAATGAGAATGTTTATACACCATCAATGAGAATGTTTATACACCACCAATGAGAACGTTTATACACCACCAATGGGAACGTTTATACACCACCAATGAGAACGTTTATACACCACCAATGAGAATGTTTATACACCACCAATGGGAACGTTTATACACCACCAATGGGAACGTTTATACACCACCAATGAATGTTTATAAATTACACCACAACAAATACGATGTTTACAGAATACAGTGTCAACAACATATCGTCACCAAGAATGTTTAAAATATACAAATAAAAATATAATCTCCCTACAACATTGATTAGTATACATATCAGCAATAATGTTTACAATATACACTGTCAGCAATAATGTCTATAATATACACTGTCAGCATCAACGTCTACTATAAACTGTCAGCAACAACGTCTACAATACAAACTGTCAGCAAAAGTAAACATGGAGCAGGAGTGATTATTATTCAGAGTCTTGACGGAAGGAGGAGACCCCAAGGCATTTCCTCTGTGGTACACACTATCTGCTGAGGGGGTCTTCTTAATATATAAATAGACGATAGAGATGGTAGGCTGCCTTTACAAAAAAAAAAATACAGGAAGTACAAATCAAATTTTTTTTTTAATATATTGTTTGACTTTAACTACACATAAGTATCATTTACAGAAACATTAAAACTCAGGAAGTAACTATAGAGAGTGTGTGCGTGTGTGAGTGAGTGAGTGAGTGAGTGTGTGTGTGTGTGTGTGTGTTGCTACCTCCTTCTCTCACGTCCTCTTACTCCCCGCCGATCCCCGTTGCTCCCCTCGGCATTCCCCGTCTTTTCTTCCCTCTATTCCCCCTCTCCTCTCCACATCTTTCCTCTGCCCATCTTTCTTTCCCATCATTTCTCACTCCCATCTCCCCCCTCCTCTCCTAACAACCAACCTTTACAACACCCCCCTCCAATTTGCTTCCCCCACCACACGTAGCACCACCCCCCCCCCTCTCTGGTTGGCCACTATACCTGTACTAGACCACGCCCCTCGCCCCACCTCCATTGTGTCAGAAAAGAGAAGAGGGCGAAGGGTAAAAATGGCGGAGATAAAAAGGATAAGGAGGAAGGGAGGGTGAAGGATAAGGAAGAGAGGGTGGAGGATAAGAAGGGAGGGTGAGGGAATCGTTCAAGAGGATGGAACAGGGGTGGGTTATGTAGAGTGGAAGAGGCAGGAGATGGACACGGAAGAAATACTAAACAGTGTAGGACGGAGACTTGGATGGGAGGCCCAATCATGTCAGTATTGTTGTTGTTGATCACTTTTATATCTGTATTAATCAAGTAAAATAAACTGTTTCACTTAAAAAACATCATTATTATGCGGGGTGAGCGAAGACCACCTCGGGTTAGGGGAAAGGGGAGCGCTAGAGGGCCACGAAGAGTGTAGTAAAGGGGGAGTGGGTGGGAGAGAGGGGCAAGGCAAGGCAGAGAGCGTACAGTAGTAGGAGTGTGGGCCAGTGGGAAGTGAGGACGTCTAGAGGACAATGGCCGGACGATGAGTGTCCACCACCACGTCACCCAGAACCACCACACCCACAACACTGTGTCATCTCCTCCCGTCCTCAAATTATCAGAATCTTTTACTATCCTCCCAAGACAATAGTTTTTTTTAGTACACACACACACACACACACACAAACGAATTCCTGTTTTCGTCCAACTAACAGAACCAAACAAGCACAGCAGATAATCCAGGGGCCGCCTTGGTTCCTAGTAGTGCACCAACAACTCCATGAAGTGTTGAAACCCATCTACCGAGTAATTAACGGGGACCCATACCACAATATAGCACCAAAACAACAACCAGTCCTGTGACACGCTAACGGAAGCTACACGCCTGGGGAACGATGAACCTCCTAAGCCAACAATGGTGTGTTCTCACTCGGTCTCAGCTGCAAGGCCTCACCGCATCCATCAAACCAACTCATCACTAGAAACCAAAACCACATATTCTAAATTTTTCATTTTTTTTATTTCAAGGTATTTTCCCCTAAAATAAAACTTAATATTTCAAAATACTGTATCGTCAAAAAAAAAGGATGCTACATAAAGAAGTTGGTGAGCAGTGATGTTATTGACCCACCAACAACCTGCTGGTCTAGTTCACAGAGAATCAAGTACTGTATATAGACTTTGTAGTGCTCCTTGTTATATCATTTAGTGAGAGATACAGTGGTACGACTTTTTTATGTAACAAGAGAAGCAGTAAGACTATCACACATACAACACAACACAAGGTTACTACACACACAGCTTATTAATCAGACAAGTGGACTCCCTAAATGTCCATTAACAAAAACAATCTTAGACGAGGAGCGACTACAATATTTTATTAAGCAATCTGTCATCCTTTTACAGAATATTCAGTAATCCTGTCGAGACTGATATCAATAGTAAAAACATCAATAATAATAATAATGCCAATAAAAGTTTTCTTTCTGTTAAAACCATAAATGTATCTTGTGAGATACATACAACCATGCAGACACATAATATAAACACTTGAGGCAAGAGTATTAATAAACAAGAAAATTATTATAGTGGCAAGTCCACGATAATGAAGAAAGTGGATGACCAGGTCGTCGTCAATTAAGTTTCTACCAGACCAGACGGGTCAGGGTCAACACAGTTTTGGGGTCAGCCTGCCCCGTTGTGTGTCGTACTGCCAGCCGGCTTGTTTGATAACTTAATTACAAGCCTCTTTGCTTATCAGCCAGTATATATATATATATATATATATATATATATATATATATATATATATATATATATATATATATATATATATATATATATATATATATCACGGAGACGCCTTTAGCCACTATGTCCGCCGAGTACCACCCAACTCTACAGTCTAGTAACATCCCCCAGAAGTGAATGGATGGACAATGAGAATTATTATCAGGAAACATGGCGGCCATGATATCACCCCTATTGTCAACCATTTGTCCGAAGTCACACAAACAAATAAATTAGGAAACAAACGAGTATAAAATGTTATAAATATAATGGTTATACGATAATATGGAACTGTAAGCTATCGACAATCGATTGGGAAGTTTCATAATTTATAACTAACTTATTTTGCACAAGTAGAGTACTGTGCATTAAATCTATTTGCATTTAGCCTGCAAAAAAGATAGATGGTGAGTCGATAAACATATGTGTTTTGATAAAGGGTTGCTAATTGTTCCCACACTGTTGGAAAAATATATTCAAGATGTTGGGAATACTGACATCTTGAAAACACACTAAATTACTAGACGCCAAGGAGGAGGGTGTCGGGGGGGAGGGAGAGAGGGCGTTGGAAAGGAAAGACGTGAGGTAGAGAAAGATATTGAAGAGACGTGTGGTGAGGAAGAATGTTGGGGAAGGAGGGAGGGAGGCGAGGGGAATTGGAGAGAGAAGGGAGGATGAGAGTGAAGCACGATACAGAGAGAAGGGGTGAGGAATAAGAGCAAAAAAGTTAGCGGAAGGGACAAGGCACAATGCACTATCATGGTGGTGGTAGGGGCAAGGGGAGACAGAGGGAGGGAGGAAGAGGGAGGGAGGAAGGGGGGATAAAGACAAAGGACACAACAGGGAATTTAATTTACACAAGTTTGCAGCGCGTGTCGGGGTGGGGGTAGGTGGGTGGGGGTAGGCGGTTGGGGGAAGAGGTGGAGGTTAGGGTGAGGTTTAGGGAGTGGTGAGAGTGACAGCAACCCTCCGTACACGACACACCTGATCCGCCATATCGAGGCACCTGCACTCCTCCACAAGGCTGTAGTAACAACAAACCATATAGAGATCGGTCTTCCCTACATATACACTTCATCATACGCACACAGTTCACTATCCCTTACGCAGACGTCACCATCCTCACGTAAAAAACTCCTCTCCTAACGCATGCATTCTTAACCACCAACTCTACCTACACCCTTCCCTTCCACAGCATTCACACCCAAAGTAATTAAATACACGATACCGCACCAATGCTAAACAAACACTACGATACAACAACTGCACATTATGGTGAAGGAGTAACATGACTACTTTTTATAATGTTGTATACTCGGGCATGAGAAGGTAATAACAGAGGTGCCAGTTACTGTGTTATTATAATATGCGGGCAGACATTAATTCTCCAGGCCAAACATAACAAGGATTTTCTCGATAATAACACCGCCCCCCCCCCCAATCTCTTCCCCACAAAACACACACACACACACACACACGGCCGAATTCGCCTGCAATAAATAATGATCTCACCTTCCAAAATAAACAACAATTAGTAAGGTAGAGGGTTACCGAAATACGACTGATTGAATGGCAAACAAAATATGTGTGTGTGTGTGTGTGTTGTAATAATAATAATAATAATAATAATAATAATAATAATAATAATAATAATAAACGGTTTATTAATAGAGTTGCAGCCGGTGGCTGAAAATATACAGACTTACATTTGATTTAGACATAATGATATAATATGCACTGAATACATTTACAGGTCTGTACAATACATAAATCAGGAGTTGTTTATTATTTTAACAATAGATGGGATGGTGCTGTTCTTATATCTATCGGTGCGGGCTCTTATGGGCTGAATTTTGCTGTAGTGGCGGACTGCGCGAGTTGGGTGGGGGGCTGCAGGTGGCGATGGCGAGGGTGGTGCAGTAGTCCACTGCCAAACCTTTCCAGTGCTTGGTGGTGGAGGTCACTGAGGGATGGCATTTCCAGGGTGGAGAGAGCGGTGGTGTAGCCGGAGTATTCTGCGCCGAGCATGATTCTGCAGGCCCTTTTCTGTACCTTCTCTAGCTGACGTTGTTGGGTGGAGTTGAGAGAAGACGACCAGGCTGGTGACGCATACGTTAGTTTGGGGAGAATAAAGGCGTTGTAGATGGTCCTCAGCTCTGGCGTGGGTGTCCCAAGTGTGTGTGTGTGTGTGTGTGTGTGTGTGAGACAAACATAAAGGACAGACACATCCTCATCAGATAAGAACTCTCTCAGGCACAACCAACCAACCCCCCCCCCCCCCCACGGCCTCATTAAAACCAAGAAGGTCAACAGGTATACTGATCTGCCAGAACGAAAAGAAAAAGAAGAAAAAAATAAAACAACTCCCGTGACGACGAAGGTAATGAGTAACGACACACTGGCATAAGGGCAACATGAGCGTCGGGGAACAAAAACAAAACAACAGGAATTATGAGAAAGGAAGACCACGAGGCGAGGTGAGGGAAGAGAGGTGAGGGAAGAGAGGTGAGGGAATAGAGGTGAGGGTACAAAGATGACGGAACAAAGGGAACAAAGCTTAATGAGAACGAGGAGTAGGAGAGGCACAATGAGAAACAAAGAACAAAATAACACGATGAGAGACAACGAAACGAAGGCATAACCAGACACAAAGAACGTGAGCCATAATGAGACACACAGATTACGACACAAGCAGGATAAGGAACCTGATGAGAAACAAATAAGATGTACTGAGAAACAAATAACAAGAGAATTAGAAATAAATAAATAACAAGAGTAAAGTATTAAGAAACAAATAAGTGAGAAACAAATAATAAGAGAAGTACTGAGAAACAAATAACAAGTACTGAGAAACAAATAACGAGAAATAGTGAGAAACAAATAACAAGAGAAGTAGAGAGAAACAAATAAGATAAATACTGAGAAACATATAACAAGAGAAATAGAGAGAAATACTGAGAAACATATAACAAGAGAAATACAGAGGGCAAAGAATACCAGGTGTATAATGAGAAACAAATGGAAATAAGAGACAGTGTGAAGGATTATGGGTAGAAGTAAAAAAAAGAGCACGAGACAACATGAAACAAAAAGAAGAGACCAAGAGACCAACAGACAATAAGAAAAATTATACAGCAAGACCGAGAAGCAGAAAAAGAAGGGAAAACGAAACAAAAAGAAGGGAAAATGAATAAAAAGAAGGAAAACGAAATGAAACAAGGAAAAACGAAAAAAACTACTAAATGAGTGAAGGAAAGAAATCAATGCGACATATAAACACATCGACAACATTAACAAAACATCAACACAACACAAGACAACATTAACACAACACAAGACATCAACATAACACCAACAAAACACACCACACCACAACACAACGCTTATCATATGTGCAACGATGTCTCTCTGTGGTCATGATGCAGTCGATGTAACAAATAGCCCGGCCAAGAGGGTTATACTCGAACACACGCCAGCCACACAATGCTTCCTTAACCCTGGTCAAGTCAAGGTCGGTCAAGTAAACGTCCCGGATGGAAATTTTACGAGGCGGAAACGTTCAAACCAAAAACGTCCATTTACCCAAAAGTTCAGGGGCCAAAATGTGTGGTGGAACTGAAGTATTATTATTATTATTATTATTATTATTATTATTATTATTCGGGAAATTAAATAAAAACTAATATAAGGAACAATTATAAACTAAAATTCCACATCATGATAAGTAACTAAGCACACACACACACACACACACACACACTTCAGCGGCTTTCCTTCATACATAGGTAACGGTGGTGGTGTTGCATTTACATATTGTGTTTTTTGTTCCATACAGTTTTTGTTCACTAAGTCAACAGGTGATATGAGCCAATATTAATGTAATTAAACTAAATTAAAACCAAAAAAACTGACTTAGCGAGCTGAAATTATTTATCTTCAGCTTCACAACACATACCGTACACCTAGGGCAAGTGGGATCTGGTGTGTGATGGTGTGGGTGAAGGTGTGGGTGATGGTGAAGGTGTGGGTGGTGGTGAAGGTGTGGGTGGTGGTGATGGTGTGGGTGGTGGTGAAGGTGTGGATGGTGGTTATGAGAAGGATGGTAAGGGTGGTGATGTTGTTGATAGCAGGGATAGTGATGATGGGAATGATGGTGGTGGTGAACTAATGGTAGGAATGGTAGTGATGATGAGGACGGTGGTGGTGATGGGGGAGGGGGGGAGACGGTGGTGATAGCAAGGAGGGTAGTGATACCATCTTTCACTCATTCCCACAACAATATTCAAGGACACTTGTTATAGCGCAGGTGGCCAGACAGGTGTTGTGCTGTGTGTGTGTGTTGTGGATGTGTGGATGCGTCTAACATCCATCAAACAAACCATTCACACATACGCACCTACCCCCCCCCCCCAACACGAACACGGATGAACACACATCTCGGAGAACACTTGCACTTTTCGTCGACCTCCTCTCGTTTTCTCTTCCACCAGGCCAGCTCCTCTTTACAGGGGAGTTGAGAAGTACATTGGGAGGGAGGAGTGTGAGGAAGATGGAAGGAGTGTGAGGAAGATGGAAGGAGTGGTGAGGAAGATGGAAGGAGTGGTGAGGAAGATGGGAGGAGTGTGAGGAAGATGGAAGGAGTGGTGAGGAAGATGGAAGGAGTGGTGAGGAAGAAGGGAGGAGTGTGAGGAAGGAAGGAGGAGTGTGAGGAAGGAGGGGAGAGTGTGAGGAAGAAGGGGGGAGTGTGAGGAAGAAGGGAGGAGTGTGAGGAAGGAAGGAGTGTGAGGAAGGAAGGAGTGTGAGGAAGAAGGGAGGAGTGTGAGGAAGGAAGGAGGAGTGTGAGGAAGGAAGGAGGAGTGTGAGGAAGAAGGGAGGAGCGTGAGGAAGGAAGGAGGAGTGTGAGGAAGGAAAGAGGATTGTGAGGAAGGAAGGAGGAGTGTGAGGAAGAAGGGAGGAGTGTGAGGAAGGAAGGAGGAGTGTGAGGAAGAAGGGAGGAGTGTGAGGAAGGAAGGAGGAGTGTGAGGAAGAAGGGAAGCAGGCTTCACCAGGTGGGGTATATTAAGAGCTGGGGCAGGCGTGGTCACTAAGCCTGGCTGACGCACCGCTACCAGATAATTGATAGTTAAGTGTGGGGGCAGAACACACACACACACACACACACACACACACACATAAAAACACAAATACACACATAAAAACACACACATATTCATTAAACCAGGGACACCAACTATCTATTGTGTTTGTGCTCTCTCTCTCTCTCTCTCTCTCTCCAATTCACAATCTAACTTAACACCGACTCATATATATAAAACATTCACACATCTCTCATAATACTACTAAACAATAATAACCATAATAATAGCCATAAAACTAAAACAATACAAATTCTCAGTAACACCAAGACTGAAAGTGACAACAACAACTAACACCACACTGTTAACCTGTCATAATCACTATTCCCATTATCACCATCACAGTCATGTCTTCGGCCAAATGCCCATCACCATCCTCTTTACTCTCATTATCACAACACTTATAATAATTAGGAAAACAATCTTCATCATGACCGCGGCCATCATCCCAGGCAGCAGCACAACAGACGCACACAACAAATAACAGGTCTCCCTTCAGGCTGTGGAGCTATTATAACGGGCGGACAAGCCAACGTCCACCAACATTTGCTTGCTTGCTTGCTCCTTAACACAACACCAGTACCACAACAACACACACTACACCGTTACCCTCCTGCCACCTCCCTCCCCACACCCCCACAGCCGACCACCGGAAGTGTGTTGGCGTACTGGCTAATAAGACACAAAGGTAGAAACCAACTTCCGGTATCCTTAAGCCACCAAATCTGGGCGTAGCAGAAAAAAAGTCAGAAAAAAGAGCGAGAGAGAGAGAGGGTCGGGTCGTGAATCAGACGGTGGAGGTCCTTGACGCACCGACAAGTTCTCCTCCAGGTTGGACACCCCCGATACAGCCAACCACGCATTTAACCCCACCTGTTTTATCACGCTAACTACTCTTCTAAATATACATCATATTTATCTACACACATCTGTAATCTACGGTTCCCCCTAAACTGCCTTAACAGAGGTGAGGTGGTAATAGGCTTCGTAATAGTGGGTGTGATCTCTTCGCGGGACCCGGATCTGAAAGAGTGGCTGTAAGTCTCGTCATCACCAGGTAACCCAGGGCACACACACCTCACGCTAATGATCCACCTACCTGTTTCAACTCGCTCCCGAAGTAGTTATCATCCACTTGCCCTTTTATTATTGACTTACCTTGACCTACCTACGAGCGAGGTCATCCCAGGTTATCACAAAACAATAACAAAAACTGTGATTATTGAATGAGGTTGCAGATCCTATACATAAATATATAGAAGGTTTAAAAAAATAATTGCACGCCGAGTACCCAAGAACTTTTTGTTGACATGTGGGTTACCAGTTTATAATTTGCCACATACTGTCTGGAGACGATACTTACCCTACCAAGTCTTAAAAATTATCAAACAGACAAAACAAATATAGATAAACGAACGTACAGACAGATAGATAGACATAAAAAACTGCCACAATAAAATACATCTGAAAATAAACACCCAAGACACAATTATGTACACAAGACTTAAAATTACACAGAAACACACTTGTTCACCGTCACCTGAGCTCCCATGTTGTGTTCACGGTCAAGTCAACAATGAACCATCACGCCCAGGACACGTGACTTGTCATCTGACCTCTTTGTTTTGTGGTCGGTGGAGACTGAGGACGTTAACTATACGAGCAACAGATGATACCTAAACCTGAAGTTCCAATTTGTATACACAATTCACGGCATCTCATCCTCGTGTATGTGTTAAATATACTGGCAGATCATGATAACCATATCTTTGGTGTATAATTTTAGTCTAAACATGAAACAATGACATCACGTGGCAAGAATACACCAACATCATCAGGGACGTGTGCCCGTGGGCCGCCTTTTGTACATACTGTAAAACTTGTGTGATAAATCTTAAAGTAACTTGGTGGGAATGTTACAGGTTAAATGAGTTTATATGATCACTCAGATGACAAGAACACTGAAGAAGACGCGGTCAGGTCAAACACAACACAATCAGTTTTACATGTTATGTATTAACGCTGCCGACTAGCACTAGTGATCCTTAGGATAAACAAGCCGAGTACTGAAGACTAATCAGACAGGTGTTTACAGCAAATGATCACCCTACTGTTAATCTATTCTGATCTGTCCTGGAATTCTTAAAGACTTCGCCACTCCTTCTGGCAATGACCCCTGAGTGTCTTTCTACCAAGGTTATTGACACTGTCTTTATTATTCACACAGTCACTCCCTGTCTACCCGACCTACGTTAATGACCCATATTTGTCTTCACTACGCGGTCAGTAACTCCTCCTTGTACTTACTATATCGTCTACATCATACAGTACACTCCTCACTTCCAACCCCCTAATCTTCCTATACTCGGGAAGTGCTGCCATGTACCTTCCTTAACCAAGAACAGATTGTCTGCCTCCACTGGTGACAGTACAAGCGTCACTGACACTCTCTTGTCTCTGGTTTACCTCTGAGGCGACCCTCTGTGTCTGCACTGTTCCACTTTACAACAGCAAGTACTGGTCATCTCGTGTCTTCATTACCCAGGTACATTATACTCTACTCTCCTACACCTCCCAAAACACAGTAAGACCAAAAGATAAAAGACCCAGACATTATATAGAGTCCCAGGGAACAGAGACACGGCCCTGGGACACTACACACTCAGGACTAGGACTTAAAAGAAACAAGACCACAGAGGAACGAGGTAAGGACAACACACCAAGAGACTGGGGGTATAATTTAAAGGGAAGGACTCTGGAACACGAACCCATGAACCCGGAACAATATGTAGACACAAGAGTACGACCTGAAAGAAGAGCCCACTGACAAGATCTTTCAATAATGAGTTTGAAGGGTACAGCAGTATGAAGGAACTCTGGGACGCGGCCGACAAAGAAAATTATTCCCGAGTTAATAGGACTGGTGTATCTAAAACCTTCCCTGTGCGGTATTAGCCACAGTTTTAACAGAGACAAGGTGAGTACAAAACCTTGCTAGCTCTCTCGTACCTCCACATCCACCTGTCACAACACCCAACACAACCATTGACAGACTGAGCTCCAAAATATTACACCTTTATTTATATTACATTTTTTACTACGTATCACCTCTATATGAATACGTTACTTGTACTAAGTTACTTATTCACCGTTACTAACTAATTAATTTGCTTAAGAAACTTACCAAATCCATTTAATCTAAAATGAACGGATTTTCAATAAAGCTTAATTGAATTCAGGTGCGCCTTAACGTTAATGTATATGTGACTCACTCGCTCCAGAAAGAAAATTAATTTACAGAGGGGGAAAGTTGCTGGGGTGACAGTACTAGATTCTAAATATAATAAAACGAACGATAAACAGAAAGCTGCCCATCCACACGTTTAAGCATGTAATGGTCAGCCGGGAGGCGCGAGGGAGGTTGACAGTGCTCTCAGTGGTGGTGGTGGTGGCCCCAGGTGTCATTTACACAGTCGGTCACGGCTCCTGGTCAACTCCTCCACTGATCTTGGTCAACGTCACGCAAGGTCTCGGTTGTCGTATTAGTGGCGCCTCGTAAATTCTCAGCAGTCATCTCTCTTCTCTCAACACCGTCACCGATTCATTTTCTTAAATTTTCTGGTGTGTGTGTGTGTGTGTGTTACTGTATATCATGACCACTGCCGCTTCTACTTTGATTTTCTCTTATAAATAGCACATTTTGTTTAATACTACAATACTATCTCAGTTTTTTTTCACATTAGGAAACCTAATAACCCCCCACCGTATATGGGCGTATATACAATTTATTTTGCATAGCTCTAAACAGATCTTAGCCACTACCTTCCCCCGAAGTGATATTCATCAATGTAAATTCAGCTTCCTGAAAGTGGTCAGGTCAGCCAGACTCGTTAATTGGCTACATACATGATGTCCTTCGTGCCTCATCCCCTGTACCAGATAAAAATAACCCCGGCAGACGACCATGGCAAATTAATCACTGAACTATACCATAAGAAATTTATCAATATGCCCTGATTATAAAATTCATCGGCAAACCTCGATGAAAAATGATGATGTGAGTCACACAAAAAACTAGAGTGGACTGAAGCACAATCTAGATGAATGTGTTTTACTGCTACAGTTAAATGGTGCGTATAATGCACATTAATTGTCCTGGCAATTCCATTAATTTTCTTGACATTGCTGTTGATCTCCAATTATCCAGTACGGTTAAAATAATCTAAAACATTAGATTCATGGTGGGTGACGTCCTTGTCGGATGTGTTATCTTCCAAGGTCACTGACAATCCGCGTTCTCACCTGCTGAAAAGTGAGAGTGGGTCCCATAGGCATGACTACTCTTCGGTATACAGCCGGGCCAGTACCGCACTGTAACGCCTATTCCGTAGCTGGGTCGACTCGGGGTGCCCCAACCAGTGGTCACATGTGTGACTCGAAGGTTGTTACGCTCCGTTCTCCAGTACTGATAATTTCTGAATCAAATGTTATCATCCTGACGCAACACTTTACTACTCTTGCAGTTTACCTGGTCCTGGAGTGGGTCAACTCCATGTAGGTAAAAGTGAATTATAAAGCCAAAAATTCTAACTTCCGTTAAACTACTATAAAAAACAAAATAAAGTTGTGTAGAATATAAAGCGAGTGTTGGGTATGAGTTCAGTCTGAATGACGACTCAGACCTCACCTTGAAGAGCGGCTCCCCATCTGGGATGCACCAGCAGGTTCCTGAAGTAACGTTATCAACAGGTTTACCACTACACTGCTCCACCCCATTATAAACGAAGACGTACAATGAACCACTTAATACAGTGCTATGTGCTAACTATCCCTCCGTATTTACACAAAGTTTTTCATCCAATCATATTAAGCATCGTTTAAATGGCTAAACATTATCTACTAAATAAGGTAACGTACCACAGTGAACAACCTCGCATCCACTTCCCTCTCATTTAGTCAACATGTCCACACTCAAACGATAACGTGTTGACTAGTTTTACCTGAGAACATGTTACTACAAACTTCCTAAAGTACACACATGCCCAGGCAAGAGAGACGGCCGTGATCTTCGTTATGGATGGTCTTGCGCAGTTCTGTATATGGACACGTGCAGTAAGTCATCTACGACATGGAACTTCTTGCTGTGGTACGATGAATCAAAGGTGTGTGGAGGTGGTGGTGCAGGACGGCATGAAGAGTAACAGGGGAGAGCTGACATCATCAAGAATGTGGTAGCGGGAGATACTATACGAGAACGTCACGCCGAATATATGCCGGGGGGTAGGGTCGGACAGGACGTGTCCAAGGTATCAGAACTTAGGGCCTGACAGGTATAGGAGGCGGCCATCCGGGTGTGTGTGGGCAGGTCGGGTCCCGCCGGGTACAAGTCCGGTATTGTGACCTCGCCTAGCAAGGTTGTTGTGAGGAGGGAGGACGGGAGGGAAGAGGGGGAGAGTAAGGGCTTGACAACTTCGTGAGTGTATGAGTCTACTGCCTCACAACCTCCATGGCTCTCACAATATGACTAATCACCCGTGAAGATACACATGCGCGCACACACACACGCACACACTAGAAGGGGGTGCAGCAGTTAGTGGGGTGTAGCAGTTAGTCAGTTAAGGAGGGGAGTTTCCAAAATCAAACAAGTTTCTCAAGGAGGAAGAATGTGATGACCACCATATTTGTATACAATTTAATTCCGTGGACTCCATCTGAATATGTAGGAGCTGTCCCACTCCTCCCTCATACACTTACCACACACACACACACACACACACACACACACACACCGAAATACAGAAACACCACAAAATTCGTAAACTTGTGGTCTGAAGATGACTTAATGAATGTTCTTATATAATTAGTAATAACAATACTGTATTAATAACAAGAACAACAATAATAGTAATTAGTGCTAGTAGTAGTAGATCTGCGGCTCAACTAACTCAACACAGCCAGGGTAGCTACTTTTGTATTAGGATATTTAATTTTAAGGTAATAAAATGGCGGCGAAGGTGTGGCTATTGGGGGAGGATGTAGGTAAAAAAAACAGTAGTAGTAGTAGTAGTAGTAGTAGTAGTAATAGTAGTAGTAGTAGTCGTAGTACGGTGGTAATAATATAGTTCAGTCTTTTATTAATATTATCTTAACTATATCAATATCATTATTATTATTATTATTATCATTAATATTATTATTACCATTATTATTATTAATATTATTATTATTATTATTTAGGAATCTTAGTTATTAGTGTTAACTTTAAACTAATTCTTCAAATAATAAAATCAAGATAATACACTCAAGTCTTGGGTGTGGGCAGCATCACACTCAAGTCTTGGGTGTGGGCAGCATCACACTCAAGTCTTGGGTGTGGGCAGCATCACACTCAAGTCTTGGGTGTGGGCAGCATCACACTCAAGTCTTGGGTGTGGGCAGCATCACACTCAAGTCTTGGGTGTGGGCAGCATCACACTCAAGTCTTGGGTGTAAGCAGCATCACACTCAAGTCTTGGGTGTGGGCAGCATCACACTCAAGTCTTGGGTGTGGGCAGCATCACGTGCCTACAGACAGGAAGGCGACAAGCAGAGGCGTGGTCACTCTACCTGACGCCTCCACCACCACGCCCTCAACCCCGTATTGGCCACGCACCATTATTTATATACATACATATCATATACAAACATGAACGCATAAGTGTGTATGAGAGAGAGAGAGACAGAGTCAACAGCCATAATCTCCGTTTCTGGACAGTTTCGTCAGAGTGCTCACCTCCACTACCACACCCCCGACAGACACACGCACAAGAAGCCAAGGATCACCCTCAACAACCCAACCAAATCCTGCTACAGCATTATACCCTTCACCCTAGAGACAGTTATCCCCTATAAACCAAACTGACTCGTAAATTTATACACCGTAGAAAAGGGAAGTCGTGTACCTATCTATCTCAACAAGTTCGTTATGTGAGACGTCAGGCCTACATGTGTTAACACCTTGGAAAGAGTCGTTCATCATCTGACAGTGAACCTCAGTGGTCAATAAACCAAGATATCACAGCCTGTCAGCCATAGGTGGTGTTAATGAAGGTCCAGCCCCAACTTTAACAGCCAATTAACCCCCAGCAAAGGTAACTACAGTACGTGGTTAACCAGGAATGGCGTAACAACAGCACAAGCCATAACAACAGCACACTCTTAAAATGCCGATGGGAGTCACGTCTTGTAATAACATAAACTGGGGCCAACGACAACAACCTCTCCACATAATTACGAACCCTACCTGGAAATCACATAAACTTCACACGATCCACGATAACGATGTCAACAAAAACCCACTTTATCTCGCCAAATCCGATAAAAACTTGTCAACAGGGCTACTATACCATTCCACCTGTTTTTACTGGGTGCAAAAACCAACAGCCCCGTTACAATTGGTGAGCCCGGCCGGGAGGGAGGGATATGCATTAGTTTGCGAGACACACCTCCAGGGGCGGCAGATGGTAGGAGTCAACACCACATCTTGTTGTTGTAGTACAGTTAAACAGGACAATACGTGGAGAGCACAGGGACATACAGGAAGAAAGTGAGGAGGGAGTTCTACCACACACACAGTTCAGATGTCACGCCCTTGTTACTACTCAAACGTGTTACTGGGTCTTCACGTGTCACATCATAACATAAGACTCTTCCTATCAACATCTTCACCACATCACTTCACCACCAAATCTATTCACCTTCCCCCTCTCCTCAAGTTCCCCCACACTCCATAATTCTACAATGTAAAAAAAAACCATGTACTGTACTGTATGCCTTTACTGTCATTCATTTAATACTAATTTCTCCTTTTTATTTATTCAACTATTTAAAAATTTACTGATTCATCGTTATTAATAATTTTATGATTACGTTAATTATTATGATTTGACGACCAATGCCATTATAATTACTATGAATAATTATCATAGTTATTATTCTTATTATAAATATCACTTCTAAATATAATTGTTTCAATACAACCCAAAACACTTACTCACACCACCTCACCACACTCACTCACACCACCTCACCACACTCACTCACACCACCTCACCACACTCACTCACACCACCTCACCACACTTACTCACACCACCTCACCACACTCACTCACACCACCTCACCACACTCACTCACACCACCTCACCACACTTACTCACACCACCTCACCACACTTACTCACACAACCTCACTACACTTACTCACACCACCTCACCATCTCACACACTCACTCACACCACCTCACCACACTTACTCACACCACTTCACCACACTTACTCACACCACCTCACCACACACACACAACCTCACTACACTTACTCACACCACCTCAACATCCCACACACTCACTCACACCACCTCACCACACACACACAACCTCACTACACTTACTCACACCACCTCACCATCCCACACACTCACTCACACCACCTCACCACACTCACACAACCTCACTACACTTACTCACCCCACCTCACCATCCCACACACTCACTCACACCACCTCACCACACTTACTCCCACCACCCCACCAAAATCTCACTCACAAATACCAGGTCACAGCGGATGTGTGTGTGTGTGTGTGTGTAGACTTGCGTGGTCAGCCAACACTTGCAACACCCTCACCACACGCTGGGGCCGGAACTCTCGCCCTCACACATACGGGGTCTATTTCTGCGCCAATTGTTGGGTCATAAACATAAACTCGTGAGATTCTGTCTAGAGACGTATAAGAAATCCGAGTTACGGCTGGTATTTTTTTCTCCGTCTATATATTTGTACTCTCGACAAAAAAATAAATCATACATATACAGAAATAAATCATAAGTATACAGGAATAAATCATAAGTATACAGAAATAAATCATAAGTATACAGGAATAAATCATAAGTATACAGGAATAAATCATACGTATACAGGAATAAATCATACGTATACAGCGGTGTTAAAGACTCCCTATAACATGTGTTTACGTTAAAATTCCTCTAAAATTAACATCTACAATACTTTTTTTTAATCGTTTACCAACAACATTCACAATAACACAATAAAAAGTTGAAGAAAAATATCTAATAAGCCCAACCACCTGGAGAAGAATCACAGGGCCAGTGTTACATGTGACAGATGAAGGTACTGTGATGTCCAACGTACTCACATAATATGGTGGAGGAGAATGAGTGAGGGATGAGGGGTGGTGGGGGGGAGGCACCCAACTATGGCCGCCTCCACCCCAACACTCAGCCCAGCACCTTAATACATGGTGTTTCCTTTACCTGTAAAAATAGAGGAACAGATAATTAATATCTTCAATATATGCGTATGCAAATATGTATACATTTGTCAGTGTATATTCGTATGTATAACAATGAATGAATGTTTGAGGATAAGTATGAACTCGTGCGCGTACAAAAGGTTATGAAAATACAATTGTCGCAATAAATTGTTCTATATGTTCATATTGTATAAAGCTTTAAAACCGTAACATCACTTACCTAGACAGGCCTACGACCTACTGTAAACATATATACACCCAGCCTAAAAGAGTAAATAAAGACATAACGGAGGAACAACACCATGTAATGAGACAACTGTTTACTTAGTTTGGTAAACCTTCCAAAAGTAACAAGTTTCTGCAGCCTGAAGACAAGCGCGGGTCACGGAGGCCATGTGACTAGAATCTGTGTGCATCACGAGTACATAAAAAGGCAGTATACAGTCACAGTCAAAAGTCCTGTCGCATGTGTGTGTGTGTGTGTGTGTGTGACATGTACTCACGAGCAAAGTATTTCAATCAATGCCTGACATGTACAGTACACACGAGGGAGAGTTCACATACCAATGTATCAGACATGATCAAGAGGGCATAAACATGGCAGACACGTACACAGACGGGGCAGTCTGAATGTTGCATGCACGCAAGGCAGCGTATATGAGCCAGTCTGAGACTGTACGTAGGCGGCAGCATACGCGAGTCATACATAATAAGTACACACTAGACAGTGTATATGAGCCATACATAACAAGTGCATACTAGGCAGCGTACACGAGCACACTAGGCAGCGTACACGAGCACACTAGGCTACATGAGCACACTAGGCAGCGTACATGAGCACACTAGGCAGCGTACATGAGCACACTAGGCAGCGTACATGAGCCATTTCACAGCAGGTACACTTGAAACAGCATGCATGAACCTTCAAACTAAATGTATCCAATGACATAAGTGAGTGAGCCAGTACACGAGCCATAAAGCTGTAGCTAAAGATAAACTTGCAAGATAGGATGCACCCAATGTACACACAAGTGCACACAACATACCCAGGTGAGTGCACACGATGTACCCAACAAGGCTGTGTGCATGTAGTGTTGGTGCATGAGACAAGTGGGCGGGCCTGGGCAGACCGCATCGGCCTTCGAGGTTCACAGTCGACCCACTTCCTGTAGTGCCACCATCACCGCTACTACTACCACCACTACCAGCACTACTACCAACACCACCACCAGCACTACTACCAACACCACCATCACTACCACCAGCACTACCACCACCAGCACTACCACCACCACCGCCACTACCAGTAGCACTACTACCAACACCACCACCACTATCACCACCACCAGCACTACCACCACCACCACCACCACTACCAGTAGCACTACTACCAACACCACCACCAGCACTACTACCACCACTACCAGCACTACTACCAACACCACCACCACTTCCACCATCACCACCACAAGCACTACCACCACCACCACCACTACCAGTAGCACTACTACCAACACCACCACCAGCACTACTACTACCATTACCACCACTACCACCACCAGCAACACTAATACCACCATCACCACTACTGTACTACCACCACCACCGCCACTACCAGTAGCACTACTACCAACACCACCACCAGCACTACTACCACTATCACCACCACCACTACCAACACCACCACCAGCAACACTACTACCAACACCACCAGCACTACTACCAACACCACCACTACTGTACTACCACCACCAGCACTACTACTACCATCACCACCACTACCACCACCAGCAGCACTACTACCACCACCACCACTACTGTACTACCACCACCAGCACTACTACTACCATCACCACCACTACTACTACCACCACCAGCACTACTACCACCATCACCACCACCACCACCCGCACTACCATCACCACCACTACCACCATCACCACCACCAGCACTACTACCAACACCACCACTACTGTACTACCATCACCACCACTACCACCACCAGCAGCACGTAAACTAAGGGAAGGGAAGGGAAGTAAACTAAGGGAAGGGAAAGTAAACTAAGGGAAGGGAAGTAAACTAAGGGAAGGGAAGTAAACTAATGGAAGGGAAGTAAACTAAGGGAAGGGAAGTAAACTAAGGGAAGGGAAGTAAACTAAGGGAAGGGAAGTAAACTAAGGGAAGGGAAGTAAACTAATAGGTGTAGTGGAGTGCCTAAAGGGTGTGTGTGTGTGTGTTAGAAGGGGGGGGATGTGGCAGGAGTGGGGCTGGTAAGTGTGGTGTTGAGTGGGAGGGGATGTGGCAGGAGTGGGGCTGGTAAGTGTGGTGTTGAGAGGGAGGGGATGTGGCAGGAGTGGGGCTGGTAAGTGTGGTGTTGAGTGGGAGGGGATGTGACAGGAGTGGGGCTGGTATGTGGTGTTGAGAGGGAGGGGATGTGGCAGGAGTGTGGCTGGTAAGTGTGGTGTTGAGTGGGAGGGGATGTGGCAGGAGTGTGGCTGGTAAGTGTGGTGTTGAGTGGGAGGGGATGTGGCAGGAGTGGGGCTGGTAAGTGTGGTGTTGAGTGGGAGGGGATGTGGCAGGAGTGGGGCTGGTAAGTGTGGAGTTGAGTGGGAGGGGATGTGGCAGGAGTGGGACTGGCAAGTGTGGTGTTGAGTTGGAGGGGATGTGGCAGGAGTGGGACTGGCAAGTGTGGTGTTGAGTGGGAGGGGATGTGACAGGAGTGGGGCTGGCAAGTGTGGTGTTGACTTGGAGGGGATGTGGCAGGAGTGGGAGGGGATGTGGCAGGAGTGGGACTGGCAAGTGTGGTGTTGAGTGGGAGGGGATGTGGCAGGAGTGTGGCTGGCAAGTGTGGTGTTGAGTGGGAGGGAATGTGGCTGGCAAGTGTGGTGTGGTGTAGAGAGGGAAGGTGATGTAACTGACAAGTGTGGTGTAGAGAGGGAAGGGATGTGGCTGGCAAGTGTGGTGTGGTGTAGAGAGGGAGGGGGAGGTAGCAAGAGTGGGGCTGACAGGGAGGTGGGCGGCCGCGGGAGACCTGTCAAGGTGGTCTACTAGTAAGGACCGTCGCACAAAGCCCACGCCACACTCCCGACGCCACACCACGCTGTTTTTTATCCCCACAGGCAACAACATCACTGACGTAACCACTCAGCAGGCAGCAGGACGATAGTTACCTACACTACCCTACTTCATATCCATCTACGTACACTATAGCCGCCAGCCAACCAATTACTACAGCACCGCCAACAACAACTTTACAACCATCACCAAAAAAGCTTAACCACCACCACCACCACATCACCACCAACAACTTTACAACTACCAACCAAAATAACTTTACCATCAACAACAACTTTACAACTATCACCAAAAAAACTTTACCACCACCAACAACAACTTCACCACAGACGACAACTTTCAGAGGTTTTCATGTATACTGAGGATACTACCAGTACTGTAGTGTCATGAATTCTAAATCGCATTGGAATCGTTTTACGGGCAACTCTGAATATATTTTCGATTACTCTGAAATAAATTTAACATAATCTACTGTTTTCTGAAGTATATATAACTGTGAAAAATCGAAAATTATGCTATATTAATTATTTCTCAATAATTATTACACACACACACACACACACACGCACAAACTTAACTAAGAGTTCTGAGAAAAGAGGATCTGGCCAAACAATCTAATCACACGGTTGAGACAAAATAAGACTTGTATTATGTAAATGAGGGTAAAGGGGAAGAGATTAAAGTACTGTACGGTGTTGGGAAGTGCAGCAGTGTGTGTGTGTGTGTGTGTGTGTGTGTGTATGAGAAAACAGGAAGGAATAAGAGGAAGGAATGGTAGGGAAGGATGAAGAGGTTGGAAATGCATACTGAGGAGAAAAGGACACAACACTTCTAGCTGCAAGGGAGAGGAATGAACATCTCAGAAGCAGCTGTGTGTGTGTGGAAAGCTTGGCGTGATGTTTTTTATGGGGGAGCACGGGGGGGGGGGGTACTATTGATGGGTGATGCTGTCTTGTGGAAGAGAAATACCAGAGGAGAACACAGCTTAAACATATACTGAACACATCAAGGTTGTAATTATGTTGCATCCACGTCAAGTTTGTAACTGTTCACATCACGACAAGTTCGTTACATTTCTAATGCGTTGAATGCGTAACACACTGCAAAGAATGTCGAAGGTCGTAACATGTGGCAACACGATGAGTTCGCAACATTTTGTAAATACAATGACTTCGTAAGAAGTTGAAAACGCATCGAATTCGTAACACATAGCAGACATGTTAAATTCACAACATGAAACAGACAATAACAACACGTAACATGTAGCAGACAGGTCAACTATGCATCATGGGCCAAATAAGCCTAATTAGTAAAAGTGGAACCAGTTCTTCCCTCTCAAACCTTTTCATTTTCTTCGGTCTTGGAGTTCTACTATCTTCTATATCGGTGCGAGCTAATGAGAGGTATAACTTACACGGATTATGAGTCACTACTCCTAACCTGTTTAGTACCTCCACCAAGTGATCACACCTGTAGGCGGCGTCCACCATGCACTGCCTTGTTGGGTGTCACGTGATGGCCTGCACCACGACTCCACCCGCCGCTACCAACGCCTTCTAAGGAGATCCTTCTTTAAGAGAAGCTCCTCTTGCTCCACTCTGGAACTTCCCAACGGTAATTTACACCTAACCTGCCTCCTGGCTTCCACGTACCATCGTCTTTTCTTATTTATATATACTGACGTATACCACCCATCGCTGTGACCTCCATAGTTTACTGTTTGCCAAAACGTCCGTTTATTGCACTGGTTCCGCATGTAGCAGGCGTATCTCTACCACTATCAAATAATATTACCGGTATAAATAAAATCATAGAAACAGATTAATAAAAATTGGACTCGGAATAACGTAATAAACCGGCGTGGGGGGGGGGGGGAGATTAACGGAACAATACATTCCAGTGTGTCTGTCCACCCAACAGTGGTTGATAGAGGCACAATTACCAAGCACTGACCGTATTCCAAGTAGCCACATACCAGGCCTGGCCGGGTGGCGCAACACGAGAAAGTTGAAGGTTACCAACAGTACAACACAGTGGCAGGTACTCCAAGGTGTGACCTGTTCTTATTTACACAATGAATGAACCATTACTCCTGAATGAAGAACTCGCACGAGGGCCAGCAGTAACAAGACAATTTCTTCACTTTTAAGAGACTAAATAACTCTGACCACCCCGGAAGTGCAATGTTTTAAGAATGTAAAAATAAACTCCCCTTTGGCCACGACAGCTAAATAAATACGAATCTGAACGGAACCCCAGACACAGAACCGAAAGACGCACATTCGCACACGTGTATAACGCACCTAACACCAAGCCAACTATGTGCCCCCCAACAGGCAGGAACTTAAAATAACGAGCAAAAAAAAAATATGATATAAAAGCGAGATGTATATTTTCAAATTCAAGCAAACGACGACACATAACACTTAAAATAATGGTGTGTGTGTGTGTTAATAACTGATATAAATATAAAGAGAAAATTGTATATACTTTGGGAGACGTAAATACACAGAACTGAAAGTCAGATTTAATACTAGACGCAGTTAACCATGACGAGTGGTAACAATGCCACAAAACTGCTGACACACACACACACACATACCTGTAACAGGGTATCATTAAGTATAAACTAGACAGTTATTCTAGTAATCACACTATACGAGAAAACTCACTCAATTTTACTCAGAGACAAGAGCGCGAAAAATCTCTGCCCGTATCCAGCCCACCAGCAGCGTAATTGGGGGGGAGAAGGGGGAATATATACGGAGGGGGTTAGGGGGAAATATCTACGGAGGGGGAGGGGGAAATTATTATTTTTCGTTAATATATCCAAGTTTTAATATAAAGTGTTCTTACTAAAACCTCTCCGCTTTGTACTTAAGATCAAATTGTGCAATACCGAAAAACCTACAAAAGAAAAACGCTGTTGAATTCCTCCTCCCCTCCAGAGACGAAGTACAGTACAGGGGAGGAAACTTCGATCAGTAAGACCCAGCGTGTTTACATCCGGCTTAAGTTGAACAAGTAACTCCCTCTGGAATGCCGTCAATCTCCTGCACAGGTGATATAAACAAACCGTGTTCTACTAATTACCAAACTCGTCCCAGCTCTTAGGGGAATCACCGTCCCGGGACTGTCACGTTACAAGAAAACCTGTCCACTCCTTAATGACTTTACTGCCTTGGATGAGACTGGACAGGAAGGGACGAGAAATCCAACAACACCCCCCCCCCCCCCTCCTCAAGTCGACTGGGGATAACAATATCAGTTTAATTCATTATATTTTGTACCGCACGAGATCCAAATTTCTTCAGCACACCAGCAACTTACTGCACTGTTCATACCAGACTTTATACACTCGGCTCAAAACTGGGGTAAGTACAAAACAGAATACTTCACAAAACAGTAACTAACACATAATTTACTCGAATAATCCGTGAACTTCAACACATACCCGACTCTAATCTCCACAACATATGGCACACATCACCTTTGTTGTACCGCAGTATTTGTCTTGTAGTATTAGCAGGGTTCATTGTTCCATTTCAGCTCACTGGAGTGCGAAAGTGACTTTAGGTGTGTGTGTGTATGTGTGTGTGTGTGTGTGTGTGTATGTGTATGTGTGTGTGTGTGTGTAGGTGAGTCACTGTAATCCAGCAGCACAGAATGCGAGGGAATCAACTGACTAAGATAAAACCCAAGGAAGTGTATACATGTGTCAAGAATAAGCGAGGAATTTATATGCCTTCCTAGTCAGTATTAAACACCTTTTGACAATGTTACCCCGCACATAACTCTTACAAGAATAAAATACAAAATACCCAAACCACCGTCATTCATAACATAACACACAACACTACAACACACTGGTCACTTAGCAGAGATTATCACCATCATAACTACACAATCTTGTACAACATACTCTCCAACACAATGTCACCATCACGATCACCTTGCTCACTATACTCCCCAACATAGTCACTATTGTTGTGCACACGGCAAGAGTTAACTTACAGGATATTGTGCCCAGCTTCCACGCCCTCTCAGCCTCAACATTATTATTACCACCATCTTGTTATATCCTTCTTGTCTTCTCTTCGTCAATCACCAAGTTAAACGTTACCGGGTGTGTCGGCCTGGTGAATATACAGCTCGCCTCCTGCCCCAAGGGTCACTGGTCTCTCCTCTCTCTCTTTTATATCCCTCTACGTCCAATCATCCCTTCCCCTCTAACCCTACACCCTCTCCCACTGTTTCTTTATCACTACCGGGGTGACCTGTACAGCTCACATCATACCTGACACACTCCTTACAGCACACACTCGACAATAACCCAAGTAACATTTACTCTACAGTACTTCTTAATATGGCAGGTCAACACTTTATCGTCAACCAATTACACCAATAATACATTACAATAAGGCTATAGTTTTATTCTCCAAGAACCACAATGATTCACCATAGAAACTACTTCCTTACACCTTAATCCACAACGTCAGTTATGATCCACAAGACTAAATGAAACTCACAACAACCATACACAACAATAAGTAACAATAATAACAATTCTTCTATAAGCAAAAAAGAGTAAATTCCAATGTCTATTAAATCAAACGGGATAAATTATTACTGTGTTGATGTACGCAAAGCGAAATTTTATCATTAAGTGTTTCAATTTCATCAAAGAGAAAACCCAACCAGAAAAATACCACGATGTTACAGAAAAGTTAAACGAAACGACCTGACTTTAACTGCAGAACGAGGCTGACGGTTACTTATAACATGATAGCTCAAACAAGTTTTTCCCTAGCTTGCACTTTCACTACGGTGTTGGTGTGCAGGCCGAACCACCATGGTCTGTATAGGCTGAACCATGGTTTGCCGGATAAACAACCACCGTTTGCAAGCTGAGCTACCACGATGTGCAGCCCCAATAAGCATGACGTGGGGCAAAGGGGGAGGGGGGGGGGGCTGAACTACCCATGATCAGGAGGCTGGAAGATAATTATGTGGTTTACGGACTACAACACAGTGTGATAAGCATGAGTGAGTAAGGAGCCACCTAGTCTTACGCCGCTACACACACACTACTACAACACCACCCTGGCGGATTTGATACTAACACCTCGATTAGGAGAGAGAGAGAGAGAGAGAGAGAGAGAGAGAGAGAGAGAGAGAGAGAGAGAGAGAGAGAGAGAGAGAGAGAGAGAGAGAGAGAGAGAGAGAGAGAGAGAGAGAGAGAGAGTATATATTCCCAAGTTCAAAAAAGAAAGGCAAGCAAACAAAAGAGTAAACACCAAGCGTGCCATCAAACAAACACCCAAACAACTTTTCATTGCAAGGTCACACACTCACCTTGAAGTAACAACAATGAGAACCCCCCCCCTCCCCCCCCCATGTAAGCAGCCCATTATAGTGTAATCTATAAATGACGACGGTGGCTCGGGGTATGTAGGTGCATATAAAGTCCAGTATTCTCCAAGTATCTAAGCCTACGACAGTTTTACAAGGCCTATGACTGTGAAAATCGTTCGGTCATCTGGAAATTCTCACCGGAAGTGTAAAATAATTACTATGGTAAGTGAGATGGGACACAGCAGTTTATATTCATGATAAAATAAACCAAATAAAACCCGTTTTAACACTCGAGAAATGAATTATATCAAGACATCAGCTGATTTTAAATATATACTTTCAACCCGTCAAAAATAATAAAACAAGGATATACAAAAAATACAATCCCAATAAATAATAATAGTAATAATATAAATAATTAGCAATTACCTAAATTATAGCAATCGTGTGATAAGGTAAAAACGAGAGCGCAGAATCAAGATGACGTGCGAAATATATTAGAAATGTCACATATCAACAGACGACTAACATCACAACTCAGCCGATGGCCAAACACGGTATTATAATTCGTTGATGATGAGTCAATAATCAATAAATTGCCCAAAACCAGGTGGAAAAGTTGACGATTAAGGCTAATTCTGAAGTGATGATGAAATCCAGTAGTCAGGTGATGACCAAAGCCTCATGAGCTGGATCACGAGAGTTCACACGTTACATAACAGCCAGGAATAGCGTGAAGGAAGTGGTAAAAATAGAGGTGAGTCCAGCGTGGGCAGCAGCCAGGAGGAGGCAGCGGTGTTGGTGGTGGTGCAGGTAACGGAACACCGTGGCGTAATACCCGAGCTCCTGCCTCACTCACTCACACTCACTGCCCCTCAGGCTGAGCCAGTTCACTATCTCGCTATGCACACGTACATGCACCACACGCGCACACACAAACAAGCGAAATATACACACACACACACACACACACACATACATTTAATTTCTCTCCCTCACACACCTGTTGATACCTACAAACACTTCATAATGTTCAGGTGATAAATGTTATCATCATTCACAACTATATTAATTAGATGCTCCCACACCTCTTAAACTCCACGCGAGATGAATTACTTTTGACACAGATATAAGGCGGCACCACCACCACTACAAAAATCACAACCATAAAAACAACAACAAAACAGGTAAACAAGACGATGTAACACCACTTAACTGCACTAACTCTAGCTGGTTTTAGTGATGGTTGATGTTATTGATGTACCTGATATTATTACTACCATTTATAATAAAGTGTTGATGGCGTTTAACCTTTACAGTAGTTCACGCATGTCTGGAGGCAGCTTTGTGTGTGGTGGTAAAAAGAAAATCTAAACACATCTGGTTATGAAGTGCTCTGATTTGTTCCTCCCCAGTCTAACCTAACCCAACCTGACACCCACAAACCTAACCTAACCTACATTTACAAGAAAATCAGATCCATTATTACCTGACCAAACCTAACCAACCCACAAAACTCAAACCCAAATTGGTAAAGTGGGACTCGTACTATAGCACCAGCGTACTATACCCATACACTAGGTTGCTTCTTAATCCACAGGAAGCGATTGCAGAGGTGTATCAATATTGCAGAGTGTAGACAATGCCATTATATAACTACCCAAAGAATTATTACTTATGAAGACAATAATGCTAACTAGACAACACACACACACACACACACACACACAAGGGAGGTAACCAAACAATTCACTCCTTCCGTGTGATGACGTGTTCAAAGTTATATGACCTTGACCTTTTGACCCCCAAAACAACGAGTCTTGGAGTTGTCGCGGTGGAATAAATGCCAAGTATGTTACAAGTTCTTTCCGTTCTTGGGGTAATGCTGGTGACCCGAGTCGTCTCTGTGAAAAACATAAAACACAAGCCAAGCGAGGTAACCAACCGGAAGTCAACAGGAAATACGCACGACCTTTTATTTTACAAGAGAGAATGAGGAACGATGTGTGTGTGTGTGTGTGTGTTACATCTTCAGAGGGTGTGTAAAATAAAAAGCGAAGTGATGAAATAAAATTCAAACTCCTCAGACTACCACCATACATCATTACCTTTAGAGTAACTACACAAACCACAATCACGTCGGGATACCTAAATCAGGTACAAACGATGAGAACAAAAAAATCCAAGGCTGGTTAAAAATAGCTACCAAGTCCAAACACTCTTACAGACTAGCAAACTGGTTTTAACAGTGCATGTTTTCATAAGATATTTAAACCATAATGTTCGGTGTATAAAAAACACCCAACAAGCAATTACAGACTTATGGAAACATGGATGGATGAGTATTACAAACCAACCAACTCCCACCTCGCCTCACACCCCAGAAACAAGGTTCTTTAGTAACCCACAATAAGTCATCGGGGACTGTGTCGTAGTGAAAACAGAAGGATCTTTAAGCCCTACTGAGTTCACGCACACAAGCACAACACGAGACCTCGGTTACAATACAAGACACGAATGCGCCGGGCTCCATGATGAACATACAATAACGTCAAGCAAGCAAGCAAGAAAAACTACAGTCACTTACTCAAAATAAAAATATCTATACAGAATTGTGTTGAGACAATATGACACAATGGACGAAAGATTTTCATCCCCCCCTACCGAGACAACAGGAGTCGTAATGTTCATTATGAAATTCATCGATCACCCCAAGTACAGATAGTTGTTTTTTTTTTTTAGTGACTGTACATTAATTATGTAGACATGAGCAGCCATCCTAAAACAAAATTTATACAGAAGTGGAAGCCAAGGAATAGCTCAGTAGCCATATTCGTGGACTTTAAGGTCAAAATAAAGTATATACACAAAATAAAGGAGCAAATAATACAGCTAACTGAAACGTAAAAATACAACTGATGAAGACGATAAACAAACACACGTATAAAAATAAAACGACAAATTCCTATCAAACAAGAGGCGCCCAGATACTAACAAAGCAAACACGAACAAACACATAAATAAAAACGAGTACAAGCAAACAGGAAGTGAACATAATGAACCGGTCGATCTAGTAGATGATTATCATGTTCAGAGACACACACACACACACACACGGGATCACAACTCGACGACAAACAAGCAAGCAAATCTGTCAGCACGACGAACAAGCACACACTGAGGAGGCAAACCATGTATCTCTTTCATTAACGCAGAGGCCACAAGTTAACTACAGCCAAAGACAAACATTGGAAGGACAGTAAAACAATCGATTTATACCAGTAAAACTTCATCTCAAGGGGACAGCAACATGAATAACTGAAGCGACTGGCGTTATATGTAGGGATAAGCAACGATGATGAGTAGTTCTTTACACTTGAGTAACACAACCGCTAAAGTTACACACACACACACACACACACACACACACTGGCAAGCAAGACACTAACAGGCATCAAGCATAACGCGTGGGATATGAAGTTAAAAGGGTAAAAATTGGGCGTCAAATATCCATGCAAGCAAATCTATCTCTAAATTATTCTTCCGGAGAGTCAATTACACACAAGCAAGCACAGATGGCAAGGGTAAACGATGGCGGTGATGACGATAGTGACATGGTCGATGGTGAAGGTGAGTGATGACGACGACGATGATGATGATGGTGGTGGTGATAGTGAGGTCGATAATGGTGGTGCTGGTGGGGATGACGATGGCGCGGTGTGACTTTGGTGATGATGGAGGGCGATGGAGCAAAAACCTGACAGTCGCGGAACAAAGAGTGCGTCACCGTGGAGCAACTTGACCTACATAGCGCCGGCCCCCACACACACACACACACACACGTCCGGGGTCGCGCATGTTGGGGGGTGAAAGGGGGAGGAGGAGGAGGAGGGTCATGCACGAACAAGAATAGGGGAGAGACACAAGGGAGGTGTAGTAGTAGTAGGTAAGATGGAAGACTACTGGTTGTCTCAAGAAAATGAATCATGAATAATTTTCCCCTTTTTTTCTGTATTATTCTTCCCCGGAACAAGTGTACAGTACGTATGAGAGAAGAAGTGCATATCTAGGTGAAGGTGAGGTTCATGGGACGCAACCTCAAGACTGGGTGACAGTGAGGGAGAGAGGAGAGTAGGAGGGAGAGGGGGGTGAGGTGTGGGTAGGATGAGAGAGGGGGGTGAGGTGTGGGTAGGATGGGAGAGGGGGTGAGGTGTGGGTAGGATGGGAGAGGGGGTGAGGTGTGGGTAGGATGGGAGAGGGGTGAGGTGTGGGTAGGATGGGAGAGGGGGTGAGGTGTGGGTAGGATGGGAGAGGGGGTGAGGTGTGGGTAGGATGGGAGAGGGGGTGAGGTGTGGGTAGGATGGGAGAGGGGGTGAGGTGTGGGTAGGATGGGAGAGGGGGTGAGGTGTGGGTAGGATGGGAGAGGGGGTGAGGTGTGGGTAGGATGGGAGAGGGGGTGAGGTGTGGGTAGGATGGGAGAGGGGGTGAGGTGTGGGTAGGATGGGAGAGGGGGTGAGGTGTGGGTAGGATGGGAGAGGGGGTGAGGTGTGGGGTAGGATGGGAGAGGGGGTGAGGTGTGGGTAGGATGGGAGAGGGGGTGAGGTGTGGGTAGGATGGGAGAGGGGGTGAGGTGTGGGTAGGATGGGAGAGGGGGTGAGGTGTGGGTAGGATGGGAGAGGTGGTGAGGTGTGGGGTAGGATGGGAGAGGGGGTGAGGTGTGGGTAGGATGGGAGAGGGGGTGAGGTGTGGGTAGGATGGGAGAGGGGGTGAGGTGTGGGTAAGATTGGAGAGGGGGTGAGGTGTGGGTAGGATGGGAGAGGGGGTGAGGTGTGGGAAGGATGGGAGAGGGGGTGAGGTGTGGGTAGGATTGGAGAGGGGGTGAGGTGTGGGTAGGATGGAATTGAATTGAGGGGGGAGAGGTGGGTTGGATGGAGGGGGAGAGGTCGGTAGGATGGAGGGGGAGGAGGGAGGGGGGAGGTGTGGGTAGGATGGAGGAGGGAGAGGTGAGTATAATGGAGGGGGGGAAGAGGAGGGTAGGATGGAAGGGGGGAGAGGTGGGTAGGATGGAGGGGGGGGAGAGGTGGATAGGATGGAGGGGGGAGAGGTGGGTAGGATGGAGGGGGGAGAGGTGAGTATGATGGAGGGGGGGAAGAGGAGGGTAGGGTGGAGGGGGGGAAGAGGAGGGTAGGGTGGAAGGGGGGAGAGGAGGGTAGGGTGGAAGGGGGGAGAGGTGGGTAGGATGGAGGGGGGAGAGGTGAGTATGATGGAGGGGGGGAAGAGGAGGGTAAGATGGAAGGGGGGAGAGGTGGGCAGGATGGAGGTGGGCAGGATGGAGGGGGGGGAGAGGTGGGTAGGATGGAGGGGGGGAGAGGTGGGTAGGATGGAGGGGGGGGAGAGGTGGGTAGGATGAAGGGGGGGGGGAGAGGTGATTAAAGGAATGAACGGATCTTGGGTACACACATCTGTTGCCAACGACGACACCTTAAAATATGTACACTACAAACATTCCCACACGTGTTTCTGCTACCATACTGTCGATAATTTTGAAGTTAAAACCAAACCCCCCTCCAAAAAAAAATCTTGTGAATTCAAAGCCAAGCGTGACTCTCAGACGGACATATAGATTGGATTAAAAAGCTGTTCATGGCAAAGAAGGCTAGATTGACCAAATTCTTCCCATGCTCGACTGTCGTTGCCGCCACCACCGCCGCGTACCCTAACCTCAAGAGGAGTCCGTCTGGCTGGGGGTAGTGAGGGCAGCGGACTCCTTGAATTTACCCTCCTCGCCTGATAACCATAACTACTGTCACTGATGCTTCTGGTGACGTCCACGACACCTGACATGGGTGGGTTTTAGTGTCTCCCAGCTGCCAAGTTGAGAAAATAAGCTCACTCAGGTGTCGTTCCGGGTGTTTATTTAATGGTCGTAGTTCGTACCCAAGCCTCGATACCCAAAGTGTCCGTCGGTTCGTCCATTTAGTTTTGCCAGCCAGTTGTAGTACTTCAGGCGTCTGGGATGAACAGGTGGTCACCAGACTGCCGGGCTAAATAAGTGGTATTGGATTCAACATACACACGAACGAGAGAGAGAGACGTACGGACGGCTGCAGCTCACATCAACAAGTTCATCACCATCTGCTTACATCTATTTCTTATCCTCACATTTCTAAAGAAACTTCAAGCACTGAAGTGTTAACTTTTAATCTCCCCAAAAACCTTATTGAGTGAGTTACCAGGTAAGGATGACTCCAGAAAGGTCTTCAAGCAAGGGACACGTTTTTGTTTTTTCTCACTAAATTCCTCAGAAAATACAAGACGACTCTGAGGTTGCTGGCATTTCCTAAGTTTAGTGAGTGAAGCAGCGTTAGTGACTGGCTGATCAAGTGATGCTGGTACAGCCTCAAGAGTGGCCACCATAACCCATCTGGGTACGAATTATCCCCAGATTCTTTACCCATCCCTCCATCAACCTCCAGACACAGGAATTCAGATTTTCACATATTACTCACCCTTCAAAACTACTACTCCTACTACTACTACTAAAACTACTCCTACTACTACTACTAAAACTACTCCTACTACTACTACTACTACTACTACTAATAATAATAATAATAACACAAAAGGTTAAAAATCTCCGTGAACAATAATTTAAAAAATACTAAGCATTAATGAACACTTCTAATCAAACTTACATCTCTCTCACACTCTGGGAGTCAAATGTCACCAAGAGCTGAGATACTGGACTAGTTACTTCATCCCGTGCACGGTAACAGCTGTGATGGGGCAGTTCATACACTAAAACTTGGCCAAAACTCAAATTTCAGTGGCCATGGCCTGTGACAGACTCTACATAAAATCTACCAGTGCCTAACTGTCAATGAGCTCAGTCAAGTAGAATAATTTTGTGGACTGGATACGTAGATATTAATAAAACGATGAGCACAGAAAGTAGTTCTAATCCTTCATATACATCTCAGGTTACCAAACATACTAGTAACATAAAACTGTGTTCTGAATTTATTTTACATCTGTACAATCATTCTCAAATAATCGGAAGTGACTTTTGGCCTTTGAAAGACCATTAACCATAAGAAACAAATATGGTGATTATAAAACTCAGCATAAATATTTGTATAAGTATCAAATTTATCTGATACTTGTGAACTCTCTCAAAACAATTAAATTGAAACTTTGACGACAAACGTACTGTACTGTAAGTATGACCAAACTTTGCTGCATAGACATAATAATAATAATAATAATAATAAAATTAATTATTATTATTATTATTGGCCAACAAAATTGAAACACGAATTAAAAGGGTACAAAATCTGTTAGTTCAGGACCATTTGTTCACAACCTTGAGGCTTTCCAAAAATTGAACACACCAGAGTAGTAGTTATTAAGACAACGGGTGGACATATAGAGGTAAACTGGAGCTTCTATTGTGCAGGTTTATTTGAATTACATATTTTGTTACTTGGACCTATCTAGTGAGGCGAAGTATATGCCCTACTTATAGACCTAGTAATACCCTGTCAGAGAACAAAATTCAAACGTACTGACAAATAGAAGGACAAAAACTTACAGTACGTTAGGATGGTTTGATACAATATTGTAAATCAAACTACAATGGTTAAGAATCTGGAAACTTAAAACAGGTTGGTTAGCCGAGGACCGCCTGGAGGAGGCAACACCTTGAGACCTCTCAAAATGTTAGGCAGGTGTAGTGAGAACTTACCACAAGGTACACTGGGCTGCAAAATGAGGACAAGTTAAAACAAACAGCAGCGTTGACAAATTACATTTAGCTACAATGGGTCGACAAGTTACAATAAGTAATTAACATGGAAAAGTGTCAAGACGTGTGGGATGGGAGGGGGGCAGGGGGGTGCCGGCATCTCTGTCAACAATCAGTCCGGGCCAGGGATCAGGGTCACACCCCGACCTACGTCATATGCCAACCCCCGCCTTCAAATGCCTCCCACACCCTCCGGTGTAAATCAAGATCTTGAGCTATTTACCTCGAAATCATATTCCCAATATAAAGAAATCGTATTCAAGATCAATTTACAAATTTCATGATGCAACATCAAATATTCAAACGTCAACCTCATCTGTATTGAATACTAAATAAAAACAGGTAACATTAATATTAAGCAGCGATAAACCAGTCCTGCTACAGTAGCCATGACGAAAACGGGAGTTTCCTACTGAAGGAGGAAATGGGAGTTCCCAGTACTGGTCAGCTGACGCAACATAGTAGACGGGGTACAAGGGGAGCAGGAGGAAGTAACACGAGGAAAGTATGCCAAGTGCAACAGGCCATGGACTACACTACACATCCTGCAATTGACTCCAACTCCCAAGCTTGTTCATCGTTTTCTTCGGCTAAGACTGGGAATTAATACAGTCACCCTGGGACGACAATAACGATCACAGCATAACACCCTTGGGAAGACTCTAACCCTCTTCTTTACGTCCACTGATCAAGGTTACACTTCTCTACACATCCTATCCCTTCGCCTGGCTGCACTACACTCTACACCTCCTTAGCTCCGCCTCCTCTTTCATTAGAACACTCATCTTGTCTGTCTGTCTGTCACTCTATCCTCCACCATCCCATTTCAGCACCGTTCCCTCCCTCCCTCTTCAACAACCTCCCCCTCCTCCCTTCATCCCCCTCACCCCAATTCAACCCCTTCATCTCCCTCACCCCAACCCCACGCCTTCATCTCCCTCCCCTAATCCAACCCCTTCACCCTCACCCCGCCCCTCACCCTACGACCCCGCCCACTCTCTCCAAGTCCCACCTGGCAAACACCTACTCGCCTTGTAAGCAGTCACGACTTTTTTCCTCTCCGTGACCCTGAGTGGCTGGTCTGCTATCTCCTGTCTGTAATGAGTCGTGTTACCATGTAGCCTGAAGTCTGTCTCATGTAGCCTTCAGAGTTTACCATGTACCTTATTATCTCTTATCATGCACACCTAAGTCTTTATCGTGCACACCTAAGTTTTTATCATGCACACTCGAGGTCAGTATGCTACCTAAAGTCAGTCTATCATCAGTCCTAGGCTCTATCACACACCCTATAATCTCTATCCCTTCTTTCACCACTCCCATGCACCCTCCTTCCCTCATGCACACACCCTGACCCACCTTAGGAGCGTGAAACACACCAGGATACACCTCCCATGACACCTTTCATCTCACAATCTACCACGGGTCAATCTTCAGCAGTTAATAGAGTTGGCCATCCGAATCGTCTAATTATTATTCACTGTGGATAATTTGGAATACCTTTATCTCATTAACACCCAATTATGCTGACAGCTATCAAAAGTATTATTAACTAGGCCATTACAGTACTGAGGGTAGGTACAGAAATATTTTAGTGGGCCCCATTACTAGGGTAAGACGATAAGGCCTTTGACAATAACGCATCTTGTCTTCTCATCGTTCTTACTAATCCTCTCACATTAAGGAATCCGTCAGAGAATTATTATATTTCCACTATCAACACCACAACCTAACCTAAACCTAACCTAACCTTACCAAACACGACCTCAGAATATGAAGATGTTTAGGTGATCACAATCTGGTGTTTATCTAATGGAATGCAGGTGATTAATTAGAGGAACAGGTACAGGTGTCTATTGTTTACCCATATTATAATATTGTTGCTGTTTGAAGAGATGACTGTAGTTAAAACAGGTGATTGTCGTCATAGCATTCTAATTACTGGTTAGGTTTGGTTAAGTTAGGTTAGGTTATGTATAGTAATAGTCGAGAGATGATTGCGAAATAACGATATATTTATATGTATTGAAACTAGTCGGCATAAACAATCAGGTGCATAATCACAATAATTAGTATAAGTAAACAGCATGACTACTAACCTAACCAAAACTAAACCTAACGTAACCTAACGTAACCAAACCAAAACTAAACCTAACCTAACGTAACCTAACCTAACCAAACCTGACCTAACCTAACCTAACCTAACCTAACCAAACCTGACGTAACCTAACCAAACCTGACGTAACCTAACCAAACCAAACCTGACGTAACCTAACCTAACCAAACCCTAACCTAACCAAACCAAACCTGACGTAACCTAACCAAACCAAACCTGACGTAACCTAACCAAACCAAACCTGACGTAACCTAACCAAACCTGACGTAACCTAACCAAACCTGACGTAACCTAACCAAACCAAACCTGACGTAACCTAACCAAACCTAACCACAGTCATCCCCGTTCGTCAACAACGTATATAAGCTGCGTTGAAAGGCTTATATATATATACTGTATCCATGTATATCCTGACCTCCTCAACCTAATACCAACCAGTTTTTATCCTGATATCCTTCTTCCTCCTAATTCCCTCCTTGTTTCCGAAATCCTCCTTTTCCCTCAGCTTAGTCTTCATATCTACAGTTACAGTGTGTTATTCTCGGGGACCTGTAACATCTCTTCTCGTCCCTCTGTCTACAGTAGCAATCCTAAACCAACTCTTACTTTTCTCTACGTTAATCTACAGTAGTAATCCTATACCACATAACCCTTACTTTTCTCTACGTTAATCTACAGTAGTAATCCTAAACCACATAACTCTACTTTTCTCTACGTTAATCTACAGTAGTAATCCTATACCACATAACCCTTACTTTTATCTACGTTAATCTACAGTAGTAATCCTAAACCATAAATACACAACTCTACTGTTTTCTCTGTAGTACTTCTCTATGCTATTAACCCCATAACTTCTCACTGCTTCTCCCAGTTATATACAATACACAACTATCAACTTGCTTCTCAACTCTTACGATAGATTAGTTCATTCACGAATTATTTCACGTCATGGGTCTAGTAACAACACGTCATGGGTCTAGTAACAACACACAAACAAAAAGTCATTGAAGTAAATTTACCAGAACTTAAGAAACGGAAGAAATTTACTGTAATATGATTGAACCCTTTCACTGCCCCCTTTCACTGCTAACACTACGGAGCAATTTAAGGATAAAATATAACTCCCTTTCTCCCTTCACTACTCCCGTGTAACTTCACTATTTCACCAAACTTTCCCTTGGACAGTCGGCCGTACAAATGGAATAATTTCACGCATGACAAAACTAATTACCGAAGGAAAAAAAAAATAATCACGAATTTCCAAAGACATATAAGATTTAGTTGCTGCCTTGATGTACCCGAAGTCTATTTATTTCACATCAATAATTTTTTTCTACCTATTAATAAAAACCAATTATCTTATTTTTCTACTTATCTATGGAACTTTATCGTTACTTATCTATTCACCAAATTAATCCTCCCTCATTCTATCCTTCCACCTGGCACTCACGATCTTCCACTTCCCCTCCTCTTCCTCTTCGCCTGGAACTTACACATCCTCTGCTTACAACGCACGCACACACACACACACAACCTTGCTTCACTTACTATCACGAGGAGAGCTGGAAATCCGACCTCCAGGCTATCTAACCTTTGACCTCTACATCCAGCAGTCCCGGTAAGTCCCCTGTCAAACAACCTCTCTCTCTCACCCCCGTCCCTACACAGTCCGACACCTGTGCCACACCTGACACACAACTACTTCACCTCTGTGCCATTTCCAGCCAATTAGATCTGGTGCGTCAAAAAAAAAAAACACCTGGCCGATACACACCTTATCTTTTATTAGTTATCTTCAAACACCTGTCAAAACACTATTACTACTACCTACTACTACATCTTTCCTCTCTACATCTACAAGACACACCTGTAGAAAACCCAACTCTCTCTCTCTCCTGACCAGTACCACTTCCTGCCAGACACCAGCGTCACACCCTACCAGACAGACAAGTACCACACCCTACAACACACATCTCGATCACACCTACTCGCCCCGCTAGACACCTGCTTCAACATACCAGGAAAAGTCGAATAATGATGATAAGGAGAAGAAGAAAAGATAGATAGAAGAACAGAACTAAAGTAAATAAAATAAAAAAAAAAGGCAGAAGGCAGAAAAGACATAACCCTGGGGAAAGCTAAATGCCAAGGGAAGAAAGAAATGGAAAAAAAAAAATCCAAGCGAACAAGGCGAGGAATCCAATAACAAAGTGAAATATCGAACAAGTGAGGTGTAGAGACCTTGACGAGTAAGACAGACAAGAAGAAGAAAGAGAAGGAACAAAAAAGGAGAAATAATAATAATGTAGGAGACAACTTACAACACACAACTTGTCAAGGCAACACAGGGACGAGAGAGAAATAAAGATGAAGGGGAGGAGAGAAAAGAGACGATAGGGGTGAGAGAAGGAAAACAAGACGAGGAGGAGGAGGAGGAAAATATCAGTTTACTCTTCTCTCCTTTATCTTGTCTAAGGCATGAAGGAGATAATATGAAAGGAAGCAGAAGGGGGAGGAGACATGATAAAGGAAGGGAGGACATGTAAAGACGATAGATAGCAGGAAAGCACGAGAATGGGGAAAGGAATGAACAGGATGTGGAAGAGACATCATGAGGGAGGGTGAGGAGGAGGTAACAATGAACAGAGAATCGACAGAGAAAAGACCCAAAACCTGAGAAAATTGCCTTGAACATCACAACATAAATCTCCACATATCAGAAAAAAGTCCTCATTAACAACATAAAACCCACATCACAACACGTAAAAGTTCACATCATAACAAAGTCCACATCACAACATACAAGTCCACATCAAAACATAGATCCAACATCACAGCATAAAACCCACATCATAACGTCAAAATCTAAGTCATCCCAGAAATCCCACAATACGACATAAGCCTCAGAGCGTAACACAAGAATATAAAACACAATCGTCTAGTCATCATGCTTGCCGCAGCGCTGCCGGCCTCTGCTCGGACAAAGGTCATCGCCATGAGACACGCGGAAAAAAAAAAACCCGAAAGCCAAAAAGGTGATCCATTTACTCGCACATAAACACGGGTGGACCTACGACCTGACAGCTGAAGGATGAGTCAGCTAGTAAACTAACACACGTGGACCTACGACTGACAGCTAGAAATGGACAGGAATGAGATGAATCATACGAGAAACATTAATTAAAAAGAAAACAAAAAGAAGATATGTAATAAAATTTGAATCCTAAGAAATATGGACGTGAAAAAGGGAGGGGGGGGGGGGGGTAAAGATTAAGACGTTACAACAAAAGGAGGAATTAAAACAAAAATGAGTGAAAAAGGAGGAAGACAGGAACAAAAAGCCGACTGGACACGAATAAGACGGAATATTTGAAACATGACATCAACTGATTCTAAGTATAAGACAAAGAAGAGAAGAGAAAGGAAGAGTGGGCAACCCGACCTGGAGATTACAGAGAAAAGAAAGTCTGGAAATCGAGTCAGTGGGGAAAAATGAGATGGAAACACTCACTAACTCTGAAGAGAAACTAAGAAGAAACAATGAAAAAAAAAACCCACACAAAGAAGTTAAAAGAGAACGAAGATAAAATACAGTGAGGAGGTTACAGGCAACATTTAGTGAATGGCAAAGGTAAGGAAAACACGCCGAGCTTTAGACACTGCAAGGAAACGTGTCCGGATACGTGAGGTGAAGGAAATTTGGCAGCCAGAGTTAAGACGGACACGCGGGGCGGTGGACGGTGCAGAAGAGCGTGTCCGGACTGCTGGTCGCCCCGGCATTTCCTGCCTGCGTCCTCTAGCCGACCCTCCTACACACCGTCGGCGCAACACCACGATGCACACAGCCACCCCCACAATAAGATCACCAATACACTATAGCCATCAGTAGTCTCATCTACACCCTCAGTCAAGGCGTGGTATAAAACAACTATCCATAGGCCTCCGTACCCACCCACCACGAGGGAAACAGTGCCTCCTCCACCTAAGATGTTCACCATCACCAGCTCCACCACATGTAGCCTTCCACACACTACTGTACAACCTTTACTACACCTCCTGTACCACACACTACAACCTTTACTACACCTCCTGTACCACACACTACAACCTTTACTTCACCTCCTGTACCACACACTACAACCTTTACTACACCTCCTGTACCACACACTACAACCTTTACTACACCTCCTGTACCACACACTACAACCTTTACTACACCTCCTGTACCACAAACTACAACAACACTTCCTTCATCTTTTTCATCAGGATTTGCAAACTTCACATCAGACACATGAGGGACAGCCGGGGTCAATAAAACAGCTAATGTCTCCACCTCCATAACCGTGACCACATCACAGGTGACTCATACCCAACCATTGCTGAAATACCTGAGAAAAAATATCCGCCTCGTACAACTGAAAACATCACTCTACTCCATCCAACACACAATGTATAAACAGGACATACCTGAGCGCCACCACACTACTACTACTACTATTATCACAGACACAATGGGAAGAAAAGTTGCTGATAATAAAAACAGCGTGGGAACATGACGTCCCCTCCCTTCATCGGGGGATAAAGTAAGCCGTTTCTTTATCCATGGAATCCTTCTATTAAGTTTGATCACACTTTTATTATCTGATGGTCTATGAAGGGTGAGGTGTGAGGGACAAAGGACAGACACGTGCACTTTTCCACAATACTGTTCCCCCACATTCAGACATAATGGGTAATAACGGCGGACTGTGACCACCATGAAATAGAGTCAACCCCACATGTCTATTACGGGCTGTCATCACACAAGTCATCTTATGTCTACACCTGGTACACTAATAAACAAACACTTAAGCACTGATCAATGGTCATCGTCATCAATTATAAAGACTAATGAGAGGACAGGCTGCCGAGACGACACAAAAAGAAGAGGAAGCTCACCTTGAACGATGCTTTAGGGTTTAAGCAGTGTTGATATACCTACACACATCATTATTCATAATAAACCCGAAGACAAAACACGAGACGTAAGAGTAATATATTATTATGTCATTCGTCAATTTATTTTATTGCTCTTTTACTCTGGTAGACCATACACGTATTATTAATCATAACTGAAATACAAAACCCTACGTGAAGTCTGAACACTATAGAAAGATAATGGTTTTAGTATCAAGTTCTACACTTGCTGCCCAAAGTATTTTTACGATTTTGTGTAAGAGTTTACAATATCAAATCCTCAAACAGTATCTTCATGCCGGACTATAATCTAGACAAATACTTGCAATCCTTGACGACGACGTGACTAAGCTCTAATAAAAGAGCTTATGCTAACGTTTATCGCACAATGACATCACTCTTACACTATCACAATTCAATTATCCGGTCAACTTCAGCAGTAGGACTTTCTAAAACTATTCATGCGTTAACAATATTAACATAATACGTGGAACAATGACTGTTAAATGTGAGTCACAAATACAGATGGTTCAGTATTGATATCTGAAAGTCACCTTACATCTTAGAAGCCTTTAACAGTTTAGATAAATCAAGTACCTTTTGTGGAAGAGCTTGTACATTTAAAAAATAGAAAGTATTTTAGTACCAATACATAGAACTCGTCTTTCCCGTCATGTCTCGATAGTCGGCCTTCCATATTTTTCTTCACAAAAGGTCAATATGGACGGAGATTTCACAAAGATGAGTCACGTGACGCGTCTTACACAACAGGTAATAATCGTTTATCACCAAACATTTCTTTGTTTACGCTCACATGCAGAGTTCCCCCTCCCCCCACACACATTAATATATATATATATATATATATATATATATATATATATATATATATATATATATATATATATATTTGCAAGTAAATCACTGTAGGTGCGCGTGATCTAGGTATATGCTGAAAACCACAAGGTGCTGTGGTTATCAGCATATATATATATATATATATATATATATATATATATATATATATATATATATATATATATATATATATATATATATATACTAAGGAGATGAGAGACGTAGAGTAAGAGTGGGCGTCGTAATAAAGGCATGGGTGTCCATGAAGGCTGGTCATAAACCTGATGGGCGTGACCCCAAGACGCTCGGGGTTACTGGGTCTGCCAGACCTAACGTGACCTCCATCACGTGTCACTCTCCAAGCCGCTGGGGGCCTGGGAGGACACAACTTACTTTCTACTTGTGAGATATAAAAAGGTTTTCCGTACATATATATTTTTTTACAAATTACCATCACTGTCGAAACATTTGCTCTAGCCTTTCTGTATCACCAGAATTAGAATAACTTAAAAATATATACACCGAGGAACTACTATTCATGACAGTATCCGACAATGTGTCAAAACAGGATAAAACTGCGAGGTTCACCTATGATGAGTGTGTGACTTATTTCCGTTTTCACAACTTGTCTCTTCTTGGTGGTCACTTACACGCCCGGAAGACAATGTATATATCAACACAGGTCTTTGTCTCACTAATCGCTATGCACCTGTAACGGTAAAAACTAGTACTGGTGGTCAGAGTATCGCCTCGCAATCAATCACTCCGATGTTAAAACATAATGAATTCATCAGTGGTGGACAGCTCAAGTGTACCCCAAAATGTGGAGAGTCAGTTAAAACTACCAACATATTACTCTCGGGAAATACATAACAGCAGAGATATGACACAAAATCAACATTATCTGACACAAGATTTATCGTCCAGTAATTCTAAAGAAAAATTGCAAAACTAAATTTACATAAAGGATCAATGTTTATGAATTTAGAGGATCAAATATGAAGTGGTGAACCATGGAGCACTGCAGAAGACTGGTATATGACAGCCGCTGACGACTTCCCATTAGTAACAACGACCTGCACACCTATACTCTATTCAGTTAACTTATAACTTGCAAGTACATTCCGAAAGCTACATTACAGTGAGAACGATGACATGCAAGAGCACGACACCAGCGTTGTGACCTTGTGTGTACTACGTCACCTCGGGCTGGCTGACACACTGAGGCTGGGCGTTTCAACAGAACATTCCCACTGTGTGTAATTTTCCTTCTCTTCCCGACAACTAAATTGTTCTTTACCTTGATAAACCTTCCTAATATAATCTAACAACGATCAGATAAACTAAATTACCTTTTCCTTAACCAGATCATCCCTGGAAATAACCTTTTCACCGACACTTCCAACCTGAAAAAAATTGCAGCCTTTCCATTAACAATTCCTGACAAAGCTCTTTCTTCGTCGACCCATGTCTCTAATAATCCCCAACACCACAACTCCTCGCAACTCCCAAAACCATACTCTTGGCTGACAAAATCCCTCTCTTGACACCCAAACCCCACGACATTCAATGCCATCTAACTCCCCTTCCCCTCCCACCTTCACCTCAGATATCCAATACCATTTCCTCCTCCCCCCTTCCCCCTGTACCCCCGAAAGTAAAGACATGATAGCTATAAATCGTGGCTGTACTAACTGATTGACTACTAGACTTCTATCACGAAAAAAAGACGAGAAAAACTAAGACAAGGTATACATCCAACTCTCTCGTACGAAATGGCAACCAACCGCACCTCATCGAGCACAAGATCGGGCAAAGATAGTAATTTGGACTCAACTAACTCGTAAAAGAGAAAGCTGAATCCAAACCCAACTCCCTTGAAGTATCGTAAAAGGACGTTCGGCACCTAAATCAAACTTTAAATGCGGTAAGCACCAGGCGTCCTTTCATCTCCTCACCTGATAATTCTAATCATTGTCAAAAAATAACATATTGCTTAAATCTCATTCTCCTCCAATATTCACCGAGAAGCCATACCATAAGAAGATATACCAATTAACAAGATATCAAATTACAGGATCTATATTATAATCTATACTTAGATAGTCTATAAAATAGACTAGTGCTCTAATTATATCGAGAGATCTAGTAAAATGATTGTACACTATGAGGAAATACAATATAGCTGAAGTAAGGAACACAGAAGGACGATTTCATATACTATACAGTAGTGACCACGTTAAGGACAAGACACTTAAATTCTATTATAACCATCACACGTCCATTACTCGGGGCAATTATAACCTCCTATATCATTATACACTACTCCATGGCACCACATAATTACTATAACCCCACAAACTTAATTATCTTTTCCACAATTAATCTAAATTAAATACAATCTAACTTTTATTTAATCACATCTCTTTTAATCTTACGCTGCATTATCAAATTACAATAGCCAGAACAGATGCTCATGTCACTCTCTCTTAAACAGAATCAGAAAATAATAATCATCAACTTCCCGAGTGGAGACGTCGGTGTTAAATACTGAAGACCAGCACAAAGCCACCCCACGTAAGCCAGAAATGGACGGAAGCGAGGGAGTGCCTGTGTACCTCAAGGCTTTCCTCAAGTCATTAGGTCAGTGGTCCAACAGGTGGTGAAGGAGGGCAAGGGGAGGGGAGGGAAAGGATAGGGGAGAGGGGAGGGGAGGAAGGAGAGGGAGGCGACTCATGCTCGACTATAACCACATCCCAGAAGATGACGGAGCGTATCATAACACACACACACACACACACACACACACACACCTTAGAAGGCTCATATATATCAATACGTGCATGACATCAATGACAACAGTAACTACAGAAAAACAGTTCCATTAATAGTAGTAGTAGTAGTTTGAAACAGTAAGTAAACAATAAGTAAACAAAAACGTATATACAGTATATATCACAAGAAAAGCAAGAAGAGGAGGAGGAGGAGGAGCAGGAGGAGGGGGGGGTTGGAGACAGAAGAATTAATTACCGAGGATACACCTAAACCATCAAATAAGCATACCCAGTAACTACCCCTGACATAAACAATCTGGGCATTTGAAGAACTAACCATTGTCATCATGCCATCTTGGTGAGGAAAGGAAAAACGCTATATACCTTCCACAGCAATAACCCCATAGAACCTTCCTACACCCCTCCGACACCCCCCAGAGCAATACCATACCCCCATAGAACCTTCCTACACCCCCCGACACCCCCAGAGCAATACCATACCCACATATAACCTTCCTACACCCCCCGACACCCCCAGAGAATATATCCGATAAAAAAATACCAGGATAACCTTTTAAAACCTTGACATAACCCAGGTGACTTTCTTATAATCCCCCGAAATAGTCCCAGATAACCTATACACTTTCGACATATTGTACCCCCACATGCACCGACATACCCACCCCCACATAACCCTCCACAACACCAAAATACCCCCTCATACCCCCACATAACCCTCCACTACACCAACATACCCCCTCATACCCCCACATAACCCTCCACAACACCAATATACCCCCTCATACCCCCACATAACCCTCCATTACACCAACATACCCCCTCATACCCCCACATAACCCTCCACTACACCAACATACCCCCTCATACCCCCACATAACCCTCCACTACAGCAACATACCCCCTCATACCTCCACATAACCCTCCACTACAGCAACATACCCCCTCATAACCCTCCACAACACCAATATACCCCCTCATACCCCCACATAACCCTCCACTACAGCAACATACCCCCTCATAACCCTCCATTACACCAACATACCCCCAAATAACCCTCCACATACACCAACATACCCTCCACCACACCAACATACCCCCAGACGACCTTCGAACCATCTCGACACCTCACCAGATAACCTTCCCCAACATCATACATTTGTGGCGAGTAATGACACCCATTTCTCAGAACACCGGCCAGAATAATAACAACGTACATCAAGAAACAAGCACACAACCTCGAAGTGAAAAGACATCAAGGACCCCATGAGAAACACACGTCCGCGTACATGTGTGTGTGTGTGTGTGTGAGTGTGTGTATATTTCCTGTATCCAAGAGGGAGGAGCGAGATCCAACTGGAGAGTTCTCATGAGGCAGCGTGAAAGGAGTCTTGATTAATCCTCCCAAGACTGCCTAACTGCCTGGGTCATATCTGCTCTCAATTTGTCCTAATTCCACTAACTCGTCTTTCTTCCGAATGAGGATAAAATATAAGAGTTACACATCAGAATAAGTTAGTTATTTCCCAAAGCAATATACACAAGTGACATCGAACTCAGTGACTCAAGTGTAAAACAAGAATATAAGGCAAGATTTTTATAAAAGACACAAGCAGCTAACACTACACTGAATGTATAACGCAAGAGGAAGTATCCCGCGATGAACTACCGACCCATGCACTTAGCAAACACTAATGATGATAACAGGGTACGAGGACCTCCAGCAAAACCCACAAACGCAATAATTTTTTTCTTCTTCAGGGAACGTGGGAGTATAACCTGTACACAACACAACAAACTTCTAACACCGGAAAAAATAAACACAACTGTCTGGGACTCTGGGTAATAACTGCAGCCGTTACAACTTACAACCCAAACGTGATTATTACTATAGTCCCCTTCACTAGTGCGTTCACAGGGGCTCGTCAGTGTAGCAGCCCTGTGTTTGTTTACATTCGACAGAAGGAAACTCGAAAATTGTAAACATATGAGAATCAAATTAAAACAATATTAAAACAAATACATCAATGATTTGTGGAATGTTTACATGACTAACCCCTGTAAACGCACAAGTGAAACGGACTGTATACTGGAGGACAGACGTTTAAGCCAAGAACGGTGAGACAGTGTCCATGGGTGGGTGGGAGGGAGGGAGAGAGGGGGAGAGAGGTGCAAAATAAACGTCATATAATAATAGAAGTGACATGTTGAACTATGAGGGCGGGGAAGACTGCACCCCCCCCCACCACCACCACCCACAAACACACACACACACTGCTTTACATGTCCAGTAAGAACAACCACGCCCACTTGCAACACCTGAGACCAACCACGCCCATGTACAACCCTTTTGAGAACAACCACGCCCATTTGCAGCCCTTTGAGAACAACCACGCCCACTTACAATCCCCGAGAACAACCAAGCCCATGTACAACCCATGAGAACAACCACGCCCACTCACAACCCTTGAGAACAACCACGCCCATTTGCAACCCTTTGAGAACAACCACGCCCACTCACAACCCATGAGAACAACCACGCCCACTCACAACCCTTGAGAACAACCACGCCCACGAAACGTCTGATAACGACTAGTAAACCTACACATAACACCTGATGACAACTATCAACCAGGCCCACGTGCAACACCTGAATCTTAACAACACCCACGCCCACGGACAACTCATGAACACCCACGCACAACACTTATGAACACCTACGCCCACGTACAACACTTATAAACGCCCACGTACACATACAACTTTTGAACACCCACATCCAACACACAAAAACACCCACACCCACCACTTAGAAACACCCACACGCCCACCACTTGAGAACAACCCACACCCACATCCAACGCCGACTTACAACCACGCCCACCAGCATTTACTTCACACACACACACACACACACACCTCGGCAAGACAGGTAAAAGGGTAAGACCGGTCTAAGTATACAGCCGGGGTGAATACAATAATCATAAACATTCTTAGAAGGCTGTGAACAACATAGTCAGCCGGCGATTTATTTTCCCGGCAAATTATACATTACCGGGATTGGATCTGGGGGGTGAGAGCAATCAGGAGCTTATTATACATAGATAATTGAGAGAGAGAGAGAGAGAGAGAGAGAGAGAGAGAGAGAGAGAGAGAGAGAGAGAGAGAGAGAGAGAGAGAGAGAGAGAGATATTGCTACTCCATGGCCGTTCTACCAACTAGCAGAGAAAAAAAAAAACAGGACACATGATTGATAGTAATTCATTGTCTGTCTGTCTCTCTTCACGTGTCATTACCTCTCCAAGCATTACTCTTTCTCTCTGTGTGTGTGTCTCAGTATCTTCCTCACTCCCACCTCCCTCTCTCTCACACTAGGAATTCACACTTGGATTTAAACTAGGAATTCACACTTACTTTTAACCTAACCTAACCCTATAAACAAACCTCCAGCCATGAGTGCATATAACTGTTCTTACTTAGAGCCTCAAAACGAAAGCTTCATATAGGGTCAATAGTCGTTCTTTTCCATCCACTTATTTAAACGAAGGTTCAGCCAAGACTTCACATTCATTCTTACCGTCTAACGAAGGTCCAGCCAAGACTTTACATTCATCCTTACCCGGGTAAAGGCCTTCTAAGCGAAGGTTCCGAAGAAGAATTTATGGATAGTGGTGTGGTGTCGTCATCACGCTTGACCTTGCACACACCGGCCACTGGCTTCCTCAACACAACAACAACAACAAAAAATCCCGACAACAAAAAATCCCGATCCCCCCCCCCCCCACCACAATAAATAAATAAATAAATAAATAAATGACCTTAATCAAAACAGACCTCCTTGATAGTCACAAGGGCCAGACCTTCAACAGTGACTAATGTTTTTCAAGCTGAGAGTGTGGGGGGGAGGGGGGAAGGGGTGAGGAGAGGGGTAGGTGGGGGGGGGGATATAAAGGAGCCCTAGGGAAGAAAGGGGAAAAAATAAAGGAGAGGAGAGATACACGGTAGGAAGGAAATGACTGTATAAGGTGGGAGGGGGGAGGACAGGTAGGAAAGAGGGGGGGGGAAGAGGGGAGGGGGAAGGAAGGAAGGAAGGATTGGGAAATAATCGTGAGGGGGTGAAAAAGAGAGTAAAGAGAGGGGTATAAAGATGAAGGGTCAAGGAAGGAGGGAAGGAAAAGGTATACAGATAAAGGAGGAACAAGAAGAGACGAGATAAATAAACAGAAGGAGAGAGAAAAGAGTGGGACTAAGATGCGTGACGAAAGTGACACACAACGAACGAACGAGAGAGAGAGAGAGAGAGAGAGAGAGAGAGAGAGAGAGAGAGAGAGAGAGAGAGAGAGAGAGAGAGAGAGAGAGCTTTAAATAAAACAAGGAAACGAAGGCGAACTAACCAAACAGGAAAATACAAGGAGCTGTGTACGAGCGTAGGTGCTTCCAGGATGACTCTTAAGACGAAAGCAGCCCTGATCCTTACCCCTGCCCCTCACCCATGATCACCACACCTGTCCCACACCCACGACCACCTCCCTCACACCTCACGCTTCACCCATCACCCCCCCTAGAACCTCACTCACCCCACACCCTTATCGCCCCCTTAGAACCTCACTCAACCCTCTCAAACCCTACCCTTCACCCCCTAGACCGTCACTCACCCCCTTAAACCTCACCCTTAACACCCGTAGACCCTCACTCAGTAACCCCACCATCCCCAACCACCTGATCCCTTCCCCACCACTACCCCGCCCCCCCACCCTACGAAACACCGTCAAGCCCCTTCTCTGCAGCAGCACCAACGCGACACCTCCACACATTACCGGAATCCCAAAGTTGAAAGGTTACTTACTGGGACACGATAAGGTAGCTCCATACACCACCCCAATGCAAGACTTATAGCACTATAGACCATCAAAACACACACACACACACACACACAGAACAGCACGCAGAGTATTATTTAACATTCAGGCGTAACATGTCTCGAATATTGGCCTTCAACAACCTAACCTAACCTAGTCGTCCCTGCCTCTGGTTATCATCGCGTGCTGGTCGTTTCATACCAGAGAACCACAGTCATTTCCTACACAGCCTTAAAATTATATATATATATATATATATATATATATATATATATATATATATATATATATATATATTCCATTACTTATCATTATTAAATTATTTAGTTATGCTAGGTAAGGTAAGGTACAAATGCAAATGTTAATCACCTTGAACATTTGCACGAGTCGATTTTTGGAGTCTATGGTTTGTATTCTTAAAGTTTGGTGTCAGGTAGAAGCACGATTTTAGGAAGGTATAATGATAAAAAAATAAAGCGATACTTTTTTAAACTGTGAAGAAACTACCGACTGTCTCATTACATTATACTAGTTTGCCTCTCATTCGTTCATCACAGTAACCCATATTCCTGACACTAAGGCTTAACAACAATACGACCCTTATATATGAAACGAGCTGTATAGTGTAGATTAACTATCCGCTGAAACTCACCCCTAAAAGGATCCAATCGACGCCAGCTGGTATAACTCCCCCATTTGTTTTCCTAAATGAGCCTCCTACAGTATCAAACATCACAATAGCTACCTGCAGGGGACCACATAGCCACCAACCTACCTCACCTACCTCGTCGTAAAGTCAGTGTTCGTTTCTCCTCGCCATCTTTTATCACCACCTTTCCTCAACTCTCGGTAATTATCCGCTCCCAGGTAATGACTTTAAACCGGGAATTATCGCGTGTTTGTTCCTCATTTGTCACTTATAGGACCAATGTCTGTGTTTAGCCAGTCGTGGTATACTATAACCACGACAACACGACATGTAAACTTCCTCTCTCTACAGTTCACTACAATATATATATATATACACAGTATATCATTCAGTAAATCATTAGTGAGTCCCTGAAGTAGAGTACCGCCGCCCTAGAAACCACCAGGGCTGATCCAGACAAATAAGGAGTTGCACCCCCTAAGTACTCCTCCCCCCCCCCCCCCACCATCATCCCCTGGACCCGCTGAAGGACCCAAGACTCCCAGGGCAAGTAAGGCAGCACTACCACCACCAGCAACTTTCTCGCCGCAGCCACCCAGTATAATTGAGGAAGTCGGGGTGGGTTCGTTTGTGGGGTCTTGAAGGGAACTTGACGCTGTGTCCTCACCGAGCTGTTCTCACCTCTTGGAGGCGCTGCACCGGTTGAAGTACCAAGGCAGATATTCACCACCTTCTGTAGGTTACTCTCCTACAAGGCTGATCTTCCATTACTTTGAAGGAATTCTCCTTCGGTTAATTTCCTCTAAGCTCACTCTGTTAAGATAATCATATGACCTCATCGCCAGACATAAACTTCTCCTATTAGCCAAATGAACTGAAAAAAAAACGCCGTTCTATGTAAATGCATCGCAGGGTCAGAATTTACGAGGCTAGCTATGTTAATTAACAACTTCCCTGCAGCTACAGGTGAAGTTTCATGTTTTTTTTTGTTTCGACTATCCGCACATTATATACTAGTTACCCCGAGTCAATCCACCAACAGCCAGTTCCCACGGACTAACACCAGTTAATTCTTGCAATCTTCAGCTCCCAGTACGAGGATATCACCACTGTTCGTGTTACTATTTGATATATACAGACGAATCATCAGTATATATCAAATAGTAACAACTTTTGTGTAGGAATAATTTCAACAAACACCTTTCCTGGTGAAGGTCACAAGAGCGACAGCATCAGGAGCAATTCTTAGAGAACATGAGAGCAGGAGCCGCCAGAATGGACAACACTGTGTTGGTAAGGCAGCAGGAGCAGCCCCGCCCAACAAGGAGGTCCGCCACTAAAGGGAAAAACAAACTGACGACTTGAGAGTCCAAACACCTCAACAACTTCTGAGAATGAAGGGCTTCGCAAGTCTGTAGCAAGATGGTCACTGGCACACAGCTTCAAAACACTATGTCATACATATACTAAATATCATATGTCATTCTTTAAACATTTTCATCTTTATTAAACAAAGAACTAAAACTGTGAACTATTCTCTAAGTATATACAAGAACTATATAATTCTAATAAAAATGAAACAATACCTCTAGTTCCTCCAGCTGTAAATTAGTCAACCACCCTCTGAACCTTCCCGAGACCAGGAAGAAACCAACCATTACACTGGCGCTACCATTAGCTTTATTACTCCACCAGACGGAAGTAAACTACTCAGTAATCCTTCCTTATATTATCACTCCCACCATAGCAAACTTTACCATCCATCCACAACAACCTTCCACCACAACTCACTCAGCAACCCACACTCCCTAATTCCATCTATCCATCCAGCATGTAATAGTAAATCCTTATATTGGACACTAAAGTCATTATCGGGAGTAACAAGCCTCACTGCCGGGTGTTTGCTCATCAACCAAGATCACGACGCCAGGCACTAATGGAGCAACACCACTCGAAAAAATTCTGAACCAATTACACGAGATCTGGGGGAAAAAAGTGCACCATTACGTGTCCACCGTGGCTCTCACAGTCATCATGAATCATTGTTAAGTGTTGACCGCCATACTCACTGACCTTTCTTAACCATGATAAATGTGGTAGTTCAATAGTGAAATAAATAAATATACTATACCGATAATAGTCATAGAGCAACAAATGACAACTTACACTGACTGGTACCAATGTTTAAATTTAGTTTCCTAAGGCAAGTCTGGGGGGAAAAAAATCCATATAAAGTATCTAACGCCATTTACAACCCAGGTGAACGTCCACTTCCGTCGTCAGCGTCAACGCCTCTGCCGCTGCCACCGCTGCGGGGCATTTCTAAATGATGGACAATTTTAAGGGATGGGCGGCGAGGCATGCCCGCCCGCTGGGGATTTCAACGCCACACCACAGACCAATCTTCACTTGAGACGTTGAGGAAGAATTACCTTAATAATGAATTTAGAGTGATTTTTCCTAGTAGGTCAAGCTAAGCCAAGGCAAGAGCCATGGAAAACTTTACTGGCAGAAAGAGATCGCTGTGATAAATAAAACGAAGGAAAATTTTTTTTGTGTAAGTTCATCATAACTTATGTCCGCGGTATATAGTTCAAGCTTTTTTGTTCAACAGGATCCTCAACACAGGCTTAACCTGCCACATACTAGCCATGACGACACGGCTGACCACCCAGGTCTTAAGCCTGCCACACACACACACCAATGTTTTGTTTTTATTCATCAGAAACGTCACAAACATGAATTTCGTCAGGTTATCAATGACGTCAAAAGCATAGGAGTATCTGCGCCTTGTGGACCATGACGTCGTCAACGCAGGAGCTACAGTTGTGGTGGACGTCGGCTTCTTCCTCCTCTTCACGTCTCCTGTTTTACCCCCAGGCAGTCTCTGTTGGCCCTCAATATATAACAAACATACTCAGTCTAGACAAAAACACTTTTCGTGGTGTGTACTGACATACTGACGGTCCCTGCCGCCCACCACAACACACAATATGGGGGACACATACAACTAGTAGAATGTATTAGGATAAATAAACAAAAACATATCACAAATAAACACCGAGTAAGATACACACAATAATTATATACCTAAAACACAAACAGTAAGAACACACACAACCTGGAATAGGGACACCTGGGTAAAAAAACTAAACAAATGAAATATCGGATTCTGGATTTCAGGTAAACTTCAAGAAGTCACCATTAAAGTGTACAGACAAAGGAAACTCTATCTCCCGGGCCTAATATTAACCATGGCTCACGCAGGATCACCACATAGTTATATGGGCAATGGGAATGAGTGTGCTTATACGTATTCGTGTAGGCTACGTGTTCAACACTAAATATGTCGCTGCAATCCTACCCCAAAAATATATATGCTCTTATAACACACACACACACTATATATATATATATATATATATATATATATATATATATATATATATATATATATATATATATATATATATATATACAGTATAGTGTAGCTCAGTAAGGTGATTCGTGACTCACACCGACACCACCAGTGAGCGCCGCCCCCTGACAAGACAAGGTCTACTCGGGCACCCCTCTCGCTTGTGTTCCTTAAGTCAGACTACCACTACAATAACCTTTACTGGCTGCCCACACACAACACCCGGCACCATAACACCAAGACAAGCAAGTGGGCGAGGGCAAGTATGGTGGGTGAGAGAAACAAAAGATAAATAACAATTGAAAGAAAGTAAAAAGAAAGGAGACGAGTAAGAAAAGGGGAGATGAGAGACGAGAACAAAACGGAGGGAGGGAGATGAACATGAAAGACGGGGAACACGGAAAACAGCAGAGAGTGAGAAGGAGAGAGAGACAACAGGGAAAGACGAAGATGATGAAGACAAAGGGAAGGGAGAAAAGAGACGAGGTAGAAACAAAGATGAACAAACAGAGACACATACGAGAGGGAGAATGAATGAAGGAAGAAGAAGAAGGTTAGGAAAAGAAGGGAGACACTCGATATGAAAGACACAAGATAACTGGGAAGAAACATGCAAGTGAAAAGTTACAGACAGACAGACAGACCAGACAGGACAGACAGACAGACACAGACCAGACAAGACAGACAGACAGACAGACAGACAGACACAAACACACACCATTGTATTTACACATTGAATTCACAAACTGTTTCGTAGATCAAACATGAAGTCAAAGTAAAAACAAAAAACAAAATCGATTTGGGATGGATAGTAACCACCCGAGAAATTATATCAAATAAAAGACGAAACAAAAGGGGATAAAAAATAAACGATTAGTGAATAAAAAGACATACGACCATTAAACTCAAGTTGCTATAAAGATGGCATTACACTCCACCTCCTTCCCTCCCTCCCATATAAGTTACTGTGGTAATTGTATGGGCTCGTGACCTCACCTCCACCCATACCTATTATACCCTCCCCTATAACCCACCACTATACTGCCGTGCCCCCTCCCTCTAGTCTTTCTCCATCACATTATCAACATCACAAGAGGTGTCAGGTGATAATCCACGGGTAATTACAGTACCTGCACTGGGTGGGTGAATGGCTCAGTACACCACCATCAAGGTCTTTATAAACACGTTCGACAAGAGCTTCCCAAGTGCACGTGATTCAAGGATTAATAACTTGCAGGTACGTGAAGGCTTCTTAAAGATACGTACTGCTACATCCTGTTTGAGTTCTGAACCAGAGTCTAAACGCCGTGAAAGTGGGTTCCACAGTCATGGATACCTGTTCGCGACAGTATCAAAAGGTAAGCAGAAATTTCATGAAGAGACACGCCAGGGTCCTTCTTACTCACACAAGAGGCGCAGCTGTTTCCCTGCCTAAACGCAACATATAAACCATAAACAGGGGCCTAAGATGGATTCACGCCAACACCTTACCTACGTCACTTGTATCGCAACACAACAACACTCCCTCCCTCCCTCTCGGTTATTCAATTCTCAACCATCAACATAAAATCCTTCAATCATCGTGAAACTCAAACTGATGTAACTTCAGTAAATTAGGAATCTGATTTGGTTACTGGTAATACGAGGCAGTGCTGTGAGAGGTCCTGAGGGGTAGAGGGAGTGGGAGAAGAAAGGAAACGAGACACGGGGGAGATGCGCAGGTGAAATGTGTTGGAGATTTGAGGGAGAAACTTTAGAGAAAGTTGTCCTGGGACTTGTTCCGTTGCCCAAGTCTTAAAATTCGCCCACTCCTCTCTTCTGTTCCACTGTTCCATACCCCCCTCCCCCAACACCGCCCGTGGACCTTCTTCACTTGTAAATATTCTGCTCGATACTTTGGAAAAAATTGCTCCATACGTTAATGCTACAGAGTAATAACAAATTTACAGAACAAATCGTAAATGCTTTCGAAAAACGTTGTGTGCAAACATCTCTTGGCAAACCTAAGTTAATATTGGATAAGTAATTAACTAGAAAATCTATTAACTTTAAAACAAACTCCTTTCCTATCACCAGAAGAAAAATATTAATAGCGTTGGTAAGTCGTAGCGGAAAAGGTTATTGGGCGAGTGAAAGACTACACTAACAACAGCCTGGTTACAGAGTTAGCTCCTCCTCCTACAATGATTAACATATGTTATCTCACAACACCCGGTAATATATCTGAACAATATTTCAAAAGACAAACAATAATACCTCACTATATAAATACAAAATAGGGACAAAAACAAAAGGCTAAATACACAAACGCGAAGAAATTCAAGTTTTACGATAAACAGACAAGTGTACAAAAGAAGAGGAAAGATAGTGACACAAAAACCTGCTAGAAACCCAATAGTTGACACGAGGCCACATTACTGATAGCAGGCTTTAGTTAGGGTCATAAATAACTCACATCTCTGTCAAGTTCTTACGGTGATTCATATTCAAAAATCTTATCCAGAATAAATAATATACGAGAAAGACCAGGAAGTGCATTACTGAGTGTCTCCTTCGTTTCGCCCTTGGCTCCACCTCGACCTTGTTGCTCTCTCAAAAATTTCTGTTCAAGATTTCCTGCCCAGGTGATACATTAGGGCGTGTCAGTTCCTACAACAATAATACAATCAGTGTCATCAATACAGTGTAATTTTCTCATAATTATACAAGTAAGGTTCACGGATCCTATGAGAAGTGTATATATTTTCTCAGACTCATGACGTCACAGTAGATCCCTCGTATTTCTAATGGTCTATTCTTACAATGACCTAACCTGAACTTCTGCCTCCTCAGCCCCAGGTGTTTTTGGCTGACTAACATCACCTTTGAAAGTCTTAAGATGATTCGTTGTAATGCTTCTCTGTGATAGGTGACGGTAAATTACACGGTTTATAAGTATATTTTTGTATCATTATTATTTTTTTTTTGGCATTACTGATTTCTTTTGAGCAACGAATAAAAATAAAACAATTAAAGGTAAATTGTTACTATACGCAACCCTTTTCAGTATATAAAGAGTCCTAACTTACCCCAAGAACAATTCAACTTAACAGTATATTCCAATGGCATCGACCCCCATGTCTGGAGAGGGCAACAACGTATTAATCACAAGTCTGACTCCGTATTTACCGGACGTGTAGCCTCTGTAGCATCAACAAACAAACAAGCAAACAAACTACACACAGACAAACAAACAAAACAAGTCACGCTCAATGCCGAGTTTGAGTACAATTACCGACTTATTTTGGCGAGCGAGAACACACGAGTCATTCACAGGGAGGCAGACAATGATCACCACCAAATTTATTACCATGCTATACGCTTCACAGTATAGATCACACGAAGTTCAACGTAACGCCGACGCCATTAATATTACCATATGATTAACACTAAACTTATCATCATCTTTATCAGCAAATGTCTGTACAGTATAAAAAATTCACCATAGCCATTTAGTCACCTTGAAATCTCTGTAACTTCCACCATGATGACTTAACTACGGTAGTGTTTATATAAAGATCTGTTCTACTTTTTTTCACAATGACAAAACTGAAGAGAATTTTGGACACGTTTAACACTATTCTATATTATCATTAATGTTTCAATAACCTCCAATCACCGTGTATTCGTGCAAGAAGAAACATAAAAAAAAGTGTCACACAGGTTGCATACGAGTCATGAAATAAAGCAGTTAGGACGAGGACACTACTCAAGATACTGTACTCGACGTAACCAGCACCAAACAACACCCCGGGTGGAGAAAGAACATAGGAACAACTTGGTAAGCTATACTAAGTCCCTTCACATTCAGTTGCCAAAGGTTGTTAATTTATTTATTCTTATCCCTGATGTTACGAGCTACGATTTGAAGTGTAGAAGAGTTGATAGTTGGGGATTTTTTCTTTACTTATTAGGTATTGGGAAAAAATGGATACTGAAATCTCGTATGACAGTAACGACAATATTAAAGAGGGAATAACTGTGAATCTATTAAGTCGAAGGGAAAAAATAAGTTAGAGAATCTTCGTATTCACCTCCTGTAAATTTACATATGTTGTGACGACTCAAAAACGAACCCTGTAAAACACGGGCCGGGTTCACCCACCATAATCCAACACAACGGAACCCAAGTATTCCTCCCGGCAACCTATCTCCAAGGTGACCCCCAGCAAACCCCTGCAGGGGAACCTAAACAACATCCAAGGACACCTATAGGCAGCCCTGGGGTAATACGGTTCCCCAAGGAACCTCAAAACCGCCTGTGTCAAGAAGGAAGGTCGTTACTCAGCACAGCCACGACCACATAACACCCCTCCTCCTCTACACGACACCACCAGTACTGCTCCACCACCACCACACACGGCCCTTAAGGTAAAGTGAATCAATTATAATAAAAACATCAATAAATACAGAATTAATATAATAAAATATATAACAACATAATAACACAATCATAATCACTACATGAACAACATATAATGAGCCATAACCATCTACACTACACATAGACTAGGTTATAGACAGCAGGTGCCGGAGTGTAGTGGTAAAATGTCGACCCAGTACCCGCAATGGTGAAGAACCTGCCCAAAGAGTCGCCCTTCCATCCCGTGGCGTTTTGTGCCACGGACCCGCCAGACGAGTCTTCGCGAGGGTCTTACTATTTTTCACTTTCTCCGTCGCACCATTCCCTCTCGGGGGTTTCTCATTAAACACCACACACCATCACCTCAGCCATAGTAATAAAAATGACACTTACGTTTGTCAATATTCTAAAGCCCTTCCTGCCTTATACCCTCTGTGTATATACAGCACGTAACTAACTGCGATGAAATGATGCTGGAATAAGAAACTTACCATTCAAGTTGTATAAATCAAATACAGTAGTAAGTTATTAACACACATTAAAATTATATTAGTTTCAACGTGACAGATCATTCTTAACATTCTAGCCCCTTCTTTAATGGTTATATTAAACATGATTAATGACCACTCAAATGCAACCATAACTCGGTTCCTACCTAAACATTCATTCACAAGTTTATAAAAAAAGAGCATGAAACAAGAGGAGTTATGTATCGTATTTATAACATTTTGGACTACAGACACACCCACAGACATCAGGATGACAAACCCTTAATCGTAAACACCCTAAATTAAAAACAAAATAATATAAATCCTTAAGAAAGGTTCAACAGCAACGACATCGCAACCACACTGTCCAACATATCTTTCCACGTTGACGCATGATCACAACATACAAACAGATGTGGTTCTATAGACGTCAAGAAAACGCCTAAATCAACCACAATATCCAGATACACTCGCAAATAAACCTGAGTGTACCCATGTGTGTGTGTGTGTGTGTGGGTATACCAGTGGTACAGGTCGGGGAACGTTGGTAACAGCCAAAGAGGGGGGGGGGGGGGGGGTTGGCGGGTCGGGTCGGGTCTGGTTTGGTCGGGTCGGGTCTGGTCGGGTCGTCCTAACTTACCCGCCTAGCTCACACAATACCACCAACACATCAGAGATAATCCCTACGTGTTCACATCATTACCGGCAAGGTAGGAATTCTAATAGTTACTCTTCTCTTCTCTGGACAGCTCATGCCACGGCGGTCTGGATGAGGAGGAGATGTAATGAAGGAGTGGAGGAGGAAGAGGAGATGTAATGAAGGCGTGGAGGAGGAAGAGGAGATGTAATGAAGGAGTGGAGGAGGAAGAGGAGATGTAATGAAGGAGTGGAGGAGGAAGAGGAGATGTAATGAAGGAGTGGAGGAGGAAGAGGAGATGTAATGAAGGAGTGGAGGAGGAAGAGGAGATGTAATGAAGGAGTGGAGGAAGAGAAGATGTAATGAAGGAGTGGAGGAAGGAGGAAGAGGAGATGTAATGAAGGAGAGGAGGAAGGAGGAAGAGGAGAAGTAATGAAGCAGTGGAGGAAGGAGGAAGAGGAGATGTAATGAAGCAGTGGAGGAAGGAGGAAGAGGAGGAAGGTAGAGCAAAAAGAAGAAAAAATTGTGGGAGATAAGGAGAGGAACAGCAAAGACGATAAGAGAGCAAGAGGATAAAAAAAATAAAACGAAGAGTAAGAATTAAAAGGAAGAAATCTAGAGGAAAATTTGAAGAAAAAAAACCCAGCATAAATGGACAAGGGGAAGAATTTTTTTTTTGTTATAATAAAGTAAATAAAGGTAGGGCGTCGTCTAGGGTAATAACAAATGACAGTTACTGCAGCCTCCAAATGCATGAATTAGTAGGTTCAGCATCAACAAGCTCAAATACGGTATACTCCTCGTTTTCACATCTTACTTCGACTAACAGCTAACAACACCAAGAATGTCTGCAGTTCCTTTCGAAATTATCACAGAAACTGTTATTATTTATGGTTAGAAGTCAGTTTTTTTTTTTTTTTAGTAAATATTCGGAAATTTCTCAAGTGGCTTCTTGTTACAATTATATTTGTGTCCACTGAAACAAGGGTAACAAAGAACGGCAATTACCTGTCTTACGCCACACTTGTACATGAGTCCCTCGCACACAATAACAATTTTCAGATAGCAGAGACGAAAATCAGGCTGACCAACGCATCCCAAACCATAGACAGTGCGGTATTTACTAGTTTTATAAATAATTTTAATTACATTTAACGGCATGTCCCCAAAATTACCCGTACAAAATGAGATATTAAAACAAAAATCAAGCAAGCAGGAAACAGATAGACATTAGACAGTAAAATATACTGTATATACTGTACAGACGACTGGCGACGGCGTCAACAAGCAGCAACTCTGACATCACATACAGCCTGGCCTTTAAATGCCACAAGAAACTTGCTGCCAAACCATGGGAAAACTGCACCAGCCTGACTCTCAACCTCACCTGCTCCGACAAAAACACAGGACAACTTAAACAGTGATGAAATGCCACCATCTGTAGACCTCACTGGGCTAGGGGCACATCTGAGCACTGCCAATCGACCCCAAATTACCTACAGCATAAGAGGTCAGACTGAGGCTGACAATATGAGGAGAGTTGCCTTTAAATGAGACTAAATTTACTCGATCTGTAACAAGGACACAAGCGTTATGTGGAGTAATTCAACTAACATTGACACCACACGAAGATCATCAACAAACACCCATCACAAAAACACAAGAGCCTATTCAGCAACGAAAGATCATAAACTACTGAACGTATACATGAAGTACTATATGTGATCCTTGAGCTGAGATATCATTATCCTACCATGGTAAACTGACATCAGGGGCTGACACATGAGTCTGGGGGAGGCACTAGACTTTCATTAACAATAGGATGGAAACTAAATCAAGCTGCGGTAGTGGTGTCAAGGTGCTCCACCGGGTGTGGAGGAGAATCAAGTTGGGAGTATTTTGTGATGCAACAAGCTGCCTTACTAAGACTTAAGGGTAGCAACCCACAGGAAGTGTAAGCCAGACACACATACGGACAGGGAGTTGGACAAGCATTTCATTGTTTAAAAATAAATTCTGGGAGGTTGCCACACAAGCACAGCGAGGGGAAGAACACATACACGGGCATCATCGGTAATGCACCCAGAGAGATAAGTGCGACCGCACACATGGTACAAGAAGGTTTAGCATAAAAGGCGATAGGAAATTATGCAGAATGCATATAGGGAGATGGGTAGAAGAACATACTTAGGGGCAGATAGGTCATATAATGAGGCAATAAGACGGGCATACAAGGTGGGAAGCATAAAGGTAATGGAAGATAGACAGGCTGGCGTTCAAGGATGAAAATACGAAGGTTTAAAATTGAGGTAAAATCAGAAAGGCAGACTCGTGTGTGTGTCCAAACTGGAGGGTGCTACAGCTTTCACTTTCAACAACAAGTCTCCTCGCGCCCTCAACACTACCTGCACCGCCGGGGTCAAGGGAGCCTCGACCCCCCATCCTCTCCCTCACGCATCCTCCCTTACCCTCTTCTACACCTATGCTCCTCTTCCTTCCACCCTATTTCCTCTCCTACCTTACACTATCTTTGGCCATTTTTCTAATTTCTCCCCAACTCTCCATCCTCACACCGTTCTTTCAACTATTCCCCATCCCAACTAACACATCTAATTCGTAATTCTCAACCCCTCACCACTGTTCTACAGGTGCAACACTTGAAGAAGGTACAGAGGGGCTTTTTCCCTTTAGTGTCTTCCGGTGATTTTTAAAGTATCGCGCCTCTCGTGACCCATTCAGCTATTGCACGCCACTGACGAGTCGTGACACCAACCCACATTCGTTCTAACTTATGATGATTAACCTATGACCAATGTAACAGAGTTCCCGAACTTTTAAAAACTCTTGAATGAATATAAAAGATTAATCCATGCTGTCGGTGTAAAACTAGAAATTTAGACAAACACAAAGTATTAACATCAATGTCCAAAATATTAAGACAGAAGTGTAAAATATACAGTGAGCGTGTGTGCACAGGACTGTACTTACCTTTAGGATAGTCCTCCAGGAGAAGGTGTAGGTGGCCAAGCTTGCAGTAGGTCCTTGGTTCGATACTGATATTTGCCTCACTGGTATTGTGAGTGGTGGAGGAGGCATTGTTCTTGTTGGTGTCATCGTCACCTTCCTGTGAGATGGCATCCAACAGAGTGGTATCCGAGGGAGGGTTGCCGGAGGAGGTGGTGGTGGTGGAGTAGTGGTCGTGGTGGAGAGGTCCGGCTCCGTCTTAATGATATCGGAAGGGGAAAGGGAACACCTTTTGGAGTCGATCTCCGTGTTGCCTTCATTATTGTTGTTATTATTATTATTGTTGTTGTTGTTGTTGTTTCTGTTGTTATTGGCGTGGATAATAAGAGACTCGAGGTAGCGCACCGCCTTCAGCACCAGCGCCCGCTTCTTGCTGTTGGCCGGATCGTTGAGCTTGACGAACCCAAACTTGCGGCTGTATGGGAGAGTGCAAACACAAACGCCCATTAGTTCAATCATCATTATAATATGACACGTACAATATAATAATCAAACACACATGGAAATAACACACTACCAGATTTTTAACACATACTACCACAAAAACATGTACAGTACAGTAATTCACGGTACACGGACAACCGCACCTCGCTCCCCCTCTACATGCAAACAGCCAAACCCATCACAGTCCTACCTAATTAAAAACAATCTTAATCTAAATTTACAATCACTTCAAGATTAGACATAAGGATAAACTTGTATGATGATGAAACAATAATGTGCTGGTGTTAACATTTATCCGGAATTGTGTTTCTGAGGGGTAGGCAGCCGAGAGGATACTGCGTTCGCCTCCTATTCTAAAGGTTGTTGGTTCGACCCCGGGGCACACTTGCATTCCACCCAGTTCGAGATGTGTAGGCATGTGAGTGCAGTACCGGCCAAATTTCCACCTTTTGTACTGAATGCTTAGTGTACCGTACAGTATATTGTTCTGTATCCACAATGCCCCTAACGGGTCATTTATAGGCCTATGGAACCCATGTTTAGTGTTTCTTTACTGTAACAAGACATGGCGGCTACCATCATTACTTTAATACTTACATTTTCTCAAGTTTATTATTATTATTATTATTATTATTATTATTATTAAAGGCTATTTTACATTAGTCTTACAGCCCCAATTATTAATACAGTACCAGTGTTATATATTACGGTATATAATATGTGAGAGATAAAATAATATTAATTAATAAAGCATATGCATAAAATAAGTAAAGCGCAATGCTTTGGCTTCAATATAACTGGAAAACACACGCAACTCTCCACTAAGACACAACCACAGTCGGTAACCAGATAAGAAATGCGAAGAAAAAAATTCTTGAATAAATTTGCCTTTGTACTCAACATTTTTATATAATTTTCTTCAGTAAGTTATGTTTTAGCTGTGAATATTTCCTAGCAAATAATAATAATAAAATAATAATAATAAAATAATAATAATAATAATAATAATAATAATAATAATAAAAATAATAATACACTTAAGAGAAAACGATGTGCGAGTGACTCTGGACAAATTTTCATTCGGTCAGTACAAATCAAATACTGCTTCAGTGTTGATGACCGACAACAAATTATATATATTTATGAATGAATAAGTGATTGAATTAAATAATCACCTAGCTAGCTACACAAATAGTGGAACAGAAAAAAGTTATTTAAATTACTAAGCAATACTGCACAATGCTTTCAAGTCAGTAAAATATCCTACCATCAACACTACCGTAATGAGGAGGACTGAATACTAAGGTCTATATTTACTGAAACATTAGACCTGTTAGAAGTAATGTACAATAAACAAATACAAGGACGTGTGAGCCTTCATTTACACACAAAAGTAGCTCCATACTAGAATGTGTGGAATGTGTATAGACCAAGAGAATATGAGAAACATCACACAAAACAGTAGATGTTTTTCAAGAATATAACCTGATGTGTTCTTCAGAGTACATGTATAAAAGGACTCTAGTCATTATAGAGCCTTGCAATTTGTCGGCTGCAATAGGCTGACTGAATTAGCCAAAAAATCACTGAAGAAATGACAGGTATAAATGTCGTGTTACACCTCCCTAGCCTTATGTTCTGAAACCCATAAAGAAGAATTTGGGTAAAGTAACAGCGAAGTTTTGAGTCTGAACGGGGAACTTTTTCAAAATTCTTCGTTGTGGGTTTCAGAACATGAGGCGTGGTAAATGTAACGCGACTTTTTCTTTGACTGTACGTGTAATGTACAGTAATCAATCACCAGGAACCCCGGTAAGAGACAAAGGACCGGGGAAAATAAATGCCAAACACCTTTTCTAGGTATGGGACAGATGTGTGAGGACCAAGTAGCCTCTTGAGAAGTTTGGTTTGAGTACCAGAAATCGACTCCAGGTATGACCCAGGTGTAAGTTGAAATATTACATGTGTAAAAACAGGGGGGTGGGGGGTGCCTGTAGGGCCTCGACGTAAGGCGTAAATCTGGGAGGAAGCGAGCAGGAAGGGAGGCGAGCGGCGGTGTGACTGACCCCTGGATGGAGCCAGAGGAGGAGGGGGGACTTCATGGAACAATCCCCTCCCCCCCACCACCGCCACTCACCACCACTACAGTCTCACAATTCTCAGTCTCACTCTTTTATCACTAAATTATTTCCTCTTCTTGGTGAAACACTATGTACTGCACTGTACTATGTTACCAATGTTTTGTCAATAAAACCCCAGTGTTTGCTGGTAGGCGTCTCCCAGTTTAAAGGTCCGCGGAATGACTCTGGCCATGGGCCAATCCTAGACTAGATACACTGGTCCTTGACCACAAGTTGGTTCACTTCATATATATATATATATATATATATATATATATATATATATATATATAACACAATTATATATATATATATATATATATATATATATATATATATATATATATATATATATACTCCCTCTTTCGTGTTTCCTTAAATTATTGTATTTTCATCCATCCTTCCCTCTCTTATCGACTATATACATCACTATATGTTTACTTACCTTCCAATTCACTCATCACGACATTCTCACCCACCTCATTCATCCACTTCACCATATTCCCCAGTTCCTCACCCATTCATCCACCGACTTATACCACCAAATGGAAATAAACACTATAATTTTCATAAAAAAACGAGCATCCACAAAACATTTTAACTTCTAAAAAACACTAAAATTTATGTAAAACAACAACATTTAAGGGATGATTAAATTATTAAAACTTTAATTAAAGCACTTAAGGTTCCATAAACAAATTTGAATATTCAGAAAACCAATGACACTTCTCAACACGAGGACAACCAAAGATACACACACACATTATAAGACCACTGCACAAACACTCACGCACAGACAACACGCAAACTCACACAAACACAGAAAGCATACCTACATTCACGCAAACACAGAGAGCATACCTAGACTCATCCTAACACACACATACAAGAATCTCTGAATCCCTGGGAACCACATGCTTCTCCCGTGACGTCACCACATGAACAACAACAACAATAACAACTTTGTTCTCAGTCGTCATAAAACTAATTACTTCGCGGATGACTCACCAGTCGCGCCGGCCCTACGACGACACCACGACTCCCACGCCAACCACCACCACCAGCATCACTACAATACCACGCCAACCACCACCAGCATCACTATAATACCACGCCTCCCACCACCACCAGCATCACTACAACACCACGCCTACCACCAGCACCACTACAACACCACACCAACTGCCACCAGCATCACTACAACACCACGCCAACCACCACCAGCATCACTACAACACCACGCCAACCACCACCATCAGCATCACTACAACACCACACCAACCACCACCAGCATCACTTCAACACCACACCAACCACCACCACCACTACAACACCACACCAACCACCACCAGCATCACTGCAACACCACACCAACCACCACCAGCATCACTACAACACCACACCAACCACCACCAGCATCACTACAACACCACACCAACCACCACCATCACTACAACACCACACCAACCACCACCAGCATCACTACAACACCACACCAACCACCACCAGCATCACTGCAGCACCACACCAACCACCAGCATCACTACAACACCACACCAACCACCAGCATCACTACAACACCACACCAACCACCACCACCACCAGCATCACTGCAACACCACACCAACCACCAGCATCACTACAACACCACACCAACCACCAGCATCACTACAACACCACACCAACCACCACCACAACCACCACCAGCATCACTGCAACACCACACCAACCACCAACATCACTACAACACCACACCAACCACCAGCATCACTACAACACCACACCAACCACCAGCATCACTACAACACCACACTAACCACCACCACAATACCAAAAAGTAGTAAAAAATGCTATCTATGGTAATACAACTTGACGATTATCCTCCCCCCTCCCCCCAGGTAGCGTCAGGGTGTTTAATAATCAGGTAAAATAAGCTGGAGTGCCTAATCTCCTTGTGCTCCGAAACGATAACTTTAGGTTCGTGACAAGAAATATTATTTACGTATAGATACAGTAACAATATATCAGAATTTCAGTATACTCCTTACGCAGTAAAAAAAAACGTGTGAAATTCAGTACAGTATATTTGAATTTCATGGAAAATACTAAACTAGCAGACAGTAATATCATTATCACAAGATGTTTTATTACGGAATAAGTTACCAATCATTTATCAAATTTATGCAAACTAAAAGTCCATATATAATTATTAAGCAACTCGGGTAACTTTTTAAAAGTTTTCAAATAAACAAACTAAGACAATGTAAATTACCAAGCGATGAATGTGTCAACCTTTTATAGGAGAAAAAGTGGAAACGTTCCGTTATTAAGCTAATATGATAAGTGTCTGGATGCCATCTTAACGGTACAACCCCCCCCCCCCCCCAGGAAAAATGTAAATTAAATCTATTCTCTCACACTGTATTTGATATTAATTCCCATAACTTAAACATGTGTGTGTGTGATATGGACTTAATTCATAATGCAAATTGGTCTAGTTCTATAACGTTATTGTGAAAAATTATGACTTTAAATTAAACCATTTTGTCTCATTGTAAGCTGATAAAAAAGGTAACTCCAGATCCGCAGTCAACCAGCTTTTAATGACAATTCAGACTTAATCAACATGGAATTTCGTTCATGTGAAATTCATTCTGCATCAAATAATTTACAAAATTTAAAGCCGCAAATTTAATGTGTAATGAGTAATAACTTTAACTTAATTTCCTCTATGGAGTAAAATTTAAGCAATACTGGTATGCTTTAATCGAGGATTTCCCTGATACTCGAACAACGTTCATTCAGTATAATGCGTGCCTCCCTACTGCCAATATGCAGTCACATACCTGGGGGGTAAATGATCAGTTTTACAGTGAAAGTAAAGAGCCAATGACTAAATACACTATTTATAACGTGACTCAAGATTTACTGTATATCTGATCAAATGTAATATAAAAACTTAATAAATTATCTACAGCAACAATACTCATGAAGTACATAAAACATATGACATAAATATATCTTAAATTATATAATATAACATTAAATGGATTACAAAAACGAAGGCGGACATTACCGCCCCCTTAGGTAACGACCTCTGAGCTTGACCTTCAAAAATAAGCCTAACCAAGGAATTCGTGGGCGAAAAGCCTTGCCCTTGTGACTGTATTTCTGGTATCTCATGACTTGGGAACTGGGTTGAAAAAGACTTAAATACCTGCAATACTTAAGTGTTCTAACTATTATATTTTATCTCAATAGTTCACCGCAGCTAAAATATTATATTATCCTCGTAGAGTTTAACAGCTCCACATACTATAGTTATTTTATGCGTCGGCATATTCATTTTTGATAAACTGCTATTTATTTTTCCAATGCATATCGAGGTTATAAAATAAACATGGATATCTTTTAACTGATATTAATGCTCTAGAACAGTGAGTAGCCTTATTTTGAAGGTTCAATAAATTAGTTCTAAAACCTCATTGGTATACAATCTGTTTCATTCACAGATACAAAGGACGTTTGTATAACTGGTTATTTAGCAAGCTGGTTTCCTTCCAATACTCCGATTTCCTCCTGCACGAACACTGGACAGACCAACCGTAAGAGAGTCGGGTTTGATAATCATGATCAGAAGATACGGAATTAGCAACACAAAATAAATCGGTGTACAGTATCTACCGTAAATTTAATATATATATATATATCATGTAGATCCACAATGAAAACGTGGATAAGATAAATCTTGATAAAATCACACGGGGAAAAGGGAAACAAAGGAACACCTTAGCTTTCGTCTTTATTCAAGACATCTTCAGAGTATTTATTGAACCTCAGAGTATATATATATATATATATATATATATATATATATATATATATATATATATATATATATATATATATATATATTGTAACAAACAGTATATAAACGTCAAATGTGATATTATCGGAATCACTCATTTAAGTTACTTTACACATTCTCATTTACGTTTGTACGCCATTACATGTAGTGCTGTATTTTACTGGCAATTTATTTCCTTCTTCTCAAATATTTAAGATAAAATTATAAGATTTCGGCCATTATTAAATTTTCTATCGAACACCAAGGTCACATTATGTTGCACATACATTATGTCTAATAGCTTTTTCCCTCCATGAACTGGTGTTTATGTCCTTAAGGACGAGTGTTTTGACCGCCACACTTCGAATGCATAGGGGTTTGTTGATTGTGACGTCATGATATCATGTAACTGTTCCTACCCAATACGTAATACTGTACTGAACTATGGTATTGAATCTTTTCGGATTCATGTACCGCACTCAAAACAATGGAAATATAACTATATATGTTTTAATGTAATTTTTATGCTTATTCCAAAAATTTGATTTTTTAAAAATGAATAGCAAAAAATTATGGCCCTTTAAAATTTCGATGTTCTGCATTGAATTGTTACCAATTTTAGCCTAAATTGCTTTAGTGTGTGTTTTTCATTACAGATCAATATGTGTGATAGAGTAAATAACACAAAACAAACCTTTAAAAACCTTACATAACTTATAAAAATCCAAAAACTATAGAACGCTTACATTATTCGTGTTTTCGGTGTTTAGTCTGTGTTGGTGTAGTTTTCGGTGTTCAGAGGAGGGGAGATCCATGAACTCAAAGGCGATTTTAACCTTTTTATAGGTTAGGTAAAGTTTTCAGAGGTTTGTTTGGTCTCTTTACAGTATATATTTTACCCCACACAGTATATAACATTTCAATGTGGAACATTGAAAGTTTAAAGGGCTTTATTTTTTGCTATTCATTTCTCCACAAAAAGAATAACAATTTTGGAATCAACATAAAAATCTACATTAGAAATTACAATATTTGCATTTTTTTTAGTGCAATACAGTACATGAAACATAAAGGATCCATGGTATTTGACTGTTACACAACTGGAAGAATATACTGTAACATATCAATCAGTATGTTATGATATAATATTTTTTAGACCAATGCCAAAAAGATTGACGAAAATATTAGTTTGACTTTATTTCACCATACTCAATGTTTGTATATATTAATAATATAAAACATAACTTTTTCACTTGAATACCTTTGGCTAATTATGTACTTTCGGCCAAATGAAGCACTGTTTAATAATAATCTATATACACAAAACATGAATCTCCATGTATCTTTTTTTTTTTTTATTTATTGGGCACTCCCCTACATTCATGTGTAAGGTGAAGCGCAGAAGCGTTTACAGCGCCCAACAGGGAAGCATGCTAAGTTCATGCTTGCCTTTATGTCTCAAGTTTTAAGGGCGTAGAAGCCTGAAGAGACAGTGGTTTTATGTCATCAAGTTATTGGAAGCTCCAACAACTTTCCCTGAATACAAATTCGCAACTTTCGACTTACAACAGGTACCTACTTTACTGCTAGGTGAACAGGGACTAATGGGGGCTAGGAAGTAAGTCCAAACAACTTCCACCGGCCCAGGAATCGAACCCGTGACATCTCGCTTGAAAGGCAAGAACGAATCTCCATGCATGTACTGTACAATAGAGTGCTGGCATTTAATTTTTATCCTTTTTTTTAAAATGATTTCATGCTGCACAAACCTGCCAGTTTGTTTCTTATTAAATAAAGATTACAAAAATTCAGAACACATACCGGTAATCATGCTACTGTAGTTTGTTTACACCCCTCTACCAGTTCCAAACCCATTTAACTAAACTAATCAAACACACTAAAATAAATAATAATTTCCCATACTCATTTAATGTAAAAGCCGGTTCGTAGGGCTGATGGCCTGCTAGGGGCAGCGCACATAGACACTGTATATACTAGATCTTTGGTACATAAGTAACATGGCTGGCTCTATACTCAACTACCTTTTTTCTTCAACTGCAAAGTTAAGTATCCATTCACAATTTCACAGCTGGGTAGACTGAACACTATTATAAGTTACAACAACAAGCACTGATAATTACAACTGCCTGCTCCACTAGCACAGAAGCGACTGAAAAGTTGAGTGGCTATCAACTTCCAAAATAGTGAAAGTTCATTAGTCTGCTAGTGTTTTGCTCAAGTTACTTGCAGCTAGTAGAGCCATTGACACGACACGTCGACACAAGTAAGGTGCTAGTTGCTATCACGCCATTACAGTACTTGTGCATAATAACACACCCCATGTAAACTCACCCTATGGGTTTGAATTCTTCCATGTAAATAAAAAATTAATAAATTTCACAGAACTTACAATCTTTGTACTGTATCCTCTCACAAACATAAAAAAATACTGGTACAGTACTGCAATGTAAGTATCAAATACTGTACTTTCTTCCTTCATTGTAGAAGAAACACAAAATACATTTTGTACCAAGCATAATAATAATAAAAAAAAATTATAAAGCATTTCATGTGCAGTCACCCACAAAAGTTCTGTCAGAACCCTCTACTGTCCGCAAAGCCCGTCAATCTCAAACAAGTGAATTCAAAGAACAGGTAGATATGCACAGCTCTGCCAATAGACGGCATACTGTATTCCTTGGTTACTATACATTTGCACAAGGTGATTCTGTTTTACATTTCATCACTTAGGGGACACCTTTCACAAAACATTAGACGTTTCTGGTTTACCGCAAATCGATAGACGAACATGTTCAGGACATCCCCTCGATCAAGTTTCTTGTGTACCAACTACAGTAAGAAGTTCTGAATGCCCTACACTTTGCACAGACATACACACACAAATGCTGTAATGACTCGTTAAACTTTGTCGTTCTTTCATGATCTACCTATGGCACCCCTTACAATCATGAGTGCAAAGTGAGCATTAAGTGATGTGCTTCTTTGACCAAAAAGCAAGGAGACTTTTTCATTATAGTGAAAATAGAAGTAACTGACCTGAATGAGCTCCAAAAGAACTATAATGAAGTATAGTTGATGTAGAAATTGCTCACATTCTGACTAAAACAGATTGTTAAAAGCATGCAGCCACCCCCACCCTGAGATACCAACCACTATGCAAGATGCAACCAAAATGTTTTGTAATAAGAATAATTAAAATATTATCTACAGTATTTTATTTATATATATACCGGTACTTTAGCCATACAAACAGCAATGCTCACATGAAGATTAGGAGACACCACAGCTTATTTCACCTGATGATTAACAACTTAATGATATCCCGGGGTTAGGTTATGTTAGGAGGTTTAATCATCAATGTGAAATAAGCTGGGATGCCTAATCTTCAAGTGCTTCCAGTACTCTACTAAGAACATAATATTAAAATATTTGTTATTCACAATCCCCAAAATACACAGCCTAACTTTTTACATGTTTTCCTTTGGGTATTTTAATTCTACTTTAGCTACACATTTCTGCTTTGCATGATACTTTCTAGGAATGTAGCTTTTGTGTTATGTGAGGAATATTGTACCATACTTGTATCTAACACTGACTCTGGGTGCTATATAAGTTAATATTTTTCACGTGACCAAATAATGTTGAATTGATCATTAGTAATGGATAAAGCTTCTTTTTAAAAAAAAATCCTTGTTTTATATATCATGGTGATACTGTACAGTACTGCACAAGGTATAAATCGTAGCTTGTAAAGAAAATACAAATATCTTTCTGACCTTGATTTTATTGCAAATCCTTACTGGTACTGTACAGTAATTTCACAGATGATGAGGTTCCACTAATCAACAGAAGTTAATTACAGGTAATCATCATACAGTATATCGCAATATAGATTTATTGCAATAAATTATTTAGATCTCATGACGATTGGGAGCCTCCACTCGTTTTACCTAATGTTTAACCCCTTGTATACGGGGGTCTCTCTGTGCTGAATAAAGGCGTCCGACATTAGCCAAATAAAATATTAATAGTAGCATCCCCCATAGTGAAGGGTTTAAACACCCCCAATACTAACCTAATTAAACCAAACTTAACATAACCTAACCTCACTCCCCAATTTAATTTTAAGGTGTTAATCCTCTTGTAAAATCTCTAATTATTTTTTACAACCTCTCCCCAAGTCATTCTTAACACAGTACCCATCTTTGTTTTCAGATTTGAACAACTCGTCATTCTCATCACTATTGTTTTGTGGCCTTTTTCCATTTTACATGGGCAGGGTTGTGCTTTAACCTAACCTAAACTATGAAATTAACACTGTTCCGACTAATGAACAAATCAACTTACAAACAGGGTCCAGTAATGCAACCTGTTCATAACTCAGGGACTGCCTGTATTGCACTGCATATACCCATTATACAGAAGAGTAAAATAAAACCAAATTTGGGGAGTTAACAGAGATTTTAACATAACTGCATCCTCCACTTCTCATCACAATTGTTATTTTAGCTAAATTCACTAGCGTTATTTTTTCCTATTTATACACTACCATATTGTACAGTATTCTACTATTATTTCTATATTTTTTTTCCATTCTTTTGCTTTATTATGATGATTATCATGCATTGCATTGCTTCTACAGGCGTTTATTGAAGAAATGTCATTTACAAGGTACGTAGGTTTACAGAGGTCAAAAATGGTAAGTAACTGGCTATACTGTACAAGAATTTTGCTATTTGTGAGGATTTCTGGAACCTATCCCTCATAACCTAATCCAATGATGATTTTAAAAAGGGAGTCAGATTCAGTGTACCATACCTGAAATTATTTTATACCTTATAACTAGTAAGTTCGTTATCTCCAAAAATGCTTACTGTATACAATATGGTATATAAAGTAGCTACCAATAATGTCATTTTGGCAGCAGCTCTGTAGCAAGCAAAACAATTGTAAATACAGTACCGTATTGAATAAAAAGATAAATTGAATTTCCAGGGTACTGCCAAGTAATATATGTAGATATGTAAATATATACAGTAGCTACAGTATATGCAGAGAGAGCAAGGTCATGATAGATTTTGTACAATTTATAAGAACAATGAGACCTTTGGAGGTGTATAAAACCTTTTATCATAAGAACAAAAACTTACAACTTCTAAACCGATAAATTTGCAATAAAAAACAAGTAATTTATATATAAAAATGGAAATGAAGCATATATAAATCAAATACTGCAGATCATGACAATACAGAATCAAAGTACGGAAGCTACAGGAAATCCGATAATAATATATGTACATGTGAAGTACAGTAGTCTAGGACATTGTCCTGCTTTAGCTTGGAGGCAACCCTGTGCAGAAGGGGGTTAACCAGCAACTTAGAAAAATGTTCCATAGAAGATAACTTCTTTTTTATTTCAAGAACATCCAAATACAGGAGGAGGAGGAAATGCAATTTACATTTTTTTCCTCAACATGAATACATGTCAACCCACTAATTCCCAGCAATGCCATACTGACTGCTTGCAAAACAGTTTCTGATGTTCGAGATAAGAAAGACCAATCAAACCTACCTACTTATCCCAAGAAAGTACTGTATATTACTGAACTATATTTTATTTTAGGTTGGGTGGGCTAATATATATATATATATACTGTATATATATATATATATATATATATATATATATATATATATATATATATTAAATAAGGTTGCTGGGAACCATTTAGTTGCTTAGTATTCTGTCAGTTGCTGGGAAGCATTTGTTAACACTTCAAGTGCAAACATGTGGTCCGTGGGTAGATGGATTGTATTTAGTCATTAAAAAAATTTATATAAAATAAAAAAAATAAAAAAATTCCAGTACAGTACCGGTACTTAAATTGCAATTCCTCCACCTGTTATGGGATATACTTTCCTTTATAATTTTTCTGAAGTGGCTGGTTAATGCACGACCATGTCTTAGACCAAGAGTATTACCAGGAAAGGGGGCACACTAAATACTGAAAACAGTAATCTTGCACTGAATGGGTGTAAAATCACAAGCACATTTGTGAGACTAGAAATTTTTTGAAGTGCCAGAAACTGCTATTGTACAGTATGTAGCGACTGCTAATGTGCTCCATTTTTTTTAACCTAAATGGACTAAATTTGAACTTCACCTCAGATACATCATTCAGTTGAGTATCCATATTTGGAGCTAGCGGATACTCACTCCATAGAAGTCACAGCTTAAGATTAAAGAAGACACAAGTTCAAGGAATTCTGAGAGCAAACTTTCTTGAAATGAGGGTCATGAACTCTTGGAACAATCTGCCAGAGTGTGTTGTGACAGTACCGAGTTTGAGCTCATTTAAGACCAGACATGACCAACACTGGTGCAGGTACAATTACATCCTGGAACCAGTACATGCCTAGTACTTGCCAACAGTGATTAACAGAGACGAAACCGACCACCCAAGCGGCTAACAAGCAACAAGTGGCAAAGAGGATAAAGTATTATTATATAATTTAAGTTAGGTTACGAAGGTTAGTAAGGCTCATTTTATGAACATTAAATTATATAACGTGGCTGTTTCTGGTACATTGGAAGTTCCCGGTCTATAACTGGATGTCAATAATGGCGTGCATGTTTTATTGTCCATTAAATACCAGATTACCCCGAAAAGGACTGAAAGGGAGCAAAAAGGACCTGACCTATCCTAATCTTTTTATTCACTGTATTTTTCAGATAACTCTTATAGTCAACTCTAACTTGCAATGTTTTTGTAAACCAACTATTATTCATTTATTATTCATGTACTGTTTTATTTATCAGAGAAGACAATCTTTTATTGCATTCATTAGACATACTGTATCTATGTTTGCATTGGCCACTTTTTAGCTCACCTGGCTCCTTTCCAGTACAGTACCTGTATTAGAACTGCATGACTCCCAGGAAAACATCATGAAAAGGTTCTGTATAAAATGCAATACATAGCTTCTTGATATATACAGCAGCAGGTAAATTTTTATTTTTGGGCAACGTGGGAATCTTAAGAATTTTATCTTTGCAATCAATACTTTAGACAATTCTAAGACACTTTTCTTCTATGACGATTCTCTCACAAAAGACCTAACCTAATCTCCTAACCAGGGACCACTGTATAAGTCGTTTGCGAGGGAAATATGAAAGAAGAAAAGCGTCTTGGAATTGTCTAAACTGATTGCAAAGATAAAATTTATTAGATTCCCACGTTGTCTGAAAAATAATACCCAGAAACAATTCATCTCAATCTATGAAATGCAGCTTTACTATTCTATTATGCAAGGGCTGCTATACTTCTCTTTCATGAAACAACTAACCTAACTTGATTCAAAAGAACCTTATGATTATTAGGTACATTATGCATATATAAATTAAAATCATATTTCACAAATATCAGAAGCCCAGAATGATACACTAGCTACTGTAAATAAGTTTGCTACTCATAGTGCATCTTTAAGGTGATTTTGAGTAACATGAGAGTCCATGTTACTGTACCTGTCTGCCAGCCAACTGATTAAAAACTCTAGAATCAATAATTCTGGAAAATTTTGTTGAAATGTAAGGTGGTAACTAGTGCCCCCCGCTTCCTCCACATTTACCAAAACTTTTGTACAGTAGTTACAGCACCATATCAGTTAAAATATTTTAATAAAATTATTCTATTACATTATGTTCTTTGATGAAGATGCCTTGGATATGTTGTCTGCTTTAAACTATCAAGGATGTTTGTCAAATGTTTTCTACACTGTGCTGTCCTCTGCACGCCACATATTAAGGGCATGAGGAAGGAAGGCCACGGAGAAGGAAACACAGTAGTAAAAAGTGTGACCGGTGAGGCTCTAAACAACATGAGCCACAACAATGTCCCCACACTCAACTTAGAATCATCTTACATACTATGGGCTAGGTGCTTGGAGCCTCATGCAATGTTAAATTTTACAGGAAAAGTAAGAGTGAACGAAAGGGAAACAGTGAAGGTTATTCACTGAGACGACTTGTTTTGTATCCCTCACCTGTCAAGTTCCGAGAGAACTTGCAACTCTTGAGGTGTCAAGTTTATTTCCTCCGTCGTCTCCGTTACCTCCATTTTCGTCACCGTTAAATCACTTACACTGATTCCATATGTACAACTAACACTCACTGTAAAGGTAAATCACTCATATTCACTGGTAACTCTATACGGAGAGCACATCGCATGTACACTGCACAAGAACAACTTTACAAGTACACGCTGCGTGTGCTGTGCGGGACAACCTGAGGCTCGCCTCCCCATCACAGGTACCTCCTACCATTTATTTTACCTTTAGCGTCCCTTTCAAACTTGTTACAAAATAAACATTCATCTTTTGAATTAATGTAAGATATATTTAGTGACCGTAAAAATTTAAATACCAACATAATAATTTGCATGAATACAGTAGTTTCAATAGTAAAAGATATGTCAGATTTGGCAACTGTGCCGCATTATTTTTATAGATTTTCAGTTATGATTCTTACGTCGTTTTGATTTACAGTTATACTTTACTGATATTAGATATATCATATACTGAACTCTTCTAGCGTTTATTAAACAATCTACAAAACAGATAAGATAAGATTTTATGCTAAGCACAGTTTTCTCAGTTCCCATTTGCCCCCACGATTGTGTTTTGACCTTCCCAGGAGTTCATAATCTATTTTTACGTATAGTACCACGCAGACTTTTAAAAGGCTAAAACAAGTCGAGAACACCAAAATGAATATATACAATATATTTTTATCTGATAAGAGTCAATATAAATAATCTTAAGATTTGATTTATTCTAAATAATTGGAATTTTAACAACGATATCTATAATTTACGGTAAAACCATTATTATTGGAATATGTGCACCATTCTTAGCTTGGTCATCAGCTGGTCAACAGCGGAGGTGGAGCAGCTGAGGGGAAGAGGTATGAATTGCATATGAATAAGGTCTATATTTTATTATCACACATTCATTACCAATTACTTTTTGTCACTTACGATTAATGTCCGAGAAATTACCAATTTGTCACATTTTTAGTGTTTGATGACATGCATTTTATCACTAGATCAGTGTAATTACGGTATTTGGATTTTCGAAAAGTGAAGGATTTTTCTAAGTTGCCTAAAAATCACAATGAAGAAAATTAACACGTACAAGTGTTAAGTTGGAAAAGATTCTGGGATAATTTCGCGATCGATTCTCTTGCATTTGGTGTTTATTCCACAAACGTAGTAGAGAAAATTAGATCTCATGAAGACTAGACTCCCCAAAGTGTCACCTAAAAATTCGCCACCCTAGCTTAACCCACCTGAAGTTTAAGCACCCCAACACAACTCCAGGTGCCTAATCTTCAAATGATCCCCCAAAAAATCCCAATAAGGTAATTAAAACTGCTCACTTTGTGTGAACAAATTTGCATTTAAGTGAAATTGGAAAGCAAAAAAAAAAAAGGAAAACATAATTCGACAAAAATGCTATAAATCATTTTTTTTTTCTGTCTCCCCATACTGTATACAAATCAATATAGAGTTCTGTGTGTTCCTCTGTTTACATTCAGCAGATTTGGGAACTCTCTGAAGTAACATCATAAGAACATAAGAATGGAGGAAACTGCAGCGGGCCTATTGGCCCATACTGGGCAGTCCCATTTACACCCAACCCCTATTGCTCATATATCCATCCAACCTATGTTTGAAGCTATCCAGCGTATTCGAGTTAATGATGATATTTAGTAACTTGTTCCACTCGTCCACTACTCTATTTCCAAACCAATGTTTACTTATTTCGCACCTAAATCTAAATTTGTCTAATTTAAACCATTGTTACGATTTTGCTCCTGGTTGGATAGTTTGAGTACCTTTGTAATGTCACCTTTGTTTAGCCCTGACTTCCATTTAAACATAAGAAAACAAGGATTCTACAATAGGCCGGTTGGCCTGTGCATCGGCCCTCACTCAACATTTCTCGAGGGAGTGCAAGTTAAGATGCTTTAACCTGTCTCTGTACTCAAGGTTCCTAATGCCCGGGATTAGTCTTGTCATTCTCCTCTGAATTCTTTCTTAGGATTCTATATCCATTCTGTAGTACGGTGACCAGAATTGAACTGCGAAATCCAAGTGAGGTCTCACAAACGCAAGATATAGTTTTAGGATGACCTCGCTAGTCTTGTAACTAACACTCCTTTGTATGCCTTGTTTCAAGCAAATAAACATTGTTTATTTGGTTTAAGATTCCTATTTATCATTACTCCCAAATCTTTCTCAGTCGGATTTATCTATAACATCGTTGTTCATCTGGTTTCTCTGTTTACATCTCCTAGACTAAATACCTTACATTTGTCCACATTGAATTTCATCTGCCATTTTTCAGACCATTCAAAAATTTTTTTTAGGTCTTCCTGTAGTTTTGCGTAGTCCTCGTCAGATTTAATTACTCGCCTTATTTTAGTGTCATCGACAATATGCAGTACTTATGTTGTTGTCTATGCCGATCTCTATGTCGTTTATACTGTTAAATCATTCATATATTGAACCAAACTGACTTAATCTAACCTACAAAAACTTGGGTACTGTATCACCTAAACATTATGATATGGTTTCCACATACCACTATATGTTAAGGCCCGTCCACACGACCGAGCAGTGCCCGGCGGGCACGCGCTAAATGCCCGTTATCAGGCAAAATTGGCGGGCAAACCATTGGAGCGCCCGTGCCCGGCATTGAGCGAAATCATGGGCCGCCTGCCTGGTGGTTTGCTGCTGGATATGGCTAGAAGTTTGTAAAAGGTGTTGGGGTCCATTCTCATGTAATTGGTGAAGTCTTGCTCATGTCCATCTTGCAGTTCACGTAAAATCGTGGCATGACTTCCCAATACTTTTCTTCGACCTAACCACTCGTTGCACCATTCCCTTTTCTGCATTTGTTTCTTCTTTTTGCACATAGCAACAATTATTATAGTACACAACGCTATGCTCTTTGCTTTAACTGTCAGGCGATTATTCCTGCGACACACCATGATGATCGAACCGCACCCGCCACTGCCGACCACCTACCAGCGCCCGACTATGACTGCCGCCAACCACTCCCGTGTGTACAACAACACACAGGCTTTGCACGGTAAATGGGCAAAGCCCGCCGGACACTGCTCGATCGTGTGGACGGGGCTTAAGACTTCCAAGCGCCCTCTTAGCTGGCGAGGTAGTGTTGCAACTCCCTGAGGTATGGTAGTTAAAGATTATTGTACCTGCCTACGGGTAAATGCAGGGAATTCTAATCTACCCTAGTCTAATAACATAATAATCACGATCCTTGCCCTGTTTCAACCTTTTCTACCAAAGAGCAACCAAATACATGCAGGCCTCATATAACAATAGAAATTTTACCAAAACCAAGAAACTTTGCTACAACACTTACATAATTGTTTGTGACCATGCTGAACATGCCATTACTAAAGCAAAAATAATCATACCTTCAGTCCAAAACAGCACCTTCCTGCTGAATTCACAATTGACAAATCATTTGGTAATTTGAAAACCTAGTGTAGGAAGATGTGGGTTGGGCTTTTATGAGTTTATATTCCTAGCCCTGGTTTCAGTTAGATGGGTTCCAGATGTCCATGCTCTTGGAAGGGGTTCTATATTTGTATCCTTAAGAACTTTTATTATTTTGACTTGTATTTGGAAAAAGCCTGACTACTTAGATTATAAAAAAATATGCAGGTTTAGCCTGAAGGGCTTCAAGTTTACCGTAGTTATATAAAACTGATACTGGTAATGGATCTCATCATTTTTGTGTCCATAATGTGTATGCAGTACAGTATAATATTATGACTAAGGCAGTTATAATCTTCAGATATTTTCATCTGAATTACAGATCCAAATGTGGATCATTCAAAGTATAAATTTCCAAAAGAGTAATTAAAGTGATTAGAAATTTACATTCAGGCTTGCTGTCAGAGAGCTGATAACCTCGAGGGATTCACAACTTTGTTAATTTTCTTGAGGTAAATATCCCTATAGACACTTTAAAGGGGGCTCCTGATCCTAGGGAATTGCTTATACTACAGGTATAAGGATATAGTTCAGGAACTTCATGTGTCACTGGGCAATTGTAATGTTTGTGCAATAATTGTTTTCACTATCTTCCAGTTTTCTTTCAACTGAAAAAATAAACTGGTGTTAGCCAGAATAAAATCTGTGCCTAAATGTAAGACTATTCCTTAAGAGTTAATTAAGACAGGTTTTAACCCCTTGTGTATGGAGGCCTCTGCTGAATATAACCATCAGGAATTGCCCAAATACTAAAAGTGGCATCCCTGTAGTGAAGGGGCTAGGCGGTAAGAGTTTCTCCCTTGCTGCCTAAACCCTACACTACAGGAGGAAATTACAAGCTCTATTTGGTAAACATTTGCCTTCCTGACCACTTTTGATGGTAATGGTTATGATAGGCAAGTTGTACTACCAGTAATTGCTTAAATTATTGTCATGTGTTATTGCTGTGGATTAATTTGGGTTTGGCCCATAGTCTTGATGGATGAAGTCTTGAAACCATGTGGCCCATTCAGCTGTAAAATAAGATTCCAGGATCATTACTTAATATTACACGATATAACTTTTATTTAGGAAATGTGATGCAGGTAGATTTACTTATTTTGATAAAATATGTAAAGATAAGAATCAGAATACAGTTGTAGAGGTGAATATGGATTTATGGATATTGTAATTATTTCAGACACCATTATATATCTGATTAACACCTGCTATGGGAGGAAGTAGCCAGACTAAGCCTAAAAAACCAACAGACGAAGAAGAGTTTGAGGTTCTTGATGTTAGAGGAACTGCTAGAAGTGGAATGTCGTGGCTCCAACAGTTTATGCAGGATCTGACCAAGCAGCCTGTCACAAAACAAGTTGCTGTTGGTGGCTTGTCAGGATGGTAAGTAAAATGCCTAAGTTTATGATTGTATTAAAAAAAATCAACCTTTTCTTTTCTCTTATCCTTCTTTTCACTTCAATACAGTATTCCAATACCATGTCAGCCACACTTAACAGAACATCCTTTTATTTGGCCCAGTTCACGAAACACTACTCCGCACACTGTTGGCTGATTCTACTCCTCTAAAATTTGCAACATTAGATTCTGTTTCTTCAATTGCCACACCTTCCTTTTAGGAGCATACAATTTCTCCCGTTCCGTCACCTTTTCAGCAACATGTCACACACAAGCAATCTGTGCTACAATGTATATTCTTCCCCAACCTTTACATCCCTAACAAGTTTATCTGATATCCTCACAAATATGTAGTCAATGTGGGGTTTTGTGCCACGTAACTCATACACGATCAGTTTATACACATTCTTCTTAGAGCCCTTCTCGATTAATCATTTTGAGGGTAGTGGTGCAGGTATTTTATTCTGGCTAACTCCAGACAATTTTATTTGTTTGAGAGAAACCATTACCCTCAAAAGGGTTAAGCAACATGTTCCATTCAACCACATCAGTTCATCCCCAACTTCAGTTATATTATTATTAATTTATTTATTTATTTTATTTTTTGCCTTTAGTAGTTCTTGTACTGAAGCTTTTCTCCACGCAAAATTTAATTCATACCAGGCAGAGTTTTACCTAAAGTGGCTGCTCATTGCTGCTGCTTTCCGGCCTCCCTATATCATCCATCCAACCCTGCACACTTATGTCACTTGTTCGGTTGAATGTTTTGCCTTTTTTTTTATTACTACAGATTCAGTAAATTAACTAAAGTATTGTGCAATATTTATGGAAGGTTTACTGTACATTAGGAGTGCAGCGGTTGAATGCATGCAGCGCTCGCCTCCTGTTCTGAGGGTCAGTGGTTCGATTCCTGGGTGCTCTTACTCCACCCAGCTGTAAATGGGTACCTAAGTTTACAAATTGGGGAAATGAGAGCAGTACCAGCCATGCTGCCTCCTTTTGTACTGAAGGCAGTCATGCCTTTGGGACCCACTTTTTTATTTATTTTTTACTGTACATATTGAAGCCCTATTTTTCATATAACATTAAATTGCAGGAAACTGCTTTGTAACCTGACTGTCTTTGATAACCATAGTTTATAGAGGCTGCTTAAAGTAGTGATGGCAGCAGACAAACTTTTACTTATATTGTACATCAGTCCTTTGTAGGAACACAACCCCTGGTATAAATGATAGCAACCCATATAGCCATTTTAACTGACACAAAACCAACCTTGTTTAGTGAAAAAAAATTTCAGTGTGATTTGCTTAGTTCATTTTTGCTGTCATAGTAAATGGGGTATGCTTGCCTTTTTCATTTTATAAAATAAGTTTGTATTCATTCTCCTGGCAAGATAGGTTGAATAGTACTGTCTTATGAATTTCAACACAAATGCTTTGTGGTTTTAAGGTGGCTAGGCATTGGGAGAGCGACACATTTAGAAAACTTTAAATTCACAAATTCATTAGGATCACAACCACATCAGTGCTGGATTTCTGAGGTTATTCTATAGTTTGTGATGTGAAATGGATACAGAGAAGTTCTGTAAAAGAGATGTAAATAATTTACCTTTTCCAGGGTGGTGGGATATTTATCAATGAAGGTGGGCAAAGTTGCAGCAACAGTTGTAGGTGGTAGCCTCATCATTATGCAACTGGCAGCCCATAAAGGATATATAAAGGTACTGTACTATACTGTATTGAAAGTCAGTGTCCTATACCTTATATAAAGATACTGCACTATATTGCACCTTTTTCTTTCTTCTGAATATTTATCTTAAGCTTTAAAGGTGTCCGTCTCTTAATCTAGTGTACTGTATTGTACTTCATTGTTGCTAGGGTTTTAGTTGCTGCCAGAGTGTTTTGAGGGGTTATTTTGTTCCTCAGTTATATTGTTTTAGGTACTTCAGTCTGATTTTTCCCACTTTATATCTATCTGTTTGTACATTGTTTCTTATTTTTTTGAAATTCTTCATGTAACTCGTCATCATATCTGTCCCTTTTAGGCTTTTGAGCAAGTTGATCTGTGATTTTATATCCCACTACAGTATTCATCCAGGATCCAGTCCTAGTTTTTATTCTTATTTCCTTTAATGGTACCACATCAAGAAAGTCAATTATTTTGTTTTGGAATAGTTCTTGGCTCTCATATATCATTGAATATATTTTAATTACTGTTTTCGATCATTTTCCAGACATTTTTTTCCTGCTGCAGCAGGTGATAAAGTCGTCACTAAGTTTTAATGGATTGACTTCTACCTGACTGATTTAGTTCTTCTCTGGGGTTGTCTTTTTAAAGTGTCTAACAATTCCCATAATTATAATTACAGTTTGATCTCTCGCTACAAAATTATTTTTTCTAGGTGGACTGGAATCGAGTGAATAGAGATCTTGAAAAGAATGCCAAGAAGCTTAAACAGGAAGTGGAGTCTACTGTAAATGCTAGAGCTGGAGATGAGGTTTGTCAAGTTATTTTTTGCTGCATATCTCTCATTTAGTCCATGTGTTTGTTGTCCATATTAAAATTTTCTGTTGTAGACTGCATGAGAATGAAATGAATGCTTATGATATTTCATACGTTTAGTTCGAAATGCATTGCAGCACCAACTTATTTGTTTATTGTGTGTTACTGTGTTAAACAGTTTGTCACATTTTAAGGAAATATACCTTAATGCAGTGGTTTCACTTGATGTTAAGGCAACCCCCTTAACCACTCAAAATTATGGTCACAATAATTATAATAATGCTTGGATAAATTTTATCAAAATAAATGTATTCTTTAAATTTGTTTGTTTACACGTCAGGACATGTTCCAGAGAAACGCAACTTATAGCGAGATGTTTTAAAATGACGAATTTTCTCCAAAAGAATTAATGTAATTAGGGGTATAGCAAGTCCTCACTTAACGATGTGGTTACATTCCCCTGCCTCCTTTTGCCCCATAAAAATAAATACAAACTAAATTAATGGTTAATTAATAAGATAAAACAATAATTTTTTATTGTACTCACCAATAAGCCTTAATCTTGTCTGTGTTAGTCTGGATACTATGCACTGTTGTGGGGGTTAGGCCCACTGATACACCAATGTCCATATCACATTCACCTTCATCAAAATGGTTTAAAACGTCCATTTTCATAGCAAGGCATATGGGCTTTAGTTTCTTCACTTGATGGGCTCTGGAAGCCATTTTGATGGGTTACAGTACAGTATTTGCAGCCAAAACACTTAAACACTTTTGTATGCTGTGCAAGGAAGCTTAAGAAAGATAGGAAGAAGACCCTTGGGGATGCCACGATGCTCCAAGACAGAGCTCACAGATGAGGACGTATGATATATATAATGAAAATTTCTTCCGATATTTGTTAGGGACGTATATCCGTACTAAGTATAATGAGGACCCCCATGTACAGTAATTGTTTTTGCTTGCAGAACTTTTAATGTATGAGTGTGTCTTTCAAATGTGTTTGAATTTTTATATTATTGATATGTTCAATATGTTTTGTACACAAACTAAAAGCTAAAAAATATGTGAACAAATATATTGAAGTTCTCATGTTTTGTGTAGACTCAAGTTAGTGGACTGAAGAGGAGGATGGAAGCAATAGCAACAGTACTCCTCTTTAAGCTGTTGGATATTGGAAGGTTGACTTTGCTACAATGAGTAATTTATATACAAATATACTGTACATTTAAGGACTCATCCTTGTGGATTTTTTAATACTGTGTATGGCTCAAGTTGGATCTCTTCCGTGTTTATAGATGCTTTGATTTTAGTCCTTGTGGAAGGAGATTACTTTCCTTCAGATCTCAGAGAAGAGCTTTAGTGTGACCAAGTGCTTTCTTTCACTCATAGCTTATAATTCCGAGTACATTTACCTTTACTTATGTGCTATTTAGTTTTCTAAGACATCATATTCAGCATCATGATTTTTTCATTTTGTCTTAACAACCCTTAGACTGTGGCTATTGAAAAACCTAATTACAGCCGTGTGCAAAAATATTAACTCCTAGGAGCCTGTTATATTTTTATCGAATTAAAGTTATGCTGTGGTGGAGTGTTTGAGGGGAGGAGGGAGGATCTAGTGGGTGGCAGGCTGCCACTAACAAACATGGATCTTCCATGATGACAAAGACTATTTTCATATAATGCAGGTTGCAGTTGTGTAAATGGACTCATGAGTTTTGTCACAAGGGTTAATGAAGAAGTTTCTCTTAAATAGTCACATTCTTTCTGCTTAATTCTGAAAAATTCTGAATCTGGTCAAGTTTTGGATCTAATTAAAATTTGGCACTGAAGTTAGACTATAACTAAATACTGTATCTATTTAAGTGTCTTTCAGGAAATTTATGATTTGGATTGTATTTTTAGCTTTTGTGCATGAAATTTTGTTGCATATTAATATCTTTCAAACATAATTTAAGTGGAGAAGAGTTAGAGCAATTTTTTTTATTTTTTATGAATTTTTTTAGGCGATAGGTTGAATGTAAGAACTCCATCTTTTCAGGCGGTGCGCTTTGCCCGCGAGAACATAGTGTTGGCCACAAGCTTTGGTGGAGGAGTGCTGTTGGGTATTGCTTCCTCCTAGATCCATTGTAAGTCACTCCAACCTTATACTGCGCTTAGAAAACATATGAAAAAACAAAAATATTTGGTTAGTGTGCAAAGTTGTCTGGCTATGCAAAGCTTGTCCTTTGAAGAGGGGACCAGTTTCCAGTTAAAGGTAAGCCAGTGATTACCTTACTAACATTTTGAATGAAGATACTGTACTTCGAGATATTACAAGTACTGTATATATAAAGCTGAAATTTCAATAGTATTATTATTTAAATAAGGATTCTAATAAAACTGGACTATACTGTATTCTGATTGTAAGACCTTAATTAAGATCCTTCATCTTTACTTTCTGTGGCACCTCACTTCTCCAGGAAACTCCTGTGGGCATAACCATAATAGAAGAGCATCCAGGCTGCCCTGTCAATACAAACCTCCCTTGCCTTCTCTATTTCCCATGAAACCTCCCCTGTTCTCTCCTTAATTTGGTGTTCCGTCTCTTGCATCCAAGATGTAAACAATCTCTCTACCCAACTAATATGCTACAGTGCCCCTGTACATCTTTCATACATAACCAAACCATTTTAGTGTACCTCATCACTGATGCCACGACTCCATAACTTACACCCATTGCCTCCTCTTTCATTTCAAACCATTTCTTACCTTTTCCACCCTAGTAGATTTAGCCCTCTGTTAAATCATATCTCTACCTTGAATTTTAAAACATTCTGCTCTATTTCAAGACAATGTTTTAATGTCAGAAAATAATGAAGGAAGTATTGTCTCCAAGGTTACATTTCTTCTGTCGATAATATGGTACTGCCTATCTCCAATTCCTCTCATCCCATTGATTGTTCTCTTCATAACTTCTTTTAGCATCATGCCATTCTTAAGGTGGAGGCACACTGAGCACTTTTCCTCTCAACACGTTGGGCAAACACGGTCCGGCCAGCAAAACAAAGAGATGCTTGCGTCACACTGGGATGTTTTGTTGGTGCGTCTGCCCAACACAACGAAAACAACAACAAAGGGTCTAGACGAGGTTCGCCATGGATCCCGTTACTACATTCTAGGGCTTGTAGTCTTGAGTTATAGTTCTTCAATTGTTGAAACAAAGGAGGCATCTGCAAAAGCTTAAGAAAAGACAATAGGTGTGTTGCGAAGTTTGTTTACAAGTGGCGGTGGCTGGCTGGTCAAAGAAGACCCTGAATAATAATTTAATAATACAAAAGAAGATTTAAAGTGACAAATAAATAGAAACATGTCACCATTTTATGTTACATTTGAAAATATTATTATTTCAAAATTTACTTGAATATTCACCTAATTGAAGCTCATTTGACCACTAACTCGGCCAACAAATCCTGCTGCTTGCTGGGCCATCAAGCCAGCGACCAGCAAAACGGACAACATATTTGGAGGAAAGTAACCAGTGTGTCACTACCTTTACTTAACGTCACTTCCAAGCACTGATAAATCTTTAACCAAATGCAGTGGTGTCCTTGGAGACTATGCAGTCATGTTAAGTTTGCTGGCCGATATTGGTGCACTCCCCACCAAAAGGAATGTGATGTAACCTTATACAGGTAGTCCTTGTTTATTGCCAGAGAGGTAGAATTGTGATAAACACAACCAATTTTCCCACAAGAAATAATGTACTACTGTATGTTAACAATATATTCTTGGCTGGGAATATTGAGGGTACTTGCGGTGATTTTACATACAGGAACATTTATAAAAAAAAACATGATATACTGTACAGGTATAGTACATACAATTATTTGTGAACCACTGATCTCCCACCACCACCATTTACACCTATTTTTACTACTCTTATGGCATTAAAACAATAAGCATCTAATAAATGAAAACTGTGGTCATGACTGATTTATTGAAAGGTGGGTGCACGCTCGCCCTCTCATGGCCTTGCGTCAACTGACGCATCTCTGCACATCTACAAGGTTCTCGCACATGGTATTCATTTTTAAAGAGCATTGAAAAAGAAGAAAAGTGCAATAAGTAACCATTTTGTCATAAAGATTAAGTTGCAATAAATATTAACCATGATATGCAAATTTACAATAAACATCATTTCACATACAGTTTGTTTGTAAAAAACTACATTTTCTACAAAAATAAATAAATAAAACTGTTAAGGAATAAAAGATAAAAATTTAATTCTATATTAAACTACTTAGGTTTTCAATATTTGGGTAGTGCCCACCACCCCTTCCCTGTCACCTCCACCCTTTTTTTACTATTAGAAAGAGTGGGGGGTTGTTTATTGCTCATTGAGCAGTAGCCCATCAAGATGCATTGCCAAACTTGTTTTGTCTATGTTTCTTAAAACAAATGTTTATAGTGTACAAGTACTGTACAGTGGTCCCTCGGTTAACGAGCACAGTTCGTTCTAGAAGGTTGCTCATTAATCGAAAAATTCGTTAACCGAAACCATTGTTTCAATGGGTTTTTGGGTAATTGGTTCCAACCCACTGAAAATTGCCTAAAGTCAACAATAAAGGTAGTAAAGTACACTTACTTTGAGGTGTGTATGCAGAAGACTCCTGGATGATGATGGGAATTAGAATGGGGCTGGAGGAGAAGGGAGAAGAGAAGGCATTGGGGCGGAAGAGAAGTCACCCCATGGCGCCATTTCACCCATAAAATTTTTGTTCACTTGGTGTAATTAAAGATTATTTTCTTTAAATCAACACTGCATTGCATTATATATTGTCAATATGTAAAATAAATTTCAAAATGACCAATAATTTGCTTGGAAACACAGAAAAAAGGGCGTTTATGTTGAAGAGTCTGAAGCAAGATGTTACCTCCACTGAAAAGACACAGAGACTGACACCTGTATGGTGTGTTGACAGGCTGTTTGGCGCACAAAAAACTAGCTTCCTATTCTTCCATTATGTTCAATAAGTGTTAAAATGACGAAAAAATTTAATATAAAACTTAAAATTATTGAATGGTACAAACTTCTTGATATTTACTAAAATAGTAAGGAATTTAAGCCCTAGAACCGGATACTGTATTGGTGGACTAATACTACAGCTGGTGGGCCGCCAAATGCAAGCGAAAACATGTTGGGGAGCGCTCGAAAGAAATTCGTTAATCGAGGAATTGCTCGTTAACCGAAGTTAAGAATCTTATGGAAGGTAATTCGTTAACCGAGGGATTACTGTACATGAATACAGTAATTGTTATAATACAATACACTGGACTACCAAAGCAAAAAAAAATTTTGTCACTCAGACTCATTTATATACAGTTGGTCCTCCTATTACGCGGTCCCACAATCCGCGTTTCACCGTTAACGCGGTGCCTTGCCAGAACCTAACATTTTCACATTCCGCGGTCGTGAACCCCATTACGCGGAGAGCGGCTGGCAAGCCGCGCCATTTTTGGATCCAAACTTCCCGCCATCTGCCATGTTGTGTAAGAGGCGTGAAAATGGTGCGCACAAGGTCGCCCAGTCATCAAAACATTACCGAGTTCTTCACCCGCCACCCACTACAGCCGGCCCAAGTCAGTGATAGTGATAATTATAGTGAGGATATGGACTTATATGAACTTTGGGGGGTTTGACAAAGAGGCCCTGCAAGCCTCTGTGGTGGATAGTAAAACAAGTGATACAGGTGAGGGCCAATAATCTGCCCTCTGCCTCGGAACCAACCGCCCATCCCCGTGTGCCCAGCCATCTTTTCTACTAATGTAAGTGTTAAAAAACCTAATATTATTGATATTTCTCTTAATTATTAATTGTGTGCGCATGCCATCATAAAGTTAAGATAATATTTTTACTACAACATAGTTGTGTGTCGTCAAAAAGTGGAGTTTGGGGATCGGCCCGGACTCCATTTCAATTAATCCCATATGTTATGTTATTCACTTTACGCATTTCTCACTTTCCGCGGTACCCTCCGGGTTACATTAACCGCGTAATATGAGGACCAACTGTATTCATTTTTATTTTGTTTGGACAACTTTCCTCTTTTTACTCCAAATATGTAATACTGTTTTGTATTCTGTTGTTGCAGAGTAAAAGCTTGTATGTTGTATAATATGTTTAGAATATATTCAAAAAGGTCACTTTAATATTCCGTGGTGTCTTCTGAGCTTTCACATTTTAGAAATTCTGATTAAAGTATTTCAGTTTTGCATGTTTAGATAAAGAGCATGGTTATTTTATTTTATTTAAATTAAGAACAATTATTATTTTTTTATGATTTTCATCCATTTTATCTTGGAATTCTAATTTTTCACTGTTGCATGTGTAGCCGAAGAACATGACTACCGGGTAATTAATTTTTCTTTACAAATACTGTACTCGTGGTTCACTTTAGTGTATCAGTGGAGGTTAGAGAAATTATTTGAGTTAACACTGGATGATTAGGCAGGTGCTCATCTCTGGGTTCATTTAATTTAGCAACTAGTCAGGGACTCCATCCCCTGGCAGGATGTTAGTCGACAAGTGCAATCAAGAGCACACTTTTTATATATATATATATATATTTTGTTTTTCATTCAACACATGTTTGTTGTTATTACAGAACATACTGCAAGAAACGGCTCGACAAATGGATAGAAAGCTTGAAAAATTGGACCGTAAGTTAAATCAGGTCGAACAAAAGGCAGAAACCTGGTTTAGCAAGCGAATGAGTTCGACAAGGAAGATGTACAGGAAACACATACTTGGGGACAGTAGTAACTTTACTGTAGATGAACTATATATGCTCAATATGTATATTTTGGCTTTTTCTGCTGGTACAATGTTAGGAGTAGGAACTGCTAAAATAATCTAGACATTGCTGGCAAAATAAGGTTTGTGTGTACAGAAATATGCTGATGAATAATCCATAACTTCATTTCTTGTTAAGTGCTGAGTAGTGGGAATCTTATTATAAAAGATGAAAGTAGGTAGTTCAGATAGTCTAACTACAGACTTAGAGAGATTTGGTTGTTGGTGAAAGAAGTTACAATAACAGGAATTTAATAATATTACTAAATTATTTTTTGCATCTTATCTGTAAAACCGTGTGGTGTGATTAATTGGCATGCTCAGATTGATTAATTGAAAATGTTAACCAATTGTTTCAGACGTTTTACCTTTTTATTATTGTAACCTTATAAACTTGCTCCAGATTCTCAGCTCATGTAAATACATATATTAGATAGTATCATATCATTCTGGCTGTGCAGTATTACAGCAAGGGGCATGTGGAGCACCTTCAATAATTTTGAATTTTAACCCCCCCCCCCCGTATATTATTCATATGCCTAGCTGCAACTTCAAAGTGACATGACGATGTTTTTAAAACTGTAGATACAAATTATAGGGTTAGAGATAAAATGCTTCCCTGTGACTAAATTAATTTTCAAAACAAGTAGTGTCTTCACGGGCCAAAGTCAAGTATAGTCAGTTAATTAGTTAAAGATTAGTCGCAATTAAACTTAAGGTTTTTATCACATCCTCAGAGAGATGAATTTAATAATATTTTTTAGATAAATTTTCCTAATGATAAAAGATTTTGACTTTTTTTGACTTGAAGAATTTTGTTAGTTATATACTGTACAGTGTACACTGAAGATGCCAAGATTGTACATTTGAGCACTCATAAATTTTTTCAGGTTACATAATTAGATGATTTATGAACTATTTTATTCTAATATATAATAGCCAAGTTGTTTACCAATATACATATGGCATATTATAAAATTCCTATTTTTGCCTTCATGGTATTACCAAAAAATGCTGATATAGTACATTTCTGTACTTACTGTAATCTAGTCTGCTGTATTGATTTTGAATACACAATATGATGCATGATCATATTTTCTCTTTTCCCTGAATACTATATATCAACTGCTTATATGCACAATAAGTATGAAAGAAAAATACATCTTAGCTAAAGTGAGTACACTGCAATACAATAGTATCTACAGGTACACGGTAAATGAAAAAAATTTGTAACAAAAATCACATTTTGACTCTTTTTCAATAACAGTATATGAAAGCAAACATTTGTTTTAAAGAATAACTCACATTCTTACACCCTTTTCTTTATACTATCTTTAACATTTGCTTTAACGAATAAAAACCATATTTCAACAGTTTCTCCTTTAATTTTTAATTTATGACAATCATAAATGTAGTGTTAGGTACAAAAAATGGCACAAAATAAGAAAATAGCACACCCATGCTGCCTCCTACTGACCTAATGACTCACAGATTCAGTGGTATCACAGTACAGTATTGGGTAATGGTTATGCATGTTAACCAGCAACTCTAGGAAAAAAATTATTTTATAGAGGACAAATGCTTTCTTATTTCATGAAAAGCCCCCCAAAAGTGGTAGGAATAAGTTTTTGTAATACAGTAGTCGGTACTGTATTATTTTCACAATTATTTCTGTTGATGAAGCGAAATCAAATTTGTCCTGGAAATAATCATTGGAGATAGTGCATCGCAGCGTGTAGCCACTCATTTGTGATGGCTTCCACACGTTCAACACTCGCCACATAAATTGTGAAGAAATAATTTTGCATATTTACACCAAGAATTTGTGACTGGTAAATCTTGCTACTCGCAGTTTGACAACAGGAGCTCTATAGTGTCTTCATTTGCATGCATAGTGGACTTTCGTGATAATTTATTGTTGAACGTGCTTGTTGTCAAAGGTATGTCATGGATTTGTGTAAAATTTATATATCCTGTAACCCCATAATTCACTTACATAAATAATGGTGATGGATTATTACTATTATTTATAATTCGTCTTAACGTAAGTGACATCAGATTTGTTCACCAGGTTGGGTCGCGTTACCAGTAACTATTTCTCTTAAATCACTTTAATCCTGGTGAATTAATTTATATAAATAAAGTAAGATTATATTATACAGTACAGCACAGTAATTGTATTATAATTATTAATTTTATGAAATAACACTGAGCCCATTAAAGTGAAGTACAGTATACTGTATAAACTTATTAATTTGAAAAGATATACGTGTCAAGCAATATTGGTAACTGCGGTTTAGGCAGGATTCAAATTTATCAACATACTGTAGTTACTGTATAACTCAACATGAGCAGAGCCTCAGTCGAACTACATAAAGGACTCATAACCCCTTTCTGTTGGGAATTCAGCTAAGTATCTAGCAGTTCTGTTGTGAGAAAGGTTGATTATGGCAAGATTTGGGTTACCGGTAGGTGGAAGTAAACCTCTTGTAAAAAAATTTCAACTTCTTTAATGTCACAAAATCTTTTAACAGTAATGTATAGTGAATAAAAAAAATTCAATTATCAAGAAATGATATCTTTATCAAGCTTTGTTCATTAAATTATTGCTTTATTATTTATGAATGGCTTAATGGTAAGTCAGTGATTAGCAATTGGCTACATTTCTCATTCTTTATTCAAGTGCTGTTAACCTATTTCCGGTTCTTGCTTTTGTTGTGTCAGTGCTAGGCATGACAACCTTCATTGTTTTACGAGGAATTAATATTAATTTAATGAATAACATTCTCTGTAGGATTTTAACTGTGTAGTTATCATAAAATAATTTTATGGTTACATACCTAAAAAAATTTAGTTTTATCTAATTGTACAAAGATTTTTATTGTTTTATAATAATTAAAAATACAAGAATGAAGCCAATGAATAAGAACATATTGGGTAATAAGCACTTTGTGTTGTTGTGGAAGCGTGGTTACTCTCTCCGAGTCATAGGCTAATTTAAATCAGTCGCTTCTTGTCACACATTTATTCTTTTAATTTCAATTTTATGGCTTTATTTTATTATCATTATCAATTACTATCAATATCAATAATTCATAATTGAATTTATTAATGATCATAAAAATTATTTTATAGCTCATGCCTACAAAGATTTACTTCTATCATCATTTTCACCACTTATCAGCTTACAAGCCATTAGGGCAGTTGGTCTGCCCAATGTGTGTACAGAAAGGAAACCTGTGATATTTGGATAATGCCCTTCCTATATTGTCCAGCCCAAGCAGGGCTCAAACCCATTGATAAGAGGTACACGTGTTGACGCTGTACCACCAAGATCAGGTATACTGTCTATTATATTTTTATAGAACTATAATACAGTATTGTTTCTTATGGTAATTGTGAATATTTAATGCCGATACTTTAAAGATAACTAAAACCTTTATGTTGCATTGTTTGTTGTATTGGCAGGAGAGAACAGTCACTGTACTGGATACTCATAGAAATATTTGTATATTATGGAACATTGATGTTTTGTTTTTAAATGGTAAATCTGAATATTACCATATACGTACTGTACTTTGTATTCACTGAATTTAATTTTCTTTTTTTGCTTTGTTGACATTTGCTTCCATTAACGTATGCAGTACAGTGGTCCCTCGGTTAACGAGCACAATCCGTTCTAGAATGTTGCTCGTTAACCGAAACCATTGTTTCAATGGGTTTTGGGGTAATTGGTTCCAGCTCACCGAAAATTGCCTAAATTCAACAAAAAAGGTAGAAAAGTACACTTACTTTGCTGTGTGTATGTAGAAGGCTCCTGGATGATGATGATGATGGGAATTAGAATGGGGGTGGAGAAGGGAGAAGAGAAGGCATTGGGGTGGGAGAGAAGTCACCCCATGGCACCATTTCACCCATAAAATTTTAGTTCTCTTGGTGTAATTCAAGATTATTTTCTTTAAATGAACACTGCACTGCATTATATATTGTCAATATGCAAAATAAATTTCAAAATGACCAATAATTTGCTTGCAAACACAGAAAAAAAGCATTTAGTTGAAGAGTCTCACAAGCAAGATGTTACCTCCACTGAAAAGACACAAAGACTGATGCCTGTATGGTGTGTTGGCAGGCTGGATGGCGCGCATGAAACTAGTTTCCTTACCTTCAATAATTGTTAAAATTACTAAAAAATTTAATAATATACTTTTAAAATTATTGAACAGTATAAATTTCTTGATATTTACTAAAATGGTAAGGAATTTAAGCCCTAGAACCGATTACTGTACTGGCGGACTAATACTACAGCTGGTGGACCGCCAAATGCAAGCGAAAACATGTTCAGGTCGGCTCGTAAGAAACTCGTTAATCGAGGGATTGCTTGTTAACCGAAGTTAAGAATCTTATGGAAGGTAACTCGTTAACCGAGGGACCACTGTAATAGTAATAAATATTTTGCCAGCCTTGAGTCTACTATTTGAGCCATAACTGAAGCACTTCATGGTAGGTCAAGTTCATCGAACATTTAAATTTTCTTTTCTAAATTAAAAATTTTTCTCTCTATTTTTCACTTGAACTGTAAGGGGATGCAGCTGTTGAACATTTACACATCTTGGTAAGTGGTGCATATGATAAACTCAGGGGAATTATGGATGTAAAGGGCTGACTTACAATGCTTCTAGCCTACTGTTTCTCGCCAAATAAAAAAAAAATGGCACCCCCCAGTACACTGCGCCTTAAATGAATGCCAGTTAGCTGGGCCTCGAGATAGTCTTGCCCTTAAAAATAATATCCTTCCTCTCAATGCAATGTAAGACATTTGTGACAAGACAACAGAAGTTCTCTAGAGTCTACCATCCCTCAAACACTCCTGTATACCGATTAGTATAGGAAGGTGTACTGTTTAACATATTGGTGTTTTTCAGCTTTCCCCTCACAAAAATAAATTGCAACCTTTAGAATTACCCCACAAACTTAATTTGATGATAAGTCCAAAGTGATGGGAGCAGTTTAATGAGTGAATATACAGTGAGCGTATCGATTAACCATGTCCATAAATTTTGGAAATTGGCAATTTTAATGTGGTCAAAAAATATATGACTAAGTTCAAACACATCTGGGTTGTATGGCTAGAATGTGCCAGATTATTTTCCGGTATTGCCACATTTAGGTTGGCATTTTGGTTCAACATGCTCATTGTTTGAATAGAGTCCTGTGAACTTTTTATTCCCTTTAATTTTTAACACCTTTTGAGCTTTGTGAAAAAACTTAAAAGGGAGGCAACTTGTACTGTGGCTGGTGAAAACAGCAAAGATGAAGCATTTAAACACTTACTATTATGAAGAAAGTACCAATACTGAAGAAACTGGAAAAGGGAACCTCAGAGAAGTTGAATGAGGAGTATGGGATGAGGACCTCCACAATCTACAACCTAAAGAAACAAAAAGCACAGCTATTGTAATTTTATTTTAAAACTGAAGTGCCAGAGCTCAAATGAGATATAAATAAATAAAATTAATCCTACGGACACAACTTTTTCTGTGGATACATTAATAAAAATACAGTGAGTATATAACGTTATTTCATTTTCCCAACACTCGGTGACATACCGGGTAATGGACAACACCCGACATAAGTGACACAGGTATTTGAGTGGCATGACTAACCTATAGTCTTAATGTTCGAATAGGTGGTGGTAGTAAAATGATAAGAATATAGCAAGAAATGTTACAGGTACTTGTATGTAGCACAGTAGATTAGTAGTGTTTAAAAGTGTTGAGAAACTATTGCATTGAGTGGGTCAGGCTAAGAGTGTACTGATGCTTATCAGCTTATGTTATTACAAATTTTTTTTTATAAATACCTGTACAGTACAGTATAGCTTTTACAATACAAGTAAACAGGTATTTAAGTTTTTTTGTTTTTTAATTATTGATGGTCATGTATATTTTATTATCTTTTTATTTTACATATTTTGCAGCTGTATGGAGACCTCATCCTCTAAAATTCAGAATATTTTTCCGTAATTTACATATTATTATGTCCATACAGTATTCTAGTTCTAATATTTCCAAAATTTGAAAAAAAATTATAAATCTGGACAGCTTGCACTCCCAAGGTAGACAGGTATACTACTGTACCTGTACTAACATTTGCTCAACTGCATAATAATGTACTGTATATACAGTGCCATGTCATAAAAAAATGTTAGTGTAAGCAAATGACACTGGTTAGTGACATACAGTTCTTGTATCAAGTACTATGAGTCTTGTAAACTGGGATACAGAACAAAATGATTAGATAATTAATAGTTATTTTTGGTTAGCCAATTAGTAACCCTCAGTACATCATAACTTAATTTAGATTTATTCACAATGAAATTAATTATTTTGCATGAATTACATCAATGGTAAAATGAAATATCTAATTATTCAAAACAAATCATAAATTGATTTAAAATATTGCTTGTAAATTTACAGTACCTGTAATTCATTGGTTCTTCTGTTCACATCTCCCAAGCATTCACACTCAAAGTTTTTCTTTACTGGTGAATTTTACCATAATCATGGCCCCTAAGAAGGAAATTAGTGGCAGTGCTCGTGGTGGTGAGGGTGAGAAAAAGAAAAAAATTTCATACTGTGGGTTTGTTACTTTAGTATAAAAAGGGGTTATATGTGTATATACAGTACAGTATACAGGGGGACCCGGATACTGTATAATGTACACGAATTCACACTTTTGCAGGGATCCCAGGAACGTAACCCTCGCATACTCCGAGACCCTACTGTAATTATGTAAGTAACCACTGAATCAGTGGAAAAATCATTTCAATGAGCTAGTGTGTCTCATGAAAAAAGAAAATAATGTATACTGTACAGAAATATAAAAAACAAGAAAAAACAAGAGGGTAAGGATATATTGTGTGTGGGAGAATACTTAGTCTAGAAATCACCATAACACGCAGGCACTTGTTAGCTGTGAGAAGGCTGTGCACTTGCCATTGTTATATAAGAGATAATAAAAGTTGTGAAAATAATCTGCCACTGGTTGTAAGTTCATTTGCCAAAAGTGCTCTCTATAAGAATGCATCCTTAGCTCTCAAAGGGTATTACTGTACCTACATGTTGGAATGCATATACCCCTAATTACATTAAATTTTATGGGGAAAATTCCTCGCATCCCTGACATATAGTGAGGACCCCCACCTTTAATAAAGTACTGTACAAGATCTGACTATTAATTGAAAAATATCATATTGCATATCGAACCCAAATAAATTTTACACCATTTGTCTGTGGTATGCAAACTACAGTCCATGTTAACATTTACCCTGCCCAAACAACCACTGCATAGTCCTTGTTAATCAGAACTTATAATTAATTTATAATTGAACTGGTTCACTGTTGCATTATGGAAACTTTTAAATTATTATTACAAAACTTAACCTTAGTTGCATATGAATACTCTAATCTGGCTCACAGAAACACTTGAAACTTCTAATGTGTCCTGCAAAGCAGGGAGTTTGTCCACTTCTACCATAAGCAAAACCCTACAGTGGCTACAATGTCGGGTGTAACAATGATGGCAATCTTCTCAAGATAACCATCACCAAGCAATGAAAAGGAGTCCCACTGAGAACATCACAACATATTAAATACTGTATAGTAGTTTCCTTAACAACCTTGTGTTTAATGGCTCAGCCTAAACTACCTTTATTAGCATCACCCGGTACTCAAACTATGACTACTGTAGTCTACCTAATAACTCTAAGAGTTTAAGTACAGGGTACATGTTTAATTTCACTATGACTACAGTAATCTCATCAATTACATTTAGTTTAACTTTGCTTGGCTACTGAGACTACAGTAGGCATACTGGTAATCTCTAGTATAGGTTAAACAACACTACTCAGACAATGGCTACTGTAGTCTCACTGGTAACCTTCAGTATTGTAGGTATATGGTTAATACAACCTTGACAGCTTGAATACAGCTATTTTGGTCGTACTACAGGTAATAGACCTTGAAATCTGGGACCCTTGGGAACAAGACAACCAGTTTTGAGTATTTTCCAGTTTCCTGGCTTCCAAGTCATCCATCTTACCTAAAGCCTACAAGAAAACTACATCAACATTTGTTTCTACACACACAAAATGAATGTTTGCTTTACTTCTTAATTCACAAAATATAGAAACTATTGTTGCATTCATACTTTAAATAAAAAAAAATATTAATTAAATACACCACTACAGTATTTAGAAATTGAAAATATTCTAAAAGTGAATTTGTTTGGCTTGTTGGTGTTCCAGCAGCTTCTAGCGAGTCATGATATTTGTCGGAAGTAACGAATTCATAAATGATTATTGTCTGATTGAATAAATAGCCTTGACTATCTTTAATTATATTTATTTACATAAATATATTATTATTTTCATGTAACTTTTGAAATCAATCTTGGTCAAATTAAATCAAAGATTTGTGGCATCCCATAGTGAAGGAATTAATATTTTTTTTATCTAAAATATTAGCACACCTTTTCTTTATTTTATTATTTGAGAAGTAAAACAATAATTTAAATATGTTTGTGTGAGTATGTAGAAGCAAAACTTGACTTAGCAAGGGAAGAACATTTAACTAGACCCAGGGAAAAAAATGTGTGGCTTTCCTGAGATCCGGTTTCAAGGGCCTCTACCTGTATTAACCTCCAGAACTGTACATGGTTAATATAACTTTGACTACAGCTACTGTTATCTTACTACAGTAGTAACCTCCAGAACTCACACTGATTTTGTTATAAACTGGTACTTTCAACTACATTACATATTTCTATTATCTTAAATCTACTGTAGGGAAAACATAAAAAAAAAAAAACAAGACCATTCTTTCTTCCTGTCTTCAGTAAATACATCCACATATGATTATCATAGATGCAAAATATCTTAAATGCCATGTATACATTTTTTTTTACTAAATATAGGGACATGTTAGTTTATGAGGAGCAAGTTTTATATATGCACTGTAGTTCATACATTTAATATATAACCCCATAAGAAAAACAGACCCAAAGATGGTAAACATTCAGCAAAAAAATATAGGGGAGGAGGTGGAAGTAATGTGTCATATTTTGCATCTATAATTTTCATATTATGTTATCATTTAATCAGAATCAGAAGTTCTGAGGTAGGCGTATCATGGAAGACTGTTAAATTTGATTATCAACAGCAATCTTACTGGTAATAATGAAGAGGCTTTTGAGCACCAAAAGTTTTCATAATCAATTCTATACTCTGTATGTATAAAATCTACAGCCACAGTTCCTTCCATTTTTTACAGTATCTTTATCACAGTAAGATCGAGCAACCATAAATACAGCTGTCATAATACCATACTTAAATAGGTAAATTGAGTAATTGTGTATATATTATGTAACAAATATAATGAAAATGTGGGAGAAGATATTAATTCAGTAATCACTGCTAATAAATATCAGTACAAGGTATTTTTGGTGCAATGTCTTGCTAAAGAAATTCCATTTAATAATATATCCTTTGGCAAATCTTTCATGGAAATATCATACTTGTGTTGCATCCATAGGCTTGCCTATACCGAGCATACTCCAAGCCTGTTTGGTGCCAGTGTACTAGAGCAGCAACAATTATCACGTGCCATAGCTGGTGTGAAGCTCCAACAAAATCAAAGCGACCTGTAAAGTGTCATATACTTTATTAGATTGTTGGATATATGCAGACAGTACAAAACGTAAAAAATAATGCATAAAATTATGAAGGAGAAAAGTGAAAGAAAATTTTTATGAGGAAAAAATTATATAAATGATTCCACAATAAATCAAGTTATAAGAGTCAGTAACAAGTAAAATATTAAAGCACAAGAATGCGATTGTGTGAAACTGCCATTATACGTTAGAGCATGGAAGAAAGATAACATTTCTATAACCCTACAACTGGCCAGAAACAGTCAATTAAATTCTATTCCATCAACACAGATGGGATAAAGCAATCTAGATTTATCAGCTTGCATTCACTAAGTACAGAAGAGCTTATGCTATATCCCCATTTTCGAAGTTGGTGTTAATATATTGTCTCATCTTCTCGCCATAAATTCTTGGGAACATAAATCTCCCATGAAGTCGACGCCTTCCTCTCTACTCTCTTCCTCACCCTGCAAGCTGTCACACACCATAGCATCACTTTTTGACCAATCACCATTGTGCAAATGAACTGATGATATAGCCTGTCAAAATTCCAGGTGAGGGCATCTTATAATGCCCTGCCAACCGGCATATTCAACCATTATTACTCATTCACTCATCCCCTGTCCAGCATCTCCAAGCCTGTGTGTGTGAGACATCAACTCTCTCTGCTTGTTTCTACTACTACCCATTGCCAAGTCATATTTGTACTTTTCTCTCTTCTAAGTGACCCTTTCAACCTTAGTGCTAATAATGAAATTGCAGTATGTGCTCTTATTGGTGAACAGTGATTGTTATTCCACTCTTATCAGTGATACTATGTAGGTCCATACTCTGAAAATTACATACTTTATGTGCACCAACATACATGACCACTGTAGTGCTCTTGTTATGGTGTTTATCAAGTTAGCATCATCTAAAATCCTTGTAAAATTTATGTGCATTTAATTATACCTGATTCCATGTTTCTTTGTATACTGTACATAAATTAATATGTAAGTGTAATTACAAGAAAACTTTTGCTGCATGTTTAACTATATGTAGTACTGTACCACGTTTGGAAGCACCACTTCATGTCCCATCAGCGAAGTTAAGCAGTGTTGGGTCTGGTAAGTACTTGGATGGGTGATCGCCTGGCCCTAAGAACACCAGATGCTGCTGGCATAAGGACTACTGGAAGCAAGCCTCTCATGACTTTGTCATCTGTTCTTGATCAAACTGACTAAATATTAATTATTATTATTATCCTCCCCATACTTGAGATCTGAAGTATTACCAGCTATTCCACTGGAAAAAATATCTACTTTGCTCACGAGAGGAATTTATAGTTATCTTCTCACTTGCACATTTCACTAAGCTTCCTTCAAAGTTCTAAGTACACATTAAACTGTTGACTATAAGTTTTAATACATGACAATATATCATATACAGTATACTCTCAATTTAATGGAATCCGATATAACGAACTCTTAATTTAGCGGAAGGAATTTTTTCTGTGAATTTTCACTCGATTTAGTGAACTAGTTCGCTAAATCGAGATAAATTCTGTTAATACGCTCACACCTCAGGCACATGATATGTACATAGAACTATTATTCATGGCTTACCTTAAACTAGGGGGTTCGGTGTTTGTTTTAAACTTTTTTCTATTATTTCTACACTTTTTTCTAATTGATAGCCACATTCCTTTGACATTCTCCTCCACACCACTTCCTTTTTGAGACTTCCGCGAGACTTTTGGTATGATGTCTAAGCACAGTAGTTGGTTGACCGAGAGGTAGCAGAATAGACGGAGTGGATGTAAACAAACCCCACTCGATAAATGGCACATGTGGCGCAAAATTTAACGAAATCATGCTCGATTTAGTGAAGTACAGTAGTTCGCTAAATCAAACAGCGGAAATTCGATTTAGTGGAAATTTCGATTTAACAGAAAGGGGTGGCTCAAATTACTTCGTTAAATCAAAAAAATACTGTACTGTACAAATTTAATGGGTATAATCTAACAATACTTGGTCATCTTTAAGAAAACTAAATCACTGATCAATTTTGGGGGATGTATAGGTTACATTAGGGTTCAAGTCCAACTGCTTTTTTCACAAAAGCAACATGTTACCAGGTGCCGAATTACATGGCCATAGATAACACATACTGGTAACAACTCTCTTAAAGTAGATCACTCTGAACTGCAGTTCGGACAATTTTGGCTAAAACATGCTACACCAACAATATTTCGAGGCCAAATTATTTATAGATGCATATTTACTCTTCAAAAATATATCACTGTAACCAACTTTTTGAAACAATTAGGTCACAACATACTACAATCAATAACAGGTCAGTGGTTGATGTATAGATTGCAGTGATCTACTTTTGGGAAAATAAAAGTCATAGCATTCTACAATAGACCAACTTTCTATGCATTATTACATATTGATTATCTCTCTAAAAAATTAAAGATTAATCCCAAATTTATGTTTTCTATATGAATTGGTCTAAGGCAACTCTGTACAGTTAGTAAGGCTTCAATAAAAAATTCAGGCTCAATCTAAGACTGATTAGTAAACTGAATTTTAATTTACTGATTACTTGTTCCGCTGGCCCCTACTGTAGAAACATCTGCATACCTCCTCCATATGTGGTGTTAGTGGTGGGAGGTGATGTTCACAAACTCAAAAATTTTGTAAGTTAACAAATCACAAATCAGGTACTGCTATATATCTAGCCTTTTATTATTTATCCAATTTAACAAGATTTTTTTTTATTTTTTTAAACTCTGGTTTAATTACGGTATACTGTACTTCCTTCCTGTAATACCCAATAACAACCAAATACATATTTGGCTAGCTTACTGGAATTATGGTCACAGATCTAGTACCTGGTGGTAATAATAACAATTCCTGTACTATAGTGATTGAGAAAGGTGAACTACAAGAGCAATGAAGAGGCAGCTCATAACTACCAAAAACGTGTTAAAAGCACACAGGAGTAGGTCAAGAATAACATGGGAAGATGGTGTAAGAAATGACATTAGAGTCTACAACCTGACATGAGAAACTGCAAGAGACCGTGCAGCATAGAGAGCTGCATCATATAAACATGGCTAACCAACAATGATGATGATGATGACAGCCACTTTCCACACTGAGACACCAACCATGCACACAGTTAGTCTCTACACATAAACACAATATCATTTGTACAAGAAAAAATCATAAAAAATAACCCCTAAGGCATGTAAGCCCAACTAATAGCACTGGGCTTATGGTAGTTTTGGCTTCAATATCACAGTACAGTACCAACATCCCATGCTAATTCTACCTCCTAATGATTCCTGCAGTTTAAGTACAGTATCTGCAGATCTACGTACATTAGCTCAGACATATGATACTTTTATCAAATGTACATATCTGTAGATGTACTTAAACTTAATGTATGTTGAGGGGACACTGAGTATATGGTACCTTGTTTAATGGCCAAATTTAAAAAAAAAAATTGAAATTCTGGCTATGGCCCTGAATTCAGCACAGGTGCCCACATAGTTCCCATTTTGATTTAGATAAAAAACAGACAACTTACCCGGGAAATATCTTTCAGGAACTTTCCATACATAAACAATCACAGCAGTACCACTGATGCCATACATAACAAAGATGCGTGGCAAGAAAATCTGAAAGAGAAAATACAGGTTGGACCATAGAAAATAACTAATGAGGTTTACAAATGAATAATGAACATTTAAAGGGAGTTTATCACCAGATTCCTAATGAAAATACTTAAACAATTCAAGAACTGATGGAAATACAAAGGAGTAAATATAGATTTAATGAATAAGTTTGATGTACAGGTAGAATGAACAAAAGGTATGAATGATGGTTTTTAACAGTCCACTACTGTAAATCCCCCTCTTATTCAGACTAGTCACAGCATTACCCAGACAAAGATAGAGAAGATTCCAAGGAAAAGCGGGACAAGTTCCCGGTCCCTGAAAATCAATATAATCACAATTAAAACCAGCTGAATGAAATAGTAACATTTCATTTTTACAAGACACTTTTCTAATTACAAAACAAGAAAAAAATGAATTACAAAGATGCACAAGCAGTCTAAACCACACATATTATAAGGCAGGTAAAGGGAAAATGGCCAGGGTAGGAGGATACAGTATGTATGTGAACCAATGTCAACAGAGATACTGTACTGTGTATCATACTGTACTCAGATGTGTTAGTGTACACACACTGCACAGGCATACATAAATAGGTGTAGGTATAAATTATAATAATAAAATTAACAATTCACAGCAACACAAACAACCTTAGAAATCTTCATGGAAATGAAACATATGCCCTGGATTGAAATACTGTACAGTGCAGTACATGATAACGTTCATCATAAACACTAAAATTTTTACTGGTGCTGAAAATATTAAGGATTACTGTAGTCTCCAATATTCTACCATTACCTCCATGACACTTTTTTTTTATTTGTCAAATCTTAGAAATGCTTCTAAGCAACCAAAAAGCCAGAACTTTTTTAGGCCTATGTATTTATATAATAAATAATTTATTATAGGATATAAACAATGTTGTGAAGAAAACAAATATACTACTGTAGTACTGTATGACAAAAATATCATGATTAAGACAGATGCTATTCAATAACATTAACTGCTAACTGGTGAATAAGCTCATTAAAATATTCATAACACTGTATTTAGTTGATACTTATTAATGGAACTGGACATCTAACATCACCAAACATACCGGTACATGAGTGTATCATCATCCTCAGGTGACACAATCTGGACTTGAAAAGGGCTTGGGTATTGGCCAGTCCTGAACCACTGACAACTGCAAGTTATGTTGATAAGTGGTGAAATGCTAAATAAAAAAATAAAATAAAAGGAAGTAAACACTGGCACCTTGAAGTGATCCGCCACCTCAGATAGTCCAAGTATAATGTAATGTTTGTTGAATTCATCAAAAAACTTTTACTATTTCTCCTGTAGACTTACTATTACTATTTAAAGACCAAGCTTAGTCTAAGCAAAGGATCCTCTCGAAAATAAGCACCTGAAAGATTTGTTGGCTATCCTTGATCAAATTAGCTTACTGTTCAACATTGTTGAATAGCTGCACTGTCTTGGCACACAAGAAACCATATACAGTACTGTACTTGCATGGCACACATACACTGTGTAACTACTCTGTCTATATTCATGCTAAACTGGATATGCAGTTTAAATATTATTATTATTAATATTATCATTCAAGTTTTTATATGTCCAGAACTTGCCAACAGTGTTTAACAGAAAACGCACTGACCGCACGACCGACTAGTAAGCTAGAAAGTGGTGAAGAGTATATGCATGTAGGTCATAGTTTTATCGATTTTGGACTTTTATGTTTGCATTTATATTTCACTATAAGGTCATCTGGGAACCAATGTCTTAAATGGGATAGTTTGGGTTTTAGTTTTGTACTGGCAAGCACATCCCCCTGAAGTTAACCTTATGATTTTGATAGATGCATTCCCTGGAGGGGGTAGGGAGCACCCAAGATTAGAGAATTTTGTCTTTTCCAAAAATGGGGATAATAATAGGACTGTATACCTATAAAAATAACTCCCATTCATATAATACATACAAATATTCTAGGCACAAATATTACCTTGCTAACCTCAACTAGTATATTTTCAGCCAAATATTATGGTTGATTGTTGCAGGTACAGAATATATATTAGCTAATAATTTTATACCATTTGAATAACAATAAAAGAATAAATAAAAACAGGAGCTGGATGGCAGTGTTGTACATTGTCGCCGTTAACTTAACGCCTTCAATGGACGGCGGCAACTTTTTGTTCATGCTGACGCCATAAATTTTTTGGGCAGGTGGCACTACAGGTGATGCAGTCAACTTTTCACCCAAGCAGAGCATCAACTTCTAAAATTTTCGATTTTTCCAAGTTTGATTTTCCATTATCTTGTTATAAAGACGACCGGGAAAAATTTTGCGGCGCCCACCGCCCGCGCAGCTTTCTACGGATTTGAATTTTCAAGTCAGGAAAAAGGCCACCAACCAGCTGGCCAGGTTGGTGGAGAAGTCCGTGCACGAGACTGAGAGCAGCAGCAGCAGTGAGGGAGACGACAAAGACCATGACGTGGAGGAATAATTGTTCCAGACCCTGTACTAGACCCCCACAGGAATGAAAAAGACAGTGACCTTTTCAAGCATTTCCTGGGGAGAAACCTTCAAAAAAATCTTTCGACAAGGACACCTTCCCCAACAAGGCCATGAGGGAGTTGTTCATCAAATACAACACCCCCATCCCTCTAGTGCTGCCGTGGAGTGCATGTTCTCCATGGGCAAGGACGTCTTGAGGCCCAAGAGCTGCAGAATGAGCGACAAGCATTTTGAGATGCTAGTATTCTTCCGGGGGAACAAATTAATACAATTAAAATGATGTAATATAAATCATAATAAATGATTAAAAATTAATTTTTTTTTTTAATTTTGCATACCCGGTATGTTACTCCCATACACAGGAGAATACGCATTTTGGGGCTGCATATGTACATCACTGAAAACTTTTTGATGCTAGGTGTTGACAATGATGCTAACGGTGTCAATTTATAAAATCATTTACGCCGACGCTGATGGCATCAAATTTCTCGGCCATTTACGCTGACGCTGGGGGTGCCACGTTTTTCGTTGTAGCGTACAACACTGCTGCATGGGTTCTGCAAATCCATGGAAGCCCTCTGAGCCTCAGGGGAAGAACATAGCAAGTACAGTACTGAAGTTAGTTTAAACATATGGTGTGAAAATAAAAAAGCAGAACCCTGCGGTAACTGACATCAAAGGGTTAACCCTCAGCATACAAGATGCAGGGTAATTTTGGGAGAAATTCGTTTTTTTGGTGGGCAAAAAAGTGAATCATATTTAGTCGAAAACATTGCAAATTTTCAAAGCATTCAAATGAATTTTTGAATGAACAATAAAAATTAAAGATTACTGGTGGCCATACCTGTACGATGCCAGAACCAATGCCGCCATGTAGGATTGTCCAATGGATTGTTGGAAGGAGTCCTGATGCTGCCCACACACTGAAAAGAGTTACTCGAGCCCATTCCCACTCTTCTCCCAGCAGTCTGCAAAGCACAGTGGAGAAGAGAAGTAAGCAAGTAAGTTCTGGGATAGATTCTTAAAGAATATTATAATGACATCTTTAAACAATTACTTAAACCCTAATTTATTCTTTTAAAAATACCACAGAAATTTATGAAGTTCAGAGAACAAATCCATTTTTATCCTATAAATCTTCCAATGCTCTACAGCAGTGATTCATATATGGTATAACAAACACACTACAGTACTGCAAGTCTGCATACGGTACAGAAAAGGGCATATTAATTATTTCCTCAACTGATTTATCTCCCAAACTAACACTTCCCATTCTCACCTTACCTTTAATTTTCCTCCATATATAATCAAATGTATCATACAGTATATACTTACTGTACAGTCATTTAAACTTTCATCATTCTCTTTGCCAATCAACACATCATCAGTATACAGCTGAACCTGTACTGTGTATGATCTCTGCTAAACACAATGAAGGCCTAATGGTTTTCACAGTAAACAGGCATAACTTAAATTTTAAATTTCTTACCGAGGTGTTAAAAGAAACGCCATAGCTCCCGTGAACAGGAAACACACCAAACTCATGTATACATAGCGATGAGTGAGATACTGAAAAATTTAATCTTAATAACAACACTGCAATGAGAGATTAAATCTAATTAAAATCCTAAAATGTACACAAACCCTTGGTCATTATTCATATTCAACCCTTTTTTAGGTAAAGTTTTAAATAATCTTTTTTCTTCTCTTTAGACAGTAGAAAATGAATATTACTCTTAAATGATTGAGGAGTGGCAGGTCTCCAAACATGCAGTAAGAGGGGCGAATCATTTCTGGCCAACATGACAAACAACGAAGTGACCAAAATATAGCTAATTATACCATCTCTTAATAATTTTTGTGTATGTAACTAAAAAAAACAGTACAGACTTACCTCTGGACACCAGAATCCATAGTATATGCCACTAAGAAAGATAGCCAGAAAAGATGCTGATATTCCAAATATATCATAGGAAAGCCATTTTCTGCACGAGTCTTCAGAGCGACAATTCAAGGTGTGGTAGAGAGACGACAGCAGCATACATATCTGAAAAATTTATTGGGAATAAAGATTACATGTACCGTACAGTACTATATTTCTCCGTGTGTCATATATTCAAACTTTTCATTTTGAACTACAGGTTGACAACCCTTTAACCGAAATTCCAAAAACCGAAAAGCTCTGAAAACCAAAAGTTTTTTTGTGGAGCAATTTTTTTTTTTGGGAGGGGGGGGGGGGGTATTAGCCCACCCGGGCACAGGTCACTGATCCACATCGGGGCCTGGGGGGTGAAAATGTAATAGTAATATTAATAATAATTATTGTATAATAATAATAATAATGATAATACAGTAATAATAATAATTAGAGTAAATAAAATTTTTAATAAAAAATACACAAAAATAAAATATGAATAATAAAAGTAATAATAACAATAATACTGTAATAATAAAATAATAATAATAAAGAAATACAAGAATGAAAAAAAGATCAAAAGTGAGAAACACGACCTTGACCTTTGAATTATTATTACCCGGTATTACTATTACAGGTATTATAATTATAATTATTATTATTATTATAATTATAATTATTATTATTATTATTATTATAATTATAATTATAATTATTATTATATTTTAGCCCCCAGGTCCCAATGTGGGTCAGTGACCTGCGCCCGGGTGGGCTGATTCCTGTGTGTGTGTATATATATATATATATATATATATATATATATATATAAAAACTCACCATTCTGAAAACCGAAAAATTCCAAAAACCGAAATGCATCTGGTCTCAAGGATTTCGGATAAGGGATTGTCAACCTGTACATTGAAATACTGTATTTCTTTTTATGTGATGTGTATGTTAGGATAAAAATGCTGATAATATTGCCATATATACAGAAGCTGTAATACAAACTCAAAATCTGCATTAGTTCATTAGAATGTAGTACTACACAGGATTTGCTACTCCAGTATTATGGTTTTACTTACCATGAAACAGAAGAGGACAAATGATGCAATAATGGCATCATATTCAGTGCCTTTGTACTTGTAGAAAACTACAGTCATATCGTACACAAAGAGTCCGAAGAAGACAATAAATCCAAATAGGTGAGACCATATGTTTAATGTCTCGTTATTCCATGAAAGGACACTGAAAATTAGTGGAGAATATTAAATTTCAAGTTCAAGATGGTGGTAAAATTAAAATCATATAGTACAGTATATATATATATATTTTTTTTTAATATAAAGTCTCATAAGAGGATTAAAGTAAAAAGTAAAAAAATTTAACAATTATCGTAAGAAATGAAGGAGGATCAAAAAAATCTTATTTTATGACTCAGTCCAGACTAAAGCAACAAACAAGTTTAGTAGTTTTATCCACCAAGTCTACAAGGATAAAACTCATGAAATCCCTCAGCAACAGGATAGTTTTAACCTGCATCCACCGTAGGACACAGGCTAAGGAGTACAGCAGAGAATAAATAAAGTGTAAATAGTTTTAATATTTGGATAATATAATAGTGCAAATTAATTAATAAAAAAAATTCCTCCCCTCAAAATGCCATAATAAAGTCATGAAGTACAATTGAATGATCAGATACCAGAAGAAAGTCAAATGGCTTTCAAAGTGTTAAAACTAGGATAATTGACTGTAATATCTCGACAGGACGAATTTGAAGGACATTAAGGTTGGGGATGTAAAAAAGGAAGGGATAATTAAGGAGCCCAGAACCAAAGTAGCACATGAGCCTAACATGTCTCTCCCAGGCCCTGGGGAGAAAAGATGGTAACTAAGTTGCTTTGTCTAGACTCAGTCATAAAATGATATTTTCAAAATCTATCCTCCAATTATGGCCTTATGCTTGTCCTCAGCAATTCATGAACCGTAAACCTGCCAAATACAGGGAGGATGCAGTCAATTAAGCTCTAAGTGCTAATGTGACATGCACCCTACAAGGGAAGATAATCATACAGATAGAATTAGGTATAATACCTCACCTTACAGATTCTAAAACCACAGAGTGTACCGGTAATTACTGTAACTGCATGGCAGGATATTGTTTTTGGTCCTGTCTGTCTGTCCCCAAAGTAGCTTGAGAATGGGTTTATGGATCTGATCACGTTTGGTAGGCTTAATTGAGCTGTAACGTGCATAACTCTCACCAATATGCCGAGGGTTCGAGCCTCGACCTGGACACACGTGAGAAGGGTGTTATCAAGTGTGTCCCTACCAAACACTGTTCAAATGGCTAGTAAGCTGATAAGTGGCGAATATGTGAGGGGAAAAAAAAAAAAAGTGACAAGCTCCACATGATAAACTCTTGGTGCAAATCACACCCTAAGTGTCCGAGTGTTGCCAAGGTAAGAGTTCAAACAACGATACTGTACAGGGTATTATATAATGGTTTTCAGGGTGTTAAAAATAAAAGATGAAATGAAATAGTCTCCAGTGGTGACTACATTAATTTGCAATAAAAGTGTTACTAGTTCGATATTTATTCTGCCATGGTAATAGTTCAGAGGCAGGGTTTGCATCTGCTCAAATGATGTTTATTTCTAGGTACAGTATCAGCTAAACTAAGTCTAAGCTGTTAGCACCTACCCATTTTACAGAATGGTCTTGACTAAATCCTTGGAAAGGTTATCAATAGTGTGATGCCTCTGAGTTGCTGAGCCCTAGCTGTGCAGCCCAGTTGTGACAGTAACTTTTGACAGTCATCTCCAAGATACCTAAGAAGCTCTTAATTTATGATCATGAATCAATGTCTAACGCACTGATTGAAAAAAGAATTAAATAACCCAACAAATAATTGCAAATGCTTCCAAAAGAAATTAATTGTCTTATGCCAATTTTGAAGGACTCTATGTAAAATCTTGCTACCGACATCATCCTTCGTACAATATAAATAACACTTCCTCTAAGTTTCATGCAAACTGAAGTTGGCAAATTGAGGAACAAGACTGTTGACATTTTCTCCCACCCCCTGACTTAACAACAGGGAAGAAACTTAATAAGGATTCTGACAAAGCTGCAAAAGAAGAAACCAAATCTTGCTTGACTAAAAATAATTCCTTGGAACTGCAGCAGTTATTCATTACAGTAATATTCTAGTGAGTGACAAGAACAGATCAAAATGTTCCAAGGCATTTCAGTCAAAGGAAAATGGATTAATCCTTACAGAAACCTCATGAGAGATAGGCGTTGCCAAAACTTGAGTGCTGGTGACTGCCTGCCATTGCATAACAGAACAACCAAACACAACTAGGCTAGTACTTGAGGGTATGAATATATACAGGTAGTCCTCCCTATGCAAAGCAGTTGTGTTCTACGGACGATGAGTGTAAAACAAAAAAAATTTTAGTTAAACTGTTTTTCCCACAGACATACTTATGAAAGGAGGATACATTCCTGGGGACTGGTTTTCAGACTCCTCAGCAACCAAAACTTACAAAAACTAAGTATAAAAAAAGATAATAAATCAATAAAGAACATCACTAATGTATAATCCAATGAATACTCGCCAAAAAAAATTAAAATAATAATAAAACAGAACAAAAGAGTAACTTTAGATACCACAGGTAATGATTTCGACTCTTTTGCAGTACAGCACAGTATGTTTTATTTCACTCCACAACTTCTCAAAGGTTCCCCTCACAAAGAAAATGGACAGTGGTGCAAAAGCCAATATTGCTTTCATGTGTACCTCCTCCCTAAACTATAAAGAGCCCAGACCAGTGATTGACTGAAAAGGACACTCCTAGATGCAATGTCAGAATTTAAGCATCTTCCAATGATAAGAAAAACTATCAAAATTTGATCAATGTTGGGGATTATGTTCATATAAAAAAAGCTCAAGATAAAAATTTTCATCAACAGAAATCACTTCATACAAAAGACAAGTCCCTGACCTAATGTCCTGGGTTGGCAAAGAATAGTACCTGTGCAGTGAACCCTATTCTGTTGAGCAGCGCATGTTGTAGCTGAGTGGTGCAGTCCAAAGTAGCTTGAAATTTGCATGACAGGGGAAAATGGCTATCAGTTACAATACATACAGTAGTGCATAATGAAAGGTGCTCACCAATTCAGCACAGTACTAAGTACAGTACAGTACTGTATAAGTGAAAATACATATACAGTGAAACTTCTATTTAACAGACTATAAAGAGAGGAAAGTCCATTATATTGAGGGTCCGTTATATGTGAAACTTCCATCTAATGAATTATATAGAGTTGAATGTCCAGTATGCCAAGGATCTGCTATAAATATGAGACCCCCCCAACTAACAAATTATTTGTTGAGAGACGTCTGTTATATGGAGGTTCCGCTGTAGTGGGAGTGTGTATGATGACGAATGCCTGTACAGTACAGTACTGTACAGTATACTGGTAGTGTATGAGGGAAAGAAGAATGTGTGTTAAACATTTCTGAACATAATACAGTATGTATTTGGAATTGGAAATAAATTTTATAAACTAAGAAATACTTTAAAAAGATAAGATAACCTGTAATGGATAACAATGATTATTTAAGAAATATAGCAGACTAAAACCAGAGTTAGCACAGACATTACATAACTTGCTTTTAGTAAATTATTTAAAAATCCATTTACCTGTGAAAACACTGAGCTGTTGACAAGTTTGAACGATATCCTTTTTTAATGAAAGGATTAAATCTTAAGAAAGTTGGAGCACGATGATATGGGAGTGTAGCAAGGGGCTGCTTCTTCTTTCTCTGACACATCTTAACAGCTTTACCTACAGCGTAGAGAAAATAGATAAGAGAACAACCTAGTGATTAAGCAAAGATATCAAAAGTGACATTGGGATCATAATACAATACAAGAGATATCTACATCTGTGTATCAAAATAAATCCTTTTTTCATTACAGTATCTTATTCTTAGATTGCTACATAAAAAGGTTTATCTCAAGATTTAACTACAATCAGCCAATAAAAATTAACCCATTACAATACAGTATAGTCTGGATTTACGCGTTTGGTCATTTGCGCAGCACCTTGCCAGAATTAAATGTTTTAACTACACGGTAAATTTCATCATTTACGCGGGAAGCGGCGCGGGCAGGGTGCACACAAGGTCGCCCGGTCATCAAAACATTATCGAGTTCTTCACCCGCCACCCACCACAGCCGGCCCAAGTCAGTGATAGTGATAGTGAGGATATGGACTTTGAGGGGTTTGACAAAGAGGCCCTGCAAGCCTATGTGGTGGATAGTTATACAATTGATACAAGTGATACAGGCGAGGGCCAATAATCTGCCCTCTGCCTCCGAACTAACCCCCATCCCCGTGTGCCCAGCCATCTTTTCTACTAACGTAAGTGTTAAAAAACCTAATATTATTTATATTTCTCTTAAATATTAATTGTGTGTGCATACCATCATAAAATTAAGATGTTATTTTTACTACAACGTACGTATTGTGTCGGAAAAAGTGGAGTTTGGGGGTCGGCCCAGTCTCTATTTCAATTAATTCCATATGTTCTATTATTTCGTTTACGCGTTTCTCGTTTTACGCGGACCTCCACGGGTTCAATTGACAGCGTAAATGCAGACTATACTGTACTAGTGCTGATACACATCAACACTGTCATCACATTAAACATTGGAAGTCCCATTTTACCTATTTAAAATATTCCACCAAGTCCACAAGTTTGAACCTGGGGTTGAACCCACATGATAGCTAGGTGGTAGATTAAAAGAGACAGTTTCCCCAAAGGGCTGAGAGATGAAAGGGTTTTCAGGGGCAGATCCAGGAATATCAAAGGGGAGGAGGGGTCAAAGAAGTTGTGGATGGTGGTACATGGCAAAACAGTGAGCCCACCCAGGAGGAGGGCTGGGGGGGGGGGGGGCAATTATAAAGCGCCCCCCCCCCCAGAATTTTTTTTAAAATCTGACCAATATCATGGTCATTTTGAAGTCATGTACACCTGATATTAAAGGATATTCTGAAGTCAACACTTTTTACTATACAAAAATGCCTGAGTACAATACTGCATTAAAGAAAATGTTCTGGATTTTTCAAGTGAAATGCGGGGGCCAGACCCCCAGGACCCCCCCCCCCCCACCTGGATCCACCCTTTGTTTTGGTGCTACATTAACATGTGATAATCTTACCTCGTCTATCAATGGTTACTTGGAATTTCCAGTCCTGCTGTGCTAAGAATGAACCCAAACAGAAGAAGGAAGGAAGAATCCAGGTCCCCTTTTCTAGTGAATGGTTGTTAAACTTATATCCTCTTTTGAATTTATAGAATTCAAATTAAATGGGGAGAAAAGATTTATTTTATTTATGTCTTGAAGTGCAAGTAGCTCTGGTAATTTGAAACAATCCATCACTCAATTTTTCTAATTCTACCAGGAACTAACAAAAGTTTGGCAATGATTAATAGTGTGTTTTTGTTAAAATAAAAAATTATCATTTGCTTCTATTTGCTACACAGAGACAGTAGCGATCTAGCTGCTTCTTAAATGAATTCAAGGCATTCCTTTACTTGTTCCCTTTTTAAATATACTTTCTATGATTCAAGCATTAAAAAACATTTTGTCCACTGATCAATTTACTAACCATTCAGGTAGTCGGTCTGTTCTTAGCACTGTACTGGACTTTTTATGACTTTCTCTGCTCAGTGTTAGTACAAGAGGAAACCAGAGTAACCAGAGTAAACCTGTGATGTTTGGTAGGGTTACACTGGATAACACCCTTCTCACATCTGACCCGAGTCAGAGATCGAACCCAGGAAATAAAAGTGAGAGAAAAGCTCATTACTGCAATACTACCATGAATAAATCAGAGACATTCTAGACCAGTGGTTCTCAACCTTGTTTGCCCCATGCACCCCTTTCACCATATGCCAGAATGTCATTCCCCCTCCTTTCCAAGATTGTCTGCCTCAAAAAGTGCATTCCAAATAATATGCATATAATACTGAAAATCCTTTATTTTTTCCATATTAGTATCAGTTCCCCCCCCCCCCCCCCCTGAAAACCTGAGGGGGGAAATTCCCCCCCTGGTTGAGAACCCCTGTTCTAGACACTACCTTATCCAGTATTGAAATTCATTATCCAGAGGGAAAGACTGATTTTCTCTCACATTTCCAGTCTAACCTATGGTATTGACAGAACAATTAAAAGAAGAAAAAGATAAAAGTTTATTAAAAAACTGAAAAAAACCAAGTTTCATTGCTCTGAGTTAGGTTAGAGTAAGTGCGAGTTGAACACAGGACAAAAGGCACTCTACTGAAGAAGATGACGAAACAACCTCAACTGCAGCTTTTCTTGATTTAGCTTAAACTTACAGTAAAAAAGCTGGTCATTACCTTAATAATGCTAGTACACTGTACTTTATAACTTGAATCAGAAAGTGATGGAAGATGTTGTGTCTTTTGGTTGAGTCCAACACTGGAGCAGGTACAGATACATTCAGGAGCCAGTGCATGCCCATACCTGCCAACAGTGTGTAACAGAGACGTGACCGCCCGCCCAAGTGGCTAACAAGCCAATCAGTGGCAAAGAGGATAAATGTAAAAGTAAAAAGATGAGGCAGAACCAGTAAGGGTAAGGTTGGCTATACAGTATAACTCAGCCCACAACCGAGCCCCCACAAAAAATCTTACCTAACCTTACATAATTTATTTTCCCCTTTCTATTATGCAATAGTTTTCCCATTTTTGAAATGCCAGTCTAATTTTGTGATTTAATAAATATTGTAAGATCTAGAAGAAATGTTCAGAAAATCTTTGAATGGCAATCTAAATAAAACTCTACAATAGTCTGGGGGCTTCTTGGAACCGCATTAAAACTAAACAAAAAATCACAAAAAAACGTTCCCCCATCTCGTCAAATCGGTAGTAATTGCATTTCTGAGCTCGAAATCTTTTGTCATACAATTAATTACCTTCACATTGTGCCCTAAAATGTTTTAGATTAACTTACCTCCAAATATAATGGCTAGAAGACTGACAGTCAGCTGCTGTGACCGAAGAGGACTGGTGGATGTTAGTTGTTATTACTGACTGCAGACGACGGACCAGCTGATACTGGTACCAAGTCGGCATTTAATAAACGCTTAACAATTATTCTTCTAGACACCTTATTGGCCCTGAAACAAACAAATGGTGAATACTATATTACATTCCACCCAAATTGTGATAGTATTAATATGATTTTTCATCCGATTCGATTTATTTTATAATAAATATGGTCATCGGCAACTGAAGTTGGACCCGTTCGAACTTCGATCATAGCGTGATGTGACAGCCAGGCTCAGAAGCTCTGGGATCATTGGCCTTGGCACTTTTTTGGGTATTTATTTTTTATTTATCATTTCACCACTTATCAGCTTACTATCTGTTCGGGAGGCTGGTCTGCTTTTTGTTACTTTGTTATGACCACCATAAAACCTGTGATTTTGATACCTGGGAAGATATTGGAAGCATAATGGGTTGTGTTGTCTTTGGTAGTAGACCCTGCTGCCATATGGCATCACAATAATAGTGTCCAAGTCCCAGGCTGCTGATCTGACTTTCTGCCTCATTTCACACACAATTGCAGGGTTTAAATTGTTTCTTTTACTATTGACAGCACAACATGCTGTATATCGTTTCTCACTCTTGATTTATTTTTTCTTTTGTGTTAATTATTGTTATTATTAGTATTTTTTGGTTATTTTTATTATTTGTTATTTAATAATAATAATAATAATAATAATAATAATTATTATTATGATTATTATGATTATTATTATTATTATTATTATTATTATTATTATATTTTCGCCTCCCCAGGTCCTGAATTGGTTTGGAAAGGTCACACTGGAATCACCATTCTCACATTTGTCCCGGGACGGAATTGAACCACACTTTACGGGTCTTTCCCGTGTACCGTGCTGAAAGTACAGTACCTTCCGTAATCTGAGCACACAGCAGTAACTTTCTAAGATTATTACTGTGCAGCAAGGTAAAATCTCATCATGTCACACCAGAATTGGTCAGATTCTTACATCGCTCGAAAGTTTCAAAACACTTACTTTGCCACAGCATGTTCCTTGCTTGCGTCTTCACTTAAATCTTCAGTGTCCCCACTGACACTCTTCCTGCAATCTCAACATTTGCATCTCACCTGTCAGGGTTTAAAGTGTCCCTCCCTCAGCAATTTAGGTGTTTTCGGATCCACAACCCTCCCCCCCCCCCTGTAGCTGAATCGATTATTGACATTGTTGTATACTTGTAGTGCCTAAGCGCATGAAAATCAAAACAATGAAATACTTTTATTATTGCTTAAAAAGAAGAGTTTTCTATGATCAGTGTACTGATCATTTTCTTTGTATTTCCTCATATGGGAAACTCTACTTTTTGCTATTGCATTTGCTAAGTCGAGTACAGTTGTTCTCAAGATAGGTTATAAGATTATTTCATTATATGGCCAGGGCCCAAGGCTTAAAAAATAATCTAATACAGAATACAAACATTGTCTTTAGCCATATAAAGTGACGCTCCTTATTCACATCTGCGTTCACGAGTTGAGTCCCCAGGTCAGAAGTGAAAAGGGTGCTTCCAGTATGACTACTGAACACGGTAGGGTTTTCCAGTATTTTGATTTCCTCCTGTACTCACACTGGACAATGGATATAGTAACCAAGAAAAAAGCGGCCTCCCGAACAGCTAGTAAACTGATGATTTGTGGGAATGCTAAATAATAAAAGGAAACATAAATACATCCATGACTGCTTTGTAACTTTTATCATCAACGCAGTATTAAATTAAAAAATATTTTATATTGGTGTTATTAGGTATAATCTATTATCCTTGGTCAACTTTTATTGAAGACCAAAACACAATCTCGTCCATTTATTGCAAGCGACATGGGATTCATCATAATCAAAATTATTTGAATTTGTTCCTACTATGGTTATTATGTTTTCGTCATCTATGGAACATCCATATATTAATGTACTTATATTCTAATATATGTTTTACTGTTTTCAATTATATTTCCAAGTCAAGCACATGGATACACGAAAACTTGCGTCATTTTCTTTAAAAAATTCCGGTGTTTACTGTCTGAGATCAGACAAAGTGAGTTATCCTGTTGTTTTGTTTTTTTTTGTATTCAGATACCAAGAGATGAGTTATAAATGCTAGGATATATAGTTTATATCTTTTAATTAGTTCTTTTCACGTGGGTAACGATTCCGCTTATTCGTGTGGTGAGGAAAGCGTGAACGAAAGTTGGTGAAACACCGAAAACAATCATCTCAGTTTCGTGAAGTATAAATGCCAGAAGTTATTGATCTTCGGCACCAAATATGTCGACAGATGGCGCGCGCAACGCTTAGTTAGACCAGATATAAAATCCAACTCTATAATAGACACGCCAATATAGAATCGCGTATTATATTATTGTATTCGGGATTATTATTACGATGTCCAGGAATTTTCTTTTTCAGTGCGTGCATAGAGACAGTCTGAATTTGACAGGTGTTTCGCTCCCTGTAAATACCTCATTCAGTTATCCATCCCCGCTGGTTTGGAAGTGTTGGTTGTGAGTCCTCTTCCCGTGAAAACTATCAATTTGACGGGGTTAAAGTACTATGAGTGTATTAACTGCTGATTTAACTAAAAAGAAGGGAGTCATGAGGACGGCAAAGTCAAGAAAGGATGTACCCAACTATGAGACACGTAAGTATAAACTAGCAATGATAATATGGCTTGATATTCTTTCTTTCAACCAATTTGCCTTGTTTAAAGGCATAAAACCCGTGTCATGTTTTCAAGAACAGCGACATATTAAGTGTGGAACATACGATGTACACCTACACATTGTTTGTTGATATTTCAAAGTAAATTGTACACATGGTTGATTATCATGCACAACAAAGGCACTGTCTGGAAAGTTGCAGCGTTTACCGTTTTATAGCTGGGCGAAAACTTGTCGAGTTTGTGATGTAGACTCTTTTGTCATTAAGAGGAAGGGTAGGGCTTTGGTTCTCCCATTTCGAGTTATAATTGTGTGTGTGTACAGAGGAGTAAGTATTGACGGAGAGTTCTGCAAGCAAATGCATATATCTGTTGGAGATGATATAACTATGGAGCCTATTAACACGTGAATTAAGTTTACAATTTAATAACTTAGCAGCTCAGTGCAACAAAGAGATACAATTGCTGATGTACATACAAGCCACCAGGATATGTTTATATAGAACAAAAATCATTATTGTCGAAAGATGTTTCCCGTTTATATGTCGTTCGACTTAGCCCAATACAATCTCGCAATCAACTCTGTACAGTCATGTACATAGTTCAAGACTACATCTAATACACGCAGATAATGCTATAATTTGTTAACTTGGGAACATTCCAATTTTCCACCTCATGTCGGGTTGCTCACAGGAAAAAAAATAGGGTAGACCTGAAGTGCTATTAAAGTATCAATAATAATTTAGGCAGAGGAAATAAAGTGAAGTGAGAGAGTGGATAATTAACAAGATCTGAACGGTATATCTCTTATAGCCACGGAAGTGTAACGAGCATACTTTATCTGACGATGATTCCGGAACTTTTACTCTCTCACTGCACCTCTTTACCTACGTGTCCATTATTTATATTACAGGTATCTTAGACAAAGCTTTTGGTAAAATGGTTAAAATTAAATACACAATTATTAGTCCCTGTGATATAATTGGCGTCGATATATTACTTCTGGAAACTTCCTCATCAGATACACCACCCTATATTCAGTATAGCTTTAACATAACCTATTATTTTATTCTGTTATTTACTTTCACTGATGTGCACTTAGTAAACTCCGATTTTGTATTTTTCTTCTTTAATTTATGGGGTGCCCAGGAGCGAGGATTTTATTTGGGGGAACGGAGAGAGACATTTCAGGTATATAATAAATGTGTTTGACTACGCGTCTTTTGTATATACAGTATTTTGCCTCCAACGTCAGGGAGAAATGTAAGGAGGTTGTCGCTTCTTTTCATAGCTCTAGTATACTATATAGAGAAAACCCTAAGGAATTTACGGAAAGTGAAGGATGAAGAGAATATGGGAGGGGTTTCACGAACCACCTGACCCCTCTCTGGATCCGCCAGTGGTGACTGATGATGAGCCACGCACTGTATAAAGGCCCACAAGCCAAATTCTATAGGAGGAACCAAACCAGCCAGTTTTACACCGGATTAACCTCCTCCCCCCCCCACACACACAAAAGAGGGATAACATTCGACCAATACCCAAAGGATAATCCTCCCCCAGAACAACAGCGAGTGTAGCTACAAGTTGGGTTGAGTTAGATTACGAAACGTTAGAACGAAAAGTACAATTTCGTTAGGCGAAGTTAGGTTAGTGTAGCTTAAGTTACGCTAGGTTAATTATGTTAAGTTAGATCAGGCTAAGGTAGATTAAGTTAGATCAGGCTAAGTTAGGTTAAGTTAGATCAGGCGAAGTTAGGTTAAGTTAGATCTGGCGAAGTTAGGTTAAACAAGATCAAGCTGAGTTAGGTTAAGTTCGATCAGACTAGGTTAAGTTAGGGGACATTAGACTCCTTACAGGACGGACTTCCCTCCCGCCATTAAGTCCATTTTTATGTACGAGAAAAAATCCTACCTGACCAATCCTTACTCAGCCTGAAGTACTTCACCTTGGTCTAGTGCATCCAAATATAAGACCAAGGTTTCTTCACATAGGTTAACGTATCCTAACGTACCCTATTTAACCCAGGATAGGTTACGGTACGTTATGGTCAAGTTAGGTTAAAATATCGTCTCATAATTTTGGATATAGTAGGATAAGTTAGGCCAGGATATTTAAGGCTAAATTTGGCTTGGATGCATTAAGCCAAGTTAAAGCTACTCGAGACTGGGAAATCCAAACATAAGAATTTGTCTGCATGTTGAAGTAGTTGACCTCATGCTGTCTGCACTGAAAACTAGATGTGTTATTACTTACGCCATTGTTATGTTTGTTTAAGTGGCTGCGCATTGAATCCTTCATTTGGAAATATTTCAAAATTTAATTATGACATAGCCTATATCAGTTTGTGATGACTCTTCTGTGCTCATCTTCCTCGCGTGAACACTCATTCTCTTGCTCTGATATTTATAAAGGCCAACGAGATTGAGTGACTTAGTGGCTTTGGTTTGTCAGACAGAAAAAAAAATTATCCAGGTTTTCAACACAGTGGTTGATGAATTCTGGAATCATGGTTCACCTCAAGAGATAGCATGTCGTATTACCGTGTGTATGATTAACAAAACTACATATATAATGTAGTAAATTTTTGTTAATATACCAGTACTTGCGTGTATCGAAAATCTGTCTTGATCATTGCCGTAGATTTTTCGTCATTGAAGGAGTTTCGATATTTGTACATTCTTTGTCGTGTGAACATTTTTGTATCTATAAAGTGTATATATATTTCTATACGTCTAGAAGTATATTTCTGTGTAACTAAAAATCTATACTTATTCACTCCTAAGAAATAACGGTGCATGCTATTAAAAGTAGATTATAGTAACTACCCGGTACGGAAATATGATGGCATATGTATATTTTTGCAAGTTTGTGGCAAAATACTCACGTGCCTGGTACAAGAAAGTATGTAAGGAAAAAAAAGTATTTTATCGTAAAATCTGTGAGAAAATATATTGTTGAATTTGTGTATTAGTTTAGTTGTGAATACATGTTTAGCTTAGGTCTAGTCTCAGGAGAATCAAAGTGTGTTGTGCTTGTGAAGTAAGACGTTGACATGGCCATTTTTCAACAGCACAAATTACTTATACTGTATATCTCATGCAAACGTACTTATACTGTACAGGCATTCAAACATAATAATGACTACATCTATTAATCGAGTGCTTAAGTGAATGAAATAAAAGGACATTGACAGTACTGTATATGTAGACTTCCCCAAGTATTAAGTAACTAGAATTTCATAATGTTAATACTGGTGTAATAACTGGGATCATTATGGATTGTTGATAAAAAGTGAGAGATGCTTGAAAAGGGGAATTCTGAATTACATGAAGTGTAATGGATGGTTACATAGGCGATCTCCCCCAGGGTTTCTGCCCATGGTGTTAAGTCTTGGCCCTTCCAAAAGTACTTAGCCTTGCTCACCACAGACTAGAAGCCACAAATCCTCCGTGGCCAGGGAGGGAGGCGGAGGCTAATACTGAGGTGGTAAACCCAAGGTGCTTAACACAGGCGGTCGCCATAACACTATATTACCCAGCAAACTTCTGGGCCACCCTCTTCCTCCCAAACTTTCCTCGTGACGTTAATACTCCAGTTTTCTTCATTGTGGATAAAAAAAAAATTTAAGTATGTTTTTAATCGGTTGTAGATTTCATTGTTGGGGTTTTGCATCGTTTAGTTGCATATTTGTCTCGATGTTTACGAAGAAAAGCAAACTAAAAATGCACTTGTAGGTAAAGCTGTATATCGTGTAAATACAAGGAACTACATCATGAAGGATGAATAATGTTTTGATCTCGCTGTAAATACCGTCAGCAGTAAATTAAACAGTTTTTGATAAATATTGCCACATGTGCCAGCTGGTGATTCATAAAATTTACCTTAGGGCTGCCTTAGACGTTACTCTTACCATAGACAGTAAGAATGGCATGCCTGTTATGTAGTTTATCAATCTTAATCCAGTCAAAATACGTTCACATGTAGTTTTTCCGTAAAAAATGTAGTCTAGGAGGGCAACGTAGGTGAATGATTGTGATGGTAAGATTCAGCCATTTTAGTATCTAATGTAATTTAACCTCCGTAACATTAACTCAAAGTTTTAATACAACATTTTGATAACAGTATTAAGATATAACAATAACTTTAACATTTTAACACAGGAAGGTCAATTAAGTGACACCGTGTAGTAGTTGAGTGTAGAGACCCTCGTCGACCAGGAGAGAGAGAGAGAGAGAGAGAGAAAATGAGATTGTCTCTAAGCTGGGTTTAATCTCCCTGACTCACATTTTAAGGATTATTACCCGCTAAAGATAATCAAATGTGTATAAAAAAACAACCGGGGAGAAAGAGGGGGGGGGGGGAGGGAGGAGGTTTACAATGACCAGAATAGTGAATCTCTCAAAGCCGTATGTTCACCATCAGTTATTTAACGGGTCATTATGGTGGTTGAGAGTTGGTATATGGTAATAGTTTATGCCGATGTTTGCACAGGAGTCATTAATATTTTGTGTATGACATTATATTTCACCACAATCCTGTCAATAGCTACTGGACCCCAAAAAATACCGTGCTCACTCTGAACTCTGGGTGTATGAGGGTTTGTAACTTCACGTAGCTATTGTCTCTTAGTTCCCAGATGCTCCTCAGTGTTACATTAATCTTGTCTCTACATGGAAATTTGAGGACATGACTTCGAATCTGCCAACGAGGCCTAAGGATAAGTAGATGCCTTCTCATAATCCAATTAAGGAAGGAGGAAATACGTTTTGTGTGGTGTGTGTGTCGCTTACACTCCTGATATTGTTGTTGGTCAATTGTTGACAGTATTAATGTGTGTGCTGTTATAGCGCGTCTCTCATTACTCCACCTCCCTCTGACGTCTAGTATTTCTCATCAAAACACTCCACCTCCCTCTGACGTCTAGTATTTCTCATCAAAACACTCCACCCTTCTCTGACGTCTAGTATTTCTCATCAAAACACTCCACCTCCCTCTGGCGTCTAGTATTTCTCATCAAAACACTCCACCTCCCTCTGACGTCTAGTATTTCTCATCAAAACACTCCACCTCCCTCTGACGTCTAGTATTTCTCATCATAACACTCAACCTCCCTCTGGCGTCTAGTATTTCTCACCATATCACTCCACCTACCTCTGACGTCAAATGTTTCTCATCTTATTACTCCACCTACCTCTGGTGTTTAGTATTTCTCACCATAACACTCCACCTCCCTCTGTCATCTAGTATTTCTCACTATAACACTCCACCTTCCTCTTACGTCTAGCAATTCTCATCATTTATAGTTTTATTCCTCATCCTGTATTCTAAGTAACCCCATTTCTCATATCCCGAGAACTTATAAAAAATAAAATAAAATAAAAAATCTCGGTGCGTCTCGAGTGTGATCGGCTCGGAGCCATTTTTTCCTGCTTGTTGAATGGATTTAACATAACCGGCCGACCAGAAACTGCGGGAAGGATTTATGGCACAATTGGCAAAGTCTGAATAGCCAACTGGCAAGTAGGGCTAGAGATGGTTAGTAGGGAGGGGGGGGGGGACTAGGTAGGTAAGTAGGTAGAGAAGAAGGGAGTAGGATGGGTACGTAGGGAGGGGACACGATGGGGTTGGGAGAGAAAGAGAAGGAAAGAGATAATCGAGGTTTGGGGAGATAAAGGGCAGTTGGTGGGGAGGAGATAAGGGAATGAGAGTGGTGGGGGAGAGGATGAGAGCGGTGCAGAGGGAATAGGAGAAGAGGGGAGGAGGTAGGTGGGAAGAGGTTAAAGAAGGTTAAAGGATGGTGGGGGGAGAAGTAGGAAGGTAGTGGAAAGGGAGTTAGGAGGGGACGTGTGTGTGTGTGTAAGTTTCAGTTTTTAATATTTGTCAGTTGTCTAAAGAGTGTTTCTTCTCTCTTGTCATCACCGCAATCCTGTACCGTGAAGACCAACAAGATCCTGGTACCTTAAAGCTCTTCTCTTAACATTGTACGTTTGTTTCTACTACCAAGCGCTCGAAAGTCTGCTGTCTGTCTCTCTGTCTGTCTATTTTACTCTTATATACGAGAAGTCTCCATGGATGATGAGTCAGGCTGTTGGTGTGTTTAGTTCAGACGGCTACACACACATCCGCCTTGACTCTGTATACTTCATAACAAAACCTCGCCCAAAAAGTGCTTAATGATACATTCCTATGGTCTTATAAGAAACAGGGTTATAGGAACAACTATGAGATCAGGTACAGAGATTTCAAAATGATTACATTAGACCTTGAGAGTTATACTGTAGCACACAAAGTTCACAACTGTATTATAGTTTAGCCGAGATAAGTAAACAAAGGGATCAGAGCGTCACCGTCACCTATAAACACAGAGCATCGTGTCAGTCACCAATTTTACAGTATGTAAGCTACAACAGGCGTCACATAACGGTATGTTTTAAAGAGTCCTGATTGCTTCCACTGAAATTTGATAACTGCCTAAAAGCCCGTCCAGTAGGAATATTATTTTATAAAAAACTTGGGTCGGTTTTGTCACTGGAAACTTGTTAAAATTGACGATAATAGTTGAATGTAATTACTTTTATATGAAACTGGGATAATGCGGGAGGAAATATAATAAGTTTTGGATAGGATTATTATTAATATTGCTTTTATTTATTCCGAAAAGATTTACGTATAGGTGTAAGCGCAAATACAGGTGTAGTTACAGATTTATTCATTCAGTAGCAACAATAGTTACAGGTGCAGATACAAACAAATCCAGATACCTATTTATCCAGTACAGTACCGAGATTTATTAATTAAAAAGCTACAGTATAGGTAGAAATTCATCCTCTTATATATATATATATATATATATATATATATATATATATATATATATGCAAGTAAATCACTGATGTGTGTGTGTGTGTGTGTGTTCCGGAACCTGTACTGAACACTGGAACAAATGAATAAAGGTACAATACATGTTTAGTGTCAGCCAAAGCAAGACTTCATTCCAATTAGTCACGTGTCAGTTGTGAGCTTTGTGATGATGAGCGATGACAAACATGTTCACAGTTAGGCCGCTGCATTCTTTAACGACCCAATCTCTCTCTCTCTCTCTCTCTCTCTCTCTCTCTCTCTCTCTCTCTCGTCTATAATCTGCGTTTGTGTTAGTCAGTTTCTTCCTTTCTAATACCGTTTCCGTCTGTCTCTTGTTTTTTTACAGGGGCGTGAAGGTGTAAAGAAGTAATCGTCACGTAATTCTCAGTGTGATAATTTTGTCTATTAGTTTTCTGGTTCAAAAATACTGCAGAATGACAACACCTCTTAATTTTTTATAAATCTTGTAGTGAAATGATTGAATGGCTCTCATACTCTAGATAACCAATGAGGAATGAGCATCAACCAAATTCCGCCATAAGAAAAAGTTGGTACACCGTCAAATACAACTTGGAAGGGTACTAACCTAACCTGTGGTGGAAGGCCAGGACACGCGGCGCCGGGTGAGGGGAGGCGAGGCAGGAGGGGAGTCATTGGTATTCCCGGGTGACACATTACAATACAACAGTTTAGACTCCTGACGACTTGATTTAGCTTCTCTGTCCTCCCTAATGACCCTTAATGATGACAGAATGTTATTATTACACACACACACACACACACACACACAACCAACTCATTCATTAACAACAATGACTTTGGATGTTTTAAGCGCAATGACAAGCAGTATGATGACGGGAGTCTTGTGTTTAATATGTATAGACAGAGTTTACAGTGTGTGTGTGTGTGTGTGTGGTGGCGAGAGAAGGTGTGAATGAGGCGAGGTCTGATTGGTTCTCATATCCAAGTAATTTTCACAGTGATTGGTTTCGTCTTCTATTTTCAACTGATCTTATGTTATTCGTAAATTATTGTATACCTGTACTGTACTTGTACTGTAGTGAATATTCAATGTGTGAGTCAGCTGTTAGGTTATGCATGGATCAGTCGGGTGGACGGTGGTACGGTAAGGGTTAAGTTCTAAGTTAGTTTTGTTATGGCTGGCCGCCTCCTGAGCCTGACCATCCGCCTCCTCATGCCACGTCACGACCACATCACGCCACGTCATGATACGTCAAGTTAGGCTGGGAAAGAAGAATGGACCGATAGAGTGGGAAGGAAGGAAGGACTTGCAGGGTAGGAAGGTGGGGAGGAAGGACAGCCAGGGTGGGGAGGAAGGACAGGCAGGGTAGGAAGGAAGGAGGGACAGAGAGGGAAAAGAAGGAAGGACAAGAAGGGTAGGGAGGGAGATAGGCAGGGTGGGAAGGAAGGCCTGGTGGTTTGTCAGGTTCACTCTTAAGTCTTAAACATAACTGAAAATTAACAATTATTTTTCGTTTTTCAACTTTGTTAAAGCGATATATGTTGATATTGAAACTATTTAGCCAGAATACAGATACAGAGTGGATAATATTAACCAAACGTGAGTCAACATAGTTTCCCCCCCCCAAAAAAAAAACAAAAAATAAATAAATAAAAAAATAAAATAAACAATAAAAAATAAATAAATAATGTCCCGTATTTTGACGACGAAACTTGTCAACTCTAGTCATAACCACATCAATGTATACCACGTTGTATTATGCCAGTATACACCGTACTGTACGTCATGTAAAACGCACGTCTCTCAAGGTCACGTCATGTCGAGGCACGTTACGTCATACCACGTCACATTATACCATGTCTTCATACCACATCGTATTATATCACGTTAGATTATACCATGTTATGTCATACCACGTCGCGCCACTCTGAAATTCAATATGAGCCCGAGTTAATTCTGGTGTGTGTGTGTGTGTGTGTGATAATATTGTTTTGTATTGGATTAAGGTGTTTTATCGTGTGCTTTCATTCTATGGTCCGTCAGTATATACGCTATATTTCTAGGCTAGTCCCGATATAACGTTTCACTACTGGTCCTTTTAGGAAGTTGAAGCAAATTTGATTAGAAGCGTATTTTTTTCATCTTTTTTTTTTCTCGATTTTCAGCGGGTTTGTAACTTCTGAGGGGGGGAGGGGGGGTACGATGCTGAACACTGAGCCATCTCTCGCTTGATGTCAACACCACGACTGAACCATCTACCGCTCGATCTCTATCTTCTGCCTCGGTCATCACAATGTACCAATCAATATTTCTCACCTCTAATGTAAATACCTCTCCTGACATCGGAGCTTTGACTGACTGCATACTTGGCTGGCTTAACAGACACAGCCCGCAGATGTAACAATTTTCTGTTAAGTCTGAGTTGCTAATCATTTAATATTATTTTTTTTTTAAGGAACGTTACCCGTATTTGTGGAAACCAACTAAATTGTGGTAATGTGACTTATCATTTTCTACCAAGAGAGGGCGCTATTGATAAGTGACACAGCCGATTGTATAAGCGGTGAGTTCTATTGGTCAATAGTGAGGTGTGTTTGACAGCTTGGATAATTTCGCTGTCTGAGCTATTACTATACTCGTGTTTAGGCATCTTGACCACGTCTTGGATTGAAATGACTCATTGATGAATGTCAACAAATTGATTACCTGAAGGGAAACTGAAGGAAATTGCATATAAAAAAAAAGGACTTTAAAATAGGTGGAGGACGGAACCTAAAACTTGACTTAAACTCAGAGTTTGTTGTGAGACTGAGGAAGGTAAACAAGTGTGAGGCCCAGAGGCTCAGGTGAAGTTATTACCCTAGCCATTAAACAACACTGATATAAACAACAAACAGACAAAACAAGAAAATCAACCCTATTGATTATCGTAAAACTAATTAAAATCTCCGAAAAAAAAATCATGGTATCGAATTTAACCGATTTTAAAGTGGTAAATTAGAAATAAATATCATTCCCAGTCGTGTTGTGCGCTGGCCAGCTAATCTGACCCTCCCCCTCCCGTCCCCTCCCCCTGGTTTGCCTTTAATTTGTTTTCCGAGTCAGAGAATCACTTTTTATTCCATTCACTTTCATTTCATTAATCCGGAAACAGCAACACAGGTACACAGATGGCAAAATATTATACACAACACTAATACACTCAACCAGTTAGCATTGGTGTATAATGTGTTGGAGGATCTTGGTGTCAGCACAGATTGGGATGAGGCGACAATATCAAGATAAGGACCACGAGGATATCCTGGAAGAACAAGGGAGTAATATAAGACGCCACTGCTGTATCACTGACTGTACCTCCAGATCAACAGAGCGTAATGTTGGCTCCTGAAAACTGGATCGACCTTAATAAACTTAAATCGTGATGTTAAATTAGATGTTGAAATGAATGGACTTATATCAGGATATTGTAGCCATGTAGTAAATTATATAGGTGTATATAATGGCTTTTATATATCGTTAAGGAATCAAACTATATTGGTATTGGGGTCTTAAGAGGTTGTAACGTTGATGAGGGATTTGTATTCTTGTTTGTAGTCAGGTTAATATATGATGTAGTTACCTGTATAGTACTCAGTGTTGAATGTATAATGATTATCTCTGGGAACATAAAACAACACAAAATGCTTGTTTATGGGAGGTACGCGTCTTATACTGGTCAGATTATGATAATATATTGTATGATTAAAATAAAAATTGAAGTAAATAAACAAATTGATTGAGATAGTTTGTTTTTCCTTTTAATAAGAAGAAAGTTGACAAGCCTGACAGTACCTGAATATTCGTTTGTTAAATTGAAAATGTTAGGAAAAAATCATTGTAATGTTTTCACTATTTATATAAGGTTTTAAAATGTTTTGTTTTGATGTAGTCTGCGTCATATTTGTTACATCAAGTTAGTTACGCAGAAAAAGCTTACTATTTTATTTAATTAGCGATATTTTTTCTGTTTCCATCGTGATGCTAAAGTTTATCATGGACTATTTAATGCATACAGTGTCCACATTTTGACTTTATTCCATCACAGGGAAAACCTACACTAAAAGTGAAAGTGTAAATTCCCATCGTGCTTTTTTCTAGTCTGCCTGATTTTAAAAATATTTTAAATATTTTTTATGGGTGAAATTATTATAGCTTGTGAAACTTTTCTTTAAATAATTAATAACGGTTAAAGAAAGTATGCATTTAATTGCCACATTGTTAAGACTATGATATCCTTGTACACTCACAATGAGGCAGGTGGCGGAGGGCAGTTTGGTCCGTGACTCATCCATATGCACTGCGACCCTGACCTCCCTCTCTTATACACGATAATGTATGGTGATTGGATCACGAGGAAGATATATTGTCTTTGATGACAGGAGACAAACATTCTTCTTTCACCTGGAGCAGTATGGGACAGAGGACGCATCTACAAAGAGCCAAATGAGTTCCTCCAGTCCATTAAACCTTACCCCTCGCCAGGTAAACACTCCAAAACGTTCTCATTAAGTCGCCAGCAATGATGAGAGGAAAGTTTGACTCACTTGAGAAGAGGACGTCCTTCTCCTCCCAACTCTACAAGTTTGTTGAAGGGAAACAAAAACCACCAGCACAAGACCAGATGAGCGTACATGGTACGACAAGACCTCATGCCCCACAGGATACAACAGTATCTCTCTGTCTGAGGCCCAGGGGTAAGGTTTAGGGAGAACGACAGATCTTGGGTCACAACAGATGTGACTCTTTAGTTTGTGGTTGTCACTTTAGGCCCGTTTAGGGGGCTGCACTCCCATGACCAGTTCTGTATCGTTATAAACAGTAGCACATAACTTAAGCAAATAGTTGCCTTTCTTCAAGTACCTGCTGGTAAGTTATCTTATTATTTACAAAAACTGATGTAACCTTTAGATTCATTAACTATTTTAGCCTCCACTCAACCTCCAAATCTCTCCTGTAATTGTGACAATGGGGAAGTGCTCGTCATCGGGGGTGTGGGGTTGACAGGACCTCCGCGTGCCATGGTCATTCAGTCTTTATTACGCACGTATTAATGTCACTTCCGGCAGTACCTCATGAGTAAGACGGTAACAAAATAAAAATGTATATACTACTGAGTATTAACCCAAGAGAGAACTAAGAGAATTCTGTAAATAAAAGCTTATCTTTCAGCTTTAGACACGGGGATATTTGCCGGTATTCCTAGGAATGCAATGCGATCAACAGAATATAAACTGGATTTTATGTGGAGAAAGATGGGTGAAACATATTATATGACCACTTTCTAGAAGCAGTAAAATTTGTACGTAAGAGAATCGTTAAAGTCTCTGTAAAAGGGGCTTTGACAAGACCTTTTTAGGGGTCAGACATATGCGAACTTCAAGAAAGACTCTCCGTCAAGTGATTCAGCCAAATACTTTTCCTTGGGAATATAACGATGCCTGCAGTATATTCAGAACCTAGAACTTTCGGCTTGCTGAATCTCCTAACAGTCAGTTCTTTTTGGGTGGCAGACCAAACAAAAAAACTCGACTTAACCTAACATAACCATTAACAGAAAGTGCAACGCGGCACCTAATATAACTATAACCAAATCTATCATTACCTCAGTGTAACGGTAATCAAAATCACACGTACACTTCCTGACTCATAATCTCGGACTATTTAAATCTTTTAATGAAACCTGAATTTAACATTAACAACGCCCATACCAAACCGTTACATATGTTAAACCACACCGGAAATTAACCACACTTAATCTAACCTCATTTTATCCAACCCATAATTCCATTTCAACCTAATATGATTGAAGAAAGGAGGAGGGAGGGAGTGGGTGAGTGGAGAGTGTGGGTGCAAGGAGCCATAACACCTGTGTGGCTCTCGGAGGTGTCCGTAATCAAACTTTATTATGATCGGGTGCCTGGCCGCCGCCTCCTGCTGCTGGTGGCTCCTGGTAAAATAGAATCACTAGATATTAGACTGTGGGAAGATATGCTGGTGTCGCAGTAGTGAACACCCTGAGAATTTAATCTTGGAATACGAGTTTAGCGTTCCAGTACCGGGCGACTTTTTAGAAGACTTTTATTGTCGACTACTTCACACAAGTAATTTTTTTACCCGCTACTCAATAACCTTTTCTTACACTTAATAAATGTACTACAAACAATTCTTCACAATGAAAACTACAATAGAATGAATTTAAAGGGACAGAAAGGAGGGATTATGGTCGACTGTAAATCTTGTAGTCAGAGACGTATTGAAAATCTCATATCATAAGCTGGTTTTGTGTGACTTGGTTTGAAAGTGACATTTTTTCAGTGTGTGTGTGTGTGTGTGTTATCTTTGCCAGTAAAATACAAGAGAGAGAAGAATCCCTTAACTCTGCTCCTTCCCACAAGTGGTGCAGAAAATGCATTTGGGTCGAGCTAAACCATCGCTCTGGGACCAAATGCCCCCCCCCCCCTCAACCACCACCCCCTACAGCTGCTCGCTTCCCAAACTCTTAAAGTGGAGGTATTTGCCGTCTTGATGTGTCTGTCTGTCTCTCTGTGCTTCTTTCTGTGTCAATATCACTGTTTATGTGTTTTTACCCCACCTCACTCTAAATCACTGTACAAAATTATGCCCTGCCTCTCCACACACACACACACACACACACACAAATCTTGCCGCTTCTGATGCTCGACCATGTACGTAACTCTACAAGCACACTAGACATATGGAAAGTTTGGGGTATGAGAGTCGGTAAGATAGATAATGAAAATGGTCAGAAACTTTCGTCTATGTTTCGTTGAGAATTCCTAGGAAAACTTTGTGACCTCATGAAGATTAGAACCCCCCCCCCCCTCTTATTCTACCTGATTAAACACCCAAACTTAATTTAATCTAATCTCACCCAACTTAACGTAAATAATTTAATCTAACTAACCTAACCTAAACCCCTATTTAGTTTTAAGTTTAATCACCAGGTAATCCAAACTTTGTATATATTTAACTGCAGAAAATGGATAAGTATGTCTGCTTTCATTCTAGGACATAAATACCTCGTATATATAATGTACTTACAGGGTGAATTACTCAGTGCATTTTGTTGAATAAATATCTACGTTACTGTATCTGTTTATAGTATTTATTTACCTGGCAGTGTCTGTCAACCTAAGGCCACGTTAGTTAATGTCTTTTATGTTACAATGGAACTGTGTGTGGTTCTGGATTAATATAACTCCATGATTATGTGTTCTTTTAAATTAAATACACAACACTGCACTGTACATGTAATTGTTTGTTCTACTCCAGCCTTTTGAGTTACTCTTAACTTTTAATACAGACATTTAAAACATGAAACTGTGCATTTGTATCGGTTTATTTCAGACCTTGCATTATTAAACCAGTATTCTTCAAGAAAACTTGGTCTTGGTGAAAACCGGGTTCGGTATAGTGCTTTATTGGACGAGTGAACAAATATAGGTTGAAGTAAAGGCGAGGATAAAGGTACTTGGGGCTCAAGGTCACCCGCTCGATACACACTCAAAAGACGCTGCCCCCCCCCCCCCCCCATCACTGCCACTGTCAGAGGAGGGGGGGGGGGGAATAGAATAGCCATGGAGGAGGGAGAGAGAGAAAGGCAGGAGTGGCATTGGAAGAGCCAGACGGGCGAAGGTTCAGGCAGGGGGGTGGTGGTGGGGAGAACTTGCACACTGGGGCAAGAAAAACAGAGATTCAGCTCACTTACAGAGGGAAGAAGAGGGTACCAACACCTACGGAGGGAACTTGAATACTTAAGGAAGGAAGTGGAGGGAACTAGAACACTTAGGGGGGAAGTGGAGGGAACTAGAACACTTAGGGAGGGAGGGGAATAAGTCCTCCCACACTGATAGAACAAAATCTGACTCCCCGATAACACCTGTCTAATTAGTAAAAGTGACAAGGCAGTGACAGGTGAGTGAAGCCTTGATCAAAGATGTGACATCTTACCTACCTCCTTGTAAGGTGTCCAGCCGCTCTACCCTCACCAGCTACACCAGAGTCTGATACAAACCTCGAGAAAATCACTTTACTACAACACGTCAAGGAAGCTAAAATAGCTATCGGGGTAATGTCACTTTATTATTGTTGTGGTTATTGTTTTCGTTATTCGTGTTATTTTCACTACACGAAAGACAGAAAAATATTTAAGTATACATAATATAGGAACAAGAAAATACTCTAAGAACGCCAAGTGAATCATACCATAAACCTTGTGCACTGTGGCTCCTGAGAACACACACACACACACACACACATAAGTCTGTCATTATGTATACAAGGAAGGTACTGAAAGGTCTGCCTCCTACCCTGTGCATGCTAATAATGAATTACTACTGTGACAGACGTGATAGATGGTGCATAATAAAACAAGAGAGTGGCAGGTGTTCATAAGAGGACCTACAATTCTCAACTTCTTACCACCAAATATAAGGAGCACTACTGGGAGTCCATTAACAGTACTGATCTACAGTAGTTACAGATCACCTGAAGGTTAGCCCCCATTTATTTCACCTAACAAGCATCCTAACCTAACGTAACCACACCCCAGGTATATTTACGGTGTTTAATCATCAGTGCAATAAACTGAGGTGTCTTAATCTTCTATTATGTTGTTTCAAAAGGTTCCTGAATGCCTAATGTGCGAGGTGCCAAGCAGTAACAACCTGGAGGATCAGATCGTCTGTCAGGGAGTCTTGGTTGGTGATGGAGGGAAGTGATTAATACAATTAGTGGGAATCGACTCGTGGGAAGATTTAGATAAAGAGTTATGGAGGCTAAAACAAACATGGAACACCTCAGGCGAATAGGAACGTGTTAGAGGGAGGAGGTGAGGGGCTTGACGTGGTGTACCATAAGATGACGACCTACGTACTGTACCTACTCATCGACCTACCAACCTGCCGCCTCAAGTGTAGGTGTACCCTGAGAGATGGTGAAGATCCGTGACTACCCACTGCCAAGGACGTGGGTGTACAGTTAGAGTCGCGCTAGTTACCGTGTCTTATGTTCTGAAACACACGACGAAGAATTTGGATAAAGTTCCCCGTTCAGACTCGATCCTCGAAGCTTTACTTTCACTTTACCTAAATTCTTCGTCGTGGGTTTCAGAACATAACAGACAGACACACACACACACACACACACGTAATAAAAAAACAACTAAATACCGGGTAATTTTATTCGACGTTTGACTCGTATTTAATTCACAATGTACAATTTAAGATCATTTAATTTTTTTAATTCATGTGTCACGGTTTTCACATTATAGCTATAGTATGAAGTTCCCTGGAAATACGAGGGAGTTGAATACCATTATATATTCACTGTGGCTTATCGTACAGACAAATCTCGTCACGTTGACTCTTGATGGTCGAAGAATTGACCTCATTACGTTGTCTCTTGCTCAAGGTTAGGTTGGGTTGGGTTAAGGTGTTTAATTCTAAAGTGAAATAAACTGGGGGGGGGGGCCTAATCAAGTGCATCAAATTAATATTATCAGGTGTTAGGGTTTGACTTTGTTACATGTCTACCGATTTTCAAACCAAGCCAACCCAACTTAACCAAATCAAACCTAAAACGAAAAAGAATGACACGACTGCTGTATGTTGAAAAAAAAATTAAAACAAGATTATAAACATCAAAAGCAAGAACTGTCCTTTTGTATAAGTTTTGTATAGTAACAGTTCAGCATTCACCGAGACGACACACAAACCACCATGAGAATAAGATATTATTAATTTTGTCTTGCTGTAACTGGTCCTTCATTAGCTGGGATACAAGACCCATTCATTACATTGGACACGTAATCACCTGGGGAAGATAAAGGAGACATTATCTAGAGCCTGTGGAGAGATGGTGAAGATTACCTCACCAACCCCCGCGCGCTGCCTGTCACCCTCCCTCACCACCATCCCTCCCACCTCATTTGCTTACCTGTTCCATCTTCAATATACTCACCTGCCCACCCCCACTTTTATCTTCCCTACCCTCGCCTGTTCCTTCCCTACCTTCACCTGTTCCTTCCCTACCTTCACCTGTCCCTTCCCTACCTTCACCTGTTTCTTCCCTACCTTCACCTGTCCCTTCCCTACCCTCACCTGTTTCTTCCCTACCCTCACCTGTTCCTTCCCTACCCTCACCTGTCCCTTCCCTACCCTCACCTGTTCTTCCTTACCTTCACCCTACCAACAAAACTCCCACCTACTGAAGCTCCTCCCTTAGCCTTCACATATCTTTACCAACCTAACCTAACCCCACCCCACCCCACCTTTCCTATGTGTAGTCTGCCTTGAATTTACCACCAGGGAACCTAATTTTGATAAGTTTTCTCTGGTCTTGTGCGTCAAAGAGGAAGAAAACGCAAAGTAATATTTTTTTTTCTTCTTCACTGTGGTACTAAAGTAGAGTTAATTATCTTCGTGGTCACGTGAATAAATACGTAGTTTAATCTTAAGTGTTGTAGACCCTTGAAAGAGACTTGTAAACACACCGTCTCCCTGTAAGATGCTATGTACAGTCCCTTTCATTAGTGTGTTTACAGTGGCTCGTTATATAAACATTCCATAAATCATTACGTTGATTTATTTGTTTTAATATTGTTTTACTTTGATTCCATAGTATGTTTACTATTGCTAGCCCCCTGTAAACGCACAAGTGAAGGGGACTGTACTCGTGAACGGTCACCACTCCAGACTATAAATTACCCACGAGTGATGCAGCCGGGCCTGTAACGTCTGGCCCCGCAACATTTAGGTCCAGGTGAGTGAGTTGATGTCTAGGGCGGGGATGAGTCGGAGGCGTGGGCGTGAGTGAGTCGGAGGCGTGGGCGTGAGTGAGTCGTGGGCGTGAGTGAGTGAGTCGTAGGCGTGAGTGAGTCGGGGGCGTGAGTGAGTCGGTGGTGTAGGCGTCGGTGGCGCAGGCGTGAATAAGTCAGCGGCGTGGGCGTGAGTGAGGAGAACGCTGGGTTAGAAGACGGCAGAGGTCCGTCTTAGTAAGGGATCAGGAAATTACACGTCAGGTGGCTAACAGACCAGAGCTGTGAAGTGCCGTGGTTGACGTGGTGTGTGTGGAGGAGGGGTTGACGTGGTGTGTGGGGGGAGGGGTTGACGTGGTGTGGAGGATGGGTGGTGTGGGGGGGAGGGGTTGACGTGGTGTGTGGGGGAGGAGTTGACGTGGTGTGTGGGGGGGGGGAGATGGTCCTGGCACTCGTCGTCGGGGGATCCTGTATTCAGGAGGGTATCGTGGCACTCTGAGTGGGTTCTGGCACTTTGAGTTGGTCGAGTCCGGATTCTCAATATTTCGTACGATAAATTTCTCCCATAACCGGGAAAGGGAAAAAAAATCTGGTGAAGTTTGAGTCTGTGCAAATTTTACGCCATTTTCTTCCCCTTCTCTGCGTCGTAAGTAAACCAGTGAGACGTGTTCAATAAATTTGATGTTTTTTTTGAGATCGGACTCTGGAGTTCATGCGATGCACTTCTCAACTAACTGGTGATATGAGGATGCATCGAATCATCTCACATTAACTATAACACAAAGTTCATAGCCAAAATGGAGTCGAAATTACTCCGAGACTCCATTGTAACTTAATGCGTCCCTTCACTCTCAGTTACTGGGTGAAATAATTTAAGAATTTGTGAAAATTCAAACTCCATTGGTTGGCAGGACTCCCACTTAATGTGAGGAGAGGCGCCCTCCCTACCTCCGTCAGGCTGGGAAAGGACGGGAAGTGGGTGTTGGGGGAGGGATGGAAGGAAAAGTGGGGGTGGGAAGGAAGGAAGTGACCGTGGTGGTATCAATGGGTGTGGGAAGGATGGAAGGGGAAGTGGGGGTGTGAAGGAAGGAAGTGACAGTGGAGGTGTTAGTGGGTGTTGGGGTGGGGTGGGGAGGGGGGGGTGTAACATTGCTGCGGAGTATCAAGAGATATAGTCCTCCCTTCTGGTTTGTTGTTGGTATTGGTGACGTCGTGGAGAGGTGGATGGATGAAGAAGCGTCAGTTGAAGACGTATTATACAGTCTTTCGTGTGTGTGTGTGTGTGTCGTTACTGTACACACTTCTCACCACTGGCCCTCATCACTGCTGCTCTTCTACCTCAAAAAAAATATTCTCCCTAACCAAATTTTTCAGAGGTTATTAAATTTTACGAATACTCTCTGGTCATAGGTCCTAGAAACTCTCCTAGAATGTTATAGTGTTGTAGTTTAAGCAGTAAATATCATGCAAGGATTTAGAAATGACTTATTTGTTTGTGGATAACTTGTATTACCAGTTAGGAGGGGGCGTTAGTAAACACCCTATCAATCTGTCTTTAAGGCTGTCAATACCGTGTGCGCTCTATAACTGGGCAGAGGTAAGTTACTCTTGATGAAATTTGGCGCACTTTTATTCTATTGGTGACACATTATTGTAGATACTGCAAGATTATATCACCAACAAGAATGTGTCACTAAGTATGTATCACCAACAAGTATGTATCACCAACAAGAATGTGTTATTAAGAAGAATGTGTCACCAAGACGAACGTGTCGTGTACATAATTTAGGAACACACACCTGGCTCAAGGCCACAGTGTTATCCAATATTTGTTCATCCTACGAGGCTCTTATCACAATGTTTCTTCTCTAGTTTTAATTACTTTGTCATAATTATGATCGTTATAATGATCATCGTCCTTATCATTTGTCGTGGTTATCATCACCAACATTATCACCGTCCTCGTCATCAAGCACAGCAGGTGTCAGGTATTGACAACTGACTCAAGTGAGTGACTCGCAACTTTGACACCCTCACAGGCGACTCTTGCGGTCAGCCAACTTGTGTTACCACGATGAGAGCGAGTCTCTCTCTCTCTCTCTCTCTCATTGCGATGAGGCCCATTCAAACCTCTCCCAGGTATATTTTTAGTAATTCCCTCCTTTCCTTTTGTCCTCGCTCCAGCTCTTCCCTCACCCTCTCGGTCTGCCTTTGTTTCAGTGATGGTCGTGTTGGCTGAGGTACACGCAATTATATTAACGTT